>OZ024882.1:43613430-44258430 GCA_964017185.1 Rugalucina vietnamica | reverse complement strand
GTCCATTCCTCCGAAGCAATTAACAATATCTTAGAAAAATATGCTGAGTACTTTGTTTGAGCATCGGATGATTAAAAATGAGTATTATGACAACCGATGCTCAATATATTAGAGTATTTTTCTAAGATATTGTACTACTTGTTTCGACTGAATGGACATTCAAATCTAAGGGACATTTATACGACTCAGTCATTACGAAAACATGCCCATGCGATATACAGAGATATTTAAAGCTGTAAAAAAATGAAAATTTTCAGCGGAAATTTTTGGATATTTTTCTTATTTTTGCTCAAAACATAGATTGCGGGTACACGTTAGAACCGCCTCGTCGAGGCGGTTCTAACGAGTACCCACAATCTATGATTTGGAGCAAAAATAAGAAAAATAGGTATACCCCTGCATAGCCCAGTTTAGCTATAATATAAGAGTGGGGTTTGAGTGGGTACACATTTCACGGACATGTTTTACAGATCGTCGGCTTCTGGTACATCTTCATCACGCTGAAATGAATTAAGACAAAATGCGATAACTCCCCGCGCTACATACATGAACAAGTGTTTTTTTTTTTTTTTTTTTTTTTTTTTTTTGTTTTGTTTTTTTTTTTTTGTTTTTGTTTTTGTTTTTTATTTTTTTTTTTTTTCAATATGTTTCCAGACAATGGATGAAATATAATCTTATGAAGTTAAAGTGGTTTTATTTTGTTTATTTACCTTTATTCTATTATAGGTTTTGTGTGTCGTATTTACCAGCCTGATTGGGATCAGCACAGCAATTGTATTCAGAACCAACTGCGTGGCTCCTCCACCTTGTACGTGTTTATCACATTCAATCCACTGCGACAACAAGAATCTTTCACATGTTCCTGTGTTCTCCGGTCAAATCCAGCACTACTCTACCATAAACGTATATTTACAAAGTAACAATTTGACTTCCATTCCGGCATATGCATTCCAGACTTTGTTCTATATTAATGCATCAAGGGTTAATCTATATTTGTCAAATAACCAAATTGTTAACATACAGCCACATGCTTTTAGTGGGCTAGAAGACGCAGTGGCGTATATTAACCTTGAGAATAACTACCTAACTAGCCTTCCTTTGGTACTCGCTGAACTTTCTGCCTTAAGAGAACTAAGACTACTGGACAATCCACTTACAAATCTTGATGCAGAAGTTTTGGCAACATTGAGCTATAAACTGAAAACATTAACCATTTCGATGGGAAACTTTTCATCATTTCCAAATGAGCTGAACATTTTATCGAATATTTCATCACTGACCATCTCCCATGTTCAAAAATCATTCTTGCACGCCATGACACTCACAGGTTTTGAGAATTCTCTCATATCCTTAGATATGTCTCGTGCAAACACAAAAAGTTTCCCAGCCGCTGTGTGCAGACTTAAAACACTACAAAAAATAAAATCAAATTATTCACCAACCTTCGGTACTTACCATGCCTCAGTTTTTGATAAATGTACACAACCGATGACAAGTGTCACCCACCTAGAACTCACTCATAATCGGTTAAAGATTTTTCCTAATCTTTCAAGGATATTCCCAAATTTGCAGGAAGTCGATATACGCTTCAACTTGCTTTATTTTATTGAAAGTTCCTCGCTTTCAGGCATGGATTTTCTAACCAGGCTGTATATTGGATACAACAAGTTCACAAGCGTACCATCTGCGATCAATAAAGCAACGAATCTGCAGGAGATTCATGCTAACTATAATCAAATACACACCATTCACGATTTTGACTTTCTGCACCTCCATAACCTTTACCGAATTTATTTGGCAGGCAACCCGTTGGTCTCTATATCTTTGAATGCATTTGTGCACAATCCACTGCTCAACCTTATTCGATTAGACCACACAAAGTTAGGGCGCATTCCACGAGCATTGCTGAGAGTAAAACGCATTGAATCTATTTGGCTAAGTGGTACACCCACTCAATGTACATGTAGTTGCAGTGCAATGTCTTATCTCAAGCAATGGAATGCATCCGCGATAGACATCTATGCAACCTGTAGCTCAGGTAAACCCATGAAAACATTTCTGACGAGAGATCTTCCAAAATGTCATTAAGATGAAATATTACATAATTATTATTGCCTTCAGTGACTGTATCATTGTAAGATTTCATTTTAATTATACCTGCTCAAGATTTATCTGAATTGTATTAGTTACTGTATGTATGGAATATTTACTAGCATCTTTTACAGATTCATTCATCTTCAGCTTAACAGACTGTGCAAACATAGCTCAATTAATTGATTTTATCCACGAGAGATGACATAATTGTTTTCTTCATCTCGCCGTGAGGGTCATGTTTATACACATTTGATCCAAGCTGGTGATATATTTGTGATTTATATATTTATTGTCAAAACATTATAAACAGCATATTTATTAAAGCAATTACATAAAATGTATTTTTTTCTTCTCCATTTCCGTTAACTAAAAAAGTGTGTTTATCGAACTCATGTTATATCCGCTTGCATACAAACGAACAGCGAAACTGGTTTACGAAGTTCTGTTTAATGCAGCTACATGCTAATTGTATCATCTGCAAAATGCCACGTTCAATGACAATTAAATGACATTATAAATTAAAGACTATTATGATATAAATATTTGTTATAAGCCGAAATACATGTATCTCAATAAAAAGGTACCAGGTTAAGGCGCAATCAGAAAGAGATTCCCTCTCCAAATACCGAGGTGGGGAAAAACTAAAATTAACAATCAGGTATTTATGCCATGAAAACATATCGTAAGCCGAATGAGCAGCTATTGTCCCCAATACGTGGCCACTCAGTTACCTAAACTTAACTAAAACAATAAAAAACATACATAAGGCACAAACAGCACAAAAAGGTTTAACACCAAGACATAAAACAATTATAACCACGGCAGAAGTATTGCATTGGAATGATCAGTAATATAAAATGTCTGGCGGGCTTAAATCGATTTGACAGGTACCTTAACTCATCCTTAGCTTCTGCAGTGGTTCAAAAAAAATTTAGTTGTTCGGTCTTCGTGGTGAATCTCTAGAAACTGCTCAAATAGACTAGAACTGCATCCAATTAACCAGAGGACCATTGGCCCTGAGAACGCTCACCTGAAGCCTGACATTGGAACATTTAGTCATCATGAAATGACCTTGACCTAGAATACTCACATACCTTTATTGACTTCATTAGTTGTCTGCATCTGTCAAGTTTCAGGTCTCAGGCTGCAATGTTTTCCCATTTTTCCCATGTAAAATCCAAAAGTTTCCAAAATTGATCTGGCAGTAAAATAGGTCAAGGTCATCCTTGGGCCATCATTTGAACAAACTATATATGATGGGCTAAGGTCCCTGATGCCTGTGAGCATGGCAGACATGTTGAGTATGCAACCCCGATTTCATTCTTTCTATGCATGAAGGCTTCAAATAAAATTTCACATTCATAGGCTGAGAGGTTACTGAGAAAAACAAAGTCTTTATTTTCGATATTTGAGTGACCTTGGGCCAAGGTCAAGAAATGACCTTGACCTAAATAAATCGCATATCCTCATTGGTTGTCTGCTTTCAGGTCTCAGGCTGCTATAGTTTCCTTAATATCCATTGTTTTCACTTTTTCCCCATGTACAGGCCTATGTTTCCAAAACTGACCTTGCCGTAAAATTTGTCATGGTCATCCTAAGGCCATCATTTGAACAAATTATGATTGGCTGGAGTCCCATATATAACAGTTTTGTGAAAATCGACCCATTGATTCTGGAGAAGAAGATTTTTGAGCATTTGTGAGCATGGCGGCCATGTTGAGCATTCAGCCCAGAATTCGTGCATAAAATCTTGTTGTCCCTAAGCATGGAGGCTCCACATAAAATTTCACTTTCATCTGAGAAAACCATAATCTTAATTTTGATATATAAATGGCATTGGGTCAAGCTCAAGAAATGTCATTGAACTTAATTAATTGCATACCTTCATTGATTCTATTAGTTGTCTCCATCTAGCAACTTTCAAGTTTCAGGCTGCAATAGTTTTCAAAATATCTATTTACTTCGTCTTTTTCCATGTAAAAAGGTACACGTAGGCAACGATCGGGAAAATGCGCAATCAGAAAAAAAAGATTCCTTCTCCAAAAACCGAGGTGGGAAAAAACTAAATCAACAATCAGGTTCTTTTACCATAAAAACAATTCGTAAGCCGAATGAGCAGCTATTTTCCCGATAGGTGGCCACTCAGTTACCTAAACTTAACTAAACTGTAAACATACGTAAGGCGCAAACAGCCCAAAAATTTTAAACACCAAGACATAAAACAATAAGAACCACCACAGAAGTATCGCCTTTGAACGATCAGCAATATAAAACTACTGGCGGGCTTAAATCAATTTTTACAGTTACCTAGCCTCACCCTCAGCTTCTGCAGTGGTTCACGATATTTAGTTAGTTGTTCATTCCTCGTGGTGAAACTCTAACTTGTCATGGACAAACAAATAAATCATGATAAATACCATTGAATCAAAAACGAGGACTCACAGATTGAGTAAGCTGCCAGACGATTGAGATCCATGTTTATGTTTCCAAAATTGACCTTGCCGTAATATATGTCAAGGTCATCATCCTAGGGTCATCATTTGAACAAACTACAACGGGCTGGAGTCCCCGATGCTACATTCCAAGTTTCGTTTCACCGGTTCTGGAAACGAAGAATTTTCATGGGTTTTTAACATAAATATCGTGACCAAGATATCGCGAACAAACTTTCATTCCCCCTACACATGGAGGCTCCACTTAAAATTTCAACTTGATCGGCCAATCGGTTTCAGTGAAGAAGATCTTTGAAATTGTCGACGACGGACGACAGACGAACGCCGGATCATGTTTGTACTATAAGCTCACTTTGAGCCTTCGGCTCAGGTGAGCATATAAACGACGAGACATCATTTTGATATCCATCATCATTAAAAAGTTATGACTTTAGTACGTAAACGGGATAGGGACTTCTTTTTTTCGGAAATAAGAACTAAGAAGTCAGAACTAAGAAGTCGTAAGTAAGTACAAGAAGTCAGAAATAAGATGTCCCGGCTTTCTTACCTTAGTGCATGAACTATCTGATCACCCCTCGTTCATATTCACGCATTCATATACAATGTGTCATGCTTAGGATGTAATTCATCATCATAACTATATACAGCAGTAACTGCATTCGAATAATATGTTGTTCATATATTCACACATTCATATACAATGTATCATGCATGTTTAGGATGCAAATCAACATTACACCTGTCTTTTTTATACAGCAGTTACTTCATTCGAATAATGCATTGTTCATATATTCACACATTCCTATTCAATGTATCATGTTTAGGATGCAAATCAACATTACAACTGTCTTTAATACAGCAGTTACTTCATTCAAATAATGTATTGTTCATATATTCACACATTCATATACAATTTATCATGTTTAGGATGCAAATCAACATTACAACTGTCTTTTATACAGCAGTTACTTTATTCGAATATATGTATTGTTCATATATTCACACATTCATATACAATGTATCATGTTTAGGATGCAAATCAACATTACAACTGTCTTTTATACAACAGTAACTGCATTCGAAGTTATAGGTGAGGATATTGGTAGCCGAGAGTTGTCTACACTTGTCATCATCTGAAGAACCCAGGTACCAATCGTTGTAACAGTCATGAATGTTACCGCATCTGAAGATGAAAGTTGTCTTGTATTCAAATAAATAAAAAATAAAAATAAAACTGAGATTGTTTTTAATCTCCAGAAACACTGCAGAAGATGACGGTGAAGTTAGGTGCATGTAAAACCGGTTTAAGCTCCCCAGTAATTTCATATTGCTGATCGTTCCAAGGCGATGCTAGTACTTCTGTTGTGGTTCCATTTGTTTATGTTTTGGATTCGATTTTTTGTACTGTTTGAACCTGATATGGGTTTTCATATTTGGGAAATAGATGCTCACTTGGCTTACGATGTGTTCTCTAAGGATAAGTACCTAATTGCCAAATTAATTTAGTTTTCCCACCTCGGTTTTTGGAGTGGGAATTTCTTTCTGATTGTGCCATGTCCTGGTCATTGCCTACTTGAACCTTTTGTTAATTACTGTGTGGCACACGTTCCACAGATGAGGAATTACGAAAAAAAAGGCTAAACGTATATACCCAAGGACATAAAACGCAACGTTTGCACTATTGAGTGCATACTTATTATTCGTGACTTGGTTGGTTTGATATATCATACCTTCTTTCTACAAGTCTTTGGCCAGTTTCCTTTGTTGTTATGTGATTGATACAGTAATGGTTGGGTGGATGACACGTGCTTTCATAGTAAGCCAGTTCACAGGCTTCTGGTGGTCCGGCACAAATTGCACATGTTACTGCAAAATGTTGATAGGATTTAACAATTAAGAGATGTGCTATCTTACCTTGAAAATCAATACTATATATGTTTAACACATTCAATTTGAAAATCATTTTAGAGAAAACAATATTCAATTATGATACATAAAAAGGTCATAACAACACATAACCCTTGATATACGTTTTAAAGAAAGTATATCAAATAATTGTTAATCTGTTTCTACAGAACTTTTACTTCGTGTAAACGATCATTTCATCAAACTTGAGAGTCTTTTCAGAATCTCTGATTTTAGGGCCACAAAGTATCAGTTTGACACTCAAGAGTCATTTGAGCCGCCTAATAAGAAAACCAACAATTTTCATATGCGAAAACAAAGGCGCAGATCAGCTTCGCAGTAACTGCGAAGCTGATCAGCGCCTTTGTTTTCGCTATAAGGATAGTACACTTTCTCTTCTTCTTAAATCCGGAATTTCAACCTTCTGGCCTGCTTCTGTGACTGTACAGGCTAGTTTGTGTCGGACTTGTTCGGAAACCACATTGTTGGTTTTCCCACGAGGTGGCTCACTTACTGTCCTTTGGTGGAATAGTGACCATAGCTTTAGTAGTTCTAACATTTGGTAGAATTGTTGCGTTGGAAATCGTATTCAAAATTGTAGGTTTATTGGAAACTGTTGCCCTTTGTGTCGCTTTAGCAGAGATCCCCAATGTTGGTGCTTTTGTCGACATATTTCTTTTAATTATTGCAGTTACATTTCCAGTGTTTATGGAAGTGGTTTTGGTTACACTTGTTGGTTGGGTAGATATACCAGGCAGACTAGACACTGGTAAAATCATATTATGAGACACTTTGTTGAATTTGAATGAAATAAATACATTTTATAAAAAATGAAATAGAAGAAACATAGGGGAAAATACGAATATCTACCACACTAAAATGGGAAGTGCGATGGACTGGTTGTACAGCATCAGAATCGAGAGATACTGGGTTCGATCCCCATTCGGGGCGCCGCATTGTGACCTTGAGCAAAACATTAACTCCGTAGAATACTGGGGGAAACCGAAGATACGGTGGCTCCATCCCACCATGACAGAAGCATTAATGACTGTGACGTTAAACCTAAATACAAACAAACAAACCAGAAACAAAAAAGAATGTGGTGATATTAGAACCCCGGACCTGTGTACATGTATCGGCAGCCCTGTATTTATCCACTGTGCTATCTGACGACAAACTGATAAATACATGTATATATTTTACCAATCAGCTTTCTTACAGAGGTAGGTAACTACAGCTGTCGATTAACCGAGGCAATAACGCGCTTTACTAATTAGAATGAACTAGTCCTAAAGGGTATGGCTCAGTTGTCGAAATCTCACTTTAGCAAATGACCAAAACTACTTCAAGTTGGTACGAAATTGCCAAAGCAGAGTGTAGAATTTTATCGATTCGAACTGAAAATGCATAGAATTGCTTACTATTGGCTGAGAGATAACGTCCCAGTCCACAATTTTCTGTCATGTGGGGACAGAGTCACCGCTCCCGGGGTATTAACCTGGAGATTTATATGTCTTGCTCAATGTTACAACAAGGCACCCCGAATGGGGATCGAACAAAGGGCCTCTCGATAGGATGCTCTACCACCGGGAAACCGTGTTCCCCGGTTATTATTTAGTATGTATTTTATAGTACTAATTACAAAAAAAAACAACAAAAAAACAACAAAAAAAAAAAAAAAAAAAAAAAAAAAAAAAAAAAAAAAAAAAAAAAAAAACCAAAAAAGCTGTTACTTACTGTTGGCCTGTACGCTCGTACCGCACACTAGAGTATAACAGGTCGGGCCCTGGGTATGCACACGCTTGCAACCCGGGGGTGGCGTCTGATGGGCCCGGCTGCTGTGTAAAAGGATATTGGTTTGGTTATGTTTTAAAATCTTTAAATTGACATATTAAGGAGTAAATCACATATCAAATAAACGTCGAAAAATATTGGCTAATATTTGTTTTTGCATCATTGACGAACTAAGATGTGAGAAAACGAAGCGTTTATATCCACGCATCTATCGGTATAACATACAATACATTGTTTCTGATATTCATATGATGCAAACGTCATTTTTTCACAGCTTATTCACCTTGTGACAATTTCCTAAATATCCTTGTTGACGCATGTGATGCATAACGTGAACACTTTGTTGTAGTGCGTTTCTACATTTTCTTCATTCTATGTCAATGTTCTTTACTCAGTTGGTGCGGTTTTTAAAATGGTGGCGCCTAGACGATACCGAAAATGTGAACAATACGCTGAAAAAGTAAAAGTAGGCAATGATCAGGAAAAGGCGCAATCAGAAAGAAATTCCCACTCCAGAAACAGTAGTGGTAAAACACAAAAATAACCCATGTTTGACGAATGGATTCTCCCATCATTATGACTTGGGTGAGTCCACTTTCATTTTTAGGGGTGTTAGGTGTGATTTTTATTTTTAATCTTAAATAACCCATGTTTGACGAATGGATTCTCCCATCATTATGACTTGGGTGAGTCCACTTTCATTTTTAGGGGTGTTAGGTGTGATTTTTATTTTTAATCTTATTTTTCGATGACATTTCTCTGTGAAAACAGAATAGCCCAAGATGGGACGCCGCGTTCTGCGGCGTCACATCTGGGGCTAAATTGTTTGCCTATGTCCCACAAAAAGGTAAATCACGAAATTAACCCATATATGACGAATGGATTCTCCCATCATTATCACTCGGGTGAGTCCACTTTCATTGTTAGGAGTGTTAGGTCTGTTTTTTTTATTTTTTATCTTATTTTTCGATGACATTTCTCTGTGCAAACAGAATAGCCCCAGATGGAACGCCGCGCTCTGCGGCGTCACATCTGGGGCTAAACTGTTTGCCTATGTCCCACAAAAAGGTACTTATACTAAGAAAACATATAGTAAGCCAAATGGGCAGCTATTTTCGAAATAGGTGGTCACTTAGTTACCCAAACATAACCAAAAATATGAAAACGTACATTAGGTGCTTACAGCACAAAAATCAACACCAAGACATAAAACAATAAGAACCACCATTATGTAATAGAAGTATCGCCTTGAAAAGATAGTAATATAAAATTAGTGGCGGGCTTAAATCGATTTTACATGTCCGTAACATCACCGTCAGCTTCTTTTGAAGCCTAGAAATTTCTATTTTTGACTGAACAGATGATTTTTGTCACAATTACAGTAGAATTTACTTCTGTAACGGGATTTAGCAGTCACAAAGAATATGGTCGGAATAAGTTTCCTGAACAATGACAGGGTATTTCACAAGGACAACTCCATGGACATACGTAGCGCTTGCGATTGTTTTACTACATGTAAATCTCGCCCGATCTGGTATAAAAGTATGGATATGGTCATCTTTGATTAGGTTTTTGACAATAATGGCTCAATTAAATTCAATGCACTGTTGGATTTATTTTTGTCTCTTTGTTTTCTGTCCTAGCATATAATACCATGGTATTTAAGGTCTGAAACAAGAACATGTTCTCACTCACATGTTTTGCACTCACCAGGCATTCATTTTACACAAACATGTATTAATGCGCATGCTGTAATAAGAAAATATGCATAATAACATTCATTTTACACAAACATGTGTCAAAATGCATGTAATAATAAGAAAATATGCATAATAACATTCATTTTACACAACATGTGTTAAAATGCATGTAATAATAAGAAAATATGCATAATAACATTCATTTTACACAAACATGTGTTAATGTGCATGTAATAATAAGAAAATATGCATTATAACTCACCAGGTAGGTTTTTCGCATATGAACCTCATGTTATGGTGACATGGTGTTTTATTATTCCACGCCACAAACGACCCTCCTCGAATACGCAATGCTAAGCAGCAGCTTTCATGGTTCTGCGGATACCCATGATCCCAATACCCACTAAGGGGAAGGTGACTGTGGTCCCAAATCCAAAGTCTGCCTTTGCGTTTACCCCCTATCCACCAGGTAGCTGAAGAAATAAGCTCTTAAAGTCTTAAAGATACTAACAAGGCCAAGGCATTGATAAAATATTTACGAAAACGTGTCCGTGGAATATACAGAGATTTTTAAAGCTGTAAAAAAAATGAAAATTTGCAGTAGAAAAAAATATATTTTTCTTATTTTTGCTAAAAATATAGATTGTGGGTACACGTTAGAACTGCCTCGGCCAGGCGGTTCTAACGAGTGCCACAATCTATGTTTTGGAGCAAAAATAAGAAAAATAGGTATGCCCCTGCATACCCCAGTTTTACCATATAGAATTGGGTATAAGGGTGTATTTATTTCACGAACATGTTTTCCTGATGTAATTTGAAGGCCTAACCCAGACACCAGGCGTGAAAGAACTAAACAAGATAAGACATCACATAAAATACAGCAAATCGTTAAAGATTCAAAAATTGAAAATATTTAAAATTCAAACTGTATTTAATAATAATAATAATAATAATAATAATAATAATAATAATAATAATAATAATAATAATAAGTAAGGATTATACAAAAACATACATAATAGATTCAAAATCATAATTAAAGTACATTCTACAAACTTTGAATCTCAAAATCTCTGAATTAGAGAAACGTTTGAAAAGCAAAATACTACTGTTTTTGGAGTGAATCTTCTTATGTTAACAAATTAATCCTAATGTCTTGTTTCCCAAACTTTCATGAGAACAAATATAATAAATCTGAGATCCTTTAAAAGCAGTGAGCATATCAATGAGAAAAGGGATGGGCCATACCGCGGTTTCAGCTACTTTAGCCTCTTCAGTGACCCAATAGAGTTGGCAAAATGGGGCCAAAGTGAAAGATGTAATTTTCGAATTGAAGAGTTACCTCAGTGGTTCCAAATCATTTTTCTTTTCAATCTATGCATTCTGTCTACTGTTCTTCGATATACATCGCTTCAACAAATTGACATTATAATCTAAAATGTGTTTTTCAACATTAAGAGAAAAAACCTTGGCCGTTTCTCTGCCTTATGATGAAATTAATGGTTCAGCTTGTGTAAGAATATGATCCCTTACAAAGATGTGTAACTGGCCAATTTTTCGAGAGAAGATTTTGCTCCAAGTCAGTATTGACCTCAGCAAGGTAAGCACCAAGGCTGGAACATTGAGCCTGCAAAAATCATAAAATGACAATAAGTGAGCCGCCTCATGAGAAAACCAACACTCTGCACATGCAAGAACAAAGACGCACATCAGCTTCGCGGTAACCGCGAAGCTTATCAGCGGCTTTGTTTTCGCTACACGGATAATACTCTTCCTCTTCTTCTTAAATCCAAAATTTCAAGCTTCTAGCCTGCTTCTGTGCTTGTACAGCTCGGTTTGTGTCGAACCTGTTAGGAAACCACATTATTGGTTTTCTCACGAGGCGGCTCAAGTGGAGAGAGAAAATTGCAGGCGCAGTAATCGTCGTTCATGGCAAAAATATGAGTTATTTCATTTTTTAATAAAACAAAAATATGAACTTTAAACAGTAATTTTATATTATTGCTCGTTCCAAGGCTATACTTATGTGGTGCTTCTTTTGTCTTATGTCTTGGTGTTGAATTGTTGTGCTGTTAGCATCTTGTGTGCGTTTTCAAATTTTTAGTTAAGTTTGGGTGGCTGAGTGGCCACCTATCGGGAAAATGACTGCCCATTCAGCTTACAATATGTTTTCTTAGTATAAGCACCTAATTATTAATTAAGTTCTTTCCCACCTCCGTTTTTGGAGTGGGAATTTCTTCCTGATTGCGCCATTTCCTGATCGTTGCCTACTTTTACTTTTTTAGATCTTATGTTTGTGTCTAGAAGCATTGAAGTTTGCTTCATTTTGTCGAATATTTTGTCAAGAGCGCTATAACACAGGAACGCGCTAGGATAAACAGTCGAATATACAAAGCAAATTTTAAAGAAGAACCACTGCTAGATAAAAATGTATCGGACAAACCAAGAAACGCAATGGTACCGTCTAACATTATTTTTTCTCAATAAAGCTCACAAGTAATGACACATAATTTTCATTTATTTCATTTCAAATACATGTTATTATTTCAATATGTAACCGAATATTATAGTGTACATGGTACTTTTGAAAAAATATATTATCAATATCGCCTTATTGTTTAAAAAATGGTATGCACAATAACAATAAAAAATATTCAGGTTCTTTTTTTTTTAATTATTTTTGGATCAGCAATAGTGCACAGGGTTACAATAAGTTCCGTTTTGTAACAACAATGATACTGAAAATATGGTATTGACATTTGAAATGATACGAACCTTCGCCTGGTCCCAACGCTGATGTGAAGGACTGAAATAATAGCACGAGCTCCCAATTTGCCACCACCCATCTGGACAGTCATTGGCCACAAGAAACGCTTAATAAAGAAACAAACAATAGTTCTTTCGGAAACAGAACAACCAATCGGCAGTGCAAAGAATCTGGTGTTGGCCATTTTTTTGAGAAATGGCATCATTCAACACATTGCGCTTAGATGTTATTGCGCACATTCCGTATCGTTAATTTTGCTACCGTATGAAATTCTAGATGAACGACAATGACGCTTTATTAAGCGTCTTGTAAGTCACAATTGCTTCAGGTTTAAAGAACTGAGCTAGCTCTAAAGAATACTCTTACTTGATGCCGTAGAGAACAAAACAACCAAAATAATCTGCCATAGACCTTTAAAATAAGCATTTAAGATACATGTATCTGTTCGTTTCTATTTACAAATAAAAAAGAATCAGATCAGAGGATGAGGAAAGACATTTTACGACGTCTAAGACTGACAGCCCTAAGTCGGTTAGTTTGTATCGTACCGTTTAACATAATCTGTCAATTATGAAAACTTGCCCATGCAATATACAGAGATTGTTTCGAGTTTAAAAATATAAGATTTTCAGCATGAAATTTTTGCATTACGAAAACATGCCCATGTTATATGCATGCAGAAATTGAAAATTTCAGTATAAAATTTATGATATTTTGTTCTTATTTTTGCTCAAAACATGGTTTGTGGGTACACGATTAACGAGTACCCGCCATCTATGTTTTGGAGCAAGACATATACGTATACCCCCGGATACCCCAGTTTTGCTATATAAAAGTGGGGTATAAGGGGGTATACATTACACGGACATGTTAACCTGATGGATATTTTTCTTATTTTTGCTCAAAACATAGATTGTAGGCGGTCCTAAGGTGTACTTACAATCTTTGTTTTGAGCAAAAATAAGAAAAAGAGGTATACCCCTGCAAAGCCCAGTTTTGCTAATATAAAAGTGGGGTTCAAGGGGGTATGTATTGCACGTGCATGTTTTCTGTTATAGCTTACTTTCATTGTTTTGTATGTGCTAGCAGGGTGGTCACGTTGCTAGGAAAAAGCTGGCTATATTGTAACGATTTTCACCCTTGTCGCATTCGTGGGAATGCTAGTGATATTCGCTTGGTGCTTACGTTGTCTGTGATGAAATGCTACACTAAGTAATGCACTCACCCTAGTGTGAGGACATAATGTAGCTGCTGAGACGGCGTATTAATCAAGAAATGCACCAGTCAGTAAATCGATCTGGCCCATGAAATGTGGGGGTCTGGCAAAGGAGCTCCAAGTCTTTAATATTTATATGTCAATGAGAAGATAGCATTTTGACAAGATCTTGAATTTATATTTCTAGTTAACAAAGTTTCATTTAACGCAAACAAACGAGTGAATCTGAACAAGCAAACATCTTTTACAACCATTCATATGAAAATGAGAAAGTTCGTAATACATGAAAGATGAACATTGCCTCACGACGCTAACTTATGAAAAGCCAACACTTGTAATTGTCGTAAAACGAGGTCGCTGCGTTCAGGGTCAAAGGATTTAGTTGCAGCGCAAACAATTAGACAAAATGCTTTAATCGAAAACTAGAAACTAGATACAAACTTACTCCAAGACAAAATATCCGACAATATCTATCTAATTCGAGCAATATCCCTGCTATAATCCAATTATTTTTGTTCTATTCTACATCAGGAATGTATTGCGACAATTTAGATTCACTCGCGATAAACAAAATACGGCAAAATGCGGGAAGAAATGTCAAAATAAGAAATTCAATCAAAATAATTTAGATGCAAACCAAGTTTCAACTGCTCACTTCGAAAGACAGGACAGGAATGACGGTTGCGTCCTAAGGTACCGCTGGTACCGGTTTTGGAACGGATTACGAGCTACGATTGGCTGAACGTTCCAAACGGAAAGGCTGCTGGACCGATGGTACGATTCCAGGAATTTGGAAAGATTAAAATAGTAACACAGAGCTAAAAATAGAGGCAATAAGTATTTTTGTCAATAACAAGAATAAGCTTTAACAAAAGCCCATACATTACTGTAGCCTAACCAATTTCGTTACAATATTGCACATATGAATTGGTATGGAACGCCATAGCTGTCTCATGATCAATAAACGTCATTATATGATTTACAAACGTCATTATATGATGTAACAACGTCATTATATGATGTACAAACGTCATTATATGATGTGGAAACATCATTATATTTTGTACAAACTTCATTATATAATGTACAAACGTCATTATATGATGTACAAACTTCATTATATGATGCGAAAACATCATTATATGATGTACAAATTTCATCATATGATGTGAAAACGTCATTATATAATGTACAAACTTCATTATTTGATGAGATAACGTCATTATATGATGTGAATGCGTCATTATATGATGTGACTTCATTATATGATGTGCAAACGTCATTATATGATGTGCAAACTTCATTATATGATGTGAAATCTTCTTTTTATGAGGTACAAACTTCTTAATATGATGTAAAAACGTCTTTATATGAAGTAAAAACGTCTTTATATGATGTACAAACATCATTGTATGATGAACTAACTTCATTTTATGATGAGCAATCTCCATTATACCGTGTACATATTTCATTATATGATATACAAACTCCATCATATGATTTACAAACTCCATTTTATGATGTACAGACTTCATCATATGATGTGCAACCGTCATTGTATTATGTGCAAACGTCATTATATGATGCGAAAACGTCATTATATGATGTATAAACGGCATTATATTATGTGCAAACGTCATTATATGATGTATAAACTTCATTATATTATGTACAAACCTCATTATATGATGTGCAAACTTCATTATATGATGTGCAAACTTCATTTTATTATGTACAAGCTTCATTATATTATGTACAAACCTCATTATATTATGTACAAACTTCATAATGTTATGTATAAACTTCATTATATTATGTACAAACTTCATTATATTATGTACAAACTTCATTATATTATGTACAAACTTCATTATGTTATGAACAAACTCCATTATGTAGCTTTTTCGTTATGATGCGGTTAAAATCAATAGACAAGATTTTTTACTTAACACCGGTAGAACTTGTTTTGCTTCACGGTGTTGAAAGTCCGAAACTAACCCAAGTCGTTTCGCCCCAACCCATTTCTTCTGCTAGGCAATTCATCCTGTAAATCATTTCCTTTTTTTCATTTTCTAACCAAGTCTTTTCGCCACAACTATTTTGTCTGTAAGTCGTTGCGCTCCAAAGACATTTGCCCCTCACTGGGGTTCAACTGTTTTATGATCCAGAACCCAATTGAGATACAAACAGGAAAGAAACAGACAAAACAAGACAGACGAAACATGAAAAATGACATTACACATACGAAGAGCAAGATGATAAGCTCCCGGGGGGTGGAGGGGGTACACTGAAAATTTCCATATACGTAGGCTCGTCGGCATTTTTTGGGGATCAAAATTTTGAATTTCCATAATTTGGGGGTTTTCAGAAAATGTGAATATTTTGGGGCATGGGCATTTTTTTTTTTTTTTTTTTTCAGATATTTTTTAGGATCACTTCAAAATTTGACCATTTTTATGGGGTTTTGCTTTACGAATGTTTGGTTTTTATAGCGAATTCACGTATTTTTTGGGGTGTCCTTCAAATACCCTCAGACCAGATATTTTTGGGGTACGGAGCAGATGCTGGATCCGATCTATGTATGAGCAAAAGTTCGGAGTATCCCCTTTGGATAAGCTCTTTCCCATGAAGGTAGACTTCAAGTCTTTAATACTACCACGGCGTAAATTCTTGAAATGGCAGCACACACGTCTGGGTTTCGTTGCCAGTATTCATGAGGAGGGTCACTGTGATGGTTTCATATCTGAATTTGCGCAATATGGTCCATCGCCCTCCTTCCCAAGTTCGAACATTTTTACTGCTTCCAAAGGATCTAACCTTTATCTTTTTAATTCCATATCTTCATATGCGTTGTTGGAAATCATGTTCGAATCTTTCAGGGATCTACACTGGTCATCATTGCAAAGTTATTAGCAAATCGTCAGCTCTGTGAAATTTCGAGTACCATGATAAATTCTACAAATGCGATGGTGACCAATTAATATGATATTACAAGACTGCAGTAAGCAAAAACGGAGCCTTTAAAAAACATGAGCCGCGACACGTAAAAACCAACAATGTGGTTTTCTTCAGGTCCGACACAAACCAGGATGTACAGACACTGGAGATAGCTAGAGGCTTGGAATTTTGGATTTAGAAAGTAGAGGTATAGTATTATCTATTGAATGAAAACAAAGGCGCTGATCAGTGCCTTTGTTTTCGCATAAGCAGATTGTTTGTTTTCTCATGTCGCGGCTCACATGTATTTAACTTAATAAGCATGCAAAACTCGCCTTTCTAAAGACAATTAACTAGACCCTCCTACTGTGCTTATTTCCCAAAGGTACTTGGATATTATAAAGTAAGTAAGTAATAGGCCACTGGCCAGATATGGTTTAGCTCCCCACCCGGGGAATTTTGCAGACCTTGATTTTCATGTAGCCTGATGTCTTAGGAGTTTTTTGAATCATGTTAGCCCTCTGTAAATTGTCACGTAACCGTGTAACATCCAATAACGTATGTAACCTATTGAATATCTAATAGTTGCCATTGAAATAAAAACTGTTGTAAAGATCAATGAAAAGGTACAAGTAGGCAAAGATCAGGAAAAGGCGCAATCAGAAAAAGATTCCCACTCCAAAAACCGAGGTGGGAAAAAACCAAACTAACAATCAGGTACTTATACCATGAAACATATCGTAAGCCGAATGACCAGCTATTTTCCCAATAGGTGGCCACTCAGTTACCTTAACTTAACTAAAAATATGAAAACCTTTTTCTGTTGATTAAACTGTGTTTCTTCTGATAGAAAGGGTCTCAAGCTACAACATGAAACATTTGATTTTCACGTTGGCCTGTCACTGTGTAACGTATGTAACATTTTTTCACAAAGACATTTTAAATGAATGTTGGAAGCTTAATAGTTTTTATATACTTTGCTACATTATTAACGAGGACAAATCATAGTATTCATCCTCAAGCTACATTATTAACGAGGACAAATCATAGTATTCATCCTCAAGAAGATTTATTTACCTTTCCGACAATACAAAATTTGTTATAATATCTAATTATAAAAATACTTTTGAAGTTATGGCCTGTTAAATACCCATAGCCCATCCAAAATGTCACACACCAAAATACTGCTGCCATAGCCTAAATTTGAAACTATGTGCTAATAAACCAAAAACGCTGCAAAATCTTATTATTTTCTGACATTTCAATGTGCCCTGATTCCTGTTTTAACCATTTATTGACGCTTATCATTCTAGCTTGATGCAAAATGGTAACATATGTAACACATTTATCTGAATTTTAGATACTTTCCTTGCAATACTTTCTTCAAGTTTATGTAGGTCGGCCTGCAAAATTTCTGGGTCTGACGAGGAATTTATTGTGAGATAGACAATTGTGTCTTCAGCAAACAGTCGTGCTCTACTTTTGAAGGAGTCGGGTAGATCATTTATTTATGAAAGGAATAGACAGGGCCCTAACACAGATCCCTGGGGAACACCCGACATAACAGGTACGAGTGGGAACTTTTTACCTTCAACAACTACTGACTGGTTTCTTTCTTGGAGAAATGTTTTTATCCAAGAGACTGCTTTAAGATTTACACCCAAATTGAAGAGTTTGTAAATAAGTAAATTGTGATCAACTTTGTCAAAAGCTTTACTGAAATCCGTAACAATTAAGTCGGTTTGTTTTCCATCATCCAAATTATCAATATTTCTTGAGTAAAGCTTATAAGTTGGGTCTCACAACTGTGTTTAGAGCGGAAGCCATGCTGGAAGTGGCTAAGAATGTTATTTGAATCAAAATGGGTCATGATGTTTGACACCTTGCATTTCAGGCCTTTTTGTAGACAGGAGCAACAAGAGCAGTTTTCCAGTCTTCAGGTACTATACCAAATTTGAGAAATCTTCTGAATACTTTTGTGAGGATTGGTGCGATTTTGTGATGTTCCTTGAGGAGCCTGGGAGAAATTTTGTCCGGCCCAGAAGCTTTATTTGGATTAAGGTTTAATAGTTTTTCTTTGCCTGTAACAGTAATTAAAATATCTGGCGTTTGCTTAATATTTTTGGGGTTTAGTCCCTCGAACCAAAGCTTTAGTTCTGCAAGGATTTTTAAGGAGAGGACTTTGGGTTTGGAGAAAACAGATTCAAACTGTTTGTTTAATATTGTGGCTTGTTGGGTAGGGTCTGTATATGTTGACCCCTCCGATTTCAGAGGAGATATACCTGCATTTTCAGTGCGTTTGTGTTTGATGAAGGTATAGAGTTTTTTATTTTTACATCTATCTGCATCATTACTGAATATAACAGAGTCAAGATATTCCACATAAGATCTCCTAATTCCTTTTTGAATGCTGGATTTGAATTTAGTAAAATTACTTTTGAGTTTATCATGAGTTTGTTTGCCTTTTGACTGTTTTACTTTATGGTACAATTTGTCACGCTTGTGGATTTTCTTTCTGATGGAGCTTGTTATCCAGGGGAGGTCACTTCGAGATCTGGTCATTTTGGAAGGTATGTGAATGTTTGATAGGTGGTCAATTTCAGTTTTAAAGATGGACCACAGTTTGTTTGTGGCACTTTCATCTTCACTCTGGAAACTTTCACTAAACGAGTTGATATCAGCTTTAAATTGTTCCCAGTTGGTCTTCCGATGTAGTTTGATTTTTCTTTTAGGTTGAATTGGGCGACCTATTGGAATAGAAATTTCATGAAAAACAATATCATGGTCAGATGAGCCAAGACGAGGCAGGGTTTTGGTGGTATGTACCTTACCAGGCTGATTTGTCACAAACAGGTCTAAGATTGTAGACAAAGCAAAAGGGTGATAGTGAGAAGATAAAAGGTTACAGGGTTAAAACTGTTGGTGAGAAAAAAATTGTAAAAATCTTATGCACGTCATTAGTAACCACGGCCCCCACCCCGGGGGCGGGCGATAACCGTGGAAATGAACGGGGATTTGACCTTCAAATTATCCCAGGTAGGGCGAGGGAACAACCCGGGGTTTGCCCTATATATGCAAAAACAGCAGTGCAATGAAAAACATAACAGACTGCGGGGGAAATTAGCAGTGTTTTTTCCAACAAATTGCCCTCGCAGGGTGGGGCTTTTAGCAGGGGTTTGAAAAATGAAAACTCAAGGTCTCCGCTTTATCCCGGGGTGGGGGGTGAGGGGCGTGGTTGTAAATGACTAGTGCATAATGGCGTGAGTGATGCAGTTTACAGAACAGAACAGAACAGAACAAGACTTTATTGGTAAATACATTCTCGCGAGAGCAGATGATACCTCATCTTGATCTCTCCTATTTGGCTCTATGCATTATGGGATCTGGGCGATTTTGGCTAATGGCGGCAATTGAAGAAAACAAGAGCATCCCGCATGAATTATCCAGTTGCCATGCGCCAACTGCGACAGGTCAGTGCGTAGAGGGCTACCTGTCAGCAACAATGTTGATAAATATACTTCTCAGGATACGCGCAGGTAGCATAAGAACTCCTTTCTTGAACGCATCAAGGGTTTGCAAACATACACCCGACTAGGGTAGGACACAGATGGCATTATCCCCAAAATAGACACTCGAGAAATCAACACTCAATGACATTTCAAATACACTCCGCAGTTACAAATTCCTAATTAAGCATTTTTTCTCAGGCTAACAGGGACTGGAATGGCCTCCCTGAATCTGTGATTACCTCTGCAGAAATGTAATGATTGCGTGTGAAAGTTCACTTCTCTAATAAGACATATGGAATAATCTTCCCTGGTCAAGCCCCACCCCCTAGTGTGATACTGTCAGTTTGGCTTTCACTAGCAATCTTTATTCTAGAATAGTTCAGGATTTCTATAAAGGGGGTTCGAATTTACCAAGGGGGTTCGTTTTCTTCATTTTAACTAGTTTTTCTTGAATTACCCCATGAAAATGAAATAATTTTGTCCCAGAGGGGGGTTCGAGCGAACCCCCGAACCCCCTCTTAATCCACCAATGTAGCTACAGAATGTAGTTAGTCAGATAATGATGAGTTTAAGTGCTGTTGAACGTTTTTTCTTCAAAGCGGGGTAGAAACCAGACTCTGGTGAGGGGTCGCACCACAAAAATGCTTTTGTGCCATATCAAAACCCATTGGAAATATGTGCAATAGATTTTGCTTGAGCTTGAGAGAGACACAAAATCTTATAGAGGATTATTACCCACATCCCTGCAAAGTGAAAAACTGCCAGCAGCTCTTTTAATTGTTGTGCCGTAGCTAGATACTGACATTTACTTGCAACACAAGTGGCTTTAGATGGACTCGAGGAACTCAACCAGAGACACGTCTGAATCGGTTAGAATCCAAGAGAAAAAAGAGGATGATTCCAGGTGTTGATTTGACACGTCAACTTTGCTGGTGGCTTGAGCCAATCAGACTTCTTTATGAAGGTCAAGGACACCTGAAAAGTTAATATGTCCACCGCAGGTCGATGCAGTTACCACAAGGGAAGTTGTACAATGTACCGAAACACTGGAAGATCTATAATATCCCCGTACCTTTGGGAATTAGTACAGTAGGAGGGTCTAGTTAATTGTCTTTAGAAAGGCGAGTTTTTGCATGCTTATTAAGTTAAATACATGTGAGCCACGACATGAGAAAACCAACAATCTGCATATGCGAAAACAAAGGCACTGATCAGCGCCTTTGTTTTCGCTCAACAGATAGTACTATCCCTCTACTTTCTAAATCCAAAATTCCAAGTCTCTAGTTTTCTCCAGTGTCTGTACAGCCTGGTTTGTGTCGGACCTTAACAAAACCACATTGTTGGTTTTTTTCGTGTCTCGGCTCATGTTTTGTTTCTAAAGGCTCCTTTTTGCTTACTGTAGTTTTGTAATATCATATTAATTGGTCACCATCGCATTTTTAGAATTTATCATGGTACTCGAAATTTCACAGAGCTGACGATTTGCTAATAACTTTGCAATGATGACCAGTGTAGATCCCTGAAAGATTTGAACATGATTTCCAACAACAAGATATGGAATTAAAAAGATAAAGGTTAGATCCTTTGGAAGCAGTGAAAACGTTCGAACTTGGGAGGAGGGCGATGGACCATATTGCGTAATTTCAGATATGAAACCATCACAGTGACCCTCCTCATGAATACTGGCAACGAAACCCAGACGTGTTTGCTGCCATTTCAAGAATTTACGCCGTGGTAGTCTTGATTAAAGACTTGAATTCTACCTTCATGGGAAAGAGCTTATCCCCTGGGGGTTCTCTGAACTTTTGCTCATACATAGGCTCGGATCCAGCATCTGCTCCGTACCCCAAAAATATCTGGTCTGAGGGACTACCCAAAAATATCAGGTATTTGAAGGACACCCCAAAATACGTGAATTAGCTATAAAAACCAAACATTCGTAAAGCAAAGCCCCATAAAATAGTCAAATTTTGAAGGGATCCCCAAAAAATATCTGAAAAAATGCCCATACCACAAAATATTCAAATTTTCTGAAAACCCCCAAAACAGTGGAAATTCAAATTTTTTATCCACAAAAAAGTCCACCGAGCCTACGTATATGGAAAATTTCAGAGTACCCCCCGGGAGCTTATCATCTTGCTCTTCGTATGTAATGTAATTTTTCATGTTTTGTCTGTCTTGTTTTGTCGGTTTCTTTCCTGTTTCTATCTCAATTGGACTCTGGATCATAAAACAGTTGAACCCCAGTGAGGGGCAAATGTCTTTGGAGCGCAACGACTTACAGACAAAATAGTTGTGGCGAAAAGAAAAAAAAGGAAATGATTTACAGGATGAATTGCCTAGCAGAAGAAATGGGTTGGGGCGAAACGACTTGGGTTAGTTTCGGACTTTCAATACGTGAAGCAAAACAAGTTCTACCGGTGTTAAGTAAAAAATCTTTTCTATTGATTTTAACCGCATCATAACGAAAAAGCTATATAATGGAGTTTGTTCATAATATAATGAAGTTTGTACATAATATAATGAAGTTTGTACATAATATAATGAAGTTTGTACATAATATAATGAGGTTTGTACATAATATAATGAAGTTTGTACATAATATAATGAAGTTTGTACATAATATAATGAAGTTTGCACATCATATAATGAAGTTTGCACATCATATAATGAGGTTTGTACATAATAAAATGAAGTTTGTACATAATATAATGAAGTTTGTACATAATATAATGAAGTTCGTACATAATATAATGAAGTTTGTACATAATATAATGAAGTTTGTACATAATATAATGAGGTTTGTACATAATATAATAAAGTTTGTACATAATATAATGAAGTTTGTACATAATATAATGAAGTTTGTACATTATATACTGAGAGGAATTAGAAAGTTTCAACATTACTCATTGTTTTCTTATTTTCAGATTGATTTTGAATAAAACCAGTTTGTCTATTTTGATTGTGGCAGTGTGTAATTTGTGCTTCACATTGAGCATTTAAAATTTTGGATTCCGTAAAATGTAACAGAGTTACGTCATTTTGACGTTTTCTACCCAAAACTCATTAAAGTCCATGATAAGTGCCGTTTTTGCTAAATGCAAAAAACGAGTGTATACGTCCGTGATCAAGGTGTGAGAATACGCCCGAAATATTGTTAGGTTTAGATTTTGTCCTTCAAAACGTGAAGTTTTATTTTTGACGTCAAACATGAAAGTGTACTTTCGACGTTTTCTTACACCAGGAAAAGACTTTCATGATAAATGACAAAAGTTGATATCTAAGGGAACGCAGACGAGGCATTTGTGTTCTTGAATTTGAATTTCGATACCCGTTTTCGGTGTTTGTACTGTTTATCTTTTAACGGTTAGCGTCACGTCAACGTTAGGAGTGGAGGTCCCATTATTTTTATAAACACGTCTTTTACTAGAATCAGTAAATGATGTGCCCATTTGTTTAAAATGATTTATTAATTACACACCTTTTACTTGAAAACAAGAGTCATCGACATTTCAAACGTCAATGTGGCATAACGCACGACTGATCGTTTTTTGTTCATGCTAAAAACTGCTTGCAGTGCAGAAATCGATACCGTATCAAGATTTCAAAACCAAATCGAAAAATAATTCTGCAAGCAAACACGCAAACATGCAAAAAGAATGGTCATGTTAATGACGTTTTTGATTGGCCACGTTGATGACGTTTATTCAGTCTTAAGTGTGATTTTCGACGCATGGCGTTTTCTGTGGACAACTGTTTTAAGCTACAGTGGATTGAGCCATAAATTTTATAGAGATTTATGGTTCTTTAGGGCATCATGCACCAAAACCTTCGATTTGATAAATAAACTTGAACACTCAGATTTCGACCATGGCATCAAAAAATTGACCATAGACAGTCCCCTAAGCAACTTTATTATTTTTTGACGACCCAACATTGAAACAGAAATGTTGTTGTAAGCAAATTTTATAACAAGAAACAAAACTTTCGCTTTTGTTCAAAGCAGGAACTTTCTACAGACAAGACTTAAGTTTCTAGTTCCTCTCAGTATATAATGATGTTTTCACATCATATAATGAAGTTTGTACATCACATAATGACGTTTTAGCATCATATAATGACATTGGTACATCATATAATGATGTTTTCACATCATATAATGAAGTTTGTACATCATATAATGACGTTTTCGCATCATATAATGACATTGGTACATCATATAATGACGTTTGTACATCATATAATGACGTTGTTACATCATATAATGACGTTTGTACATCATATAATGACGTTTGTACATCATATAATGACGTTTATGGATCATGAGACAGCTCTGGCGTTCCATAAATTGGTATATTTTATATGCTGTCTGTAAGTGGTTTCCACTGCGTTTACATGTGATTATCACAAATTTTAATCTTACACTGGTTTCAGTAGTAAGATGATCTTGAGCGATAACCAAGCATTTACATGATGTTAATCTCTCATGACGCCGCGAGACATGTTTTTGTTCTCAACCTGTAAACGTCGCAATTAAAACAATCTTTTGTGTCTGGAGGGAGCCACTGCTTTGAAGGTGCTTTCAGTACTATGGGGAGCCTAGCCTAAAGTGTCTTGCTAAATGACACTAGAATCTATAGACGAAAAACGTCTCATTCCAAAGTACAATACTCCGCATACTAGGCGGCCCCAGTAGCCGAGCGGTTAAGAGCGCTGTACCTTAATCACTCGATCATCTCACCGCTGTGTCTAGTGTGGGTTCGTGCCCTGCAATGGCCAAATGTGAGACAAGCCAAGTTCTGCTTGCGGTTGTGTCAGTGGACATTTTCCCATCCATTGTGTTCGTATCTTAAAATGGTCCAAATGTGTATCAATCAATTTAGTATATTAATTGAATGTTTATTACCTGCCATTTTGGACAATAATGACATTTTCCAATTGGTATTCCTCAACTAAACATACCTTATCTGGCTTTCTTATGTCATTTGTACTGTATTTAGGTCACATTACACTCATCTAGCATATCTATGCAATTTGTCTGGGTCATTAACCGATGTGTCTGGGAGATGAACGAAAATAAAAAAACGAAGTCCTTTTACAAGCAAATGTAAGAGAAATGAGGTGGCCATACAATGGTTTCGGTAACTGTAGCCTCGTCAGTGACCCTTCAGATCTGGCAACGTGGATCTTAAATGAAGTTCAACAGGACAGTCCATACCAGGATTAGTATGAGAAATGGGGCCAAATATTATAAATGTAGACGTCATTATTTAGTCCTATCCGTGAACGTTATCAAGACAATTAAGATGATGTTATCGAGGCTTATGTACCTCGATGACCTTTTAAACATTGAAAATCTTTATCCACCTGAACAGCAATTGAATAATGCCAACACCATAGATACCGGAGCCCCCTTTTTGGATTAACATCTTTCTTTTGCAAAAATTTATGATAAACGCAATGACTTTGATTTTGATATAGTAAATTTTACGTTTTTGGATGGTGGCGTTCCTCGCCGTGCTTCTTATGGTGTATACATTTCGCAACTAATTAGGTTTGCTAGAGTCTGCAATCATATAGCTGACTTCAGCGCGCGAAATAAATGTTTAACAACCAAACTTTTCCAGCAGGGCTATCGGTATCGTAAACTTCGAAAAACCTTTTCTAAATTTTATCGTAGACACTATGAGTTGATTTCCAAATTTAATGTTGGGCTAAAGACGCTTTTACGTGAGGGCCTTTCGGAACCAGAATTTTATGGTGACTTGGTTTACAAAATTAAGAAACATATAGGACAGAATAATTTTATGATGGCCCCGACATAAAGCTATTTATTCATATTCTTTTCAGAAAAATCATTACACGTTACAGACGTACTAGTATAGGTTATAACGTGAATGTTATGCGACAGTCTGTATGCTTTGTTTTTAACCCAATCATGGTTTTCTTTAATAGCACGCAGGTGGGTTGGGCGTCAGACTTTATAATGACCCCAACTTAAAACTATTCATTTAAGTTGGTTGGGGCCAGAGCTTCTTGTCTGTTGCTTGGTGACACCGGGGTATAACTGGTGTTTTCTTTTGCTCCGGGTTTCAGTATGTTATTCGGCGCCCAGGGATCGCCATCGTCGGGCAGCTTACCCAATCTATGAGTCCTCGTTTTTGATTCATCAGGGTGGTTATCATGATTTATTTGTTTGTCCTTGATAATTCATTGACTAGTTAGAGATTCACCACGAGGACTGGATAACAACCTTAATGTTGTGAACCACTGCAGAAAATGAGGGTGTGGTTAGGCGCCTGTCGGTTTAAGCCCCCCCCCCCGTGTTATTTATAACTGACCATTCCAAGGCGGGACTGCTATGGTTCACATTTTTTCCATAAGTTATTCCCCACAGCGTGTTTTATGTTTATGACTTTGTTGCCACCATAATATGACTTGGTTGTTCACTTAGCCCTCTACATTTTATTTGTTCTGTCCAAGCTAGCTCAGTGACAACCTCACTTTAATAGCTGCTCACCCTGCTTTCCGTTACACATGTTATACGTTGGTACCTATATTTTATATTTGTTTACATGACTTTCTTAGTGCTTGTTTATATTTGCGTATATTAGAGCCACTGCAGAAGATGAGGGTGAGGTTAGGCGCCCTTAAGATCGATTTTAGCCCCCAGTAATTTTATATTTCTGTTCCTTCCAAGGCGATACTTCTATTGTGGTTCCATTTGTTTTATGTTTTGGAGTCGAAGTTTTGTACTGTTTGAATCTTATGTACGTTTTCATATTTTTATTTAAGTAAGGGTATTTGTGTGACCGGCTGTTGGGAAATAGCTGATCACTCGGCTTACGATATGTTATTTAAGTATAAGTACCTATATGAAATTGTCAATTTAGTTTTTCCCACTTCAGTTTTTGGAGTGGGAATTTCTTTATGATTGCCAACTTGTACTTTTTTCACAATGTTGTCAGGCAAGTATGCATATTGTTAATTTGTTGGTTCGGTTTATTGTTTTACAACAAGTCAATAGCTATGGTCATATTGGGAAGTTATCTGTTGAAAGGGACATCAAACAATAAAGCAATAAATAAAACAAATAAGAATAATTCCTTGTCGCAATAAAACGCAAGTCTTCGTCGAGAGATTTTCGCATATTTGTGACGAGGCCTTTAATTTTGCATTACAAAAAGGTACAAGAAGGCAACGGTCAGGAAAAGGCGCAATCAGACAAAGTTTCCCACTCCAAAAACCGAGGTGGGAAAAAACTAAAATTAACAATCAGGTACTTATACCATGAAAACATATCGTAAGCCGAATGAGCAACTTTTTTTTCCAATAGGTGGCCACTCAGTTACCTAAACTTAACTAAAAATATGAAAACATACATAAGGCGCCAACAGCGCAAAAATTTTAAACACAAAGACATAAAACAATAAGAGCCACCACAGAAGTATCGCCTTGGAACGATCAGTAATATAAAATTAAAATTAAAAGTCGACCGATGCAACAAAAGATTTTTAACAATTTTGTGACATCCTAGCGGTTGTCCAGGATTTCTAACTAACGATAATAATGTATATTACATGTACCCTTTAATTACATTTCATGATTTTTATACTTTTTAAAGAATCCTCCAAGAAAAGTCCGAAGTGTCACCATCGTTTCCCCCACAAAGCCGTTGACAGAAAAACACGTGTTGTGCAAACCAAAAGAGCCATCATTTTTACAAGCTGGGAAACAGACCGCTGGAAATCAAACACGGGACAGTAAATGAAAGTGATAACCCTCCAAATGGCATTTTCTTCATTTTAATATGTTATTATTATTATTATTATTATTATTATTATTATTATTATTATTATTATTATACGTTTATAACCAAGCATGAGATTGAGATGAATGTGACATACACACGCTCCAATCTAAAAAGGACTGCAGGCAAACTTTATTTTGTGCAACTGAAACATGACGACGAAGAACAATCTGTTCCCACTGGTGCTAGCAAAATAATAGCAAATATTCCTGTACAGTTCCTGTACAGCTTTATGTGACCATGGCTACTTAATATTCCTGATTAAGTGCGTAATAATACGTTTTTCAATGAAAGCATGGTACGCACATTTAAGATATCGTGTACAATCCTTTTTCATAAAAGTGTAATGACACAGCAGGCTGTCATATATTGATACGGGTATCAGGACACCGTCACAATCAGTCAGTCCTACAGTAGGTGTTATATGTATTTCTGTTTTCACAATGCCTTTCCATATGGCTGTTTGTTCGTGTTTAAAATTTTCTAGTACGACAATCAAAAGCGTATTTATGACCCATAATCAAAAGGATGATATAATGGAATAAAAACTCTACTGCAAGTTCTGAGTTAAAATTGTCACGTGACAGTATTACCCGTGTTTCTAATGAAGTTAACATGCGCATGCTGTTTTGTTACACTACAATTGAGTTCATGCAGTATTTGGAGCATCGTAAAGTTTTGGAATATCTTATTGGGGGTTGAACATCAAGGGGGTAGGAATGCATATGACAGCAGATCAATATTTGGTGTCAGTTGAAGTCATAAAATCATTGCATGAATGAATGAAAACCAGTCATAGCACGTAATCCTATCAAGCCTACTTTTCAAGATGATGATGCTTAATTAGTGGCGATAACCTTTTGTAAAGTTAACCTCTCATATATGAGCTTACGCATGAGAAAACCAACAATTTGCACATACGAAAACAAAGACGCAGATCATCTGTGCAGTAGCTGAACAGCTGATAGGTGCAGTAACTGCACAGCTGATCAGCGCCTTTGTTTTCGCCATTCGGATAGGAAAATTCCTCTTCTACTTGTATACAAAGTTTCAAGCTTCTAGCTTTATTCTGTGACTGTACAGCCTGGTTTGTATCGGACCTGGTCATAAACCCAACTTGTTGGTTTTCTCATGCACAGGTTCATATATAATTAAATATTTTTGTCCTTGAAAGTTTACATAACATATCGTGATCTGAATAAGAGAATGCTGCAAATGCGGAGAAATGTAAGGGTTTGATGAAAGGCGAAGCTCATTTGAAATATTACTTTAGCTGACATCAAATACGTACTAATCTGCTGCCATATGCGATACGACCACCTTCCTTTTCAACCCAATAAGATATCCCAAAACTTAAAGACGTTTCCATATACTGCACGGAATCACTTGAAAAAAGGTACAAGTAGGCAACGATCAGGAAAAGGCGCAATCAGAAAAAGATTCACACTCCAAAAACCGAGGCGGGAGAAAACAAAACTAACAATAAGGTACTTATACCACGAAAACATTTCGTAAGCCGAATGAGCTGCTATTGTCCCAATAGGTGGCCACTCAGTTACCTAAACTTAACTAAAAATATAAAAAAACAACAAAAAAATACATACATTAGGCGCCAACAGCAAAAAAAAATAAACATCAAGACATAAAACAATAAGAACCACCACAGTAATATAAAATTACTGGCGGGCTTTAACCGGTTTTACAGGTACCTAACCTCACCCTCAGCTTCAAGAATGTGTTTCAAGAAAGCATGTGCATGTCCATTTTATTTGGGACACTGGGCATCCTATCACGTGACAAGAATTGAAACTCAAAACAGTAGGGTTTTTATTCCAATATATCACATTTTTATTACGGTTCATTAAATACTTTGAAACAATTGATAGAAAAAATGATTGAAAAAGTGAAGGGATGTACCCAAAAAAGTGCTTATATCTCAGCTGTCAATATCTTAAAAAGGTACAAGTAGACAACGATCAGGAAAAGGCGCAATCAGAAAGAGAATCCATCTCCAAAAAGAGAGGTTTGCAAAAAACTAAATTAACAATCAGGCACTAATACCATGAAAACACATCGTAAGCCGAACGAGCAGCTATTTTCCCAATTAGTAGCCACTCAGTTACCTAATTTTAACTAAAAATATGAAAACATGCATAAGGCGCAAACAGCACAAAAAGTTTTTACACCAAGACATAAAAGAATAAGAACCACTACAGAAGTGGTTCTTAAGCGCTTAAAGTGCTTCAAAATGGTACTAATAGACTGCTATGACAATGCGTTGCAATATTGCCATGTACATGTAATCTGATGTCTTAATAACTATATGCAATTGATTGTTCTGAATGTGACAAAAAGTTCGAAAAATATGTGAAAATAACAGAAACATTGCAGGTTGTGCTCAAGCAAAATTTGTTGAATCTTTGTTGCCAGCGCTTAAAATGGTACCAATAGACGGCTAAAGCGCTTAAAATGGTACATGTACCAATAGACTGCTAGGACAATGTATTGCAATATTGCCATGCACATGCAATCTGATAACTTAATAACCATATGCAATTGATTGTTATGAATGTGACGTACAATTTCGAAAAAAAAAGTGAAAATAACAGAAAATTGCAGGTTGTGATCCAGCAAAATTTGTTGAATCTTGGTTGCCAGCAAGCATGCTTTATATACTGAACTCATGGCGATAAAATGTTGTCATATCATTCAGTTAATTGATGTCATTTTGAGTTTTCTGTTTTAAGTTAGAAATCGGAAAATAGACAGAATATTTATGATTCTGAAAGTACAACTGACACCAGGGGTTCATCCCCTGTATATGACCATAATGGTCAAGTTAATTGGTAATATCCCAGATCTCAAATGAGCGTTTACAGGACCATTGGTCCTCTGGTCCATTTGTTATTGCAACTTACAACATATGCTGCGCTGTGTGGCGACCATTTAACATCTCCCTGTACACCAGCCACAGTGCAGATTATATTGTCCTTTTGATCCTTTGAGATCATCGAGGCGATTCTGAGAAATACAGGTTTAGATTTATTTTCAAACCAAATTTGGGAATATTTGACTCCACGAATCAAAGAATAGTCATAAATGCCTTTGTATCTACTATTGTATTGAACTTTGGAAAATAACAATAATTCACTTTGGCTAAATGTTGCCAAATCTAAAGGATCAATGTCGAAGGTAAGAGGCCAAAACCGCGGTATGGCCCATGCCCGATCTCATTAATATGTTCGCTGCTCTTACAGGATGTCAGTTTTTATGTTTATTTCTTGTTTCTGGTGTTTTTCGTGTGTATGCATGCAGCTATCGATAGTTGCAAGCAAAACCACATTCGTTAAAAGGCAGAGGCAAAGTAAAAACACACATTAAATTTATTTGATTTAATAAATATTTCATTCATTATAATTTGATACAGAAAATGTATACAATACAAATATTATCAGTTTCAATCAAATGTTAGTTTACATCAACAGTATGGATAGAATGATATCTTGTGCACAGGATCTCGATAGTTCTGTCTACGTGTTGAAGATATGAATACGAAGTTCTCATTCAATCTCCAAAAGGTGTTACAAAGTGAATTACACATGTACATCCATTATAATTAAGTTTTAGCTTAAAAACTGACAAATACATGCGCAACATGCAAATGCTTTACAATACTCATTTATTGGCTTCAATTGTTTCCTAATAATTTCCATATATTTTGGAACTTATCATCCTTTTACATGTAAAACAGTGATTGAGTGGAATCATCATGTCAAAGGAATTCATCTTAAGGGCATTTTGGAAGATCTCCCGTTAGAAATGTTTTCACAGGTTTACCTGAGCTACATGTTGCATGGATGTTTATCGCGGATACATTCCATTGCTTGAGATACGACATTGCACTACAACTACAGTCATTAGGGGTACCACTAAGCCAAATAGATTTTAGTCGTTTCAGACTCAGCACTGCTCGTGGAATTTGCCCTAACTTTGTGTTGTCCAATCGAATAAGATCGAGCAATGGATTGTGTATAAAAGCATCCGGTGATAGATAAACCAAAGGGTTGCCTGCCAAATTGATTTGGTATAGGTTGTGGAGGTGCAAAAAGTCAAAATCTTCAACGGTGTGTATTTGATTATAGTAAGCATGAATCAGTTGGAGATTCGTTGCTTTATTAATCGCAGATGGCACGCTTGTAAACTTATTGTATCCAATATACAGCCGGGTTAGTGAAGACATACCTACGAATGTTGAACTTTCAATGAAATAAAGATAGTTGTAGCTAAGATATACAGCCTGTAAATTCGGAAATATGTTTGAAAGATTGGGTAAAATCTTCAGGTGATCGTGAACCAGTTCAAGATAGGTAACATCGTACAACGGGTGTGTACATTTGTCGAATATAGAGGTATTGTATTTGCCGAAGTTTGGTGAATAGTTTGCTTTGAATGAGCGTAGTGATTTGAGTCTGCACACTGCGGCTGGGATACTCTCAGACATTGAATGAGACATATCCAAGGAATTAAGAGAATTCTCAAAAGCTGGAATTACCATGGTGTACACCATTGATTCTTGGACAGAAGAAATGGTCAGGGTTGAAAGTTGCGACAAAATGTTCAGTTGGTTTGGAAATGCAGAAAAGTTTTTCATCGAAATTGTGAATGTTTTCAATTTATTGCTTAGTTGTGCAAGGACTGCTGCGTCAAGGACTGTAACCGGATTGCCCAGCAGTCTCAGTTCACCTACAGCGGAAAGCTCGCCAAGGGCCAGCGGTAGATGAGTAAGGTTGTTATTCTCTAGATTTATATACGCCACTGCGTTTTCTAGCCCACTAAACGCATGCGCCTCTATGTTAACGATTTGGTTATTTGACAGATATAGATTCACTCTGGCTGGCTTAATGGAAGATAAAATCTGAAATGCATATGCCGGAATGGATGTCAACTGGTTATTTTGCAAATATACGTCTATATGAGAATAATGTTCGCTACGACTGGAGAACACTGGAACTTGAGACAGTTGTTTGTTGTCGCAGTGGATCGAGTGTGTTGAGCACGTGCAAGGAGATGGAGCGACGCACTTTGTATTGAACACAATTGCTGTGTTGATTCCAATCAAGCTGCCAAATATGACCAGCGGGATCTGAAAAAATAAGGATAGAATGGCAAGGCATTGATATTATTTACCTCCAAACCACACATCTGACAGGAAAAAAGAGTTCAAAGACACAAAATTACAATGATTCTATTTTGCCTCATGTTGCCAAATCTATAGGGTCACTGAAGGGGCTTAGGTAGCCGGAACCGCGGTATAACCCATCCCTTATCGAATAAATGTTTACTGCTCTTAAAAGATCTCAGTTTTATTGTTATTTGTTATTACTGCAGCTGGTGTTGTGCCGTGTGGCGGCCCTAAAACATCTCTCCGTACATCATCATTAGTGCAGATTATATTTTCCTTTTGGTCCTTTGAGATCAGCGAAGGTATTCTGAGAAATCAGAAAAAAATAGATTCCTTCAATACATTTGGCCCCATTTAGTTTATATATACTAGTCTATGTATCGACTTCCCTGTTGAAAATACAAAATTACAGTAATTCTCTGTGGCTCCATGCTGCCAAATCAATAGGGTCACTGAAGAGGCTTAAGTAGCCGATACCGCGGCATGATCCATCCTCTTTCTCATTAATATGTTCACTGCTCTTAAAGGATCTCGGTTTGTTGTTTTCAATTTACCAAACTGCGTTAATCATGCTAGAGTTTATAATGCAACAACCCTACATATCGGCCTAATAAAGTGGGTTCATAAATAGAAGCTTTATTTAGCTACTGACCGAATAAAGGTCATCTCTACCGACTAAATAAAGACCGCGTTGCAATTTTGTTTAACGCAACACAAAGAAGCGCACCAGCGACGTCAAATTTAGTCACGTTTTATGACGTCATTCTCCGCCATTGTAATGCAACGTTACGTAGATGAAACAATGGACAAGAAAAATTTAAGTTATTAGCAAAATCTACTGCTATGGTGGCGAATTTTGAGAAGTCGTTCTGCGGAGTGATTGCTGAGCTGTTTACTAAATAAACAAAATAGCGGAAAGCAAATCTCTTCACATCGGGTGAGTTTTTTCGCGAAATTTGTCGGCTTTCGTTGCATTATAAAGTGAATAACTACCCCGGTACCAAAAATAAACCGATTTATCACGCTCGGTCCGAAAGCAGATGAAAGGGCTCGCTGAAAGCTCGCCCTTTCATCTGCTTACTAATCCTCGCGTGATAAATCGTTTTTTTTTTTTGGTCACGGGATAGTTATTTAATGTTTGAATGTTTTTACTGCTTCCAAAGGATCAAACCATTATATTTTATTTACTATGACTGCAGCTGGTGTTGTGCCGTGTGGCGGCCCTAAAAAGTCTCCCCGTACATCATCCATAGTGCAGATTATATTTTTATTTAGGTCCTTTGAGATCAGTAAAGATATTCAGAGTGTTCAAAACACTCACGTTTAGAAACATACTTCTAAGCAATGTTTAAATTTTTGGACCCCTTTTAGGAATGTGTCTTTGATTTAGACTTCTCGTGTAAATTTTCGAAATTACAGTACATTAGTCTGGCGTTCGTTGCCGGTTTAAATAGGGCTACTGATGAGGGTTCATTACCCGAAATTGTGCAATATAGTCCATACTTTCTCCCTTTGAATGTTTTTACTGCTTCCAAAGGATCAAACCATTATATTTTATTTACTACATATTCGATAGGTGCCAATGAATCGTCGATAATGACTTCGAATTATTTATCATTTACTTGAGAGGAATCAATGATGCATATTCATATTTCTAATGCGAAGACCGGCTAAGTTTTATTCCAATGTAAATACAAAATATAAATAGAGGATACCTTTTCTGCCAGATAGATTGAATAGACCAATCCAATAACTGCATATAAAATCATAATAAGAAACTACTTACAATTCGTGACATTTCCATCTTGGTTGCCATTAAGCTCTGTTTCTGTTTCGTTTGTTATCCAGTATGTATATATCTACTCGCTTATAAAAGATACAAAATGAGCCGCCGCATGGGAAAACCAACAATCTGCATAGGCGAAAACAAAGGCGCTGATCAGCTTCGCAGTAACTGCGAAACTGATCAGCGCCTTTGTTTTCGCTACTGCAACACTGATAGTACAATTCCTCTACTTTCTAAGTCCAACATTTCACGCTTTTAGCCTGCTTCTGTGACTGTACAGCCTGGTTTGTGATGGACCTGGTCGGAAACACAAATTGTTGGTTTTCTCACACACATGCTCAAATATAAAAGACAGTGCTTCTTATGAAACAAATCCATAGTTTTGATATAATAATATTCAAATCCAGCGAATAGCAAGGGTGTTGGAAATGAAACATAATCAGATTCAGTAAAATGTTTGCCAAGCCTAAAAACTGTTATATAATAAAACCTGGTGTGAACGGAATTTTAAAATATAAGCAAGAAGCCTTATCTACATGATTATAATTATACAGCAATCTTTACCAATTATGACAAATCAGAATTATAACATGAACGGAAACGAATGCGTTAACCCGACAGCACTGCAATTAAATATCGCATATGTCCTCTTTCGTTTCTCTACTTTTGAAGATATACTTAAAGTTAAAATAAGGAATGACCAGGACCAACAATTTTTGTTTATAAACATCCTTAAATGTATACAATTTATAACAAAGTTAAAGTAAAGACATGGATTTAAAAAAAAAATGATAAATACCTGATCTAAAAATCTGCAATATGAATGCACAATTAAATATAAACTTTGAAATAATAAAGTCTTATCTGTTTTGTCGTTATTTTCGACTAGACATCTGACCCTAAAACCTTTGTGCCATAACAGGTGGGAGTTTCACATTTCACTGGCACTCCTACACTCGCAACCTAGTTTAAGTATCAGCCGACTAAACAACAAATTGTATGTTATTGTACCACGTGGCCCATAAGTTGCTAAAATTGAAATTGAAAATGAAAGAACCAGCGTGTGTCACAATAAAGATAGCGTACACAAGTCTTGTAATTATTATTTTGCGTCTTATTCCTTTCTGTTAACATAAAATTCAACTATAAACTTTCCAAATAGAGAGTTGCTGATGTTACAGGTACTGCAGAAGGTCACGATATAATTAGTTGACCATTCCAAATGGAATTGAAAAAGAAAGCAATGGTCATGAAATGACGCATGTGCAACGGACTTAGATGTATCGTGCAATATATCATGACCACGTCATCGAGATTTGAAAAAAAGTATATTGTAACACGTATTATTATTAAAAATAAAAGTTTTAGTTTTTAAAAAAGCTTACGGACTTTTAGCCCAACATTAAGTGTACATATAGGGCATTATGCTGAAGCGAGCCAGCCTGTAAAAGAAATTCTTCGCGCATGACGCAAACAGTGCGATGAGTGAATACAAGTATTCAAACCTGACCAAATAATATGCGTCCATCCGAGGATAGCCGCAATTTTAGAGTTTCGTCATTAAATTTGTTTTTCGTGTGTAAAACTGCGTTCAGTTATTTGTATATACCTTCGATAATCAGAAATAAATTGACATTTATTATTGCTTTTGAACAATCGTCACTCGCCATAAATTGACAACTGGAGGAATTCGTTTATATAGTTTGTTAGTATGAGTGTAAATATGTACTTTGTATATAAATCTTCCAGATCTTGGGATGTTGATTGCCTAAATTGATTACATAACGTATGGAACCCATTTTTAACAAAGAATCGCTGATATTCGAGTTTCAAAGATTCCAGAAGGAACCATGATTAATGGTTTGTACATGTACTAAGATGAAAATTTAGTGTCTTTATGAGCACTATTTACAAAGTTACAACCTGATTCAATGTGCATTATAGAATTTCTCGGTAAAGTGGTTGTTACAATTCAAAACTAAACACGTCAGTGTTATTTTGCACGAAACATAATATTCCTTCAGGACGATTGTACAACGAAACCCTGCTAATGGATTCCTCCATGCGGAAAGCATGTCTTTAAGCACTGTGGGGTCACCTCTGGCTTTGAATTCTGCCAATACGCGTGTTGGAATTTCATCAGTTTCATGATTTGGTTTCTCGGCACAGAATAGTATGGGGGAGGTTACACAGAGATTTTTTTTATTGTTAGGCTATGTCTCACAGCTCATTTGCATTCCATATAAAACCTCTGGTGTAGGGTTTAAGTCAAGGGAATCACCGGGACATTTAAAGACAGACGTTCCCCTAATAGCAAAAGTGTGTTTTGCAGATTTAGGATTAATACAAAGAACATTGCCTTGCAGAAAAAAAACTAATTCTTTTCGCATCCTTTATTGGTATGTTACTATGCATGGCTTTGAAGGGGTGTTGTATGTCATGAAGAGGAGATGTGAGTCATTGTTTATCAATTAATTTAGCCCACTATGTGGTATTCTGTACGGAGAAACAAACCATGAAACTGCATGAGGAAATGCCAATCCACGTTTTGACAAAATTCAAAACCAGATGTGACTCCACAGTGCTTTAAGACATGCTTACCTCTTGCAGGAACTCAATAGCAAGCTTTCTTCGTATAACTGTCCTGGTGGAATACTAGTTACTTGTAAAAACACATTCATGCTTAGTTTTTTATTGTAACAACCGCTTAACCGTGCATTTCAAAAATGCACATTGACTGAAAATCGGGGTGTAACTTTGCAAATAGAGTTCATAAAGGCATCAAAGTTTCAGCCTTAGTTCGAAAATGGTTATTCTTTGATAAATTATAAATATTATTACGATCCATTAACCATGTTTCCTTGTGGAATTTTTAAAACTGGAATATGAGCGATTTTTAGTAAATAAAAATGGGCTCCATATATCGTGTAATCAATTTATGCATACAACATCATAAGGTCTAGACGGTATATATACAGTGTAAATATTTACCCTCATACTTAACAAAATATATATAAAAACAATTCCTCCACTTGTCAAGTCTTGTCAGTGATGGTTATTAAAAACAATAAGAGTTGTCAATGTATTTCTAAATATTGCATGGGTATATTAAGAACTGAACACAGCTTTGCACAGGCGGATATTTGATGGTGTAAACTGTGAATTTCATGTACATAAAAGCCATTACGTTTAATAGGATCGGAGACAAAAAGACATATATTACTTTTGATTAATTTAATAAATATGCTATTTAATGCTTTGATGAACAATCAATATATAAAACACAAATATTATCAGCTAAAATAATGTTTATTTACATTATATTTCTCAAAAAAATGATGAAACAATATAATGTCTATGATTGTAATGATTGCAAATATCATGATTTAAATCAATAAGTGGTGTTATTTTTCGGTTCATTCCATTAACTAGTATCGTTGATACATGTGCATCAAATTCCACCAATGCTGAACAGATTCTGATGCGATTAACCGCATAACATTCGAATCATAAGAAACACAATACACCATAGTTTTTCATTATTTCAACCACTGTATGGTAAATTCGCTGTATTTATGAAAATGACTTCGTTGTCTTGAAACAGCGCCGGTATGAAAGCTAATGTCGCTCGACGGAGACGTGCCCTTGTTATTCATTCCATTGAATGTATTTAATCTTAAGGACACATTGGAAGGTCACCTGTCAGAAATGTTTTTACAGGTTTACCTGATCGACAGGTTGCATGAATGTTTATCGCGGATGCATTCCATTGTTTGAGATACGACATTGCACTACAAGTACAGTCAATAGGTTTACCACTGAGCCAGAGACTTTTAAGATGTTTCAGTCGAAGAAGTGCTCCTGGAATATAACCTATCTGAGTGTGGTCTAAGCGAATTAGTTCGATCAATGGATTGTGTGAAAATGCATTCGATGAAACATAAATCAAAGGGTTCCATATTAAATTGATACTGTTAAGTTTGCGGAGTTGCAGGAAGTCAGAATTATCAAGAGGTACAAGTAGGCAAAGATCAGGAAAAGGCGCAATCAGAAAAAGATTCCCACTCTAAAAACCGAGGTGGGAAAAAACCAAACTAACAATCAGGTACTTATACCATGAAACATATCGTAAGCCGAATGAGCAGCTATTTTCCCAATAGGTGGCCACTCAGTTACCTTAACTTAACTAAAAATATGAATATAGGAGTATAAATCAGCACAACTCAGATTTTTCTAGCAAACTAGTTTCGGATTTATTATTATCCTTCTTCAGTGCTCAAAATTTGAGCTCTGAAGAAGGATAACTAAAAATATGAAAACATACATAAGGCGCCAACAGCACAAAAAATTTTATACACCAAGACATAAAACAAAAAGAACCACCACAGAAGTATCGACTTGGAACGATCAGTAACACAAAGTTACTGGCGGACTTAAACCGGTTTTACATGGCCATAACCTCACCCTCAGCTTCTGCAGTGGTTCATAACATTTAGTTAGTTATTCGGTCCTCGTGTTGAATCTCTAACTAGTCAACAAACAAATAAATCATGAGAGTATGTATTTCATTATTATAGACTTGCGTCATCTGCAGATTAGTTGCTTTATTGATTGCGGATGGTATACATGTGAACTTATTGTAACCAATATCAAGCAAGGTTAGTGAAGACATGCCCGAAAACTTGCAGCTTTCAATGAAATGAACCACCCCGTGGGAAAACCAACAGTATGGTTTCCGAACAGGTCTGACCCAAATCAGGCTGCACAGTCACAGAAGCAGGCTAGAAGCTTGAAATTTCGGATTTAAGAAGAAGAGGAAGTGTACTATCTGTGTAGCGAAAACAAAGGCGCTGATCAGCTTCGCGGTTACCGCGAAGCTGATCTGCGTCTTTGTTTTTGCATATGCAGATTGTTGGTTTTCTCACGATGTGGCTCAAATTAAGGAAGTGAAAGCTTAAACGCGCAGTCTGTAGATTGGGAAATATTTGTGTGAGATTGGGAAATATTTTTAGCCGATCATAACTGAATTCCAGGTAAGTGACATTGGTCATCGGTTGTAAACATTTATCAAAAACCGACCGATTGTAATTACCGAAGTTTGGCGAATAGTCTGATTTTAATCTGCGTAGTGTTTTAATTAAGTCTGCAAACAGCGATTGGGATACTTTTTGAATTGGCACGAGACAAATCTAAGGACGTAAGAGAATTCTCAAAACCTGGAAACGCCATGGCGTGCAAAAATGATTCTTGGACATGGAAAAAAGACGTGATAAAATGTTCAGCTCATTTGGAAATCTTGAAAAGTGTCCCATCGAAAGTATAATTGTTTTCAATGTATTGCTTAATTTTGCCAAGACTGCCGCGTCAAGTTTTGTGAGTGGATTGCCTAGTAGTCTTAGGTCTCTTACAGCGGAAAGCTCAGCCAGTGACAATGGTAGATTGGTTAAGTTGTTATTCTCAAGGTTAATATATAGAGAATATTCAAGTTTTTGGAGTGAATATGAGTTTTATTTCATTGAGTGAAGTGAAAAACAAATATATTTCATGAGTGCCGAAGGCACGAATGAAATATATAATTTTTCACTTCACGAGATTTCCAGCAAGTGTTTTTGGTTTGAGCATTTCTCCTGGTCATCAGGTCTCCCATTAAATGACTTCTTTTTCCTCACTGATGACACGATCATAAAGTCAGTTAATAAAGTCATTACTTACTTACTTACTTACTTACTTACTTACTTACTTACTTACTTACTACTTACTTACTTACTTACTCTGCCTGATCTGGACCAGCGTTTGGACAAATTACCTCTTTTCCTCAATAGTCTGCGGATTTCCTGGTTGATCCAGGAAATCCGACTCTAGTACCTGCTTTTCTGACGCGGATATGTTTGTCAATCTCCTGCTGAAGCCCGCCAGCAAACTTATTCCACAAGACTTGACTGTCTTTGGTAGCAGGGTTTGACTTTAGCTCATCATAAACGTCTGTTTCAGCTGGTCCCAGTAAGCTTTCTTGTACAGTGGAATATCACGGGGGTCCTGATTAATAAGTTGAGGGCGACCTTTTACTTCTGCTAGGACTATCTCATGATCTGATAGACCCTGTATGGCAGAAACAGTGTGCACCGGCGTAGGATAAGTCGTACGGAAACGATCCAGGATGTTTTGAACTCGCGTAGGAGAGGTCACCGTTAGCTTTAGAAAGCAGTCACCGAAGTTTCTAGGCAGTTTGAGTCGAAAAACTGCTTTTCACACTCAGGGATAGGTGTCAGGAGTTGCTAATTTATTTTAGGTAGGTTTAAATATTGCAAGAGTCAAGTTTGGGAGTTTGACTGTGTAAGTTTGAAAAAAATCATTCGGTGGATTCGTACAGAAAAGGTTCGTACTTTCGAGAAAAATACAAAGAAAGTATAAGCAAACTAGCATTCTGCAATATCATGGAACTTTTTTATCATTTATGAAGAAAACAAATCCAATTTCAAAAATAAATGCACAGAAAGAATTTCAGTATGGTAAAAATAAATTATGGCATGCCTTTGGATACGTTCAACTTGATGAAACTATAGCGCTGGTATCATTAAATTGCACTCCAGGAGCATTTACACTCTTAATATCCACCCCTATGTCTTTGGACACATGTCAAGGGAGTTTTCTAAAATCACTCCATGATTTTCCATAATAATAATGTTTTTTTTTTACAGATTTTTGCAATTTTACACTCATTTGACCTTTAACCTAGTTCTGTGACCCACGGTCATTTACAGACCTGGCATCCACCCGTAGGAGTTTGGATACATGTCAAGGAATATTATGAGCATCGGTAGAATAATGTACTCAAAAATGCCAACAAAACGAAAATTAAGCGACTTTTAAGGATTTGGACTGCCAAGTAGTTGGCCTCCCAAGCCATCAAAATACTTTTCTGTTGGCATTTTTGAGTACATTTTGGCAAATGCTAAATGTGTTCCTTGATGTGTAACAATACACGCTAGGGTGGATGCCATGTCTGAAAATGCCCCGGAGTCCCAAAAGTAGGTCAAAGGTCAATAAAGTGCAAAAATTTCATATATTTCAACATATCAGCAATATCTTATGTAATATTTTCAATTTATTTTTAAAGATAACACCTATATTACATCGTTTACATTTGTGAGGTTTAATCAGCAACAATTGTTACAACAAAGTGGTGCAGATTTAGTCCAAAGTTCACTTCAGTACAAAAATGATTATGTTTATGCCTTTTTACAATTGTCTGTATAAACATCAGTGCCAGTGGTATTCTGGTGGAAATAAAGTTCTTTTAGGTACTTATTGAGACTACTGTTTGATTTTGTAGTTTTTGTCATTTCAAGATGGTGTTCAATATGGCTGTCAAAAACAAGAGAATGCTATAACAGTTGATACATGTACAAGTAACTTTCCCTTATCTAAAATCTTCATACACATCCAATTTTATAGTACTTTCTCATATTGTAATCGATCAGTTTTGTTAAACTAAGAAACATTTGATCATTTATGGTGTTGATCGCCATCAGTTAGTTTGGATTTATAAATAATTTTGATTTATATATACTTAGAAAAACAATTGAGGGATATGGTTTTTGTTTCGATTTCATTGCTAAAGGTATATTTTTTTCTACCCAAATAATTAATAGATATGTAGCAGAATCATCACTGTGCAAAGATTCCATAAAATTTTCGCGTTGCCTGGAAGCGATTCTCGCAGACTTGCAGAAATGATGGAACACCCCTAAAATTAAAGTTATTTCTGCTCCCTACTCTATTCAAATCTTTCATTCACCCCCTCTTACAGCTGGTTCATCCAAATGCAAAACTGTCTTAATAATCAAAATGGCGACACTTTTATGTCTAAAACGCACTTTGGGGAAATTTCAGAAATCTGTGATTTTTGGTAAAAAAACACATTTTTTAACCAAAAAAATTTTTTTTCGTTTTAAATGTTTTCCTTTGCACTGTGAGTATGAAACTGAAATCCGTTTTTGAATGCGCGCTCTGGTTTTCTCAAAACAGCGTTTTTTTAAATGTGTTGTCAAATGTTTAATCACGTAATGCAAATTCCCATTAAGGTAATGTTCAGTTCTTTAGCAAATGTTTTGAAACGCTGTAAAATCTAAACTAATGCCCATAGCTCAAATCGGTTTTCTGTACCAAACTCGCAGCTTAAAGGGCAACGTTTTAAGCAAAAAAGAAATTTTGGTAAAAAATCGTGTTTTTAACCAAAAATCACAGATTTCTAAAAATTTCCCAATATGCATTTTAGACATAAAAGTACCGGCATTTCGATTATCAAATCAGTTTCGCAGTTGAATGAACCAGTAAGAGGGGAGGAATGGCAGAATTGGGTAGGGTAGGCAACAGTTGGAACTTCAATTTCAGGGGTGTTCCAACATTTCTGCAAGTCTGCGAGAAGCGCTTCCAGGCAACGCGAAAATTGTATGGAATCTTTGCACAGTGATGGTTCTGCTACATATCTATTAATTATTTGGGTAGAAAAAAATTACCTTTAGCAATGAAATCGAAACAAAAACCATATCCCTCATGTTGTTTTTCTAACTTTGTGTTACTGATCGTTCCAAGTCGATACTTCTGTAGTGGTTCTTTTTGTTTTATGTCTTGGTGGTTAAAATTTTTTGTGCTGTTGGCGCCTTATGTATGTTTTCATATTTTTAGTTAAGTTAAGGTAACTGAGTGGCCACCTATTGGGAAAATAGCTGCTCATTCGGCTTACGATATGTTTCATGGTATAAGTACCTGATTGTTAGTTTGGTTTTTTCCCACCTCGGTTTTTGGAGTGGGAATCTTTTTCTGATTGCGCCTTTTCCTGATCTTTGCCTACTTGTACCTTTTTCTAAGTATACTTGAGGTTCAATGTCTTGTAAGGACAAATTAATTATTTTTCATGTTGTTTTCTAATTTTGACCCTGAGAAAAGTGATGATTGAAAATAAGAGTATTGATGGTTATTACCTTACGTATGGAGAACATAAGTAATTTTGATGTCATCGCAAGCAACTCTGTTTAGGGCGTATTCTCTTCGATAATTTAGTTGTGAATCTAATCTATTCTTCGAAAATGCCAGATCAATAAATAGTGTATTAATGATAAATATAAATTGATTGAAATTAAGGCTGTTTTGTTGTCTGTGAAGCCCGAAGTGCCTCTCAAAGACATTAAAACTGTTGTTTTTCATCATGCAGTGAAAGCTAAACATCTGAATTTCAGTACTGATATTTACATTTTTTATCATCAATCAAGTATCTGCCTTTTAGTTCCAAAACACTGTTGCTAATTTTCCAGATATTTGACATTAAATCAGACTTACCGGAATTTCGGAACTACGATGGCCCAAATGGCTCCCTTTGTTATTTCCGTACGAATTCACAATAATTATTCCGAATTCCGAATTCTGAATTCTGAAAATCTTTTTGAGGTCGTAAACCCATGAGGTTTCATGCCCCGGGGCTGGGGCTAGAGGCAGAAATTAGACAATAAAGGTAAATTTACAAGCTTTTCTGATAGGCAAACTTGATCAAAGCATCAAAAATGCGATATAGGAACATTTGATACATGGCCCGAGACACATGACCACGAGGGTGTCAATGGTACATGGCCACGGGGTGTGGCATGGCATATTTCAGTCCTGCTGACATCTCTTTCATGACACTGTTCATTCAACTGAATCAATGCATCACGGATGCGAAAGAGGAACATTTCGTACATGGCCCGAGACGCATGACCACGAGGGTGTCAAGACACATGGCCACGGGGTGTGGCATGGCATATTTCAGTCCTGGTGAGATCTCTTTCATGACAATGTTCATTCAGGATGCGCTTTTATGACATTGGCGTATGACATTAAAACCTATTTTTCATGGCCCAGCAAACCTATTTCCGTACGAATTCACAATTCCGAATTCTGAATTCTGAATTCCAAATTCCGAATTCCGATTTCGAAAATCTTTTCGAGGCCGTAAACCCATGAGGTTTCATGCCCCTTTGCTGGGGCTAGAGGAAGAAATTAGAACATAAAGGGAAATTTGCAAGCTTTTTTGATAGGCAAACTTGATCAATGCATAAAAAATGCGATAGAGGAACATTTGATACATGGCCCGAGACACATTACCACGAGGGTGTCAAGGTACATGGCCACGGGGTGTAGCATGGCATATTTCAGTCCTGCTGACATCTCTTTCATGACAATGATCATTCAACTGAATCAATGCATCACGGATGCGATAGAGGAACATTTGGTATGTGGCCCGAGACGCATGACCACGGGGGTGTCAAGGCACATGGCCACGGGGTGTGGCATGGCATATTTCAGTCCTGGTGACATCTCTTTCATGACAATGTTTATTCAGTATGCGATTTTACGACCACGGTGTAAGACATTTAAACCTATTTTTCATGTTCCAGCAAACCTATTTCCGTCCGAATTCCGAATTCCGAATTCTGAATTCCGAATTCCGAATTTCGAAAATATTTTTGAGGTCGTAAACCCATGAGGTTCCATGCCCCGGGTCAGGGGCTAGAGGCAAACATTAGAAAATAAAGGTAAATTTGCAAGCTTTTCTGATAGGCAAACTTGATCAATGCATCAAAAATGCGATAGAGGAAAATTTGATACATGTCCCGAGCCACATGACCACGAGGGTGTCAAGGTATATGGCCACGGGCTGTAGCATGGCATATTTCAGTCCTTCTGACATCTCTTTCATGACACTGTTCATTCAACTGAATCAATTCATCACAGACGCGATAGAGGAGCATTTGGTACATTGCCCGAGACGCATGACCACGAGGGTGTCAAGACACATGGCCACGGGGTGTGGCCTGGCATATTTCAGTCCTGGTGACATCTTTTTCATGACAATGTCCATTCAGTATGCGATTTTATGACCTTGGTGTATGACATTTAAACCTATTTTTCATGGTCCAGCAAACCTATTTCCGTTCGAATTAACAATTCCAAATTCCGAATTCTGAATTCCGAATTCGGAATTCTGAATCCGAATTCTTAGTTCTGAATTCCGAATTCCGAATTTCGAATTCCGAATTCTGAATTCCGAATTTCGAAAATCATTTTGAGGTCGTAAACCCATGAGTTTCCATGCCCCGGTCCAGGGGCTAGAGGCAGAAATAAGAATATAAAGGTAAATTTGCAAGCTTTTCTGATAGGCAAACTTGATCAATGTATCAAAATGCGATAGAGGAACATATGATACATGGCCCGAGACACATGACCACGAAGGTGTCAAGGTACATGGCCACGGTGTGTGGCATGGCATATTTCAGTCCTGCTGACATCTCTTTATGTTCTAATTTCTGACTCTAGCCCCAGCCCCGGGGCATGGAACCTCATTGGTTTACGACCTCAAAAAGATTTTCAAAATTCAGAATTCGGAATTCGGAATTCGGAATTCAGAATTCGGAATTTAGAATTCGGAATTCGGAATTCAGAATTCGGAAATGGGAATTAAGAATTCGGAATTGTGAATTCGAACGGAAGTAGATTTGCTGGACGATGAAAAATAGGTTTACATGTCATACACCAAGGTCATAAAACCGCAAACTGAATGAACATTGTCATGAAAGAGATGTCACCAGGACTGAAATATGCCATGCCACACCCCGCGGCCATGTGCCTTGACACCCTCGTGGTCATGCGTCTCGAGCCATGTACGAAATGTTCCTCTATCGCATCCGTGATGAATTAATTTAGTTGAATGAACAGTGTCATGAAAGAGATGTCAGCAGGACTGAAATATGCCATGCCACACCCCGTTGCCATATGCCTTGACACCTTCGTGTTCATGTGTCTCGGGACATGTATCAAATGTTCCTCTATTGCATTTTGGATGCATTGATCAAGTTTGCCTATCACAAAAGCTTGTAAATTTACCTTTATTTTCTAATTTCTGCATTTAGCCCCAGCCCCTGGGCATGGAACCTCATGGGTTTACGACCTCAAAAAGATTTTCAAAATTCGGAATTCAGAATTCGGAATTCGGAATTCAGAATTTGGAATTCCGAATTCGGAATTGTGAATTCGAACGGGAATAGGTTTGCTTGACCATGAAAAATAGGTTTAAATGTCATACACCAAGGTCAAAAAATCGCATACTGTATGAACATTTTCAGGAAGGAGATGTCAGCAGGACTGAAATATACCATGCCACACCCCGTGGCCATATACCTTGACACCCTCGTGGTCATGTGTCTCGGGCCATGTATCAAATGGTCCTATATCGCATTTTTGATGCATTGATCAAGTTTGCCTATCAGAAAAGCTTGCAAATGTACCTTTATGTTCTAATTTCTGCCTCTAGCCCCAGGCCCGGTGCACGGAACCTCATGGGTTTACGACCTCAAAAGAATTTTCGAAATTCGGAATTCGGAATTCAGAATTCGGAATTCGGAATTCAGAATTCAGAATTCGAAATTCAGAATTCAGAATTCGGAATTCAGAATTCAGAATTCGGAATTCGGAATTCAGAATTCGGAATTCTGAATTGTAAATTCGAACGGAACAAGGTTTACTTGACCATAGGTTTAAATGTCATACACCAAGGTCATAAAATCGCATACTGAATGAACATTTTCATGAAAGAGATGTCACCAGGACTGAAATATGCCATGCCAAAACCCGTGGCCATGTGCCTTGTCACCCTCGTGGTCATGCGTCTCGGGCCATGAACGAAATGTTCCTCTATCGCATGCGTTATGCATTGATTCAGTTGAATAAACAGTGTCATGAAAGAGATGTCAGCAGGACTGAAATATGACATGCCACACCCCGTGGCCATGTACCTTGACACCCTCGTGGTCATGTGTCTCGGGCCATGTATCAGATGTTCCTATATCGCATTTTGATGCATTGATCAAGTTTGCCTATCAGAAAAGCTTGCAAATGTACCTTTATGTTCTAATTTCTGCCGCTAGCCCCAGCCCCGGTGACCGGAACCTCATGGATTTACGACCTCAAAAAGATTTTCGAAATTCCGAATTCGGAATTCGGAATTCAGAATTCGGAATTCGGAATTCGGAATTCGGAATTCAGAATTCAGAATTCGGAATTGTGAATTCGAACGGAAGTAGGTTTGCTTGACCATGAAAAATAGGTTAAATTATCATACACCAAGGTCATAAAATCGCATACTGAATGAACATTTTCATGAAAGAGATGTCACCAGGACTGAAATATGCCATGCCACACCCCGTGGCTATGTGCCTTGACACCCTCGTCGTCATGCGTCTCGGGCCATGTTTCAAATGTTCCTCTATCGCATGAATGAACAGTGTCATGAAAGAGATGTCAGCAGGACTGAAATATGCCATGCCAAACCCCGTGGCCATGTACCTTGACACCCTCGTGGTCATGTGTCTCGGGCCATGTATCGAATGTTCCTCTATCGCATTTTTGATGCATTGATCAAGTTTGCCTATCAAAAAAGCTTGCAAATTTCCCTTTATGTTCTAATTTCTGCCTCTAGCCCCAGCCCCGGGGCATGGAACCTCTTGGGTTTATGACCTTAAAACGATTTTCGAAATTCAGAATTCGGAATTCAGAATTCTGAATTCAGAATTCGGAATTCGGAATTCAGAATTCGGAATTCAGAATTCAGAATTCGGAATTCAGAATTCTGAATTCAGAATTCAGAATTCGGAATTCAGAATTCGGAATTCGGAATTCGAACGGAAATAGGTTTGCTGGACCATAAAATATAGGTTTAAATGTCATACACCAAGGTCATAAAATCACATACTGAATGAACATTTTCATGAAAGAGATGTCATCAGGACTGACATATGCCATGCCACACCCCTGGGCCATGTGCCTTGACACCCTCGTGGTCATGCGTATCGGGCCATTTACCAAATGTTCCTCTATCGCATCCGTGATGCATTGATTCACAGTTGAATGAACAGTGTCATTAAAGAGATGTCAGCACGACTGAAATATGCCATGCCACACCCCGTGGCCATGTACCTTGACACCCTCGTGGTCATGTGTCTCGGGCCATGTATCAAATGCTCCTCTATCGCATTTTGGATGCATTGATCAAGTTTGCCTATCAGAAAAGCTTGTAAATTTGCCTTTATGTTCTCATTTCTGCCTCTAGCCCCAGCCCCGGGGCATGGAACCTCATGGGTTTACGACCTCAAAACGATTATCGAAATTCAGAATTCGGAATTCAGAATTCGGAATTCGGAATTCAGAATTCGGAATTCAGAATTCGGAATTCGGAATTCAGAACTCGGAATTCGGAATTCAGAATTCGGAATTCGGACTTCAGAATCCGGAATACGGAATTGTGAATTTGAACGGAAATAGGTTTGCTGGACCATGAAAAATAGGTTTAAATGTCATACACCAAGGTCATAAAATCGCATACTGAATGAAAATTTTCATGAAAGAGATGTCACCAGGACTGAAATATGCCATGCCACACCCCGTGGCCATGTGCCTTGACACCCTCGTGGTCATGCATCTCGGGCCATGTACCAAATGTTCCTCTATCGCATCCGTGATGCATTGATTTAGTTGAATGAACAGTATCATGGAAGAGATGTCAGCAGGACTGAAATATGCCATGCCACACCCCGTGGCCATGTACCTTGACACCCTCGTGGTCATGTGACTTGGGTCATGTATCAAATGGTTCTATATCGCATTTTTGATGCATTGATCAAGTTTGCCTATCAGAAAAGCTTGTAAATTTACCTTTATGTTCTAATTTCTGCCTCTAGCCTAAGCCCCGGGTCATGGAACCTCATGGGTTTACGACCTCAAAATGATTTTCGAAATTCGGAATTCGGAATTCAGAATTCGGAATTCGGAAGTCAGAATTCGGTATTCGGAATTCGGAATTCAGAATTCGGAATTGTGAATTCGAACGGAAATAGGTTTGCTGGACCATGAAAAATACGTTTAAATGTCATACACCAAGGTCATAAAATCGCATACTGAATGAACATTTTCATGAAAGAGATGTCACCAGGACTGAAATATGCCATGCCACACCCCGTTGCCATGTGCCTTGACACCCTCGTCGTCATGCGTCTCGGGCCATGTACCAAATGTTCCTCTATCGCATCCGTGATGCATTGATTCAGTTGAATGGACAGTGTCATGAAAGAGATGTCAGCAGGACTGAAATATGCCATGCCACACCCCGTGGCCATGTACCTTGACACCCTCGTGGTCATGTGTCTCGGGCCATGTATCAAATGTTCCTTTATCGCATTTTTGATGCATTGATCAAGTTTGCCTATCAGAAAAGCTTGTACATTTACCTTTATGTTCTAATTTCTGCCTCTAGCCCAGCCCCGGGGCATGGAACCTCATGCGTTTACGACCTCAAAACGATTTTCGAAATTAGGAATTCAGAATTAAGAATTAGGAATTCAGAATTCGGAATTTAGAATTGTGAATGCGTACGGAAATAACAAAGTGAGCCATTTGGGCCGTCGTACGGAACAGCCCAAACGCTAAATTTTTAGCTTGACGTCATGGCAATATGCGACCGACGTCATGCCAACATGAGTAAACAAATTTAAAGCCTTTCGACATGAAAGATGTTTATGTTTTTGTAGAGACTCTGACTATGTAAAGGTGTCTTGCACTGGAGAAATGGATAGAGTCCTCAATAGCGGGTGTGGCCACTCCATGCTCGCCCAGTTCAACCACAGACTATCCGCCAATTTGAAATTGCTCTCAGACAGGAATGGGCAGGCATTCCTCAGAACACTGTTCGCCGTTATGTTTTGGCAATGCGACGACGTTGTGGAGCTGTAACTGGTGCGTTAGGTGGCCACACCCGTTAATGAGGACTATATTCATTTCTCTGTGGTGTATCTCTAAGCTAATCGTGCGATTTCTTTCCTGGGACAGTTATTCTCATTAATTCTAAAGATTAGGTTTGTGAATTTTGTAAACGACCCCTACCTTTAATCTTACTTAATTACTGATAGACGTTTGATTGAAAAAAAAAATTAAATGTTTGCATGAAATGGTAGAAAAATGATTTGTCTTAAATGTGGTATAAACCAGATTTCCATGTGCACTTGTTTTACGGATTTTTACCCCCCAAAGTAAGTGTCGGGTTTCTTTTGTCGGTCAGTATATATGCAAGCTTTACTTGTGTCTCAAAGTACTTAGTTTCTTATTTGTAAATTTCATCATGGCTCTCATAAATTGTACCAGCGTATCATATGTATGACACACAGTGTCACATTACTTCCTTGTCCCGAGACTTGGCCTAGCAATAGCATGGGTTAGGCAATTCTGACATGAAATTGTTATCATCCCACCACTGCAACCACAAAGAGTAGTTTACTGCACTTATGCATGCTATCGTTGCTAGTATTAGAAGCACCAAGTTTCTTTTTTGCATATTTTACCATAGCTCTCCAGCATGGAGTAAATGAGGTTACAAAAAGGTACAAGTAGGCAACGATCAGGAAAAGGCGCAATCAGAAAATGAAATATCATTTTATTCACTCTTTGCTTACCTCAGCTTATATGAAGTGCAACTATACTCAGAGGATAAAGTTTTAACATTTGTTATTAACTTTAACTAGACCCCGTAAATATTTATCCTGCTGATGGCCTTAGCTGTTCCGTCGTGTTATATTTGCAAAGATTCTTTCTTTCTAAATTTGATAAGAAATTACCCAAGTTGCATATTTTGATAAAAGTATTTGGCCTTATTCGCAATACATTTCTGCAACTACCCGATGAATGATAAAACCATTACTTTTATTTATAGCGTTGTGGAATATAAGTTGTTGCTAGTGACAAGAATCCGAAAAACTCTCGACAAAATTCAGCCCCAATCTCGAGAAATAAAATTAAGAATTTGGAGATTGTCTCCCTTTGATTTAAAATAATAAGGAAAATTGGTGTATGCTCTCTGGCAAAATCACATACGTTTATTCAATTGTTTATATTGAAAATGTTAGTTACTATTTTCAAGCCTAAACAATCAAGGAGGTTTGAAGACACATCGATTTAAACAGGCTCAATGGAATTTTATATGTATTTTCACTGACTAAATGTTTGCTTCTGATCATATGTAGTTAAGTGTTTTGGTACCCTTAATTGATATATACCTTAAATTAAAGGGCTTTGAAAACCATGAATTTTGATATAAAGATGATAAAAATCGGATGGAAAATAAGAAAGTTATAGGCAATGTAACATGCAAACAAATGACTCTATGTGCGCCGCCATTTTGTTTACTTTGTAAGTTTTCATATTTTTATTAAAATTAAAGTAAATACTAAACAGAATTAAATTAAACACTTAATGAGTTCTTCAAGTATTGGGACTAGCTAGATATACATTCTGGAGAAAGAATTTTCGAAAACGTCCAAGAAATAGAGCAAAAAATAGGAGTTTGAAAATAGTCAAAATGGCCGCCAGGAGTCTACTTTTGGTAATGCATGAAGTCTAAATCATTTTTTTTTTAAATCAAATTGAATGATTTCTAAAAGAAGAATTGTATCAAACTTTTGACAGACGTTTGTTTCTAGAAACAAGCAATATTATTTATACAATTAGCGCACATTCTATGGAAAAAGAATCCTTGATTTTATCCTAAATTTTTAATCTCAACTAGTAAACAAAATGGCGGCCGTACATGTTTCATAGTACTTAATTACCCATAACTTTTTTATCAGGCAACCGGTTTTCGTCAAAATTATATCAAAATGCTTGGTTTACTAAGATCTTTCATTTCAAGAACATTTTCATTTAGGGTACCAAAACACTTTAAGCATTGTCTTCTTGGAATGCTGCAATACCTATCAATTTTGCAGTTTTATTTGCTAAAAAACAACTGACTGCGGAAAGCTATACCAAAATTAAAGTTATCGCATAATCAAAATGGACCAGTAAGTTTAGCATAACAATATTGTTACCGAGCATTTCATGTTGGTAGCCATTTTGTGCCCCATCTTTGAAAGTTCCATAATTTCCAAATTTATATCATGACTTAAATTCTGGAAATTGCTACAGTTCTAAAAATGGGCAAAATGAATAATGCATTCATATGATTTGTTTTGTTGTTTTGCTTGTTTGTTTTCTTGCGTTGGGGGGGGGGGTCAACCTGTTGGGGCACTTTTGGGCAATTACATTCACTAAGGACGGGATATTCAAATCATGTACAAATGAAATGAACATCCTATGGTATAATCTTTACAAGAGTAGTTTAGTTTTTGTGGGTAATAGTGAAACATGCTTGTTTTAATAATTTAGTCTGGTTTTGCTACCTTTTCATCCTAAGCGAAACAGTGTGATGGGGTTTAAATAGACCTGCAAGAACAGATGACTTTAGTCCAGATTTTGTATTTCATACTTAAACCTATCAATGCCAAACAAGCACAGCAAAACCTCCTATCTACGTCAGCTACTTTTACAACTGAAACGTTCCAGTACCTGAAATTGTGAATGCATTTTCAGGGTATACCCTGTTTTGAATGAATGACCTCAACTGACCTCAAAGGCTGACATTATCATTTTCTAGATTAGCCTTAAATTATCTCAGAGATGTACTACAGATGTTTTGGGAAACTTTCTTTAAGACAGCCAATGACTTTGTGATAGAAATGAATTACTTAGTAATCATAACAGGTTTTTATATTTTTGCATTCGTATGACCTTTGACCTAATTCTATGACCCAGAGGCAGTAACAAACTTGGAATAAACCCGTATGAGTTTAAGCACTTGTCAATAAATAAAATGTGCATATGTTGCTTTAAGTCAGTCCATGTTTGATATGCAAATTATTTGATTATTGTAAGGGGGTTTGTTATTTTGCACTCATTTTACTTTTGACCTAATTCTGTCACCCAGGAGCAATTACAGTCTTGATACCCACCCCTATGTCTTTGGACACATGTCAAGGAATAACTTGAGCACAAGTTGCTTAAAATAGCTCCATGATTTTCCAAAATAATAATGTTTATTTTTATTTTTAGAGATTTTTGCTATTTTGCACTCATTTGACCTTTGACCTAGTTTTGTGACCCCGGGTCATTTACAAACCTGGCATCCACCCGTACGAGTTCGGGCACATGTCAATGAATATTATAAGCACATATAGAATAATGTACTCAAAAATGCCAACAAAACGAAAACTTATCGACTTTTATGGATTTGGACTGCCAAGTAATAAGAAAAAAAGGTAAACTCCTGCATACCCCAGTTTAGCTATATAAAATATAAAAGTTGGGTATAAAGGGGTACATATTATACGGACATGTTGTGAAGAGCTTTCAGTCATCTTACTCTTCATACATGCAATAAGATTTTTGCGCTGTATGTTCTGCATTTTTATTATTATTATTAATATTATTATTATTATTATTATTATTTTGAAAAATTGCAAACACGTTACCTCATTACCTCATTACTTCAGACAATATCTGCCTGTCTCTGTATGTTGCACGCGTCGCCGTTGTATCCGGTCTATGCTAGCCGGATCGCTACCTGCTTGGGAAAAAGCTAGCCATCTTACTCCCCACTGTGTTGTTACATTTTTGTGGCGTTTTGTGCTGTTCTTTCTTTCCCGGTTTAGATTTTAATTTCATTTTCATAATTTCCTGTGACTTCTATTCTTATGTTATTAGCTTTCATGATGCAGGTATATTATGTATGCATACTAATGTAAAGTATTCTTGGCATAATATGCGCGTTTTATTTCTAATGTGTAAACAAAAAAATATGAAAGTTAATGTAACGTGACGTTTCTAATATTGTTGTTTTCCACGTAGTGTAATAATCGTTAAATTGGCGGGATATATACTAGTTGACGTTAAAACACGGAACATTCTCATACCCTGTGCTATTGTAGCCGCGTTTTTATTCGTCATTGGCGTTAAAGTAGGCTATTTCTCTGCGCCGAGAACGGAAGGGGCCTCGGCTTCACCGTGTAGTTTGAGATCGGCTATAGAGAAGTCATGCCACCTGGACGACAAGATTTACTTAGAAAACTTGTCCATGCAATACACGGGGATTTTTCTAGTTGTAAAACATGAAACTTTTCAGCCAAAAATGTTTTATATTTTCATAATGGTTCAAAACATTGATTGTGGGTACACCTCGCCGAGGCGTTTCTAACGAGTACTCGCAATCTATGTTTTGGATCAAAAATAAGACAAATAGGTATACACCAGCAAACATAAGTTGTTCTATATAAAAGTGGGGTTTGAGGGGGTATACATATCACGGACATGTTTTTATAATGTGTAACATGGAAACAGAATGAGTGTCGACAGTGTCTATTGATTGTGGACACCGTTTGATTGTCCTTCAAACTACTGTTGCAGTATTCATCATCAGTTTCTACATATCGATCACAGCCAGACGAAAAGAAAAATAATAATAATAATAATAAGAAGAAGAAGAAGAAGAAGAAGAAGAAGAATAAAGGCGACAAACATTTCCACTTACATGGAACTGTTTTGGTGAACGTTGGTCGTAGCTAACGTACGTCGAAAAGATATGATTGTGGCATTAATCATCATTTTCTTATGCGATATCACCTAGATTTAAGCCAAAACAATTTGCGACAAAAATGTTCGCTGCAAGCGAAATCGCTGCTTACTTGACTGTTTTTCGCTGTAGCAAAAAAAGGTGCTAATTTGACCAATTGCGCTGCAGCAAAATGGCCGATAACTTGACTGTATTTTGCTGCAGCAAATTTAATTCTATCGCTGCAAGCAAAATTGCCGTTAACTTGATTGTTTTTGCTGTAGTAAAATTGCTGCTACATGTAACATGACCGATTTTGCTGCAGTAAAATTGCTGCTAACTTGAGACCGTTTTTGCTGCAGCGAATATGCTGCTAATTTGACCAAGCTGACCTTGTAAGAGAAATAAGTTAAATCAGCTGGCTCTCCGAATCGCTTTATTTTTTCGAATGGTACTTTATTGACCTTCTACTTAGGTCATGTACCATCAGTAAAGCAAAGAGTTGTTGATAAAAATAGAGGCATTGGCTAACTTGATTGAAATATTTGAGTTTAGCTGTATGGTTATATTTAAGAAACTAAATGTTTATGTTTTTGTGTGTCTACCATACACTTCACCTATTTTGAAATCATTCAGGTTAAACACAGGTATAGCACAAAGACAACAAGCATAGTCACCTTTACCTCAATTATACATTGTCAGCTCTAAGACCCTTTCTCAGCAATGAAATCATCCAAGGGTGGGCTTAGCTAAGCCCTGCCCTGCACATTGAAAAAACTCCAAGTATAATAGACAAAATGAAAATAAAACATGAAGATTTTAATCAAATCGATTTTTGGCGCTCCATTCCTCGCACTTAGTCTGATAAATTATTATTCTAGTCGCATACTAACGCCTTTTTGTTCCATATGGTGGCTCAAGTGAATAATTAAAGTACTTGAAGTCATATCTATACACATATTGTATGTTCCTTATCGTGCTAAGACTAACATCCCGGTAAGCCTGCTCTAAAGCATGGCGTCGCTGACGCTGTTTCTCTTCTGAAGTCATCGGGTTGTCACGTAACGCCCTCATTACTACGTCTTCAATTAAACTGGCGTCAGTTGCACTTTGTGTATCGTTTATGACGTCATAAGGGAACATGACGTCATTCCGTAGGTAGCCTTGTATCTGTAAAGATTTCCAAAGACGTTTTGCAACTTCTATATCTGACAGGCAATACATTTCCCCGTAGTTTTCTTCAAGATTGAACGCCAAAACAGTTTTAATTAATCCAGGCACTGTCACGTTTGTTCTTTTGTCATACAAAGCATGATGAAGCAAATCATATTCTGCGCCAATAACACCCATTTCTTTCAACGTGAATTCGACGTCGTCTGCAAACGTCTCTTGTTTGACAATGGTAAAAACGTCAAGATCACATACGTTGCAACGTAACGTGACGGGCGCCCAGTGGCCATTTATGGGAATGTTGTGTTTGTGACAATAAACAATGTCGTCCAAAAACTCTTCAAATGTTACGTCAGTAGTGCATAAATGAGAGTTGTCTAATAATATGATATTCCGTTGTCGAATCAAAACAGCCTTTGCCGCATAATAAGCCAACGGGAGATAGAATTTGTCTACAAAAGCAGAAAACAGTCTCGTATATGGGTCACGTGCTACGAGAATCGTGCGAGAGTTTCGTCTTTCATCGCTATTATAAGCAAGTTCTAGAAATAAACGTTGCACAATGTGTACTTTATCGCGTTCCATATCGAAAATTTTCTCAGCGGAATTAACTCCATCTTGTAAGATAGAAAACATCTGAGTGAAAAACGTTGAACCAACTTTGAGTACCTTGCAGTAAGTGATGTTGTATCTGGAAGAAAAGTAGTACCGCTCTTTTATGCGTTGCCTGTAAACGGTGAATGGGTCTAACTTCGCGCAACAATCGCGAAGATGTCGAATGCGCAAGCGTTGATCTTGACGTAATCGAAGTTCAGTTTCGTTGGAAGTTAAGTTAGACATTCGCCGTTTCTGGTCAAAACGTGACGAGAGGGTTTCAACGTCCCTGTTCGAATCATCTTTCTGCTGCATTGTGACGTAGATACCAAACGATTTGTTTTCCACGTTTGAACTCCACGAATTACCTGAAGAAAAAAAATACCATCATGATTATTTCAAACATTACGAAAACTTGCCCATGCAATCAACAGAGAAAACAGAGAGATGTAAAAATTGAAAATTTTCATTTTGAAATTTTCAATTATAATTGCTCATAACATTGATTGTTGGTAACGTTAGAACCGCCTTGCCAAAGCGGTTTTAACGAGTCCACAATGTATGTTTTGGAACATATATAAGAATAACATAAAATTGGGGTATGAGGGGATATTCATTATACGGACATGTTTTCCTGATGTAGAAATCGTTACACAATAACTTGGCTTTAATACCTTTTTAAGTTAAAATCATGATTATCTGTTGGCATTATAGCCTAATAAAATAGTCAATTGCCATTGAGTATTAAATAGAGGATCTTACAGGAGCGGTTGTCAATGATCAGGAATCGGCACAATTAGAAAAAAATTCCCGGTCCAAAAACCTAGGTGCGAAAAATATATTAACAAACTAAGAAAACATATCGTTAGCCGAGTGAGCAGGTATTTTTCCATTAGGCAGCCACTCTGTAACTCAAACATAACTAAAGATTTGAAAACGTACATATAAGGTGCAACAACACTAAACTCAACAGCTAAACATTAAACAATAAGAACCACCACAGAAGCAACTGGAACGATCAGTTATATAAAATTACAAGCGTGCTTAAACTAATTTTACTGGATTCTCACCTCAAACTACAACATTTAGTTTAACTTAGTTTATCGGTCCACGTGGTGAATCTCTAACTCGTCAATGAATCATCAAGGACAAATAAATCAGTATGGAAGGGTATACCTATTTTGCCCCACAACACAAGATTGTGGGTACTCGTTAGAAAAGCCTCGCCGAGGCGGTTCTAATCTGTACCCACAATCAATGTTTTGAGCCAAAATAAGAAAAATAAACAAAAATCTACTGAAAATTTTCAATTTTTACAAGTTATTAAAATCTATATATTATATGGGCGTGTTTTCGTAATGGGTGTAAGATAATGTGTGTGTATCTGTACCTTTTGATAATGTAGGCTTGTACAAGTAGCACACTCTGTTATTTGGTACCAGGACCACAGCGTAAACTATACAGAACCCTAATACAGCAGCGACCAATTTGTAGAGAGCGCGATTCCGGGATCTGTTTGTCGACATCATTGTCCGCAAAGGTGACGTCACTTGCTAACCTAGTGATGACAAGGAGAAGATCGCAATAATGTCTTTGATAAATAGTGTAACTGATTATTCTATTAATGACACACTAAAGTATTATCGATGTGCTATAGAAATTACAGTAGGTAGGAACTTGACCTTAGACCGCTGACCGTTTAAGGTCGAAATGGCCCTGAATGATCGTATAAACTTCTAGTAAATTTGCGAAATTTCAGAAATAAAATACGTGCATCATTATATCATCTGGCTTGCTTTTACTCCGCTCTTCCACGGTACCTCGTTTCTCAGGGTTTAATGTTTAACGAAACACCGACGGGATTATCCCGTGCAGTGTATCATCAATGGTCCTGGGCTCACCAGTTCTTCTGACGTGACTTTTAATCGAGACCCCCTCTCCATATCACACTAGCTAGCTATCTTCTGATACTAAGTCGATCAGTTTCTGATCATCACCTCAGGTGTGGGGTGGGTGGCTAAATTTAGAATTTAGTCAAGGGAAAAGAAAACATTTGGGGTGGACCATAAAAACTATTTACACGATATAGAGGAGGCATACTAAAACGCATGCCTCTGGGCCAATGATTTAAATAGAAGCCTTAAATTCCTCAATGGTCTTGGATAGGACCACTGAAGAAGGGAGACTATTCCAAACCGGAATAGTTCTGGGGGAAAAGGAATTTTCAGGGCATCACTATAGGCAAATGGTCTTGTGTATTGTGATTCATGTGATGCCCGAATACGCCTTAGGTTGGGTGCCGGGATCAGGTATTTGTCTTTATCGAGAGACACTGTACCGGAGTGTATCTTGTAGAAGTAGATTAAGGAGGACCGCTCCCTGCGGGACTCCAGGGATGGCCACTCAAGTTCGTCTAGCATTTCACCGACGCTACTGGTGTTCCTCCATCGCCTGCAGGTCCACCGGGCAGCAGTCCTCTGCACCTTCTCCACCTTAGCAGTCTGAGTTTCATTATAGGGATGCCAAATAGGAGCTGCATACTCAATATGAGGCCGAACCAATGTTTTGTATGCAACTTCCTTAGTATGCCTAGGTGCCAGTGCCAAATTGCGCCGAAGAAAACCCAAAGTCTTAGTTGCCTTGTATGTAATTTCAGAAATATGTTGACCCCAATCAAGATCAACCTAGGTATTTACTATTTAGCGGACTGAACCTGTTCTAATGTTTGCTGATGCAGTGTGTAATTGAATTCTATGTGGCTGCTTTGATGTAGCCGGGTCACCCTCATTGAATGACATTTGCTAATATCGAATTTCATTTGCCAATCCATTTCCCATTTGGCCAAGCTATTCAGGTTATCTTGTAAAATTTGACAATCCAATGGTGACTTGACATTCCTGTATAAAACACAATTATCAGCAAATAGCCGAACAGATGACCTGATATTGTCAGGAAGATCATTAATGAATATAAGAAATAGGACCGGTCCTAAGACCGATCCTTGTGGGACACCAGAAAAAATCGGGACTGGGTCTGAGGCACGGCCATCTAATACCACTTTTTGAGAGCGCTCAGAGAGCCACGAGTCGATCCACTTATGTGTAGATCCTCTAATCCCGTAGAAGTCAAGTTTGTATAATAACCTTTTATATTGTTTGAGACGTTAAAATACGAAACAAGCTAATCAAACATCATCAAAGGGGGTCATTGCCACATATTAGATGATTCATTAGGCCCGTGCTTAGTAGAAGACATGAATATGTCGGTGAAACCTCGCTCTTTCATCAGTTTACTAACCCTCAACTAGATAATTGAGCCTCCGCATGGGGAAACCAAAAATCTGCATAGGCGAATACAAAGGCGCAGATCAGCTTCGCAGTAACTGCGAATCTGATCAGCGTCTTTGTTGTCGCTATACGGATGCATGTAGTACAATTCCCCTACTTTCTGAATCAAAAATTTCCAGCCTCTAACCATCTTCTGTGACTGTACAGCCCGGTTTGTGTCGAATCTGGTCAGAACCCAAACCATTTGTTTTCTCACGCACAGGCTTATTTAAGGAGGTACACCCCATTCATTTCTCCAAGCCCCGATGGGTAACAACGCTCACACGAAAAAATAGTTTAAAATTTCATGCACATTCTAAGCAATAAATAGAATAATAGAAATGTTCTTACATGTATGCATCTGTGTATGTTTTAAAATTTCCATTATGACTCCATGCATCACGAGAAGCACTGTGTAAATTTTATTTGCATCGCTGACCACCCGTAAAAAGAAACGTGACAAAGGCCGATATGGAACTTATCCGATAACAAGAGCATATCGTGCAGATGAAACATGAACTTGAAGTTATGTTTGTTTCGTGGTGGTACTTGCTGCGAATTATTGACAATTCGGACCTTGTCATTCGGACCCTAAAAAATTCGGTCCTAGTCAATTCGAACCTCGACCACTGATCAATTCGGACCCTGACCACTGGTCAATTCGTACCCTTTTTAATTGGTCAATTCAGACGTCAAAAATAGAGATAAAATCTTTGGTCAATTCGGACCGTTTCTCTTGGTCAATTCGGACTTTTTCATTGGTCAAATCGGACCTTTTCCTTTGATGAATTCGGACCTTTTTCGTTGGTCAATTCGGACATTTGTATTATGTATTTTCCATTAAGAAAACTGCGTTCAGGTAAAATAAAAATGGGCCGGCATAACATCTAGAATGAGACTTCAATCCATTTACAGGCCGCACATTCTGTTCAACTTTTTCACTGTGTATTTTGAATAGATTACATATTGCTATCACGGTTGTTGTAAGCAGTCTTTACTGATTTCTTGCCATGCTGTATGACGATCTCGCATTTCACAGGGTTACAGTTTGCAGTAGCAAGTGTCATACGCCAGAGGAACGTGTACTACATGTACAAAACACAAAGTACCAATAAGAAACAGATGGACTGCTTTAGTCTACAGGCAAAGCTTATTCACTACTGACTGACTGTCTGATCTCTATTTAAGCGCTCAGAAGGTCTGAGCGTGCCCAGGAAAAGTGGTTAAAGTTAAATCATCCATACATATAAGCCCTAATGTTTGTGTTTTCAAACGCATTTTGGGTGTCATGGATTCGTAATGTTGGGTAAAAGTCCTACAGAATGGAGGCAACGTCCTGGCATGACCATAGCTGTTGACTGGATTGCTAAGTCACAAATCAACCATTTAACAAAGTATTTCACTCGTGAATACTGAATGAAAGAATGGCATGGGTATAGTCAGGTTTTGACCCCTGAGCCATGACCTCTAGTATCACATCCACTGTGCCATGCCTGCATACATTTGAGAACAGATAAATATTATGTGATGCTCTGTTACAAAGGTAGCTGACTACTTTTGTAAAAACGTAACTTTTTACATGCTTTCCGATTACAGTGGATTCATCCTGGAGGTCATGGCTCAGGGGTCAAAACCGGACTATACTTCAATGAATGTTTTAATGATTTGATAACACAGGCAATCCTTACATCTTGAATCGATTCAAGCATTGGCTGATTCGGACCCATTACAAGTTCTGACATTGGCTAATTTGGGCCTAAATCCGTTTTGGACCTTGGCTAATTCGGACCCTATTAAAAATAAAAAAATAAAAAAAGGCTAATTCGGACCTCAATTTTGCGGTGTCCGAATTTACCAGTGGTCTAGATCCGAGTAAGCCAAGGTCCGAATCTGCCAAGGTCCGAATTGTCCACATCTGAGGTCCGAATCAGGTCCTAATTAGCCAAGGTCCGAATAAGCCAAGGTCCGAATTGTCCACGTAGCCTTACTGTGTGTGTTGCGGATTAAATCACTGGTCTATCATGTGTGATGACACTGCTTTCGGTTATCATGAGATATAGTTGTTATCGTTGCCTGCAAGAACGACGCAAATCCTATCAGACATATAAACGTTAAAGTGCTAATAAACGTTTCTTCATTTTAAACCTATATAAGCTATCTGCTGCCACTGAAACCAGAGATCAGCAGTCAATACGCACCCTAATGATGCATCAGATAAAAAGGTTGCAATTGGCCATGTGGTCTTAAAGATATTGTTTTAAAGTATCACGCACCGAAAAGCACGGACGAACGCCGACTCGACCGGGACAATCTTTGAGCACACATCGTGGGCGATGGTTACAGTTGAGCTAAAATGCATAAATATGGGAAACATAACAACTAATAATGAAGTACATTAGAGTACCTAAACAGACTTTGGCGATGCAACGGAGGTGTGTTTCTCTGTTTTACCAAAACTTTTAGAAATAATTCGTAGAAACTCTACCAAAGCCCTACATATATCATTTTTTTTTATTTTTTATTTTTTTTTTTTTTTTTTTTTTTTTATTTTTACGGCTGAAAAAAAATCTCTGTACATTGCAAGGGCAAATTTTTGTAAGGCTCTGATTCGCCGAGTGCCGTTCCTTTAAATCATTAGGTAAATGTGTTGTTATTTTTAACCAACTCAGATAAGAGTGACCCAAATGAAGGCTTCACATCATCATCATCACCATAAAAAAAAAAGAAAAAAAAAAAAAAAATCGGCGAAGGTTTGTCCTGAATTTTAATCTTCGTTGATTCCGGCATGACAGTGACTCTCCGAATCTCATTATAAAAACATGCCCATACAATATACTGTGATTTTTAAGTTGTAAAAAATGATTTTTTGTAGAAAACTTTTGATATTTTTTTTCTATTTTTGCTCAAAACATAGATTGTGGGCACACGTTAGAACCGCATCGCCGAGGCGGTTCTAACGAGTACCCACAATCTATGTTTTGGAGCAAAAATAAGAAAAAAAGTTATACCACTGCATACCCCAGTTTTGCTATGTAAAAAATGGGGTTTAAGGGTTAATACATTACAAGGATATGTTTTCCTTACATGAGTAAACAATTGAAGGCTTGCTAAAATGCGCAAGTGCCATGTATGACCCAGGCTTGGACCTGGTTTAAGCCCCTTTGTGTCAAGGGCATTTGCCTATACCTCAGCTGCCAATATCCTTAAAGCGCTTTAAATGGTATCAATAGAATTATACAATATTAGCCCAGTCAAATTGTTTGAGGACCCAGAACAAATTGCAACACAAATCATTTTTGTATTTTTAGTCACCTTAGACCTATATATTTAACATACTAAAAGTAGGACAAAATCAGAGGATATGAAATTTGACTTTTTTCAATGTTTTGCTTTGACACATGTTTTACCATTGTGAAACTACTGCTGATATGTTAATCGGCTCTTACCATTATTTGAGAAGGCATTTTGAGGTATTATACTAGTAACTAGCTTAGAAATGATAGCAAACCATTGGATACCACGTTGAACTATAGCTCTGGTATCATTAAATTATATTTGCCTTATGTCCACAACCAACTCAACATTTTTGAGCTCAAAGTCTTAAATGATAACTGCAAGAAAGTCTTGTTTGACTATTTCCTTGCAAACCGACAAATCACTATACGCATGATACGGATGATTTTTCCAGAAAAGAACGTGTTCTCTTTTATATCACAATTAAGTATTTTTTCTTCATGTATTGGAACCTCCACCCAGGATTACATGTAAGATGTCGTAACATGCGACGTGTGCTTTAACATATATCCAGCCAAGTTAACAACTATTGCTTATTTAAGACCTTCATTGGATGTTATTTGAAATCAGACAATGGTGTTAGCTATGCCTGGAGGCTCAAACAGTACGTATATCCACATTTGGCGGGGGTGTCAATTCACACTCTGCCACATTTTTTGCTTTTTGAATCGGATTGATGCCGCTTTCAAGACTATTTCAGTTCAGACGGGCCAAGCAGTAGGTGTGGCGGAAACATGAAAACCGCGAAAAAAAACGACAAACCTGCAAGCAGAACTTGGCTTGTTATACATGTGGCCCGTGTGGGGCTTGAACCAACACAAGACACAGCGGTGAGATGATCAAATTGTAAAGTGCGGTAATGACATGTTAGCGCTCTTAACCACTAGGCCACGGGGACCATCTCATCATTTTGTACTAGATAACTATCACAAGAAAAACATCAATTCAAAAGTTTTATTCGTTAATTTTCAAACAATGTTCAAAACAAACACACAATTAAAGGAATAGGCCCACAAACTATTGTGTGTGCGTTTTATGAAAGCCTATATGTAGCTGAACAGTTTGCAACAAATTTCATGAAAATCAACCAAGGTATAAGAAAATTATAACAGTTTGAAAATTTTGATGGCCCAAATCCAGAACGAGGCTGTGAGCGTATGACGTCACTCCCTCACAATCTTGAAATTATAAATATCTACCGTTTCCATGCATATTTAAGTATGAAAGTAGTTGAAATCATTTTCATTCACTTAATAGAATCATATTGATCTGTTTTCGAATGTAAAAAGTAAGTCTACTACTGTAAATAAGCATTTTTCCTTTTCGGTCACGTGACTAGCTTAACAAAATGGCGGCCACCATAGGCGGCCATTGTTGGATCTTAAAACTTCAATATCTTCAAAACCACTTATTATAATAACCGATTTTAACAAATGTGGTGTCAAAATGTTTGTTCCGCTGATATCTTTTTTTTTTTTTTTTGGAATGAAGGATAATATTTGTAAACCTATTCCTTTAATCTAAAAAATTGTTGTTGTAATCAATGATGTAAGTCTACAGTTTTTCTCCCTTATTACGAAACACGCCCATGCAATATACAGAGACTTTCAGAGTTGTAAAAGAAGACATTTTTTCGGTATTTTTTTTTTTTTTTTTTTTTATATATATTTTTCTTATTTTGAGATTTTTCTTATTTGTGCTCAAAACATAGATTGTTAATACACGTTAGAATCGCCTTGGCGAGGCGGTTCTAACGAGTACCCAAAATTTATGTTTTTTTAGCAAAACAATAATAATAATAGGCATTCACCTGCATATCCCCAGTTTTACTTTATAAAAGTGGGGTAGAACTCTGGGGCTATTTATTTCACGGATATGTTTTCTGTTGTTTTATATGCAATGTGGGAGATCCGTAGACAAGTATGTTTTCACAGATTTTCCAGAGCTACACGTGGCACTGATAGAAATCGAAGACACATTCCAAGCTTTTAGATAAGACATTGCATCACACGAGCATACAATAGGCCTGCCACTTAGACTGAATGTACTGAGATGTTTAAGACCTATTATTGATCGTGGAACACGATCAAGCATAGTGCTGTCCAAGTCAACATTGTTTAGCAAGGGACTATGAGTAAATGCATATGGCGACACATAAATCAATGGATTGCCATACAAATTAACTTGGGTAAGATAACGGAGGCTTAGGAAGTCAAAATCTTCTACAGTTTGAATTTTATTGCCATAGGCATACAGCGATTGTAAGCTTGTCGCTCTATTGATTGCTGATGGAACACTCAGAAATTGGTTATATCCAATACCTAGATCGGAAAGGGAAGGTAAATCTTCCAAGGATGTACTGTCGATAAACTGAAGTAAATTATCACTCAACTCAAGGGATTGTAGATTCGGAAACACAGTTGAAAATTTCGGAACTTTCGTCAATTGATCATCTGCTAGCATTAAGGATGTGACAGTGGTCATCTGATGCGGACAGTTGTCAAAGATCAAGGCGTTGTTTTTACCTAGGTTTGGTGAATTATTCAATGTTAAAGTGTTCAGTACTTTTAGTCTACAAACAGCGGCAGGGATACTCTCAAAATCAGTATTTGACAGCTCTAAATTGCTCAGGGTGTTCTCAAACCCTTGAAATACCGCAGAAATGACATTCTTGCACACCAGACAGAAATTGCCACACTTTTTGCCTGGGTGATAAAATTGCATCTCACCCAGGTGTTCTCACCCAGGCTAAAAAAAAAACACGCAAAACCTTGAAATAAACCAGATTTTGGGGGTTGTTGTGCAAGAAAAAGAATCTAATATGGTGTTCTGTTCTAGATGGAAGTTTCCAACCCTCGGGATGACCGTGCTGAGCGGAACCTCGGCACAGCCTCGGTTCCGCTCAGCACGGTCATCCCTTGGGTTGGAAACTTCCATCTAGAACAGAACCCCATATAAGATTCTTATAAACCGAAATGGAATGTCATGAATAACTAGGGATGAAAGTTTCGTTAAACCATTTAACTCAGTTGGAAATCTGGAAAAGTTTCCCATCGAAATTGAGAACCAAATCAGTGTACTGCTTATCCTTGAGATAATTGTAGCATCAAGATTGATGAGAGGATTGCCCAGGAGAAAGAAATATTTCAAAGCTGACAGTTGTTCCAACGCGAATGGAAGATGCGTGAGCTTATTGTTAGCCAGGTGAAGGAAAATCACTGAGCGTGCAATTCCACTGAAAGCATGTGATTCTATGTTGATAATATCATTCTGATGCAAGTCGACATAAAAACGTGTTGTGTTTATTGTAGACAAGTTCTGAAATGCATAGGACGGAATTGACGTCAAATTATTATGATCTAAATTCAAATGAATGTTGGTTTTTTGTTTTTCATTGAATCTGGAGAATACTGGAACATGTGTCAGCTGTTTTCTGTCACATCTTATGGAGGTAGAACTGCAGGTACAAGGTGATGGAGCCACACAGTTGGTATCGAAGAGAAATGCAGTGGTAATTCCAATCAAACTGTTGGATACGAGAAGCAGGACCTGAAAATAGACTCATTACTCGAAATCGCGCAGTATAATCCATACTATTATCACGATTATTATGATTTATTTGGTTTTTAATTGTTTTTCCATAATGACCTTTCATCATGACCTCACGAGCCGAGATGAGTGAGTGTTGAATGAAAGGTCTCCGAAAGCGTGATATTTTCATATTACTAATCGTTCAAAGGCGATACTTCGTCGGCTGAGTGCGAAGGTGTTTTATCACCATTTTTCACAATCTCGAGAAAATTGGGTTCAAAAGTTTGAGACCCTCAAATAAGGTCAACATGTTCATATTTAGAGCGAACATACATTATCAACATGTCGTTTAACTTCTGTCTGAATGAGCTTAATTGAAACCAGAGGACCAATGGTCCTGAGAACGCTCACCTGAAGCCAGATCTTGGAGTATTAAGTCATCATGAAATGACCTTCACTTTGAATACTCATACACCTTTATTGACTTCATAAGTTGTCTGTATCTGCCAAGTTTTAGGTCTCAGGTTGCAATAGTTTCGAAACCCAGTGTTTTATTTCTAAGAAAAACATTATCTTAATTTTGATATTTAAATGACCTTGGGTCACAGTCAAGAAATGACATTGGCCTTTATTTATCACTTACCTTCATTGAATCCATTAGTTGTCTGCATCTAGCAACTTTCAGGTCTCAGGCTGCAACAGTTTCCAAAATATCCATTGTTTTCGCCTTTTCACATGTAAAAACCTATGTTTCAAAAATTGACCTTGCCGTAAAATAAGTCAAGGTCATCCTAGGGTCATCATTTGATCAAACTATGGTTGGCTGGAGTCCCAAATGCTACATACCAAGCTTCGTGAAAATCTTCCTGCCAGTTCTGGAGAAGAAGATTTTGAGTGGTTTTTACCATATATGGGCGTGGCGGCCATTTTGGTCATGTAACCCGGATTTCGCAATCAAATTTTTATTCCCGCTACCCATGGATGCTCCTCATAAAATTTCACTTTGATTGGCCAAGCAGTTTCAGAGAAGAAGATCTTTGTGTGTATGGACGACAGACTGTCCAAGGTCAAGACATGACCTTGACCTAAATTAATCACATGCCTTCATCTACTCCATCAGTTGTTTGCATCTACCACTTTTCAGGTCTCAGGCTGCAACAATTTTCAAATAAATCCATAGTTTCACTTTTTCCCATGTAAAATCCTATGTTTCAAAATTGACCTTGCTGTAAAATAGGTCAAGGTCATCATAGTATCATCATTTAATCAAATTATGATGGGCAGAAGTCCCAAATGCTACATACCAAGTTTCATGAAAATCGGCCTGCCGGTTCTGGAGAAGAAGATTTTTGAGTGCTTTTTACCATATATGGGCGTGGCGGCCATTTTGGTCATGTAACCCGGATTTCGCGATCAAACTTTCATTCCTCCTACCCATGAATGCTCCACATAAAATTTCACTTTGATTGGCCTAGCAGTTTCAGAGAAGAAGATTTTTCAAAAATGTGTATGGACGACAGACTGGCCAAGGTCAAGAGATGACATTGACCTAAATCAATCACATACCTTCATCTACTTCATTAGTTGTTTGCATCTACCACTTTTCAGGTCTCAGGTTGCAATAGTTTCCAAACATTCTATAGTTTAGTTTTCACTTTTTTCCCTTGTAAAAGCCTATGTTTCCAAAATTGACCTTGTTGTAAAATAGGTCAAGGTCATCCTAGTGTCATCATTTTATCAAACTATGATGGGCTGAAGTCCCAAATGCTACATACCTAGTTTAATGAAAATCGGCCTGCCGATTGTGGAGAAGAAGATGTTTGAGTGTTTTTTTACCATAAATGGGCGTGGCGGCCATTTTGGTCATGTGACCCGGATTTCGCGATCAAACTTTCATTCCCCTTACCCATGGATGCTCCACACAAAATTTCACTTTGATTGGCCTTGCAGTTTCAGAGAAGAAGATTTTTTAAAAATGTGTATGGACGACAGACTGGTCAAGGTCAAGAGATGACCTTGACCTTAATTAATCATATACCTTCATCTACTCCATTAGTTGTTTGCATCTACCACTTTTCAGGTCTCAGGCTGCAATAGTTTTCGAAAAATTCTATAGTTTTCACTTTTTCCCATGTAAAAGCCTACGTTTGTCGTAAAATAGGTCACGGTCATCCTAGTGTCATCATTTGATCAAACTATGATGGGCTGAAGTCCCAAATGCTACATACCAAGTTCCATGAAAATCAGCCCGCCGGTTCTGGAGAAGAAGATTTTTGAGTGTTTTTTTACCATATATGGGCGTGGCGGCCATCTTGGTCATGTGACCCAGATTTCGCGATCAAACTTTCAATGCCACTACCCAAGGAGGCTCCACATAAAATTTCAACAAGATCGGCCAAGTGGTTTCAGAGAAAAAGATATTTGAAATTGTGGACGACGGACGACGGACGGACGGACGCCGGATCATGGCCATCCTATAAGCTCACCTTGTGAGCCTTCGGCTCAGGTGAGTTAAAAAGCGGTGAAAATGAAGTAATTTTGGAAAAATAGGAACTTTGTGTTCGGATATGGAACATTTTGCATAAAAAATGTTCTTATTTTTCATGACCCCGAGATAGAAAATTTTGGTGACCCGGATTCCATAAAAAGCAATGCAGCATTTTCTCTTGTTTATAAGTGAGGCCCCTCCAGGGGGGTGGGGTCTTTGCTCCCTGCTCCCTGAAAGAAAAATGACCTTTCTCCCCAGCTCCCTTAAAAATGTTCCTCAGTCCCCTGCTCCCTGCTCCCTAAAAGCCCAAAATCTCCCCAAATCCCTGAAAATAAATGACCCTTCTCCCCAAATCCCTGAAAATAAATAGCACTTCTCCCTGAATCCCCAAAACCCCTGGGAGAGCCTCATAAGTGCAATTAAATATATTATCCTTATCCCAAGCAACACTTAGAGCCTGAATACTACTTATGAGTCTTTTTATCTCAACGTACCCTTAAATGTCTTCATTGTATGTATCCTAGATATCATATAATAAGTTCAATACCGAATGGAACCAATGACATTGTAGCATTTGACCATGTGATCCAAAATGTCATGTGACTGAATTACTCCAAATGCAGACATCTCATTGGTCGAAATAGAACAGTAAAGCATTACCATTTTGGGCCATTTTGGACATAGACCTTGAACAACATAAAATCTAGGCAGAAATATTAACATCTGACTACGACTAGATTTGATTCCGATTCCAATGGTATATCACACTCAATATGACCCAAATATGAAAATAGAACAGTCATGATAGCACTCAGCCGACGACGTCTGTAATGGTTCTTCCTGTTTTATGTTCTGGTGTTGATTTGTTGTGCTGTTTGTACCTGTCTTATTGTATTTTATTTATGTTTTGGTAACTGAGTGATCGCCTTTTGGGAAAATAGCTGCGCACTCGGCGTATGATATGTTTTCTTAGTATTAGTACTTGATTGTTAATATTGTTTATCCACCTGGTTTTGTGGAGTTGGAATTCTTTCTGACTGCGCCATTTCCTGATCAGTGCCTACTTTTTTCCTTTAATCTCAGGCGTACTTGGTCAATATGATTCCCTTCGTTTTGGAAACTTTTTTTATATGATCCGCCGCATGGGAAAACCAACAATCTGCATAGGCGAAAACAAAGGCGCAGATCAGCTTCGCAGTAAATGCGAAGCTGATCAGCGCCTTTGTTTCCGCCACTCGGATAGTACAGTTCCTTTTCTACGTAAATCCGAAATTTCAAGATTCTAGCTCTTTTCTGTGACTGCACAGACCGGTTTGTGTCGGACCTGGTCGGAAACCACATTGTTGGTTTTCCCACGAGGCGGCTCATATCTTACAACAATTAATTCCATGACCTTCTCAACCAGCATATGTATAAACATAAACTGTTAGTTGAACATCTGTAGAACATAAAACAAGAGCATTCACCCAGCGGGCACATGACGTCATAATGACGTCATATCGACGTCGATGCGACGTCTTGACGTCGCATCGACGTGGATCTGACGTCATTATAACGTCATGTGCCCGCTGGGCATGTGTTTTCTTCATTTAATAATTCATTAGCAGAATGGAAATATACCGTAAATGTAGGAACAGCCATCACCGTAGTTTATAATATTTGTCCGTGTGGTCAAAGAAGTAGGTTAACTTTGCATTCCCTACAAAATATAGAAAAAATGCAAAAAAGTTTTCTTGCTAAGGTGCACGTAATACTTGTAAAGGTTTTCTTACTGGCAGTTTGTTTCCTATTTGTGATGATGTTCATTTCCACAATATGCTCAGGAAAACATGTCCGTGCAATGTATACCCCCTTAAACCCAACTTTGATATAGTAAAACTGGGATATGCAGGGGTATACCTAGTTTTCTTATTTTTGCTCCAAAAACATAGATTGTTATTTAATCACTCGATCATCGTAATGCGAATGCCACAAAGAACATGTATACATATAAAAGTGAATCCTTTATTATATGAATCGTCGTTACATATCATGCAGTAGATAAATGTATTACTATTAAACAGAAATGTAAAGATACTTGCTTTTAGAACAAACCAAATATTTGCATGTTGATTCCACATATATTTAACAAAATTAATTTATAAAATCAGCCTTCTGTTGTGTCATTAATAATCCTGTGAGGATTCTGCATGTATTTTTTCTTTAAATATTCTTAATGCTCGTTTCTTGTTGTCATTTGAAACAAGCGACATCTTTTTGTTTTATTTCAGTCTAAAAAAAATTAGTGTTCCCTCATATAAAATGAAACTGATCATACTATTTTTCTACTTATCGTTTATAACTCAAATTATTGACTACAGTTTTAACTAAGAAGACTTAATCAATGCTTAGATGACAATATTCATCACCATTGCGGCTCTAATAAAGAGACTGCACACAAAACATTCAACCACCCCTCCACAAAAACGTAGCAAAATGATTTTCAACATGCTCCGTAAACGCCGATAAACCATCATATAAATCTCCATAACTTTTGCAATTTGTAAGCGATTGAACTAATATTTTCACAGATTGCTCAGTACAAATGTAATTTAAAAGCATGAACATATCTTTAAATTTCAACGAACCGTTCACGAAATAACAGACATCTTTATGATTTCCTGGGACAGACCTCGTATTTGACAAAGAGAGTTCCTATTGTTACTTCTCCTGCCTTTCAGCGTGAAACGAACGCCCTTACGGATAACGTGTATCAGAATACCATTGCTCCATTCTTGGCTATTCATTTGAAATAATGCGTCTACGTTATGAAATTAACTGAAGGTGTACATCGGAATTTAACGGCATCGTTTCTGAAATGTTTCGTCATTAGATTTCTTAAGCATAAGAGACGTCGACGTTTAAAAGACTTTGCTACAGAAGCTCCCGGGCCGGTGAAAGAGCTACGGTAACAAAAATCGATAGTGGGATTCTTAGGTCGAAGCAAACGATGGTCCCGGACTATGGTGTCGCTTTGAAAGCCGAAAACCGAACAGTATCTTTTTTTTTTCGTTCTGTCAGTTTCTTTTCTTGTGAAAAGCCCCTATATTATTTTCAGTATTTCAACTTAACATAGTCCAGTAATATTACTTTTCAAAACTTTGATGTTCTTAAGTTTGTAAAACGACTTTGCACGGCTTTCAAGATTTTTACGTCAAAAACGCCTGTATAATGACGTCAGGGTGCATTTTTGAAAACGATGCTGTGACGCAAATAGTGTACGAACCACTGATTTCTTAAAGTTTGTCCTTTGTATGTTTTTTAAACACCGTCACGTCAGGCTGTCATTCGACCTTCGACCATTTATCAATGACTGTCGTACAAATGTTAAGGCATTTGGTACATGTATATCAAAATTAATACCGGTATTTGCACAGCTGCCTCACGAATATCATGCGGTTACCTAATAATAATAATAATAATAACTTTATTTGAAGAGGATAACATATTTGACAGATATGTCATTCTAACATATGGTCCTCAACTAACAGATATTTAAATGCTTGACAAAATGAAAATACAGTCTAATATTTACAATGGTATGTACAATTTGAAGATACTATGTGCCAGACAGAGTGCATCCCCGCTCATTGCAGTGGGTTGATAGTTGACGGTCATGCTTCGTTATACGACAGTCTTGAGATTCTCGTTTTGGTCCTTTGAGATCAGCGAGTATATTCTGGGAAATTACAAATTTATTATCGGTTAAGATTAATATTCTAACCATTGTTTGATACGTTTGGCTCATGTTTGATAATACTAGTCTCTGTATCGACTATCCTGGTTAAATTTACAAAATTACTGTACTTATCTTTGGTTCCATGTTGCCAAATCAAAAGGGTCACTGACTAGGCTTGAATAGCCAAAACCGCGATATGGCCCATCCCATGTCTCATCAATATGTTCACTACTCTTAAAAGCTTTAATTTTTATTATTTATTAAATGACTTCATGTGCATGTAAACCTGGCTGTTAGGAATTCTAGCCGTATCAGTGTCTTTCCTAATATCACAAAGTAGTTATGTAGAATTATCATGTCGCTGATCAGCTGCGCGACATTACTTGACATTATTAAATGTGAACTTTCTTTTGAAAACCAGATCAGATAAAAATGACGCAAATAAATGATATCGCATGACAAAACTATGTCGACTACGTCGTATTTTAGTCTAGTATTCCTTGCTATGAGCTGATAAGTGACACGCGGGACCTTAGTGTTGTCAAACACATACCGTATTCGTTCCAGTTGGCGCACAGTACGCTTAACATTTCAAAATAACTTAAAGTTAAGGGAACAAAACATCGTTCTGATTAGCACAAACTACTAACGAAAACAGAAAAATGTTCAAACGTCTGAAACAAGTTTAAAAAACCCATGGCAAAATGTAAAATTTAATGATGATGTCATTTAAGTGTTACAATCGTCGCAAATTACTGTTCCATCCTTTAAGGATGCCATTAATACGGCATTAATGTGGAAAATTTGTACAAACGCATATGTTTATGTTTTTCGGAAACTACTAGGGTGTGCTCTTATTAGAGCATGTGCGCTAATTAGAACAAATACGGTATTGTTTTGCGCAAGGAAATGTTTTCCTTCCTGTTAGCTTCGTGTAATGTTTCAAAGATCATAATAGTGGCACAATGCTACTTTCATTTGAATGCACGTGGAATGATACACACACAATATATAATAGGGGTATTACATCATGTGCTTTATCGTTAAAAAATAAACCAGAGGACCAATGGTCCTGTAAACGCTCACCTGAGATCTGCAGCATATACCAATAAACATGACTGTTTGAATATTATGTTATTTAATCCCAGTGCAGGGGCAGATGAAGCCCTTGGGCAATTTTCTTTTTCAGAATAATCAATATTTTGTCCATTTGCCAATTTCCTGCTGGCTTTTTCCTTCAAATGACATTTTAACAGTTATTCCCATTCAAATGCATTGTCAACCCATGTTGACCTTGCCATAAACTGGGTCAAGGTCATCACAGGGTCATGATTTATATATACATTGTAGTACTTGAGCCATCGATGCTTCAAGCCAAGTTTCCTTGAAATCTGTCCACTGGTTCCGGAGAAGAAGATTTTTGAGAGATTTTTACCATATATGGGCCTGGCGGCCATCTTGGTCATGTGACCTGGATTATTTATATACACATTGATTACCTCATCCTTTAGATGCTTCACATAAAATTTGGCTTTGATTGGCCAAGTGTTATGTATGACAGTTACTTGTTGAAAGATGTGCATTCAGTACTGGTAAACTTCCCAAGGGAGTATGCCCAGGAAAGTATGATGTTATACATATGATGTTTACTTGTTGTCCTTAGCAATTATTTACTTTTAGTGTCCCAGATATTGGACATAAACAGGTTGTTTACTTCAGAATTTTCTAGAAATTTCAAATTGTTCTTTGACGGAAAAGTCCGGAAAAATCTGGAAGAACCAAAGATGTAGAATCTTCTAGAAAAATCTTTTTTTTATGTCTAAAGAATATTGTGGAATTCTCTGGAAGGATAATGGCCTTTCTAGAATATTCCAGAAAATTAAATTTTGGTAAACCACTTGTTATTTTTAGTATATGATATCATAGAATTTGCTGGAAGAATCCTGAATGTTCCTCAGTGCTATATAAGGGCTACAAATTTTCATAAGGACAATCTTTGGGTACTGTTACTATTAAGAAGTCAAAATCTATCTTACTGGAATTTAAACTTATTCTTGGATTACTTTGTGATATTCGATTCTGGATTGGGACATAGTGCTATTTTGAAACAAACTTTAATTCTTGAGATCAGAAACTGATACAGACTTGTGTTAAAAAATTCTGAGGGACATTCAGACATTCTTTAAGGGAATTAACATCTTGAAAGGTATTGTACATTCATTTTTGTAGGATTGTATATATGCTTTTGATTGTTTCACATGTAATTACTGGTTAAATCACTTCTAAATAGATTTGTTAAATTTTAAACAAAGCTTGTTGCTGGCTAACCAACTTGTTGGTTTCCTTAACCTTCTAGTTACGCCTGGCACGTAACAGAATTGGGGGCTCGAGTCCGGGATTGAAATTTCTTGTGCACCAAAGTATCTTCACTGTTTGCTGTTTAAATAGCTAAAGCCAGCAAAAAGCAACCATGTCATTCAAACTAAGTGACTTTATTGCTGCGCCTTCTCAGGAGCTGTTAGATAAGGCCAAAAAGAGTGACCTCTTAGACATAGCTGATCATTATGGGTTGTCAAATATCAAGACTTCCATGTTAAAACATGAAGTTAAGAACATTTTGATTCAGTTTTTTGTTGACGAGGAAATTTTTGATTCCTCGGCTACTTCTCAGATTCTAGTCACTCAGACTGACTTGCAGTTGAGGGAACTAGAAATCAAAAGACAAATTGAGATGGAAAAACTAAAATTTGAGTATGAAGAAAGAATAAGGTTGGCAACTTTAGAACGGGATGAAAGAATAAGGGCAGAAAAGGCCGAAAGGGAAGAAAGAATAAGATTGGAAACTTTAGAACGGGAAGAAAGAATGCATAAACAAAAGTTAGAAATGGAAGAACGAGAGAAGGAAAAACAAAGATAATTAGAACGAGAAAAAATTGAGTTAGAAAAAGAAAAATTAGAAAGAGAAGAAAGGCTTGAAATTGAAAAAGAAAAATTTAAATTTGAAATTGAAGAAAAAGAAAGAGAAATGCAATTTCAGTTAAGAATGAAGGAAATTGAACTTAATGACAAATCAAAATCAAAATCTTTGCCTTTGGCTACTAGTACAGTATTTGATGTCACAAAACACATTCGTCTCGTTCCTCCATTTCAAGAAAAAGAGGTTGACAAATATTTCTTACATTTTGAGAAGGTGGCAGAAAACTTGAAATGGCCAAGAGAGCACTGGACCTTGCTTTTGCAAAGTGTTGTAATTGGTAAAGCTCGAGAAATTTACACTACACTCAGCTTTCTCTTGAGCAAAGCTCAGATTATGATACAGTAAAGGAATTTATTCTTAAGGCTTATGAGTTGGTCCCTGAGGCATACAGGCAGAAATTTAGAGACTGTAGAAAAGAACATGACCAGACTCATGTTGAGTTTGTTGCTAGAACAAAAGAGCAACTATTTGATAGATGGTGTTCTTCAAAGAAAGTAGGTTCTGATCATGCAAAGCTAAGGCAGCTCATGCTTGTTGAAGAATTCAAACGGTGCATAAATTCTGATGTTAAGGCTTTCTTGAACGAAAGAGAAGTTGAAAACTTGGAAACAGCAGCACGTTTAGCTGATGACTATGCTTTGACTCATAAGGCTTTGTCAACAAGCCATATCCTAGGAAACCATATAACCCTCAATCAAAGCAAATTATCCCTCAGTCAAAACCATATTCCCCTCAGTCCGGTCCCAAAGCCAATCCCAGTAATCCAACTGACAATTCCAGTCCAAAACCCAAATTTTCTAGTGAAAACAAAGGACAAAATCCCTTATCCCAGCCAATTTGTAATTATTGTAAGAAAACTGGCCAAATTATTTCTGAATGTTTGGCACTGAAACGAAAGAAAGAAAGAGAAAATCTAGATAGTGCTAAACCGACAGGCCTCACCTCCTTAAAGGCTAAACCACAGTCTTGTATCCAGGAAGAAAACCCTATACTGACCAGAACTCGTAAAGAGTCAGTCTCTGAGGATTCTATTATGGAGATTTATGAACCATTCTTATCAGATGGTTTTGTGTCACTTAACAGTGACTCTGCCCAGCCTACCCCTATCAAAATCTTACGAGATACCGGAGCTTCTCAATCCCTTATCTTGGCAGATACCTTGCCATTTTCCGAGAAGTCTTCTTCTGGGACAAGTGTCCTTATCCAGGGCGTAGAATGTGGATTTGTTAACGTACCCCTCCATAATATCTATTTGTCCTCTGACTTAGTAACAGGTCCCGTGGCTGTAGGTATTAGACCTTATCTACCTTTTAAAGGTGTTCACTTGCTGTTAGGCAATGATTTGGCAGGAGATAAGGTTGTGGTAAACCCACTTTTGACCACCACACCATGTGTTGATCAACTGCCTGATCCCATTGAGCAGGAAATTCCTGACCTTTACCCTTCTTGTGCTGTTACTAGGGCAATGGCTAAGAAAGCCAAATTATATGATGGGATGCAGGACATAAATTTAACTGACACTTTGATAGGTCAGTTCTTTAATAAAGAGATTTCAACATCTCTTTCCCCTAGTCAGTCTGATATTCAGACTGACCCTAGCAGTCCAAGGTCGGGGTCAGAAAATGACCATTCACCTTCCAACTCAAATGACCAAGGTCATGACCAGCTGTCAAGGTCACAGCTTTGTAAAGAACAACACAGTGATTCTGAGATCTCGCCTTTATTTGAAAGGGCTTTAGATGAAAAAGAAATATCCCAGGTCCCTGTTTGTTATTATGTCAAAAATGGCATTTTGATGAGAAAATGGCGTCCTCCGGATGTCTCCGCAGCAGATGAGTGGACTGTTAACCACCAAATTGTGGTTCCTAGGGTTTATCGCCCTGAAATCTTAAACTTGGCTCATGAAACACCAATGTCAGGCCATTTAGGTGTAAATAAGACCTATCACAAGATCCTTAATCATTTCTACTGGCCAGGAATAAAATCTGATGTATCTCAACACTGCAAATCCTGCCACACTCAACCTATGGAAACGGTGTATTAGAAAAACGGTGAATCAACGGGGGTTAATCGGAAAAATGTGAACCATCGGGCGAGGTGTCGGTGACACATCGGGATTTGCACTAGATAAAAGGTATGTTGTTTGTTTACTTCTATTTTGAAGCGAAAGCTAAAAGTACTGCAGTAAATAAAAACAAATCGAACACTTGCAGGAGCTGTAAGGGTCTTTGATGCAGCCCCGGAAACCCTAAAATTGTTGAAAATGTATTTTGTTTAATCGCCACAGTGCGCCCCATTTTACTACTCAAACATTTCAGTTGACTTTCGGTTGTATTTTTTGTTTATTTTTTATGCTTACATCGAATTACGAATGTAAACAACCTTAATTCAGATTGGTGAATATAGAAAAGTAAGCTCCTGATTATCAGCCTTCAGAAAATTTGTAAAAAAGACTGGGAAAATCGAGATTCAGCCGGGTGATTGATTATTTGGTGAGTCTCCGGGCAAGTTGTGTGTGTCGCCGGGGAGCAACCAAATTTTGATGGAATAAAACTTTATTTTCTTCATTCTAGACAGTACATGATTATTGTTTTTTAACTTTTAGTTTGAGTGGGATCATATCTATCCCAATTACGGATGCTATAAACACACGTTAATCACCGGCAGTGATGAGAACTCGGACGTTCCTCGTCCGCAGCGTCCGTCATATCGCACTGTTCGCATAAATATAGTTTTTTTTTCGCTGGTTAAATGAAGCTGAAGCAAATGAAAACGTGTAAGAAATAATTGGAAAAGATACTGTCTCCAATTCTTAAATTTCTTCCGTTGCCGATTTGAAGACTGGGAAAATTATAACAGTAAACGCAGGTCCAATCTTTGGAAATAACATGGAACAGTATCTATTGGGATAGCTTCTTTCCTAAAATTACCAGGGCCTGAAATGCCCCCTCTGATGTCTACCGCTGAGGTGCCAGATGATTGCTTAACGTTTCTTGTGAGATCTAGGGACAAAGATGCCAGTCACAGCCCCCGCTAGTAGAGCGCGGTAGCTGAAGCGGTAGAGCGTCGGACTGTCACTCTGGAGCGAGAGGTCCTGGGTTCGATCCCCACGAGCGCCGTGTAGGGTTCGAGCCCCGCACGGGTCACATGTGGGACAAGTCAAGTTCTGCTTGCAGGTGTGTCAGGTGCTTTTTCCTGGAGTACTCCTATTTTCGCCCCACCTACTGATTTGTTAATGAGTGAAATAATTGGCTTTTAAGGCACGTAAAACTTAATCAATAATAATAATAATAATAATAATAATAATAATAATAATAACAATATCAATAATAATAACTGATTCTTAAAACATGACATTTCGACAGGTTTCCAAGTTTGATTAGCTTTACAATATACCGGGACAATGCATACCTGACGGTATTAATTGATGTTAACTTTAGGTTCGGTCTCCTTTTGTTGCTCAGTTCACACGACTGGACATTTATTTTCTCATGGGAAAAATGAGGATTTTCGACATGACTATCCGAGTAACACAAGTATAAGCGTTTCCAAAACGCTTGCGATCTCTCAGCACTAATTTCACTGTATGACCACGTATAAATTCACGGCGATAACCACAGACCGAAAAGACTCTGACAGCTCGGTTCAACGTGAGCTTTCATACCCGAGCCGGCATGCGCTATTTAGTGTGACCCAATCGAAGCTGCCTTGTCCAATCAAGTACGACCGGAAGTGTGGTCGATTTACAACAAGATTCCAGTCCTGTTCAATTATATATGCGCTCTCGCCGTGGCGAGATCGCAAAAAGTAACTCGAGTAACAAGGCCAAACAGCACGAGTTACAGTAATGCGCATACGTATCTACGTCATGTGCTTGCGTATAACTGTGACTCTCACTTATGTTACGTCTACACTGGACCACGTTCTCACCACGTCCTTACCACGTTCTAAAAATTCCAGAACGTGGCGAGGACGGGGTCAAAATGAAACAATTTCGGATTTCTAAGTTCCCACTACGTCCTTACTACGTCCCCGCCACGTCCTTATAACGTCCGCACCACGTCCTTACTACGTCCTTCATTTTTCCACTACGTCCTCAATACGCGCTCACCAAGTTCATCCCGTTTCTACTACGTCCTTGCTACGTCCTCACAAAGACCAAGCAGTTCATACCACGCGCGAACTACGTTTCCAGCACGTTCTAACTGTAAATACCGTATTCGTTCTAATTAGCGCACATGCTCCAATAAGCGCACACCCTGGTCGTTTCTGAAAAACATGCGCATAAGCGCACACTGCTCGACTAGCATATTGGCATTTTATTGACAATTTTACACATTCATACCACATTAAAACTTATCTTCAAAAGATCAAACAATATTTCGCGACGATTGGAACACTTGTATGACATCACCATTGACCATTTAAACAAGGTTATTTCATCAGTCTATATGTTGTTTACATTCGTAGTGTGCGCTTATTGGAACGATATTTTGTTACCCGAACTTTAAGATATTTTGAAAAGTTAAGCGCACTGTGCGCTAATTAGAACGAATACGGTATATTAATCAGTCGTATATATTATCCTCAACACCGCTAGCAGTCGGTCGTAATGCCCATGCTGAAGCCAACAAGATCTTGTCCTTCTATTTCTCCTTCTGTGAAATAGCACAAGTGCAGCCTGTGCACCAAGTAAGGCATGATGTCATTGAAGGAGAGCAAGTTGCAAGAGTACATCTCTGTTCATGTTTTCGATTTCGATATGATTTCAATAAAAGCGAAAGCAATTGCTTGAGGGTACGGGACAATTGAAACAAAATTAATAAAACGTGGAGGACGTAGTTAGAACCTGGTGTGAACGTGATAAGAACCTACTAAGGACGTGTTAGGAACCGCTAGGACGTGATAAGAACGCAGTGCAGTCTTCTAGGACGCGGTAAGGACGTACAAGAAGCGTGGTATGGTCTTGTCGAGAACTTGATGGACGTAGCGAGGACGTAGAGAAGACGTAGTAGAAGCGTAGCGAGGTCTTGATGGTCTGCAACAAATTTGCATCGCGTTTTACACTAGCTAGCGTTTTACACTTGTCGGTCTAGCACTTTAATTTCCCAACAAGAAAGGGTCGAAGATGATGCGGAATATGAAATTACCGGGTCGAAGATGACACGGAATATGAAATTACCTTGATCAAAAATAGCTCTAGAGTGTTTATAATCGGAAATTAATGCAATAAGTTTTGATTGCCCGATGACTCACAAAATTCGCCCCGTTGTCTCACACAACTTGCCCGATGCCTCACATTATGTAAATGCACCTAGCATTAAATCCCTTTGCAATGCTTGGCGAGATTTTATTTTTTGTGGGAATTTTCCAGTATACTATTATTCATTTGCAAATACCAACGTGACCTTCTTGGTCCATTTCTTTTACTAGAAAATCAAACGAAAATGTGTTTTCGTGACCTTGAAAGGCATGCCATCTAAAATGGGGCGCACAATCACGCGTTTCTTGGAATATTTATTTACAAACTGTTTATATAATAAAGAACAATAATGATTTCTACAGCTCCTGCAGCAAACAGAATTTTGACATACAACGTCACCCAGCCATGTCGGAACAAAACAAAAAGAAAATTAAAACTACGTACCGTGTCGCCATTGTAAATCCCGATGTGTCACCGACACCTCGCCCGATGGTTCACATTTTTCCGATTAACCCCCGTTGATTCACCGTTTTTCTAATACACCGTTTCCATAGGTTGACACTTGTCAGATGGTAGGAAAACCCAATCAGACTATTCCTAAAGCTCAGTTACAGCCCATTCCTGCCTTTGATGAACCTTTCAGCAGAGTGATTATTGATTGTGTATGTCCCTTACCCAAAAAAAAAAAAGGTTGTGAATATCTTCTGACCATAATGTGTGCTTCAACTCGCTTTCCTGAAGCTATCCCACTCAGAAATATCAAGGCTAAAACAATAGTTAATCCACTTGTGAAGTTCTTCACATTTGTAGGCCTCCCAAAATCTATCCAGTCAGACCAGGGCTCAAATTTTATGTCAGGAATTTTTCAGCAAGTTATGTACGAACTTGGAATAAAGCAATACAAGTCATCGGCTTACCACCCTGAAAGCCAAGGTGCCTTAGAAAGATTCCATCAAACTTTGAAAAACATGATCAGATCTTACTGCTTTGACACTGAAAAAGATTGGGATGAAGACATACACTTGCTTCTATTTGCTGTAAGAGAATCTGTACAAGAGTCTCTGGGGTTCAGCCCATTTGAGCTTGTTTTTGGACACACTGTACGTGGACCGTTAAAACTTCTAAAAGAGAAATTTCTCTCAGATGATGACAGTTCTTTGAACTTACTTCAGTATGTGTCTGATTTCAAAAACAGACTATCAAAAGCCTGTGAAGCAGCTCGGTCCAATCTCAAGTCAGCTCAAAACAAAATGAAGGTTCGTTATGATGAAAATGCTCAAGACAGAAATTTTGAACCTGGAGACAAGGTGCTTGCTCTTTTGCCAATTCCAGGCCACCCTTTGCAAGCTAGATACTTCGGCACTTATACTGTTGACAAAAAGTTAAGTGACGTAAATTACATTGTCAACACTCCTGGGAGGCGCAAGCAAAAACAGCTATGTCACATTAATATGCTTAAGAAGTATATTGATAGGGATAGTTCTGTTATTTCATCAGTAAATATAGTTAATTCTGTCCCTCATGAACAAAGTCAAATGGACTCTGAGGACTTCAACTTGGAGAAATCTGATCCCTCGTCATCGAAACTCCAGAGTTCTGACATACTACAGAATCTTGATCAGAAACTGTCTCACCTTGATTCAGACAAAAGACTTGAACTGAAACAGTTAGTTCTCGAATATGAGCACTTATTTCCGGACATTCCATCCAGAACTGACAAAATCTATCATGATGTTGACATTATTGAAGGTTCAAAACCTGTAAAGCAACATCCTTACAGAATGAACCCTGTAAAACAGCAACATCTCAGGGAAGAAGTTCAATATTTGCTGGACAATGATTTCATTGAACCCAGCCAAAGTGAATGGAGTTCTCCTTGTATTCTTGTACCAAAGCCAGACGGGACATTTAGAATGTGCACAGACTATCGAAAAGTCAATTCTGTCACTAAAACAGACACTTTTCCCATCCCACGAATCGATGACTGCATTGATAATATTGGACATGCCAAGTATGTTACAAAGTTCGATCTGCTAAAGGGATTTTGGCAGATACCCCTCACGGACAGAGCAAAGGAGATCTCGGCATTTGTTACACCAGATGGACTGTACCAGTATAAAGTCATGCCATTTGGAATGAAGAACTCGCCTGCGACTTTTCAGCGGCTGGTCAACAGTTTGATTTCCAATCTGGATGGCTGTAAAGCCTATATCGACGACGCTATTATCTTCAGTGAGGAGTGGCAACAACACTTGCAGACAATCAGAACATTCTTTGACCGGCTAAGTGATGCTTAACTAATTGTGAACTTGGCAAAAAGTGAATTTTGCCATGCAAACTTGACATTTCTTGGACACATTGTAGGTCAAGGTCAGGTAAAACCTGTAGAAGCTAAAGTTGAGGCTATCTCAGATTTTCCTGTACCTACTAGCAAAAGACAACTGATGCGCTTTCTGGGTATGGCTGGATATTACAGGAAATTCTGCAACAACTTCTCGGCTATAGCTGAGCCTCTGACAAACTTGCTTGGTAAGAAGGCCAAGTATGTTTGGACAGATGACTGCCAGAAGTCATTTGATAAGCTCAAGGCCATACTTAGAAGTGCTCCGGTTCTCTTAGCACCAAGTTTTGACAAAGAGTTCAAGTTGGCTGTAGATGCCAGTGATGTTGGTGCAGGCAGTGTATTGTTGCAAGAAGATGACAATGGTGTTGACCATCCTGTTTGTTATTTTTCCAAAAAGTTTAACAAGCATCAGAGAAATTACTCTACCATAGAGAAAGAATGCCTATCTCTAATCCTTGCGCTTCAGCACTTTGAAGTTTACTTAGTTTACTTCTTCACATGCACCAATTGTTGTCTTCAGTGACCACAATCCACTGACTTTCATACATAAAATGAAAAACAAGAACCAGCGTTTACTCAGGTGGAGTCTCATGTTGCAAGAGCACAATCTTGACATCAGACATATCCGAGGAAGAGATAATATCATTCCAGACACCATAAGCAGAGCTTAAGTGCCTCTACAATGCTGATGTCCAGCTTTGTGCTGTTGTATTTGATTAGTTTTGCACAAATTTTGCTAAACATATTGTATACAATTATCCAGTATTGCAAAAGAAAGCTTTATTTTATAAAACGTTCTTTTCTTTGAAGAGGGGAAGTGTTATGTATGACAGTTACTTGTTGAAAGATGTGCATTCAGTACTGGTAAACTTCCCAAGGGAGTATGCCCAGGAAAGTATGATGTTATACATATGATGTTTACTTGTTGTCCTTAGCAATTATTTACTTTTAGTGTCCCAGATATTGGACATAAACAGGTTGTTTACTTCAGAATTTTCTAGAAATTTCAAATTGTTCTTTGACGGAAAAGTCCGGAAAAATCTGGAAGAACCAAAGATGTAGAATCTTCTAGAAAAATCTTTTTTTATGTCAAAAGAATATTGTGGAATTTTCTGGAAGGATAATGGCCTCTCTAGAATATTCCAGAACATTAAATTTTGTAAACAACTTGTTATTTTTAGTATATGATATCATAGAATTTGCTGGAAGAATCCTGAATGTTCCTCAGTGCTATATAAGGGCTACAAATTTTCATAAGGACAATCTTTGGGTACTGTTACTATTAAGAAGTCAAAATCTATCTTACTGGAATTTAAACTTATTCTTGGATTACTTTGTGATATTCGATTCTGGATTGGGACATAGTGCTATTTTGAAACAAACTTTAATTCTTGAGATCAGAAACTGATACAGACTTGTGTTAAAAAATTCTGAGGGACATTCAGACATTCTTTAAGGGAATTAACATCTTGAAAGGTATTGTACATTCATTTTTGTAGGATTGTATATATGCTTTTGATTGTTTCACATGTAATTACTGGTTAAATCACTTCTAAATAGATTTGTTAAATTTTAAACAAAGCTTGTTGCTGGCTAACCAACTTGTTGGTTTCCTTAATCTTCTAGTTACGCCTGACACGTAACACCAAGTGGTTTCAGAGGAGCACATGTTTGAATATTATGGAGATATACAAGTATATTGCCCCGGGGTGGGGACATATGAGCCCCTGTGGTCCATTGTTTGTCAGAATCATTAATAGTCAGTCCTTTGGCCCATTTCCTGCAAGACTTTCACTTTAAATGACATTTTAAAAGTTTTCCCTATTCAAATGCATTGGTGACCTATGTTGACCTTGCCATAAAATAGGTCAAGGTCATCGCAGGGTCATGATTTATATATACATTGTAGTGCTTTAGCCATCGATGTTTCATGCCAAGTTTCATTGAAATTGGTCCAACGGTTCCAGAGAAAAAGATTTTTGAAGGGTTTTTACCATATTTGGGCATGGCGGCCATCTAGGTCATGTGACCTGGATTATTTATATACACATTGGTTATCCCTTCCTATTGATGCATTACATAAAATTTGGCTTTGATTGGTCAAGTGGTTTCAGAGGAGCAGACGTTTGAATATAGTGAAGATATACATGTATATTGCCCCGGGGTGGGGGCACATGAGCCCCTGGGGTCCATTTTTTTTTCAGAATCATTAATATTCAGTCCTACTGCCCATTTCCTGCAAGACTTTCACTTTAAATGTCATTTTAAAAGTTTTCCCCATTCAAATGCATTGGCGACCTATGTTGACCTTGCCGTAAAATAGGTCAAGGTCATTACAGGGTCATGATTTATATATGCATTGTAGTGCTTTAGCCATTGATGCTTCATGCCAAGTTTCATTGAAATTGGTCCACCGGTTCCAGAGAAAAAGATTTTTGAAGGGTTTTTACCATATATGGGCATGGCGGCCATCTTGGTCATGTGACCTGGATTATTTATATACACATTGGTTCCCCCTTCCCATAGATGCTTCACATAAAATTTGGCTTTGATTGGCCAAGCGGTTTCAGAGAAGAAGATGTTTGAAAATTATGATAATATACATGTATATTGCCCCGGGGTGGGGGCGGATGAGCCCCTGGTGCCCTTTTTTTTCAGAATCATTAATATTCAGTCCTACTGCTCATTTTCTGCAAGATTTTTCCTTTAAATGACAATTTAACAATTTTTCCCATTCAAATGCAAAGGCGACCTATGTTGACCTTGCCGTAAAATAGGTCAAGGTCACCGCAAGGTCATGATTTATATACTACATTGTAGTGCTTTAGCCATCGATGCTTCATGCCAAGTTTCATTGAAATTGGTCCACCGGTTCCAGAGAAAAAGATTTTTGAAGGGTTTTTACCATATATTGGCATGGCGGCCATCTTGGTCATGTGACCTGGATTATTTATATACACATTGGTTCCCCCTTCCCATAGATGCTTCATGTAAAATTTGGCTTTGATTGGCCAAGCTGTTTCAGAGAAGAAGATCTTTGAAAATAGGGGACGACGGACGGACGGACGACGGACGGACGGACGGACGACGGAGCAGGGGTATACTATAAGCTCACCTTGTGATAATAATAATAATAATAATAATAATAATAATAATAATAATAATAATGTTTCTGGTGTCTGGTTTAGACTTTAATTTACGTGCAACAAAAGGTTGTGAAGCATGTTTTCTCGAGTTGAACACTATATTCTTTATTTAAAAAGTAAAAAAATTTGTATCCTCTTGAAGCAGTAAAAACATTCAAAGCGAGACAGTATGGACTACATTGCGCAATATCGGGTAATGGACCCTCATCAGTAGCCCTTTTAAACCGGCGACGAAAGCCAGACTATTGTGCTGAAATTTAGAGAGGTCTAAATCTGAGACGTATTCCTAAACGGGGTCAAATGATTACAACTAAATGTATGCTTAAAATTATGCTTCTAAACGTAGGTCGATGAATGATCCCAATAAAATGGTAAAATGGGCATTAAAACAATAATCAATGTCCTGCTAAAAGTAATTTATCTTCATGGTTTATCTTCTGTTCATTCTGTATGCCTCTCCATTGTACCCTTTTTCGTTGATTTCGGTAGAGACTAGCCAGATGACTACCTTGCTGGGAAAAAGCTAGTCATCCTGCTTTTCATCAGGAAAACATGTCCGTGAAATGAATACCCCCTTATACCCCACTTTCATATAGTAAAACTGGGGTATGCAGGGGAACACCTGAACACCGCAGAAGCGGTTCTAACGTGTACCCACATTCTATGTTTTGAGCAAAAATAAGAAAAATATCAATTTTTTTTTCAGCTGAAAATTTTCAATTTTTAAAGCTCAAAAATCTCTGTTTATTGCATGGGACTAGCCAGAGTGCTACCTCGCTGGGAAAAAGCTAGTCATCCTGCTTTTCGAGTGTGTTGTCGGAAAATGTTCTGTAATGTTTTGTGATGTGTTTTCGTTCCAACTTGGTGTCTATGGTAGGACTTTAAATTTAATTGCTTCGATTCCTGGTCCCTGTATTTGTACTTTTTAAAATACATGTAGTTTAAATACATCTTGTTCTAATTTGAAAGCTTGTGAATGGTGCGGATCGCACTGACGTAAATGATAAGAGGCTTCCTTGATATCCACATTAGTGACCCAGACGTTACACATTTGATGGTATAAAAAGACAAAAAATAAAGATAACAAGTTCATTGTGGAATCTGAGTACACTAGAATCAACATAAATTTAATTCGTCCTGAAAGCAGGTAATTTTACATTTCTATACAAACTGCATGATATGCTACGACACAATTTTATTCATTTGTAAGGGATTCACCAATTACTATAACTACTATAATCTGTAAAGGAATTGTTTGTAGCTTTGATACATGCTCTTTGTGAAAACTGCCTGGAATTTATACTTAAGTTTGATTTTTGACGCCAAAGATCAGCAAGTGAAAACTTTGTAAAGAGATAACTAGTTTGATGGACTTGAACTATACCGTGTCCCTATGGCAAACCAGTTTAAGTGCCACAAGGCATATTACATTACATTTTTTCGGCGTGAGCCGTCTAAGCTAAGTATTGACCTAATTTCATTGGCACTATTTCATTGGACAAATTATGGATCATATGTAAATTAGCTGCGAGATTTAGACGAGCCGCGAGATTTAGACGAGCCGCGAGATTTAGACGAGATCGACTTTTTACCGGAATGGACCGGAATGGACATAATTACCGGAATGGACTACGGAATGGACATTATACCGTAGCTTTGAGTGCTTTAACTGTATTTTATCTGCATAAAATGTACTTCTGGAGACAAATTTATAGTTTGTAAATGATATATTTCATCTTAGTATAGCAAAATTGACTTCCCATCTTGGTTATGATAGCTTTGTGGTGGGTCCGCGAAGGGGCCACTGTTCAGGTAGCTGCGGCTACATTTTGGTAATACGTTTAATTTATGATAGCTCAGCTCCATTACATATCTCCAGTTATAAGCACATGTGTTGAGCTGCCAAGCTAAGCTTATAGTATAGCAATGTTTGGACAATTTAAGCTCACCAGAGCCGAAAGTTCACCAGGTGAGTTTTTAGTAAACCATGCTCTGGCATCTATTGTCTTCATTCACAATTTTAAAGTTCTTGTACTAATAACCCACAGAACTAATCCGAAATCAAACTTCATGTGAAGCATTCTCAGAAAGAGGACTGAAAATTGTTGAACAGGACGTTGAACCAAAACAAACTAAACTATTTTCTAGTAAGGTTGCCTATTACATGTAGTGTTTTAAAATGTTTAAGTTCAACCTGTATAAAGCAAGCATATAAGGCTGTGACCACACAGTTTATTATGTTCGAGTCAAAACGCAGAACATATTATAACCCACATCCATTTAAAGCACGCCGATTATCTTTTTTAAAGATACTTCTTGTTTACAATTATGTGGATGCTGTGAAGGACTGATGATCAAATACTGCTTTTATAACCCCTTCCAGGACTTTTGCCGATTATCATAATCATTTAAGTTAGCATCCTTTTCCCATCTACTTTATTTTCAAAGATACGATAAGGGCCCGAATAGAAGACGAAAAAATGCATGTGTAAATGTTCATAATATTTGTCAGTTATGAGTTGATCAAAACCTATGTTTGCAGACTGTCACATCATATTCAAATTTTCAAATGGTCGGGAATAAAGTATGAAGAAATATATAGTTTACATACTTTCTTGAAGGTGTTTGACTGATATCGTTTGACTAATTGTTTTGTTTTTTAGTGTTTTCTTCTTACTCCCATCAATCAATTTCTGATTATTCTTGGACGGTGTACATTGTACCCTATCATGTACTTGTAGGATCAGCTCACATGTATGAAGATATAACCTGTATAGGGATACACTGTTGTAAATAGCTCCATAGACATCGGAAAAATAATCTCATTGTTTATATTAACATTCATTTCTCTCTATCGCTTGTTGAAAAATTATGAAGGCGGTCACAAGCCAATAGAGAATTTACACTACTGAAATGCGTGCTGTTCAACTAGCAGAACGGCGTCTATGGCGTGTTTTCAACACCCAATCACATTGGTGAGAGCCATTTTTATGACGTCAAGTGTGATCATGTGATGTCGGGTGCCACGGTGTTGTTCATGGAACTATGAGTCGCATTTCCGTTCTATAGATTCAGACTTTGCACTAGAAATGTAAATGCTATGGAAATGAAAATTGTCACAAAACCGTTAGCAAGAGAACATGTTTCCAGGATAAAGTGCGATTTTAAATTAGTAAAACGAAAACCTTTTGTATGGTGGCTTCAAAATGCCATTTCGTCTTTTGTTATTTCGCTGCGAAAAACGACAAAATAACGCCGTGTGTAAAGACGAAAAGACAAAATAATTCCGCTCGAAAAGACAAATTTTAAAACGAAATAACGCCGTTCGAAAAGACGAAATAACGAAATGATGCAATAACGAAGAGACGTTTTAACGAAAAGAAAAAAAAATATCGAAAACCCGCCACAATCGAAAAATCAAAAAGACGCCACGCGAAAAGACGAAAATACGAAATAACGAAAGGACGAAATAATGAAAGGACGATATAACGAAAAGACGCCACGCAAAAAGTCGAAAAATGAAAAACAGACACCCGAAAAGACGCCATTAAGATGGCTATAAATTGCGTTCTTTCACATAGCGTTATTTCGTATTTTTATGCTGGAACTTCGTTATTTCGACTTTTCGCGTTGCGTCTTATTTCGTCTTTTCGCGCGGCGTAATTTCATTTTTTTTCGTCTTTTTCGAGCGGCGTTATTTCTTTGGTTCGCGCGGCATTATTTCGTCTTTTCGTTATTTCGCGTGGCGTTATTTTGCTGCGAAACAACGAAAAGACGACATGGCACTAACAAGCCACCATTCTTTTCTATTGTTGCAGGCTATTTAAAGTGTACCTTCCTCTTTCAAGACCCAGTGCACTGATGACGGAAATACACTATTAACTACGGTGATGGCTGTATCTGCAGTTGTGGTAAGTGCCATTCTAATGCTGAAATGTTTAGTGAATTAATTAATCATGAATCAACATGCACTTGTATAGTATTGAAAGTATTGTTTTCAAACACGTATAATCCTCCTCATGCGGTCACCAGACATTGTACTCGGCACGAATTATATCTAATTATACTTCTTCGCATTCTGTCTATGTTTTCATATACTGGAACACTTACTCTGTTCCCAACTTGGAATTGTATATATATATAACGTAGATATTTTAACTCTTACGAAAGGCTAGAAAAGTCATGTGTCCCGTCTTCCTACATGTATGATTTGCTTTAATTTCCGCTAAATCCATTGGGACTGTTACATTGCATTTGTGCCAGGATAGGCAATAATAACTAGATATAATAATATATTATGGACTGACCTATTTGTTCCAACATTTTCGATACAAAGCATGCGTTATATACAGACGCATGCTTAATGGAAATAGATAATTACTAAGCTAGATTTTGTCATGCATTTACGAATTTGAAAAAAATGGAACATGTATCTTTCTATTAGGTGAGTGAGTAGAGAAAAAATACGGTGACCGGATTTTTTGGAGGAGGTGTATAGTTATCAATTAATTCATATAAGCTTGCGCCCCTTTTATGGGCAAACAGAGTAGCCTCAGATGTGACGCCGCATAAAGATGCGCCCCATCTTATGATATTCTACATGCTGAGAGGAATTTCATTGTACATGTAATATTTTTTTTTAAATCACGCCTTAATCCCCTAAAATAAAAATGGACTGATCCAAATTATAATGATGCGAGAATCCATTCGTCAAATATGGGTTAGTGTTTACACGTCCTGCAATGTACGCGTATCTGAAGTAGTATAGGCAAAGAACAAACTATCAATTTGCTGCGAAACAGGAACTTCAAAGCAAATTCTTTAGGACTTTCTGTAAGGTCCGCATTGTTTTCAATGGAAACAAATTTCTTTGGCATTTTCAAAATTAATCAGTACAAAATTACTTTCGCTATGACGCTGTGAGCAAACCGATCATTTTAAAGTCCTAAAGGTTTATATTCACGGTAATAAAACGAACGAGATTATTTTCAGGTCCTGCTTCTCGTATCTACTAGTTTGATTGGAATTACCACTGCCTTTCTGTTCGACACCAACTGTGTGGCTCCGTCACCTTGTACTTGTAATTCTAACAGCATTAGATGTGATACCAAACACCTGTCGCATGTTCCAGTATTCTCCAGACACAATGAACACACTTTCTACTTATATTTGTATTTAAATGATAATCAGTTAACGTCGATTCCAGCCTATGCATTTCAGAACTTGTCTGCCATAAACGCATCTACGGTCTATGTCCACCTAGCAAATAATCATATTGCTAACATAGAGTCACATGCTTTTACTGGAATAGAGAGCTCTGTGACGTATCTCGACCTAAATAATAATAATCTTACGCATCTTCCATCCGCATTGAAACAACTGTCAGCATTGACAGAGCTCTATCTCTTGGGCAATCCACTTGCACATCTTGACGCCACAATTCTTGCAAGCATAAGCAGTAAACTGACTAACCTCAAAATTTCAATGGGACACTTTACCAGATTTCCAACGGAGCTAAATGTTTTTGCAAAACTTGTATCCCTGGTTATTGATGACATTCCATTCCAGTTTATTCATTCTACAGTATTTCATGGGTTTGAGAATTCACTCTCCTCCTTAGAGATGTCACAAACTGATTTTGAGAGTATCCCTGCCGCTGTTTGTAGACTTAAAATACTTAAAACATTTAATTTGAATTATTCACCAAATCTAAGTAAATACAATTCGTCAATATTTGACGAATGTACCCACAGGATGACCACTGTCACATCATTAACACTACAGTATGATCAATTGACAATACTTCCAAAACTTGCCACAATATTACCGAATCTACAATTCCTTGAGTTAAGTAATAATTTACTTTATTTTATCGAAAGTACATCTTTGGCGGGTTTGCATTCCCTTGCAACCTTGTATATTTATAATAATCATTTTCTCAGTGTACCATCTGCAATTAACAGAGCGACAAACTTGAAAATGTTACATGTTGCTTACAATAAAATTCAAACTGTAGAAGATTTTGACTTCCTACGCCTCCATAATCTTACCCAAGTTTATTTGTATGGTAATCCATTGGTTTATGTGTCGCCATATGCATTTACTCATAGTCCCTTGCTCAACTTTGTTAACTTGGAGTACACTATGCTTGACCATGTTCCGCCGTTATTACTAGGTCTAAAACATCTAAGTACAATATATCTGAGTGGCAAACCTATTGAATGTTCATGCCAGGCAATGTCTTATCTTAAAGCGTGGAATGTATCTTCGATATACATCTATGCTACGTGTAGCTCGGGGCAATCTGTGAAAACATACTTGACTACAGATCTCCCACAATGCACTTAGAAGGAAGAAAGGAAACTGTATAACAATATCATTAATAAAAATAGTATATTGTTGTTTGTTTTGAACATTGTTTATAGATAAACTAATGCATAAAACATTGATTTGAAGCATGCGTGTTGTTTATTATCTAGTCCAAACAGTTGACAGGGTGGCAATTGTAATCCCCGTGCGAGAAATAAATGGGCTGCTCGTGCTTCCAGACCAAGCTGATAACCAAATGACCGACTACCTGATTTCGATAAACCCCATAGAAAGTCATAACCTGTCCAAGAAATTTGGTTCAGTCAAACCATCAATACAAATAAGCATTTTTTTTTATTCAGTTTTTCGTCCCTTTCAAGATTATTTCAGCTCATATGAGACGGGCAAATCAGTAGGTGGGGCGAAAATGGGAGAACCCCGAGAAAAACCACCTGGCACACCCGCAAGCAGAACTTGGCTTGTCTCACATGTGGCCAGAGCGGGACTCGAACCCACACCAGACACAGCGGTGAGATGATCGAGTGATTAAGAGACAGCGCTCTTAACCGCTCGGCCACGGGGGCCGCCCATTCGTTTTTACTAGGCTGGTTATATTCTAAAGCACATTTCGCTCGTTATGGCTTCTTAATATTTTGGTAGAAATTCCTTAATTTGAACATTACGAAAACTTGCCTATGCAATATATAGAAATTTTTGAGCTTTAAAAATTGAAATTATCAGCTGAGATGGTTCTAACGAGTACCCACAATCTATGTTTTGGAGCAAAATAAGAAAATAAGTATACCCCTGCATACCCCAGTTTTGCTATATATAAGTGGGGTTTAAGAGGGTTTACATTTAGCGGAGATGTATTCTTCCTAATATTTGCCAACAACAAAAAAAAGAGTTCAAGTTTAGTTTCTTGAAAAGATAAACCACACAACGTCTATACATGCATTGATTTGATGTAGTTCTGCAAGATAACAGTCAAACAAGGGTGTTTTTTTTTCACTTATCATGACGGATGGTACCGACCATAAGGGTGATTTTAAATAGTCAAGGGGCTAGAAATTTGAAAATTCGATCCGCACAACTTACCCGCCAGAAAAAGTTTGACTGTATAGACGATAAGAACTATCCTTCTACAACATTTCTAGGCACGTTGTACGGTCAAATTGTGGTAGCAATTTTTCAGGAGCAGGCGTTTTATACAACCACCCCATTTTGTAACTGTTTAAGAAAAAGTGCGACATAGGTAAAACGAATTTAATATAAATGATCCTTAAACTCGTTCTTTACTGCTAAAAACTTGTTTGCACACTTATGCGACTACGGGACATATGTTTACGTCTAGAAATACGTCCATGTGTTATTTGTGCCATATCTATGCAGTCCTAATTACCCCACACCCATCCAGTTATACACACAAATACGAATATATTTTACCCCGGGGGCCAATTTGATCTGCCTTGCAACCCATAGGACAATTTTTATGGGAGCCAAATCATTCATTAGGACCCCCGAAATGCACAGAAAGTTTGTCCTCAACGATAAACTTGTTTACAATATGCAAAAATGGATGGTTTCCATGTCAACCGTCAACGAGATTCTTGACCATGGGGATGTACATACAAAATTGGTCAGATATACGCTGTTCCTTATTTTGAACCATTGAACCTGGTCTCATTGAAAAGCTTAGACATAGTCCTTTCATCTTATGGTAAGTAATATATATGTTATCTAATTTGCATATTCATGAATTTTAATGAAAGCATTAAAAATGACAGAATAATCTTAAAAAATCCATTGACTTCTTTCAGGTCCAAACTATCATTGTGACACTATGTTATTGAACCAGTAATATCATATGAAAAATTTATTGATGTCATGCGCCTAAATGAAAACAATCTCATTTACATATTCATGAATATTAATAGAAATGTCAAAAATAGAGGAAAAATGAGGAAAGAAACTATAGACATTGCAAAGTTTTAGATGGGTTATAAGATCTTTCTTGCATCCCTGAAACAAATTGTCAAAGCAACTACCGCAATGTCATAAAATATTGTCCTCAACACTGAACACATTTGCATGATATAAAATTACATAGTTTCCACACCCATCCCTAGTGTGATTATAAAGAATAGGGTGGACTCACAAAAATACGCATATACCAAAAATAGCTTTGTCTAGAATACTATAATTGCTCTGATAGTGATGCATGGACCTAACAATTTAATCTTAAAACCTAATATTCAAATCGTTGAGTTTGCTGCTTATTCGTGAAAATTAATAAAGCACACAAGAAATCGAAGAAAAATATTGATAAACAAATGGAGTATAGGCCTACATACCAAATCACTTGTACCAGAGCTGTTAACAAACCAAAAATGCTGAGATGTATCAAATGAATGCTATGGAAATGTACTATGACTCTAAAGTCTGACATAAGCATGATCTGAGTTACAATTTCGTGAATTTCAATGAAAACATCATAAATAGGAATGAAAAAGTGGAAAAATTGAATGGGTAAATCTACAAAATTACTTGTATCTCGGCGACCAAAAATCCTTACATGCTAAAAATGGTATCAAATGGTTGCTAGGGCAATAGTTTACCATCATGTACTACAATATATGTCATTTGAATTTTTTATGAATATTAACAAACCCTTTCGAATTAAGATGAAATTTAAGGACAGAATAAGGCGGTATACATATAGAAATCCACATATATCCTGTATACTGATAGCCCTATAAAGCTATAATTGGTATCAAATGATTGCTAGGACAAATGTTCGATGACCATACACATCTAATATATAAATCATCAGTGATTTTAAATGTGTGGGCATTTATGAGATCTTTATAAACAAGAGAAAAATCAACAAAAAGGAAGGGGTATACCAGGTCCATATCTCAGCTGCCAGTTTCCTTAGAGCGCTGAAAATGGTACCAATAGAAAGCAAGGATGATGCACTATTACCATTGAGTCTGATAGCCTTACCATAAGTTTTTTTTTTAAATTTTGTAAATGTTACATAAAATCAGGAAAATTTGTAGTATTAGCAGAAAATTGAAGCATGTGCGCCAACAAAATTTATTGAATCTAGGTTGCCAGCTATACGCATTCCCTGTATACATTGTATCTCAATATTTTTATTAATATTCATGAATATGCAGATGAGATAATTTTCATCTAGGCCCATGATATCAAAGAATTTGCCATTGGATTTTACTGGGTCAATAACAAAGTGACAAAATGATAGTTTGGGCCTGAAATTAGTTTACTTGTGGATTTTTAACTATTTTTCTGTCCTTTTTTTAAGTTTTCATTAAATTTCATGAACATGCAAGAAAGATAATTTATATTATTTATCATATGATAAAAGGGTTATGTATTATGTCTTACCGTTCGACTGAGACCAGGTTCAGTGGTCTAGGATAAGTAGTATTTGAGACATTGACAATTTTGCATGTACACCCCCATGTTCAAGAATAATGTTAACGGTTGCCATGGAAACCATTCGTTTTATTTTTCATAGTGCAAACGAGTTTATCTTTAAAAACAAAACTTCTTTGCACTTCTAAAGTCCCAAAGAACAATGCTGTAATGTTGCAAATTAAAAAAAAAGAAAACAAAAACAAAAGAACAACCGCCAACGACTACCACTGGGGGTGGGGTAACATTACCCCATACTAGAGGAAATTTTCCATCTAATATACTGTTTAAACATATAGTTTTCTACTTGATACATATTTAACGCTATTGTTTTAGTGTACAGTATAATTCTAAAAAAATATTTGTTCAGAAAATATCAAAACGGGAGCACCAGGCGCATTTTCCTCTGATTTCTGCTATTATAAAAACTACGTTGGGTAGGCGTAAAGATTTCGTCCTAGGTAAAAACTGCTACCACAATTTGACCGTACGACGTGCCTAGAAATGTTGTAGAAGGTTCAAATATTTTATATCCACCGTCAAACCTTTTCTGAGAGGTAAGTTGTGCCAGGTCAAAAACTAAGGCTGCTACAGAAAACAGCCCCTGTTCTAGAACGGCTTGATCTCCATCGTCGGGCAGCTCAATGAATCAGTTGAGTCCTCGTTTTTGATTCATCAAGGCGATTATCATGATTTATTCGTTTGTCCTTGATGATTCTTGACTAGTAAGAGATTCACCATGGGGACCGAATACCTAAATAAATGTTGTGAACCACTGTAGAGGATTAGGGTGAAGTTAGGCGCCTGTAAAATTGGTTTAACCCCCCCCCCCCCCCCACCCCGAGTAATTTTATATTACTGATCGTTTCAAGGCGATATTTCTGTTGAGGTTCTAAATGTTAAGTGTTTTGGAGGAGTCATTTTTTTTTTTTTTTTTTTTTTTTTTTTTTTGCTGGTTGAGGCTTATGCACGTTTTCATATTTTTAGTTCAGTTCGGGTAACTGAGTGGCCGCCTATTGAGGAATAGCTGCTCGTTCGGCGCACAATATGTTTTCTTGGTATACGAACCTAAGTGTCATTTTAGTTTTTTCCCACCCCTCGGTTTTTGGAGTTGGAATATCTTTCTGATTGCGTCATTTCCTGATCATTGCCTACTTCTACTGTTTGATAAGATTTTCTTGTCTTTATTTAAACAATAATTATAGTCTGATTTTTTTCAATGTGCAGGGAGGAGCCTGTCAATTTTTAATTGACAATGACAAAATGGACCATTACATTTAAAAGTAGGTAGTTCCCACTTGGATTGTTACTTTGGCCCACTTGTTATTGTTGAACCAATCAGTGTCAAAATTTAACCTCATGCACTGAAAATGATGGGTAGACCATACTATCACAGAAAAATATTCTGTACTACATGACTGTATTTATGTATGACGATATTGAAAATTCCCTTAGTAAATGCCTGGTAAACATTCTTGTTGTATGACTCTCTGTTTTTCCTTTCAAGTTTAAAACTTAAATTCTAATGCGAGTAAATATCAAATGATGCAGGCTTACTTTAAATTACTAATTAACTAATGAAGGTGGCAGAAAAAAGTGCAATAACTTCTTACTGGAAGTTACAGTACAGATCTGTAAAGTGTTGTTCTGTCATACTACACATTTGTTGAATTTGACTGACAGCTCAGTCAAGTTAGCAGCGAATCTGTTTCAGCAGCAGCAGCAGCAAAGAAAAAAAAAAAGAAAGAAAAAAAGAAAAAAAAAGCAATTAACGGTCAAATTAGCTGCAGCGAAACCTTTTGTCACCTATTGTTTTCGTTTAAATATAGCTATTATCGCAATAGCGAAAAAGATAAATTCCACAAAAACACACCTTTTCTATCTCTCATATTACCCGAGTTACAGACAAAAATTCCCTGTCATCATTAAAAGAGGAAAATTTTTGTCGACAACGTTTTTTGTTTTTGTATGACTGTGAGCGCATTAGAAAACAATGATGAATGTCGCAAACATGATTTTTCTATGCCGCCTGTGACCCGAGTTCTGGACAAAAGTTCCCAGTCACTAGCATTAAAAGTTGATTTTTGTGGCCGATATTTTAGCTTCCTTATGCCCTCACAAGGTGAGCTTATAGGATCAGGGTACTTAAGCCGGCGTCCATGCATCCGTTTGTGTGTTCATCCGTTTACACTTTCAAATATGACTATCTCTAAGACCATGCCAAATGCGATCAAATTTAATCTGAAGCATCACTGAGATGGGAGAATGATTGCATTAAATTGAACAAAAAAGTTTTCTAAACCACAAGGCCCATAGCTTTCATATTTAGTGCAAATCAGTATACAGTACTCCTCTTTATAAATACTGTCAATTGTGCCCATGTGGTCCATACAGACAAGGCTACAGAGTATCATCGTCTATCTTGAAGCTTACACTGATGAGCAAATCACTAAGGTGAGCTACGGGACAATTTGGTCTCTCGTTTTCGTTTAAGTCTGTCTATGAGCGCTATAAGAAACGATGATGAATGTCATCACAAGCAAACGTTTTATATCCCACCTATTACCCAGTCTAGGGACACTTTTACTGCTGGCAGGGAACTTTTGTCCTAAAGCTATGTTATGGGTGGGATAGAAAAGTCTTGTTTGCGGCATAAGTGTTCGTTTCCTATAGCACTCACAGCCAGACGAAACTGTAAAATATCGGCAACATTTTCCATAACGTTGGTAATATGTGGTCTAGAAAAGTTCTGTCGCAGCATTCATCATCATTTTCTACAAAGCGACCACAGCCAGACGAAAAAGAAAAAAAAAAATAATGAAATAATAAAAAATGGCGACAAACATTTCCACTTACATGGAACTTTTTTGTTGAACATTGGTCGTAGGTGACGTCGAAAAGACGTGATTGTGGCATTAATTGTCATTTTCTTATGCGCTATCACCTAGATTAAAACCAAAGCAATCTGCGACAAAATTGTTCGCTGCAAGCGAAATTGCTGCTTACTTGACTGTTTTTCGCTTAAAAATAGCTGCTAACTTGACCAATTTCGCTGCAGCAAAATTGCCGCTAACTTGGCTGTATTTTGCTGCAGCAAATTTAATTTTAACGCTAATTGCCCTTAACTTGACTGCATTTGCTGTAACAAAATTGCTGCTACATAACACATGACCGATTTTGCTTCAGTAAAATTGCTGCTAACTTGACCGTTTTTGATGCAGCAAATTTGCTGCTAATTTGACCGAGCTGACCTTGTAGGACCTTGTAGGAAAAATAAGCAAAATCAGCTGGTTCTCCGAATCGCTTTATTTTTTCGAATGGTACTTTATTGACCTTATACTGCGGTCATGTACCATCAGTAAAGCAAAGAGTTGCTGACAAAAAACGAGGTATTGGCTAACTCGATAGAAATATTTGAGTGTAGCTGTATGGTTATATTTTAGAAACAAAATGTTAACGTTTTTGTGTGTCTACCATACACTTCACCTTATTTGAAATCATTCAGGTGAAACACAGGTATAGGACAAAGACAACAAGCATAGTCACCTTTACCTCAATTATACATTGTCAGCTCTGGGACCCTTTCTCAACAATGAAATCATCCAAGGCTGGGCTTAGCTAAGCCCTGCCCTGCACATTGAAAAAAAAAATCCGAGTATAAATATGTTTTGTTTGCATGGCACCAGACTTAATTTGGATAGATACCGACTGAAAGAACACCCATTTCGTATGTCAAAAAGGCTTTTTTCACTAGTTGCTACTATATTTTGGTAATGAAAACTTCGAAAAGCCTGAGCATTAGCAGTACTATCTAAATACCATGTCAATAGGTTTAAACGTTGTTCCGTGTATATAATCATCATCAAGTGTGAGTTTTGCCAACAAGTGGCATTACTAACAGATAATTGGCAAATTCATGCTTTTATGGTAAGTTTGTTATAATCCTCCTCAACAAAGCAAATCTAATTTTCAGTGAAAGACATTCTAATAAAAAAAGTAATTTGATGAGAACAATCATGTGGTCACCAGAACGAAAACAATACTATACACAATTATGTTACCCCACCCCCTTGACTTTGCGTACGTGTTTCGTGCCTGTGTACTGACGGAAAACGCGTTAAAACTACAACTGTAGGTTTCAGATCATAACGATACACATGACTGAGCCGCGACGCGAGAAAACCGGTCTTCGGGGTTTCCAACCATGTCTGACACAAACCGGCCTGTACAAGCTCAGAAAAGAGCTAGAAGCTTGAAATTTCGGATTTAAGTAGAAGAGGAATTGTACTATCCGAGTAGCGAAAACAAAGGCGCTGATCAGCTTCGCAGTTACTGCGAAGCTGATCTGCGCGTTTGTTTTCGCATAAGCAAAAATCCGGTTTTCTCATGATGCGGCTCATTATTGTATACCTGACTGTGTAGCACAATGTATCTGTGTTGTGTTCAGTAAATGTTGAGAACATATTGTGTGTTTGTTTAATTAAATATGCAGCTTTAATCATAGACTGATTACAGCCATAGATGTTGAAACATGTTCCCAGAGTACAACAAGCCTTATTTTAATTTATGTTAATACACCATGTCATTTTTACACTCAGCTGACAAACATCTACGACTGACCAAATGCGGCAGGGCAGTAGCCAGAATCCTTGCTACTGAAAACATCACAAGTGTGTTTCAATTCTAACGTCGTGTTAGAATATTGATCATTGTAAACTGAAATAAGTATACTCATTCAAGGAGATTCCTATAGTTACGTTCAGCGTATTTTGATACTAAATAATAAAGAAGATACTGTAATAAACCGACATCGATGTTTGTCGCCACTGTAAGAATCTTAGACTTTGTTATATTGTAAAGGAAGTATCGTTATCATAGATACGACGAATTCTCTTTAAATCATAGCCACACTGAATAAGGTTGAATGACTGGTCATTTTAAGACCTGCATAGATAAGACATATGATTACAATATCCATGCCCAGAGCCATGCTCTAGTTGCAGACTTTCGCACCAGTAATATTGTTTCTGGTGATATGTTGAAAGGGAAAGCAACAGTAAATTAAAATTAAGACTTCAGGCAAAAAGGCGAAAAATAAAACAAAATTTTAGGTACGTTTTTAATATACGAACTAGTCGAAAGTTCTAATCGGACAATTTTCACATTCATTTTTCTGACAAACCCGTATTGAATATTATTTAATAAACTGATAAAATGGGTTTAAGCATATGATTTGTTAAAATTAAGAACGAATGTCAACAAAGATGTCCTTCCAACTTGGAAAAACACCAAACATTCAAATTGTCTCTACCGATATTTGTTTACACATTTTTATAAATATCACAGATTTTGAGATTTTTTGAAAATTTACCAATACGTAGTAAAACATGTGAATTCATAGTATATTCACCTGAAGGTGTCTAAACATGACATAACGAAAACATGTCCGTGTGATGTATACCCCCTTGAGTCCCACTTTTATATAGAAAAACGGGGAATTGCAGGCGTATACTTATTTTTCTTATTTTTGCTCTAAAACATAGATTGTGGGTACTCGTTAGAACCGCCTCGGTGAGGCGGTTCTAACGTGTACCCACAATCTTTATTTTGAGCAAAAATAAGAAAAATATCAATACGTTTCTGATGAAATTTTAGAATTTTTACTACAACAAAAAATCTGTTTATTGCATTGGCAAGTTTTCGTAATGTGGAAATGATAGACAGAGCTCACAAAAACTCGATTTTCCCATTTGTCGGAACAAACATGACAAGGCTGTCACAAACTTCCGAAATTTTTAACAAAACATTTTACAACATTTGTCGATGATTGTTTTTAGTTTTTAAGCTTAATTAGAGTTGTGTTCTTGTCATTAATATCGCCGAAAATTTCATATACCTGCTGCTGATAATAGAGCATACAGAGAAGGTTAAAGTTTATATTCAAAATTGCCTGTTTAATGATGCATTCTAGGTGTTCAGTTAGAACTTTTGACTAGTATATATAAAGTATCGCTCAGCCCTCAACACTTTTAAGATAACTGAATCCATCTACAAGAGTCAATGGGCGTTACAGTGTCTGTCAAACAAGAGTGAATATCAATGCAAATTATATTGTTTTGCTAAAATGAATTGTATTGCCGCGTTTATACTCCCTGTCAACACAGTTCGAGTCATGCCTGGGCGGAGCCACCGCTTCTTAGGTCCTTACGGGAGTAAATTTGTCTGGCTGAAGGCAGCCGTACGGTACCCTAGTGGAGATCCAAACCCATAACTTTTCGGTTTTCGTATACGACGCTCTACCACTAGGTCAACTCGCTATCCATTACAAATCAGCCAACAGTGACTTTGCTGGTGAAGGAGACTGTATTTATGATTTATACAAAGATGCAAACTACTGAAAGATTAACATTATATAGTGAATTATGCAAGCATTTATTCTCCTTAACATTTGAGCCACGACGCGGAAATAACGGGTTCCTGCATATGCGAAAACAAAGCCGCAGATATGCAGGAAGAGAACAGATCAGCAGCGCCTTTGTTTTCGATACACAGACAGTACAATTGCTTCTTCTTAAATATGAAAATTCAAGGTTCAAGTCATCTTGTTCTTGAGATTTTAAGGTTTTTTGATATTTATGTCCCTGTTGGCCATTTTGGTCATGTGACCTGGAACATGCTACATGTATATATGCACTCCGATCCACATGAAGTTAGTAGCGGGTCCAGAGATGTTTTAACGTTGTGGATGACAACGACGCCGACAACAAAAACGACGACGACCACGACGCCAGAGCTATATATAAGCTCACAAATGAGCTTGTGGCTCAAGTAAGTTAAAAAGGTCTTGCATAAGGGAAACTAGAGTATTGAATGGATCAAACGCAAAAATAGAACTGACAAAATAGTCATGGTAATTATAATGAAATAATATTTTGCCGACAATATAGCTTACATTCATACATGTATATGTTTATATCTATTTGTCCAGGTTGAGGTTAATCGAAGACTAAAAACGTCGAAGAAACCATGCACTCATTCTAAAATAAGGTGCAAATCCTGGAGAAAAAAATGAAGAAAAATAAACTTTTAGAATTACACTTTTTCGACATACCATCACTATTGTGGATCATTCAGGCTTCATCCTGTAAAATTTCACCACCTTCCCGATATTCTTGCAATTTCTACATCATTTTGAAACTTGATGGGTATAATCCAATTTGGTAATCAACGTGACGCACTACATATGAACTAAATGTAACCATAACACAAACTCAACGTATATATCTGACTAGCAGACTTCAGTTTCTCAGATAAAGAGCAATATAAAGTAGATTAAATCAAACAATAAATGTCCTTTCATATCTACTATCGAAAAATGTTAGATAATATGTGTATGATGCAGGCTTCTTAATTCAGATTTTTTATATGTTGTTAACTTGCAACTATAATAACATCTGACCTGTACATCAGAATTATATCAAAACATGTAATGATAATTAGATTTGTCCTACATGAGTGGCGGAGCTTATAATTACTTTTCTAAATACATCTTGTTATATGGCAGGTCTTGTTTTATTCAGCGTCACGTAAATTACTTGCAAACCGCAACATAAATTATTTTTGCAATACAAATACACAATGGCATTAAATATTATCTGAAAGACTTTATCTGGATACGTTTACTCCAAACAGACAATCTTGTGTGATCCTATTTCATTTTTTAATATTGTTTTACTTTTTGCACAACATATTATAAAAATGTAATATACGTGACAGAATACTGTAATTTACGTGATGGTAATATTTAAGTCACCTACATTATTTTTAAACTTAGATATGTTTGAGTTTTTGCTAACTTAAAATGAAGCATGGAATTTGAACCAGTCTGCACAAAAAGTAAATCCTTCGATTAATTAACCACGTAATTATTTAGTAAAACAAAACTGTTTTATATTGATAAAAATGTATATTAATCTCAGGGCTGATATTTTTCTGTTGGTCAGTATTTTGGAATGGACAAATGCGAATAACAAATGTAGTATTGCTATGTCTTTGATTGAAGGAGGTGTGATCCTTTTAGATCCAACTGTTTTCAACTATAACTGATAAATAGACTTAAACTACCTTTGTATTTTACGTGACAAATGCGTAATTTACGTGACACTGCTTGAAAAAACATCATATTCCGTATACTTAACTACTGAAAAGTATATAATGGACATTAAAACATTTATTGATGCTGATTCAAAGCACAATCTTAGCTATATAATATGTCATGTTGACATTTTGAAAGTAAGTACCGTCACGTAAATTACTGTCACGTTTATTACATTTTCAACTTTAGCATCCGAAAAAAACACCTTAGGGTCGTTTGATATTAACTTTGATTTTTGTGAGATGTATTCATCCTCCATACTTTCATATTCAAATAACGTTGTTTCAAATACCATGTTGGATTTGTAGAAAAATGGTGTCACGTATGATTACATCTTAAAAGGGACGCAATGGTTAAGCAGGGGGATTAGATATATTTGACCAAAATATTAAAGCAAAATGAAAAATCCATATGTTATCCATATAAAGGACATATTCAACTATTTAATTGACACAGTTTGGTCTGCAATAAGAAAAAGTAGTATTAAGATTTGGACAATCTTCTATAGCGTCACGTAAATTACAGAAACTCTGTGACATGCTTTTTTCGATTTTTGATGTTTGATATTTTTGTTTGTTTACAAGATATAAAATAACCATTTCTTTTACCAAAAGATAATGTCAAATTAAGTAAATCGAACGATGTTGTTTCGTGTGAAAATAGAATTTGTTCATTCTATCGCCTTTTGAATTTTTGCATTTCAGTTTGTGACATGCCGTTTTTGGTGGGGTCATGCATTATTCACTACTACCAGAGATCTTAAAAAACATAACTGGGTATTTTACTTTATTCGGTTTAAATGGCAATAGTACCAAATTTTGAAAATACAGCCAACCTTGGTGATGTATTGAACAATGTCACTCCAATTTTTATTTAACACCCCGAGACAGGGGATGCGCTGCTTATTTTAGAATGAGTGATATGGCTTTATTCCTATCTAAAAAGGTAATCACCATTTTAGGCGTAAATAAAATTTTATTTGTTTGCAATTGCTTACCGACCCACTATTTTTCTGCCTACCAACTTTGTGGATTTTTTTTAGAATGATTTGATTTGGCAAAATGTTCCTTAATCAATCAACTACAGTAGCATTTCCAGTTACTAAAGTAAGTTAGCTCTACTCCACTTACAATTTGCCTGCAAGCAGCATTTAGCACCTGTTTATTTTTACCTTTTGTTTTACCGTATTCGTTCGAATTAGAGCACGTGCTCCAAAAGTTTTTTTTCCGAAAGTTTATGCTTAAGCGCACACTGCATGTTAGTATTTTACGACAATCTTTTGTTGTAATACCGTTTTTGCAACTGTTACAGTGAATCTGAACTTTAAATGAGTAATCGTCATTGTGCAATGACTGGAACACTTAACTGGCATGATCAATTATATTTTATGGCATGATTATTTCAGCAGTTGATGTTTATTTTTCGTCCGTAGTGTGCGCTAATTAGAACGATATTATGTCATCTTAACCTTTAGTTATAGTGAAAAGTTAAGCGCACTGAAAGCTAATTAGAACAAATACCACGGTATTACATGCCATGCAATACATGTAAAAGACCAACTTTTGCACATTTATTTTTATGCAAAAAGTCCGACATGATATACCTACTCACGCTTCAATCCACTGGGTAGGCAATTGTAAACAAACGTTTTTAAGGATGGCCTTATTGAAGTAGGCTTTCGCGTTTAATACATGTGTTTGATGGAATTCTTTTCCAACGTAATAAGCCAATGGTTAGTGTTTGTTTAATGAGTCTCTTAATATGCCTAGTTCATTATCTATCGAAACACCATTAAACCCATCATATATATAAAAGAACTGGGGTTTGCAGGGGTATACCTATTTAATCCAAAACACTAATTGTGGATACCTGATAGAGCCGCATCGGGATTAGAAAATGATATTGTTTAGCTGACTGATTGCTGTATATATAAATTAATTGTTCAATATATACAAAACGTTTTGCTTTAAAGTATACAAAGCGTAACTTGGTGACATATTACATTCATTTATTTGAATACACATTAATTTTGATTATATTCCATTTCCATATAATAATGTATATTTCCAGGTCTTATTGCTTGTGTGTGCAAGCCTGATCGGGGTTACCACTGCGTTTCTCTTCGATTCCCACTGTGTGGTACCACCGCCATGCACGTGCAATACGAACTATATCAGATGCGACAGCAAACAACTTTTTCAAGTTCCAGTGATCTCCGAAAGCAAAGAACAGCACTCTACCGTATATTTGTACTTTCAAAATAACCAGTTGACGTTAATTCCGGCATATGCTTTTCAAAACCTGTCATCAATTAACGCATCTAGTGCTTTTGTCTACTTAACAAATAACCATATTGCTAGCATAGAGCCACATGCGTTCAGTGGAATAGACAAAGCCGTGAGGCTTCTCGATCTTAACAATAATAACCTAACGCATGTTCCACAAGCTCTAACAGAACTCTCCGCGTTACAAACCCTTTATCTACATCTAAATCCCCTTGTGCTTCTTGACGCAAGTATCCTAACAAGCATAAGCAGCAATCTTAATACATTCGCCCTGTCAGTAAAAAAGTTTTCTAGATTTCCAACTGAGCTAAATGCTCTTACAAAACTATCATCTCTGACAATAAACAATATTCAATTTCCCCTTTTGCACTCCACAGTATTTCAAACTTTTGAGCATTCTCTTACTTCATTAGCTATGTCTTACTCTAACTTTGAAAGTGTCCCCGCCCCTGTTTGTAGGCTTAAATCACTGACAACATTTACACTAAACTATTCACCGAACCTCAGTAAATATAACGCCTCGATATTTGACGAATGCACTCACAGAATGACCACTGTTACCTCTATTACACTTCAGAATAATAAACTAACAGTCTTTCCAAAGCTTGTAACCATATTTCCAAACTTACAAACACTTGATTTAAGTAATAATCTTCTTGAATTTATAGACAGTACCTCCATCAAAGGTTTGGCTTCCCTGACAAATCTGTATATGAGTTCCAACAAGTTTAGTACCATACCATCTGCAGTCAATAGGGCAACAAATCTAAGAAATCTCTATATTAACAACAATCAAATTAAAACCGTCGAAGATTTTGATTTTCAACGATTACAAGATCTCAGATATCTTCAACTTTATGGTAATCCGTTGATCTATGTATCGTCATATGCATTTACACACACTCCGGTTCTCAGTACAATTGATTTTGATAACACAATGCTTGGACATATACCTAAGGCAATGACTGGTCTTAAGAACATTCAAACCTTTTACTTAAGTGGCAAACGTATTGAATGTTCGTGTCATGCAATGTCGTATCTGAAACCATGGAACGTGTCTGCTATAAATATCTATGCAAGATGTGGCAATGGTGAATCAGTGAAAACATTCTTGACGACCGAACTACCAAAATGTTCTTAGGAACGCCCATTCAAACTATGAGTATTTCATTTGACAATTAGCATATTTGATGTGTTTTAAATATGCAATTTGGAAATCAATTAAAACTTAGCATTTGATTGTTGTATTGTTGTTTGTTATACCGGTACATCTCCTGTGGTAATGGTCGAGTTGTGTTAAAGAAACGGAAATGTGAGTAGCATTTTCAAAACTTGCTCATGCAATGTACAGATTTTTTCAGACGTAAAAATTGAAAATTTATTTTAGAAATGATATTTTTGATAGTGTTGTTCAAACCTAGATTGTGGGTACACGTTAGGTCCGCCTCAGCGAGTATCCAAAATAATCGTTTTGGAACAAAAATACAAAACTAAGAACAATTGTATACTCCTGCGTACCCCAGATTTACTTTTTAACAGTGGGGAATGAGTGCGTATATTATATGGACATGTTATCGTGATGGAACGATGAAAGGCCAAAACCAGTGGTAAAGGGTTGTAATTAATTAATACAGTTTATACGAGGTAACTGATAGAAGAGTTATGAAATCTGCGTTTTTTTTTTTGTTTTTTTTTTCATGTTTTTTTTTTTTTTTTTTTTTTTTTTTTTTTTTTTTTTGTTTGTTTGTTTGTTTTTGTTTTTTTTCATGATAAACAATTTTCTATAAGACAACAATTTGCGCGTGGGCATTTTTTCTATTTTAAATACGAATAGACCCTATGAACTATTAACACCCACTAAGATCCTCACGCCATGTAGTTTGTTTCATTGAGATATGGTCTTGAAAAACATTGCAAGGTCATTCATCCTCTTCTGCTGATTCCAGGTGAACATTTGTCAATTATTCTAATACACCCTGTCAATTATTCTAATACACCCTACCTGGGACGTTCAGTAAATGGTAAAGTGCAGTGATATATTGAGTGATATTAGCGTGACGTTAATTTGCGCCGTTTTGACGCCTTTTTGATTAAATTATAACGTCTGCTATCCCAAAAGTCACGTTACCTTGACGTTAGACGGTGTAACGTAATTTCAACGCGTTCAAAACGTAAAAAAATATATAAACATTTACGGTGCAGTCAAAAGTTTGGCGGGATCACTTCAGCGCAATGGTGGAAAGTTAAATAAACTAATGGTTTTAAATGATTTATTCCGTTTATTGTGTGTTAGAATCCAAATAGATCAGGGGTTGGTAACTCAAAGCCGTCTTATGCGTTAGATCAACTTACGACCAACTTAAGTATCTCTTAGCCTAAGGGATTATGGTGAATAACTGAAAATGACCTTAAGTCACCGTGACAACTTAACAGCACCGTAACTTTGGCGTCGTTTTATCTTACGAAGTAGCACCTTTCATTTGAAAAAGTAACGATAGCTTAGAGTAATTGGAAAAGCAAGGGCGTAAATTTTAAGGTGGTCATCTTAAGTATGTCGTAAGTAGGGGATCTTACGATGGCTTCGAGTTACTGGGCCCAGCTCTAGTGCGTGAATTTTTGAGTAATATATCACTGTTTTGTCGGTCAGATGTACGCAGATAAATCACTCGCGCCGCGCACTCGTGATTTGCTCTGCTTTACAACTGACCTTTAAACATTGATGCTGATAGTTCGTCTCTCACTAATGAGAAAGACCATCATTATTTCTTGAATAGTGCTGATGTGTGTTGGTGAGTTCTTTGATGGCTGACTAGGCCAATTCTGGCTCTAAACTGTCGGTTGCAAGTAGAGCAAGTCAATGTCATAGAGTCTGATGGTGGCACATTTGTTTTGGCTTTGCGCTCTCTTCGCTTTCTTTCAGCTTCACAGATTCTCTTCTTTTCATAAAGAGCTGCTCCTTTGTTGATGAGACCTCGCCACTTTGATCGCTCCTGTGCAGTCTGTTCCCAGGACCCCATTGGTATTTCGAAATCCTTCAGAGAGGCTTTGAGGGTGTCTTTGTAGCGTTTCTTCTGGCCACCTTGAGAGCGCTTTCCCTCCTGTAGTTCTCCATAGAAAACTTTCTTTGGAAGTCGCGCATCAGGCATTCTTATAACATGGCCAGTCCATCTTAGCTGTGCTAGCTTTAAGACTGTATGCATGCTTTGCATCCCTGCTTTCGTCAGGACCTCTGTGTCTGGAATCTTGTCCTGCCACTTGATTTTTAACAACTTTCTCAAACAGCTTAAGTGGAAATGGTTAAGTCTCTTTGCATGGCGTTGGTATACTGTCCAGGTCTCACATGCATACAAGAGGGTTGGCAGTACCACAGCCTTGTAGACTTTCAGCTTGGTGTCAAGCTTGATTCCATTTCGCTCCCAGACATTTGCACGGAGTCGTCCGAATGCCACACTAGCCTTTGCAATTCTGGCAGTGATCTCATCATCAATATGCACTGCTCTGGAGAGAGTGCTTCCCAGGTAGGTGAACTTGTCAACAACTTTCAGTTTTTGCCCATTCACAGAGATGGTTGGTTCATTATATGGCTTTCCGGGCGCTGGTTGGTGTACAAGCTTGTGTGTTGAGAAATAAGATGACATGCGCTATGAAATTGGATTATAGTGAGGAAGAGGTGCGCAACGTCAACCTCACTCTCTAGTCCTCGCCCTGCTGCGCCCAGAGGCAAGACACAGGTCAAGACGTCTGGAGTTGGGTTTGGATGCGGATGACCGTAACATCTTTAGTGCCTTGTCACGCTCTGCATGTTCCACAACATGTTGCTGTATCGCTTTCTGAACCGTTGAATCAGGTGATTTCTTCCGCTCCATCTACCGAAACAGTCTTTGCATATCTGGACTAGGCATATCCAGACACACAGGTTTGATTTTGGAGTTTCCTTCTCCTAGATGAATTGCTGGCCACAGCTGAAGAGCTCCATCTACCCTTCCTTAGGTTTTGTTTAGAGACCTGTAAACTCCTAGGAGGACTGTCAACCAAGACTAATGAGTTCCCCCTGCCCAGCTAGATTTTTGTGTAGAGAACTAGCTTAACTCCTAGATGAGTTGCCTTCCAAGGCTAACGAGCCCCATCTGCACCGCATGACAACAGGTAGTACTGATTACATGTTACAGTAGCAGTTAAACTGACCTGACCCATTGATATATTACTAAACAATCAGTGCTAGAGCTGAAATATTTCTTAAATTATACCATTGTAAGTGAAAAATGCAGTGCTGGTAAATTAAACAGGTCTTTTGGAGGCTTGTCCTAGCACAGTGGTGTTCGATGACCTTAGCTGTTGATATAAATGACCGTAAAACACTAAATCAAATAAACAAAACTCTCTTGGTCATTTTAAAATCGTTTCGAATGTCTGGTAAGTCAAATCGGTTTGCATATACATGAGGCATACACTTACGAAAACTTGCCCGTGCAATATACAGAGAATTTTTTCAGCTTTAAAAAATTGAAAATTCCATTAGATAAAAATTGATATTTTAAAATATTTGCCCAAAACACAGATTGTGGGTACACAGTGAGGCGGTTCTAACGAGTATCCACAATCTGTGTTTTGGACCAAAAATAAGACAAAAAGGTATACCCTACAAACTATAGTTTAATCATATAAAAGTGGGGTTTAAGGGGGTATTCATTGCACGGACATGTCTTCCTGATGATGCACATTGAAACCGAGTGATCTACATACGTTTGCATTGGTGACTATAGCTGTTACTGGGACGTTCAGGCATAATCTGTTCTGTAGACACGATTGCACTCTTCAATGCCATGTACTATGCCAAAAGAAAGTCATTAAATAGCAATGTTCGCCCCTGTTTAATACAAGAGAAACAAATAGCAAATATTTCCATTTTACATCATGTCCCGATTAATAAATTGGACGAACTATTTTTTGTCGTGAGGTTGTTTGTCATACTCTCTGTAAAATGTAACCTTAAAAACCATATTTCCTTCAACACCTGACATATCCATCCAATCCAGCCAGTTCGAAAATCGCCCCGCTGTTCCATAGAAGAACACATCCTGGGTACTATAAAAAGTATTTTTGTCGAACAGCATGTCCACGACGTTAACAGACCAGTCATCCGCATTTGTGCTATTTTCCTTTGATTGTGCCGCTAGAAGTCCCAAAACGTTAGACGGCGCGATATCCATAGAGTAAACAAAATCCTTTGGAAAGTTGAAAGTTTTGTTGAAGAATGTGGTGGGGTTCGGAACAACATTTGTAACGCCTGTGATCGGATTAGCGAAGAACGAGAGCATGGAACCATTGATGACGTCACGGTAAAATAAGGTACCACTCAAACTCAGAGTGTAAAACCCAGCACTTGATTCTGTTACGCGAGGAAAAACCAGGCCTTCAATGTTGAACAAGTTGATAGACTGTTTTCCTGTGATTTGCGACCAAGCTGTGCCGTTGTAATACGTAGGCATGTAGTCCACATTACTGAAGAAATCTTTGATACGTTGATCAATTACGGTGTCATAGGTGGGCATGTTTGGAACAACATTTGACGTAGGAATAATAATGTCCGGTAGTCCATCTTTTCGGCGTTCATCGATAGCAGACTTGAATACTGTCCACGATGTTTCATTCGGGACATCGTCAACAAGTGGCGCCTTCTTATATTCCGGGTAAAAGTCATCAATAATTTTCATGATGTCTTTCGCGACGCAACCAAGTCCCTTTTCCTTGCATTTCCAGGAAAATGTGGTATAGTAAAGGTTACCTGTGTGGTTCCCCATTTCCATCCAAGGGAGATACTGGCTGCGTCTTATCCACGTGGCAGTCATTGGAATACTGTTCTCTGTACCTGTTGACAGTCGCGTAAGATTAGCGAAATAGGCAAAGAGTTCCGCAGCCTCGTAGACTGGTCCTGCAGAATATTTTGGGTAAAGTCCGGGATCGAGTGCATTAGGATATTCCAACATATAATCAGTGTTAAAGACCAGTCCACCTCCAGGTATCAGCTTAGTAGGGAAAGTGTCATCTAATCTAAGAAGGCCGTTAACAGGGTTATTTTGGACAAAGAATATTTCATTTGCTTCAGCGGTCCATGGATTGATCCAAACCTTCTTTATAACGAGCGTTTTTGGATCACGATAAACCAGAAATTCACACGATAGCGAAAGGTAGCTTCCATTGGCCTGTAACAACTTCCTGTTGATATTGTAACCTTCAAAGTTGAAGAGCTTCTGCAATCCTTTCCCGGCTTGTTTCCCAAACACCGTGCCGTTTATGTAATTCACGGATGATACGTTGGGGTCCTTGGATCCGGCGACCCGGACAAAGTAATCCAAATTCGTCTTGGGGTCATTGTTGTCTTGGATCTTGCTGGTTGTAAGGAAACTGTTAACTGTGGCCACATAGAGAAGGAGGAGAATCGGTTTCTGGATCATGTCTGGAAGGCACCAAATGTACGATATTTCACAATCTTTGAAAACAAAAAAACGAGTACGGAAATATTTCCGTGAACACAAGTGCATTTCCGTCAATTGGCATACAATCCTAACTATACTATTATTATTATTATTATTATTATTATTATTATTATTATTATTAATTTAGTTTTATGTCCCTTTCAAGATCATTTCAGTTCATATGAGACAGGCCAATCAGTAGGTGAGAAAACGGGAGAACCCCGGAGAAAAACCACCTGGCACACCCGCAAGCAGAACTTGGCTTGTCTCACATGTGGCCAGTGCGGGGCTCGGACCCACACCAGACACAGCGGTGAGATGATCGAGTGATTAAGAAACAGCGCTCTTAGCTGCGCGGCCACGGCGCCGCCTAACAATTCTATGAAATGAAATACATCTGCTGGCTGGTGGCATGCATTTACTACCTTTGATAGTAATATTTGTATGTAATGATGCTTTGTCTTAATGCCGATACATGTACAACATCAAGACCTAGCGGGTCAAGTTCACATGGGAATGTTACCATAATGAAGTGTTTAATTTCTCGACTATACTCGCTTATACGTTCTGAAAATACTATAATATTGTAGTTAATCTGACAAAGATACAAAATATTAAAACTGTTTTAGCCAAACTCTTGAAAGTGGATTTTGGAAATCTAGGTCACTTGTTCGAAAACATTTAGTTTTCATATGATTTTGTTTCTTACAAAATACATGTACTTAATAAGAATCAAATCGCGCAGATAGTATGTGATAACATGTGTGTTCGTGTGATACAAATTAAATAAGTAACGACATTATTATAACAATAAATAACTTACTTTTCAATAAAGTCGTAAAATCATATAATATTGTCACTGACCACTACACGCTTTATCAGATAAACACTTGATTGAATAAATAATACGGTAGTATTGTAAACACAGTTGAACCTTGTCGGTTTACCTCATGTGATAAACGGGTGTAGATTTAAGCGAAGATGTATGATCAGAATTTTGCGAAGACTCAAGTCACATATTTTCAAATACGTTTTTATTTATTGAACAAATAACGATCATTCTTGACATGAATCTACGGCCATAACGCTTAAAACGTTTTAATCATACCTACATGTAGTTACTACCGTGGTTAAATGATTCGGCTGGGCTATTTCAAGCAGTTTGAGCAACGGATGTCAGTCAGTCGACAGGATAACAATTATCAACAACATATGATAATTATCTGTATTGATAACAATAATCATGCATTTGGCTTTATGTCAATGTTTCATGAATAAAAAGGTAAAGGTAAGCAATGATAAGGAAATTGTGCAATCAGACCGATATCCCAACCCCAACTCCATAACCAAGGCGAGAAACAACTAAATTGACAATCAGGAACATATAGCAAATCAAGTAAGCAGCTATATTCCAATAGGTGGTAATTCAGTAACAAGGACTTAACCAAACATATGAAAACTTACATAAGATGCAATCAGTAAGAAACATAAAGTTGAACACCAAAATAATAAACAATTAGAACCACAACAGAAGTATCGTCTTTGAATGTCTAATATCCGTGCTGTGATTCGAAATTGATCTGGACCGGTTCCTTACCTTTCTATCCTTACTTGATTGTGGACACTTACTTCCACTGGAATGAACGAAAATAAAGACGTACAATCAAAGACTTGAATGTTTATTCTATACCATAGTTTCTGTGATAGAACAACAAAATACATGGAGTTAAAATTCTTCATTTTTCACTTCACAGGACTCTGAAACAAAAAACGAACAGAACAAAAAATATCAATTTGTTTTCACTAGCTGGTGGATTCAATAGCCGAACAAACCATGTCATTTTGGGTCTAACATTTCATGTTTCTCTGTATTAAGATTTCCAAGAGTAGAGAAATCTGATTTTACCACAGAGACTCACGCCAAGAGTTTGAAAAAGTGGGCGGGATTTTCCCTATACTTCATGTTGTATTTTTACTAGATGCTAGTAACTGATAAGCCGTCAGTCCTATAGGTAATTTAACCGGGTCCCCGCCCACATCGGAGCTCTGCGAAATAGATTGGCTGTTTGTACCTAGTATAAAAAAAGTTCGGCAAATGGGTCACTGTATGGGTGGCAACTTTAATATTCATATCTGGGCGTGGTCGGCTAGTCCATCTGTTCAAGTAGGGAGATAATAGAAAAGTAGAATTCAGTCAGCCTAGAGCGCTGTCACATATTTTACCGTTAAAGATCAGCTACCTATTTTGTCCAATCCAGTAAAGTAGACAAACTCGGATTGTCATTCTAACGGACACCATGTGAGTCTTTCAACTGTATACCTTTAGCTTTTACCTAGGTCAATAGTAGACCATACCTACTAACGTATTCATAAGGTAACGCCCATACAGTGACCTATTTGCCGAGCTATACTAATTTGACCATAGCCCATATTCTATAGGTCAATGCAAAATATTGTTTTTAACATTCTCTATATGCATTCCAAAGCCACGTTAATACATGTACATGTATGTGCGTATTGTTTCGTAAAACATAATAAAGTCAAGTTGGTCTTGAATGTCTAAATTTATTGACACAGCACAAAAAGATAACAAATCTGATTTAAGAAATAAAGCCACTCAAATATAGTGTTTTGATGAATTAATTCATACCATGCAAAAGGTAGTACTGTTGCTCTCCAAAATATTTCACAGCACAGAATGATTTGGTTGGGAAATGGTGAACATGATTGTCGTGATATTCGATGAAAATATTGTTTTGTATATGACAAGGCTGAGGTAATGTTGACATGTCTTACCTGAATCTACTCACAGATCATCTATTTCCCAGCAGGCACAGAAGTTGCTAAATAAGTAGAGATATAAAATACAAGAAAGAAAACGGGTATGATACATGCAAGTAAGCGCAGCAGCAGAAGCGCTTCGATGATTAAATGTGTGATTTCATGACGTTTGATGGCGTTTGAAAGATGTTCTACTTGTATATTGTATCATTGTCACTTATTTGAACAGAGAAATGTCTTCATTCGCAGGTAAAGGTATGTGTCTTTATAACCCACAAGCAATAGGTGTGTTTTGTTTATAAACGACCTAGTCAACAGCTGTTTGTTAATGTCGCGACGGAGAAATCGCTGCCTGAGTGTTAACCAATATCAACCAGTATTAAAGACAGTCAATCCGTTTTGATAAAGGACACAACCCGGTGATGCACAACCCGGTGCCAGTGATGATCGAACCTCCGACCTTTCGATCTGGCGTCCTATGATCTAAGAACCTGGCTATCGCACTCCATTCACTGGAATACGGAAGTGGCAGAAGTAATATCGACACATGTTTTCGCACACATGCATTTGATTTTAATCATTAATTCATACACGTTTTATGGACCAAATGTAAACCCAAGCAGAAACCGGAAAATACTTTAAACCATTCTGACACTTCATCGTTTTCCTAGTTACTTACCATTTAATCAATGAATATGTTATTGGTTTCATTATTACAAGACAGAATCTTATCACATGAATGTTTTCATTTTTTATACGAAACGTAATTCGAAAAAAAAAAAATAATTCGAAAGATATAAATTGAACATTCTAAACCCCATTACCTTGAGTCACGGTCGTTGTATAAGGCGCAGTGGTCGTTGTTGTGCCTACTGTGGTTGTTATTGTGGGTTGGTTAGTAGCGGTAGAAGCACTAGTACTGATAGGAGTAGTGGTCGTCTTTGGTGTGACCGAAGATTTCCCACCAATAGTAATTGTAACAAATGCCGGTTGTACTGTTGTTGACGTCATTGCCGTGTTTACTGAGGAAGTGATAGGCGCTGACGTTTTTGCTGACGTAACCACCGAGTTAGCTGGAGGATTAGGTTGTAATGACGTATTTGTTGACGTCATCGTCGATGCAGATGGCGCATTAGTAGGCGCTGACGTATTCGTTGTTGTTGAATTAGTAGTAACGACGGCTGAAATTGAATTTACATCTTGGTCATACGAGTATACACATGCTAGAAATACACAAGAACTTGAGTGAAACTCTTAAATATTTACACTGGAACATGAAATGAAACCAAATAGCCATAGGCTATCATGCCGTCAGGAGGCATCGCCAACTGCTGTAAAAATGACGACTAGCAATTAAACATTGGCAACATGTAAGAATTTAAGGAGCACCCTGTGGCGATTTTCTTTAAATTATAAGCTTCGTCTTGCTCTTCAAGAGTATTGTCAGCCAAATATTTGTGATGACTTTTCTTTCCCGCCTGGTGTCTAAGTAGGGACACTTTAAATTTATTTGCATCGATTTCTGATCCCTCTATTCTACTTTCTGTAGCACTACCGATCGTTAAATTGCATTAATGTGTACATGTATACTACAGGAGATATTTGGATACGAAGCTCGTTAGTTCTTAATTTCATGGTGTTATTTCATTATGCTTTTTATGTTAATAATGTTTATAAGGGATAGAGTCCGCGCTTTACTTTAATGTTTGAAGAAACAAAATCTACGGAACCCTAGCCGTGCTCGAGAGGTAAACGTATTTAGCACCATTCATTTCTAACTTCAACATTAACCCCAAGAGAGGGTTGCAAATTTGGCATGTTTTTGCCTTCATTTTCATAGCCCCAGCGATGCAGGGGAAATACCCGGAGTTTGTATTTCTACATAGCAAGGCAGCCGTATGTAAATGACAGACTGCTGGAGAAATCGGCCAGTATGTTTATCAACTTTAAACGCCCCTGTGAGCGACTGTTACCGCTATTCTTCGGGACTAGTAAGAAATGACTAGTCCATTACCGTATTCACAAACCCAAGCATGGTTCTGTAAGTTGAAGAGGACTCCTTCACATGCATAGTCATGCCAATGGCCTCCATTTCTGAACTCCAGCAGTGCACAATCTTCTAAACCACCAAACACACCAGGCTGACCTTTGGCCCAGTATGTATACGAATCATGTAACAGCCGTTGTCCTGTAATTATAAAGAAAATGTACATTGAGTCAAGTGACTGCATCTACAATTTCCTAGCAGGTACATGTACCATGTCAGTACCATGTCAGTCCCTGAGTAGAACTTCAATCAAGTATATGTATGCTCCGTTCCATTGATAATCCCATAAACCAACTTCGACTGCTTTCAGTGAGTATTGCCACAAACCAGAAGATATTTTATGAAGGAGCAAAAGTCAGCATTTTCAGTCAATCGCTATTTATCAAAACCAATTTACCATGTGGCTAAAATGTAATGGTTTGTTAGGCCAACCTTTCACGTCAATCAATCAATCAATCAATCAATCACAATCAATCAATCAATCAATCAATCAACCAGGCTCTCACCTGTCCAAATGCCTTTGTTGCCAGACACAATTGAAAAATCAATACATGTATGAATAAATAAATTGATTTATAGCCTTTTACTGCTTACTACTGTATCTATTTCCAAGTGACTTCGTTGCCAGACACAGTTAATCAATAAATCAAACAAACAAACAAACGATCGATCGATCGATCAATCAACCAATCAGTTATTCAGTTAACCAATCAGGCTCTTACCTGTTACCCATTTCCAAGTGCCTTCGTTTTCGTGGTCCGTCAAGCCAATCCAAACGCCTCTGTCATGTTCAAAGTGGATTGCCTTTAATAAAAAAAAATTAGACCATTGTTTATCAGACGTTACTGCTTGCCCTTCAAGGACAACAACTAAAACTTGACACGCTTACTTATAACCAGTCCACATTTCGTTTCTAATGTTAATCTTGTATCAGAAAAAAGACGAAGAATGGCCATTAGAAATAGTTAATTCTTGAACAAATCAGACACACAACCGATTGATCTATATAGTGCGTCCCACGCATTAAGTCAAAGCTACTTGCATTGTCAAATAAATGATTTCAAGAAAGTGAACAGAACATTCTCGAGTACATGCATCTTCTCCTCTTCTGCATTCATTAACGTTTGAGGTGTTGTGCAAAAGAAACATGAGTCTAATTCACCTTTTATACGACACGTTTGCCCTTTAGATTCCATTTTAACGACGTCGTCACTTTTTACAGCCTGCGCCACTTAATTGATACTCACAGTGAGGCTATCGAAGATAAAAGCCTGTTCCGTCGAACTATCGATCGTCACGAGATGGCCTTTTCTCCGTTTACAATCACGGTCGGCAACGTACCAGCTTCCGTGGTGGTTCACGACGAATTCGTAACAACTGCTACCATTCTGGCGAAGATATTGGTTCCTGTGTAGTTCTGGAGGGCAATTTGGTAGTTCTGATTGGTCAGTTTGGGCAGCTGTCGCTTAATAATAAATGAAGATCACATTACGAAAACTTGCCCATGCTATATATAGAGACTTTTTTTTCAAAAGCAAAAATTAAAAAAAAAAATATATTTTTAATAATTTTGCTCAAAGCTTTGATTATTCATAATCTATGTTTTGGAACAAAAATAAGAAAAATAGGTATACCCCCTCCATACCCCAGTTTTGCTAAATAAAGGTGGAATTCGAGGGGGTATACATATCTCGGACATGTTATCCTGATGGACGTGATGACGAGCACAAAAATGTTTGAGTTTGATCTCAAAAAATCTCTTAATAACGCAGTTAACCACAAAGCTCACCTGATTTAACAGCTACGTTAAATGAAAAATTTATGGCTACCCGACAATTTGAAACTGATAAAATGCTGTAATATTCTATTCAATGTCTGCAAAAACACCATATTAGAATTCAAATTAGAGGCATATAACAAAAAGAAGACTACTCAATAAACAAAATTAAAATATCCGAAATGAGACTGCAGAAATAGCCAATTTCTAATTTTTCCCATTAAACGACTCTACAAACGAAAAGTTGCCATAGAAATCAGAGTTCGTATCTAACTGGAATAAAAATAAGTATTCTTTGTAGATGCTAATGCCAGGAACATGGATGCAAAGTATAAGCTTCTTATAGCAAACAGTTTCTAAGGAAAATATTTTTATTTTTTCTTTCTTTCGAAAATTAGCCCTTCTAGGGGCCCCAGCAACTAGTCAAACTAAGGGATTAGGTTGAAGTTCATCTGCAACATAAAGGACTACTCAATAAAAATTTTTGAAGAAAAAAATCCAATATCTACAAGGAGACTACAGAAATATAAAATTTTCACTTTTCCCATTACAAGTCTATGGAAACTGAAAGTTGCCGACGCAAACAGAGTTCTTATCCGACTGGAACAAAAACAACTGTTTTGTAGAGGCTAATGCTAGGAAGACGTATGCAAATTATCAGCTTTATAACCCGAACAGTTTCTGAAGAGAAGATTTTGTAAGATTATCTTCAAAAAATTACCTTTTTGGGGCCCCAGCAACCAATCAAAATGAGGTATTAGGACAAAAGTAATATGAAACATAGAGGACTACTAAATAAACATTTCTGCAAAAGCAAATTCATATATCTTCAATGAGACTGTAGAAATAACAATTTTTTACTTTTCCCATTATAAGTCAATTGAAACTGAAAGTTGTCATAGAAACCGGAGTTCTTATTCGACTGGAACAAACCAGAGGACCAATGGTCCTGTAAACGCTCACCTGAGATCTGGGATATGCGACCTCAGCTGACCTTGCCATAAAATAGGTCAAGGTCATCCTGGGGTCATGATTATACAAACTTTGTAGAGCTCCATTCAATGATGCTTCAGGCAAAGTTTCAAAATCATAGGTCATCTGGTTCTGAAGAATAAGATTTATAAAGTTTTTTGTTGTTTATAGCCATGGTGGCCATCTTAGTCATGTGACCATGACCATTTATATTAACTTTTATTCCCGTTTCCTAACGATGCTCTACATCAAGTTTGGCTTTGATTGGCCAAGCAGTTTCAGAGAAGAAGATTTTTTAATATTATGGTCATATACATGTATATAGCCTAGAGATGGGGGCAGACAACCCCCTGAGGACATTTTCCATACACATAAGTCTTCTGTCCATTTGCATACTCCCAGCAAGTTCCCCCCATTTCATTACATTGTACTATTTTTTCCCATTCAAATGCATGTGCAACCTTTGTTGACCTTGCCATATAATATGTCAAGGTCATCCCAAGGTCGTGATTTTTTAAGCTTTTAGAGCTTCTCTCCCTGTCATGTCATCTGAATGTCATCTGAAACGTAGCAGCACTACTCAATAAACATTTCTCTAAAAATAAAATGCAAATATCTCTATTAATGAGAAAGTAAAGATTTGCAATTTCCATTTTTTTTTTTCTTTTTAAGTCTATGGGACGTATAAGTTGCGATGGCAACCAGAGTTCTTATCCGATTTGAACAAAATCAAAATTTTGGTTCCCCCCTCATGTGGATGCTTTATGTCAAATATCAAAAGGTTTGGCCTCACAGCTTCAGAGGAGAAGTCTTTTGAAATTGTTGACGGACGGACGACGGACGGACGCCGGACGCCCCTATAAGCTCACCTTTGGGTCTTTGGCTCAGGTGAGCTTACAAGAACAAACTTACTTAATAATTGGTTAATGCATTTTTCTTTTACCACCCCGTGAAGAATCCGTTTATTTAAAACGGCTTTTTTGTGCATGACAGTCAATATTTTGTCAAAATTTTACAGTTACCTTATTTTAAAGGCATCCCCACTAATCCTCTCAATCAAGGAGTTGTATCAGTTTGAAATTTACCTGCTATTCCCACAAAGAGAACCACTCCGAATAAAATCATTGCAGAAACTCAAGAAGATTGTGTGAATTAAATAAATGACCCCAATTTTGACATCATTGATGCCAATAACAAGGGATCGGCAAATTCGCGACAATAATTGTCAAAGGTCGACAAATAAAACTTTTAATAGCACTCGCAGAAATAAAAATAAAAAACACGCTGTGAGCATCTACCGATTATCCGGGTTTGAACTGTCTGGTTTGCGAAGGAACTGGTCGGAGACCCCTAGAAAGGTTCTCTAGAGACAAGATTTAGACGGTCAATGACACGCGGAAAATAGAGCTGTTATCTTAGCCAGACCCGGAAAATCCTGTTTCGGAGTTTCTTAGATGATCTTTCACAAACCTTGTCGTGGAAACAAAAAACTTGAAAATCATAATTGTGTCTCGTAAACGTTGTGGGAGTGTGCCTTATCTCTTCGGATACAATGCCGCTGGTCTTCTGTATTATGCGAAGCTGAGCTGAGTCTTTGTTTTTGCATATGCAAAACGCAGGTTTAACAAATGGCAACAATTTTATGTCCTGATGTGTATACATAAAGTTTAAAATCGCTGAGATCTGAAAATGTATCAGTGCTACAAAAACGTGAATGCAAACCTCACCATAACAAATGCACCATCAATTTGAAACACATATCTGATCTCAGCTGTATTATATACGGAAGGCATTATCAAACCATTCTCGTTTTGTTCATGTACATTGAAACCCAATTGAAGTTTTAAACTTACATGTACAGATAATGTTTTCAACTCAAGAAGGTTCTGCTTAAACCTCAGTGTGGGGATTTGAGTAAACTGGAAGAATCAGCGTGTTGCTTCATGTACAAAGTTAAATTCTTTGTCGGGGGAGGGGTACTCACATATGAAATGGGTATGTGTATGTGCCGCCCTAGGGTAAACAGAAGGGGCTTACAGAGCTAAAACTTTCAAATTTAGGGCGACACATACCCGTACTGCCTTAATATGGGAGTACCCACTTCGGGAGTTAAATACATGTACTGTCTGATTTGCCTTCTTATTTCTGGAAAACCGCATTTTAGATGTTATGACAGCCATAAGTTGGGTAGAAGTCGTGTCGTTCCATAAATTTAGGCAACTTACAAATTGGATTGCCAGTTTTGTCAGTTTATTTTTATTTTAGTTTACGTTTGTTTTCCCTGTGTGCTCGCTCTCTTTCTAGTGTCTCCTACTGAATGGACCCCTTCTCGGGGAATAGAGTAGAACCTTATTACCCACTGACTAACCGAGTGCTTAAATGTTATCAGATTCGAATACTCGAGCCCGCCGATGAAACGTGACCAAATCATATTAATACATGTATGTAGATGTATATATGGTAATGTATGTAAATGTATATATGATATATCTGTGATCACACATCAGGAAAACATGTCCATGAAATGTTTACCCCCGTATACCCCACTTTTATATAGTAAAAGTGGGGTATGCATGAGTATACCCATTATTCGTATTTTTAGTCCGAAACATAGATTGTGGGTACTCGTTAGAACCGCCTCGGCGAGGCGTTTCTAACGTGTTCCCACAATCTATGTTTTGAGCAAAAATATTAAAAACATCAATCTTTTCTGATGAAATTTTCAATTTTTACAGCTGAAAAAATCTCTGTATGTTGCATGGGCACGTTTTCGTAAGGGGAGCACAATCATGTTACAGTCTACTGTCATGTTACTCGGGCGCTGCTTGTATTTTATCTTCATGTTTATTTATTCATTATTATGTTGAGGCGAACACTCTAAAACTCGGGAAAGCGTTTCACATTGAAATAAGCAATAATATCTAAAACTTTGCAGTAAATACGTCAAACCTTTAAACCCTAAAACGCGGATGAGTCGAATTTCTTTGTTTATAACGGTTTCCTTAGGCCGCGTTCCCATGGACACTTTTTTACTGGCAAAGTAGGTTTGTCGCGGAAAATAAGCTCGTGTAAACTCAATTCTGTGGCGAAGTTTCTTTGTCAAATATCTGTGACAAAGTTGAGCGAGCTAAGTAGTATAAGTAATCTATGCTGTTTGTGAACACAATCTCATTGCCAAAGTTTCTGTGACAAAGAATCTTCGTCAAAGAAACATTGTCCGTGGAGACGCGGCCTTAGATCTATGAACGATTTATATGTTTAACACGTCACCATCACGAAAACATGTCCGTGTAATGTATACCCCCTTGAACCCCACTTTTATATTAGTCCGGCAGAAAACAAATTTGACCTGGAATTGAGTTCTAAAGTTTTTTTTTCTTTACTGAATCATGTTCAGTAGACATTGCCTTTGAAGAATCTGAATGATGCCACCTTGGCATCATTGAGCATTTTTGTATTTTCAAGATGGCGTTTAAGATTGCTGACAGAATATAAAATAATCTTTAATACGGGTCTGATTGTTTTTGTCTGGCAAAACTGTGGTCATTTCAGTGCCCAATGATGAATAGGTATCAGTTTTGTGTAAGTATGTTCATTCTATCACAGTTTGTCAAGATAGGATACAAGATGGCTGTCAGCTTTCTTATAAAACACTGTATCGATGAAATAAGTCAAGGTTTTAATATTTTTGGTTTTACTTTCAAGTTTCGATTCATACAGTTAGCACTTTAACTTTCAGAACCATTGCTCAAGCTAGTTTGCCTTATCAAGATGCAGTGAGTATCATATTTTAGATGTCATTCAAGAAGGCAGCCATGATTTTTTGCGCAAAACGAATTTGACATAGAATTGAGTTTTAACATTTTCCCGCATAGAATCCACTTAGCACTTAATAGTCATTACTCTAGACATTTTGCCTTATTAAGATAAAGGATATATAATAGAGCAAGTTTGTATTTCAATATTGTGTGCACAAGATGGTGGAAGGATGAGTGGAAAGATAGTGAGTGTTGATAAAGATCTCAAACTAGGTACAAAACAATGAAAAGGTTTGAAAGCAAATAACATGCAAGCTTTAATGAGGAAACTTTTAAGATGTAGAAACTCAAGCAGCAATATAAATGATCTTACAGTTGGTCATAATAATGAAGCAATATCTACCATTTTAATTAACACTAGAGTGATTGGACAACAGGCACAGTAATATAACATAGGCATAAACACATTAGCACATGAGTTTGCACTAGTGACAACCTCGATATTTGCAGATACATATACAGGTGATATTCACAGCAAAACGAAGAAAATATCACAAACAAAAGTATATGTGGGTCAAATACAATGTGGACAATTTCTAAACTAACCAAAAAGTGAATGATGTTTACCTGGTATTTGTTAGATAAATTTCAGCACAAAATGTCACAAGACATGCAATTATTGTTCCGACAAAGTGTTGTACAGACAGTGATAGAAAACCAACAGAAGCTGAATAAACTTATTAGTAAATTAGTGTAGCAGGCAATCAGAATTCTAAGTTGATAGTTTAAAAAGGAGAAGATGACATGTACTTTCAGAAGTTTGCAAGGGTATTGTCATTATAAGAAGTGATAAAAAAAAGCACCCATGAAGAAGGGGGCTCCTGTATGCAGCAAATGGTGTTGGCAGCACTTGAACATCAGAAAAGGATTTCAGCCACTATAGATGTCACAGATGCATTTGTACTGTTATGTTTTCAATACCTGACTCACAGGCTAAGCATTGTTGTGGTAAAGTCATCACCAGTGAAAAAGAGGTCTGCTGTGATTGATGTAGAGAAACAATAGGGAATAATATAAAGCTATTCTCCTTACCTGATTTAATTTAGTGTGCATGACCTTTCGGGATGCGACACATTCAGCTATTGTTATTTCATTGGTAATGGCATTGTGATCAAGGTATTGCAGAACGGTTATTTACTTCCAATTCTGGGTGACACTGATGTCACATTATCTTTTATGGTTCAAGAATAAGCCACGTGCTTCTATGTGCTGCGGTTGCTGCTGAGCAACTGAGGACTTGGTTGTACTGCTGCTGAGCAGGACTTGGTTGTACAATCTTCGTTCTTGCCAAGATAACAATGTATGCATAAATGAACAGACAGTTGTTGTGTTTTAACAATTGTTTACATGTGATTTGAACATTTATCTTTCATACCATTATGTTGGTCTTAACAATCATTATAATGGCTAGTTTTACTTTTTTTTTTCTTCTTCATGACTGGAAGACACATAATGGTGCTTTACGTTGTGTAAAATTGTATTTTGTAAGATACATATTTGTTGTGGTTTAACATTCCATTAAATAAGCAACCAGTCATGTTGAAATGGAGCTTATATTTATTTGGTATGAACCAGTACTATTATAACCAGCACCATGGAAACGTTACCGTGTTATGCACAACTCTGTGGTGGCGGGCACAAACACCAACCTTTCAATTAAGAGTATGACACTCTACCATAGGCTACTGTGTCATCTTACAAACCTTTGTGTTTCTTGCGTAGCTTAATATATATGGGCCAAGATCTGACAAGAGGGGTCTTATGTCCAAAAAATCCAAAATTAATATATATAACAATGTAAAAGACCAGGTTTAGCTGAGTATTTCCTGAAAGTTTGAAGAGATCATCTCCATAAATATATGGGAATCAAAAGGTGTGTAGCTGTTGCAAACTATACATGACGCCATGAAAAATGTTGATGGCGTTTTGACATTGATGATGTTAACGATACCACTGTACTGAAAAGAATCTAGAACTGAAATTCTCAAACTTGTATGTATTCCTTGAAATTCAACACCTATAACCACTGTTCAGATTATGAAATAGGCACAAATTCACACACAGTTTGATAAAATATGTACAACAAAGAGCGTACCTTTTTTTAAAATGAGGGTATTCCTTATGGCACAACGGTTGCCATGGCAATATGCGTGATATTAATATCTTTGTTTCATAAGATATTATATATGTGTCTTGGATTGTTTTACAATATTAAAGTAGTTTGGCATAAATATCAGAGCATGCCAAATATTTCAAATTTACTTGGTTTTTAGATTTTAATAGCATACGACGTACTTTACTGCCCAGACGCATTTTGTCAGATCCGCGCTTATTTATGAGCTACTACTTGGCAAAATTTACGAAAACAACTAAGCTCTTAGCACTGAATGGATTATGGCCAAAATTAGACAGGACTGACATGATACACAAAAGGATGGCAAGTATATTATAATGCAGGTTGCCAAAGAAATGAAGTGTTGCATAGGGAATACAGGCGTAACAATACATAAAATACAGTTTTGATGTTTTGACTACCATCTTGGATGTCATTCTGCATATTGTAATTAGATAATTGGTGCAAAAGACATGCCTCCATTTGTAAAAATGTTGCCATTAGCACAACATCTCAAATGTGAACAGGTCAAATTGTGTTTTTGTGCTTCTTATCATGGCCGCCATCTTGGATGTCATCTAAGTTTCTTAAAACTACAAATGTTATTACTTTTTAAGAAATGTTATGTTTCATAACTTCTTTATCCATGTCTTACTCAAGATCAAACCAATAACTCGAATAATAGATTTGTCCCATATATGTACAAATATTGATTTTTGCTATTTCTGGCTTCCATTTTGGATACTATCTTGAATATATAAAAATGCTCAATGATGCCAAAGTGGCATCACTTGGATTCTTCAAAGGCTAGGTCTGCTCAACAAGATTGAGTAAAGAAAAACACTTTAGAACTTAATTCAAGGTCCTCTCAGATGCAAATATTGATTTTTGCCATTTCTGGCTTCCATCTTGGATACCATCTTGAATATATTAAAATGCTCAATGATGCCAAAGTGGCATCACTTGGATTCTTCAAGGGCAAGGTTTGCTAAACAAGATTCAGTAAAGAAAAAAACTTTAGAACTCAATTCCAGGTCCTCTCTGAATTCAGCTCTTTTCTACCGGACTATATAGCAAAACTGGGGTATGCAGGGGTATACCTATTTTTCTTATTTTTGCTCCAAAACATAGATTGTGGGTACTCGTTAGAACCGCCTCGGCGAGGCGGTTCTAACGCGTACCCACAATCTATGTTTTGAGCAAAAATAAGAAAAATATCAGAATTTTTCTATTGAAAATTTTCATTTTTGACAACCTTAAAAATCTCTGTACATCACGATAACATGTCCGTGTAATGTTTACCCCCTTGAACCCCACTTTTATATAGTAAAACTGGGGTATGCAGGGGTATACCTATTTTTCTTATTTTTGCTCCAAAACATAGATTGTGGGTACTCGTTAGAACCGCCTCGCCGAGGCGGTTCTAACGTGTACCCACAATCTATGTTTTGAGCAAAAATAAGAAAAATAACAAGATTTTTCTGATGAAAATTTTCGATTTTTGAACTGAAAAAATTCTGTGTATATTGCATGGGCAAGTTTTCGTAATGATTGCATGGTCGTGTTTTCGTAATGACTTTTGTGTTTTGGTTGTTGCTAGCCGACTTCTTTGTTGGGAAATAACTAGTCATCTTGTTCGGCATCCATGTTGTAAGTTTTATGGCAGTTTTTCCCGTCTGGTATCTGGGCTGGAAGTTTGAATTTGATTTTACAATTTCTGTGCCTTTTATTTTATTTTAGTCTAATGGACACTACTGGGATAAATGCATAATGAGATTTCATGTTAGCAGGTATCTGGGCTGTGATTTTGAATTTGATCTTACAATTTCTGTGCCTTTTATTTTTACTTTAGTCTAATGGACACTACTGGGATAAATGCATAATGAGATTCCATGTTAGCAGGTATCTGGGCTGTGATTTTGAATTTCATTTTACAATTTCTGTGCCTTTTATTTTTACTTTAGTCTAATGGACACTACTGAGATAAATGCATAATTAGATTCCATGTTAGCAGGTATCTGGGCTGTGATTTTGAATTTGATCTTACAATTTCTGTGCCTTTTATTTTTACTTTAGTCTAATGGACACTACTGGGATAAATGTATATTGAAATTCCATGTTAGCAGGTATCTGGGCTGGGATTTTCAATTCTGTGCCTTTTATTTTTACTTTAGTATAATGGAAATTACTAGGATAAATGCATAATGAAATTCCATGTTAGCAGGTGTCTGGGGTGGGAAATTGAATTTAATTTTACAATTTCCGTGCCTTTTTATGTTTATTACTTCAGTATAATGGAAATTACTGGGATAAATGTATAATGAAATTCCATGTTGACAGGTATCTGGGCTGTGCATTCGATTATTACTTTTAAATAGTATAATAGACACTACTGGGATGTAATGAGATTCAATGTTGAAAGAGGACCAATGAAATGAATGTGACACCCTGGCATGACCAAAGCTTTCCATTGCAAAGCTTTTAAGTAACAAAACAAAAAATTAGCGCGGAAACTAATTTTTAGAATGACTCTGAATATACTAGGTTATCTTCAGCGATCAAATTACAATTGACCTCAAACAACCTACACGTACATGTAGATTTCCAACTTATCAGAACCGGTTCTTAAGAGTTTAGCGACTGACCTACTAGGCATCACAAACGATGGCCTTTACTTTCATTTTGCTGTCGTCGTTTATAGGATGTGGTAATGTGTTCTCTTTTTTCTCATGTTTGCATGTTTGTATTTTTGTGTTTTGTGGGTTGTCTGCACATTTACACCGATTTGCATCTATATTACGAAGGGTCTTCGCGGAAAAGTACCGTCATGGTCTTACTTTGTAAATCAGCTGAATTAAATTCGTACAATTATATAGACAAACATAATTTGTACATAAACAGAACATTTTGCTGCTCGGGCATGCATACAATTTTAAAGTGGTTGCTATGGAAACCATCACATTTACCGGTCCATTTTTGACCATCTTAAAGCTGACAAAAAGTCGATGTTTAATAATGCCGTTGAATTTGATAGTTTATCGTGTTATTTTCACCAAACTCTGTATGAGTAAAGTTCAATATGTTGGCGGTAAGCGCATGACATCTTGTGTGTGACGTCATTTAGGCGTAATGCGGCCATAATGTTTATTAAGCATGCCTACAATGCGCTGGAAACAACGGTCTTCAAACATTATGTTTTGGTATTTATAGAATGAAGCGCCGCTTAGAGCAGGAAACGCATATGGCGACATGGAAATTACGAAAACGGCAATCTACAATTAGTGTACATGATTTCTAGATGGCCAGAAAAGCGTCCATGTCGACCCAGGCAGTGTAACGTCAAATAACGTCATAATGTCGAAAATGATCGTCGTGACATAAAAGTGTAGAATTTGTGAATGAATAACACAATATAACGAGCTGTAGTTTCGACAAAATTCGCCACGGTAGACAACCAGATGTCGTACATGTGTGCCAGATGGACTCTAAAATGATTAAGAGCTAGAAACAAAAGGGATGGATGCATATAGCATGACGTTGTTACGACGTTGCGCCAGTTTTACTGTTGTAATCCTATATACATGTACGCACACGATTTAATGCTTAATTTTCATTCGATTTTTTTTTAATTTTGTGCATATGTTAACATTATGTTATAACATGCACAGAGATCGTGAATTTCCCATGAAAATTAACAAATTGGCAGCACTTTTCCACGAACAATTTAAACGTCCCTCGTACTTACATTTTTACGATAAACATTTTGTATTAACACTGCATTTTTATTTCCTGTTCAAGCTATCGCCAGTCTCGACCGATGTCCACCAAATCTACCGAGAAACCAGAACCTTATGCAGTTCGGCGCGAGCTGTTACGAATACCATCTTGATCACACAGAAAGCTGGAACTATGCGGATTCAAACTGTAAAATAAGGGGAGGTTACCTTGTGTCGATCAACAGTGCATCAGAACAGGCTGATGTGTTCAGAGGTCTACAGGTTAGTTCAATGCTATTATTCTGAAAATATCCCCATGCAATACACAGAGATTTTAAAGATGCAAAATTAAAAAATTTCAATGGAAAAAAAGTTGATATTTTAATAACGTTGCTCATATCTGTATGTTAGAGCGATGTGGTTTCTAGTAGCTAGCGAATGCCCCCAATCTGTGTTTTTTAACAAAAATAAAAAAAAACTGTATATCCCAGTATACCAAAGATTTAGTATGTAAAAGTGGGGTTTTGGAGGTATTTTTCACAAACCTGTTGAACAATGCATAGTTTGGTGTCTGTCTTGATGGGGGTCCTGTATTCACTGATCAATAAAAGTTATTTCTGGTTAACTCTTTATCCTCTATCATTTATTCATTAAAATTAGCTTGATTATTCATTAGCCGTATTATAGAGAAAAAATATAGAAACTGTCTGTATGTTTCTGTATTATCCATTGCCCCCTGCTCACCGCGGGGAGGTGGAAGTTGAGCAGGATATTTGTGTTGATGTTTTAAAATCTCATGTATGTACATGTACACATAAAATGTCAGATTGTCCTTTTAGTGTACAAGTTCATGGGAGGGGGCATCATTGGCTCAATGATTTTAAAAAAAAATCTGCAAGCTTGCACTGTTAGATGCGCAGTGAAGGATATAAGCCAAGTGACACCATGGGTCACCAAGCCATCAAGCCACCAAGCTTAGTTTTTCACCACTCAGGTAGACGCGCTCACAGAAAGCGATACAGCAACATGTTGTGGAACATGCAGAGCGTGACAAGGCACTAAAGATGTTACGGTCATCCACTGCATCCAAACCCAACTCCAGACGTCTTGACCTGTGTCTTGCCTCTGGGCGCAGCTGGGCGAGGACTAGAGAGTGAGGTTGACGTTGCGTACCTCTTCCTCACTATAATCCGATTTCATAGCGCATGTCATCTTATTTCTCAATTTCCCTTACGGATTGGCGCATGGATTGTGCGTACTTTAATGGACAATGCTGGGTCAGATAGACCACAGCGTAGAACGGCCCTTGTGGGCAGAGAACTTGGGAGGTATGATATACAGATAGCTGCATTGAGTGAGACTCGGTTCGCAGATGTTGGGGAGATCAAAGAAGTTGGTGCTGGATACACCTTCTTCTGGAGTGGACGCAAAAGTGAAGAGAGGCGTGAAGCAGTTGGCTTTGCCATCAAAACAGAACTTGTTGGTAAGCTGTCAGGATTGCCAAAAGGCATTAATGACCGTCTAATGACATTGAGACTTCCTCTGTCAGGCAATAAACATGCAACTATTGTCAGTGCTTATGCACCCACAATGACCAATCCAGATGAGGTCAAAGACAAGTTCTATGATGACCTAGACAATGTTATTTCTGCAACACCCCGCACAGACAAGCTTATCCTTCTTGGCGACTTTAATGCCAGAGTGGGTACAGACCACCAGACCTGGGAAGGAGTTATAGGTCCAGAAGGGGTTGGAAAGTGCAACAGCAATGGTCTCTTGCTTCTCAGGAAGTGTGCTGAACATGACCTTCTAATCACCAACACAGTCTTCCGTCTACCTAATAGGAACAAAACATCCTGGATGCATCCCCGTTCCAAACACTGGCATCTCATAGACTATGTCATAGTGCGGAGAACAGACAGGCAGGATGTTAAAGTGACAAAGACTATGTGTGGTGCAGACTGCTGGACAGATCATAGACTGGTTTTCAGCAAACTCAACCTAAGAATACAGCCTGCGAGGCGACCTCAAGGCAAGAAAGCTCTTAAGAGACTGGATGTCTCAAAGCTGAATAAAGACAGCATGAGACAAGATTTCTTAACAGACATTTGCAACCAACTGGATGCAATGAATCTCAGTTCAGAGGACCCCGAAGAAAACTGGACAGTTTTCCATAAAACAGTTCTTTCTTCAGCTGCAAGCACCTTAGGCCATCCATCTCGCAAACATCAAGACTGGTTTGATGAGAATGATGACGAAATTCAGAGGCTTCTTGAAGAAAAGCACCGATTGTACAAGGCACATCAAGATGATACTAGCTCAGTATCAAAGAAAGCAGCCTACAGCAACATTTGTAAGACAGTCCAGACCAAGCTTAGGGACATGCAAGATTCCTGGCTGAGGAAGAAAACAGAAGAAATTCAGTCTTTTGCGGATAGAAAGGACATGAAGAAATTTCATGATGCACTGAAAACCATTTATGGTCCAAAGAGTTCTGGAGCCACCACATTGCTCAGTGCAGATGGAAACACTCTTCTCACAGATAAAGAAGCTATCTTGGAAAGGTGGGCAGAACACTTCAATAGTGTGCTTAATCGACCATCAAGCATCAATGAGGATGCAATCGACAGACTTCCACAGATAGAGTGCAATGTTCTGTTAGATGAATTTCCTACCAGACCTGTTATCGATTACTTTCAAAGTTAATCACTAACGATTACAATTACTTTCAATCTTACGATTAACGATTACAATTAAAAATATTTTTTTCCACAATGTAATCGATTACAATTACAATTGATTTGCAAAAGTAATCGAATAATCAATCGATTAGTTTTGCATTTATAATCCAGCCAGTCTTGAATTACGCAGTTATGATTTAACTGTATATGGTATTATGTTGGCATATAGGAATCCTCTTGGTTTATTGGGCACTTTATCTTCAGATTGTAGTCTTTACAAAACAGTGAATCATAAACATAATTTTAGGTCTCATGATGCTGCGTGTGTGTTTATAATTTGGCAAACAACTCCAAATTGGACAAAAATGTTACTTGATTTGAATGTTGCAGTCATTTTGTCATCAATTTTGTAATATGACTCTCAAAGTTGTTGATTCTGTCATGGTCTCTCTATAGATTGATTCTGTTAATCCTTTGTATATTGTCACTAACTTGTTCTAGAGTGTTTTGACACCACAAACCATATGACTACTACATATGACACATGTTTATAAGTTAACCTGTAAAGGTGTGAACAACCAGGTAACAATAGGTTTTAACTTTTGCAATAGGTTTCAAAACATTTAGAATGAGGTAATACCGTATGTTTCTAAGCATGATCATAGGTCAAAGAACTGTAAGCAAAAAAGGAGTGTTCTAAGAAGAGTTCTGAAATGATATGGAAAATGCCAGAATTTCGATAAAAAATACACAAAGCGGACAAGAAAAATATAAAAATGTTAAATTTGTTGACCAGTATGCATCCTTATGATGTGCCCATGTCATTTTCATATAGAAAATGCTGTTTTTTTGTTTGTTTTTTTTTTTCTTTTTTTTTTTCTTCACATTTAGAGATAAAAGCCAAAAATAATGGCACTCTGCACAGTCTGATCTGTTACCTTATCAGAATTCCCATTTGATATATTAAAATTCTTGAAAATCACAGAATTCTTGTTGTGAACATAATTTTAGATATTAATTTATTTAATTTACTTTCTTTCTTTTACTCTCTTTTTTTTCAGAAAAAGAATTTTCAGCACGTCTTGGAATGTAATCGAAATTTAATCATAAAATCAATCACGATTACAGGCATTTTGAAAAGTATTCGAATAAGAATAAGATTAATTTTAATCGCAAAAATCTACGATTAAAGAATAATTTTCGATTGATAAAAATTTCAATCGAATAAAAGTAGTCATGATTAACGATTAAGATTAACCCAGGTCTGTTTCCTACCGTTACGGAAACAAGAAAAGCAGTTCAACAACTATCATCTGGCAAAGCCCCAGGTGCAGATGCAATTCCTGCCGAAATTTACAAGGCTGGGGGGCTACCCATGGCAGAGAAACTGACAGAGTTGTTTCACTGTATGTGGAGAAAGGAGGCTATCCCACAAGAATTTAAGGATGCATCCATAATCCACCTATACAAGCGGAAAGGAAATCCTCAAGTCTGTGACAATCACAGAGGCATCTCCCTCCTATCAATTGCTGGGAAGATACTTGCAAAAATTCTGTTGAATCGTCTGAATGTTCATCTTGATCAGACGGGACTTATCCCAGAAAGTCAATGTGGATTCAGAAAAGACAGAGGGACAATAGACATGATATTCACAGCAAGACAGCTTCAGGAGAAATGCCAAGAACAGAATGTAGATCTATACATGACGTTTGTTGACCTCACCAAAGCTTTTGACACTGTTAGTCGTGATAGACTCTGGAAAATCATGGCCAAGTTTGGCTGTCCACCCAGATTCATAGCAATGGCGCGGCAGTTTCATGATGGCATGCAGGCACGTGTGCAAAATGATGGAGAGTTCTCTGAACCATTTGAAGTAACAAATGGGGTCAAACAAGGCTGTGTTCTGGCACCAACACTGTTCAGCATGATGTTTTCTGCCATGCTTATGGATGCTTTTCAGGACAGTGACACTGGTTTTCCAATCAGGTACCGTTTTGATGGCAACATATTCAACCTCAGAAGGTTGCAAGCCAAAACTAAGGTCCAGACTGATGTGCTAGATGAGCTCCTCTATGCAGATGATATGGATAAGAATGCCAGCACAGAGGCAAAAATGCAAAGAGCCATGGATCAAGTCTCACAGTCATGTGATAACTATGATCTCACAATCAGCACAAAAAAGACAGAGGTTGTACACCAACCAGCGCCCGGAAAGCCATATAATGAACCAACCATCACTGTGAATGGGCAAAAACTGAAAGTTGTTGACAAGTTCACCTACCTGGGAAGCACTCTCTCCAGAGCAGTGCATATTGATGATGAGATCACTGCCAGAATTGCAAAGGCTAGTGTGGCATTCGGACGACTCCGTGCAAATGTCTGGGAGCGAAATGGAATCAAGCTTGACACCAAGCTGAAAGTCTACAAGGCTGTGGTACTGCCAACCCTCTTGTATGCATGTGAGACCTGGACAGTATACCAACGCCATGCAAAGAGACTTAACCATTTCCACTTAAGCTGTTTGAGAAAGTTGTTAAAAATCAAGTGGCAGGACAAGATTCCAGACACAGAGGTCCTGATGAAAGCAGGGATGCAAAGCATGCATACAGTCTTAAAGCTAGCACAGCTAAGATGGACTGGCCATGTTATAAGAATGCCTGATGCGCGACTTCCAAAGAAAGTTTTCTATGGAGAACTACAGGAGGGAAAGCGCTCTCAAGGTGGCCAGAAGAAACGCTACAAAGACACCCTCAAAGCCTCTCTGAAGGATTTCGAAATACCAATGGGGTCCTGGGAACAGACTGCACAGGAGCGATCAAAGTGGTGAGGTCTCATCAACAAAGGAGCAGCTCTTTCTGAAAAGAAGAGAATCTGTGAAGCTGAAAGAAAGCGAAGAGAGCGCAAAGCCAAAACAAATGTGCCACCATCAGACTCTATGACATTGACTTGCTCTACTTGCAACCGACAGATTAGAGCCAGAATTGGCCTAGTCAGCCATCAAAGAACTCACCAACACACATCAGCACTATTCAAGAAATAATGATGGTCTTTCTCATTAGTGAGAGACGAACTATCAGACGCGCTCACGTAGAAAATCACTAGTGATTACGATAACAATTGGATAATTGCCCAAATATGTTGCGCTGTATCGATGAGCATAGTTTGCGCTGTTCTGATGAGCTAAGGTAATAACCCTTGCGCTGTTTTGATAAAAACCCGAGAGGCAAACTCCGTGCAAGCTATCATTTTCGTACATTTTAGTGACGTTTTAGAAATTTAACATTTCGGACCAATCCTAAGTTCGAAAAATTTCTGGTGCCGTTTGTGTAAGTAATTTGTGAAATAATTTACAGTATACATTATCCTCGTTTTTTCCCCACCCCTCGGTTTGTTGAGTGGGAATTTATTTCTGATTGCGCCATTTCCTGATGATTGTCTACTTTAACCTTTTTTTAATCTTCCTGCCTTTCTCGTGGACCTGCCAGATCTTTTCGTGTCTAACCACAAACAAAGGTTTCCCTTGGCACGGCACATCCCCTCGGTCTAGTAACCGTTTGTCGAACTCAGAGCTTTTGTCATCGTCATTTTTAGATTTTGTGGAGACTAGCAGTCTCAATCCCACTTGTTTTTTCGTCTAAAGGACTCATTCTCGGTCGAGTCACCGGTTTTTGCACTATCTATATTCAAAACCGAAATTTGATATCATTTACACGTGTGTTATCACCGAGACTAGTAGTCCATTCATTTCTATTGGCATGCCATGTACCTCGCAATCTGTAACATTTCATTTATTAATAATTAATCAAGCACTAGATATTATATAATTAATTAGTAATTCATGTTTTCTTTTCCTGATAACATGATTTTAATCAAGGGTGATATAGGATAATTTTACACCTAATGTTGCTTCTTGACAGACAATATGTAGCCTCGGTTGTTATTTGCGTCAACTGAGCGATCGAAACAAACGGCTAAACCCTTTCGAAACAAAAAATGTTGCTTTTTATTAGCACGTATTCAGAGACGAGAAACTGATAGATACGAGTACTTTAATTTCCAGTACCACAAACAGTGTTGACAATGTAATCAGTTAAATGGGTGAACATTTAAGGCGTTTAAGTTTAAACAACATTTCCCTCAAGTTGGCTGTTTACTTGAGTGGTTATGCCTTCAATCCCATTTTGAGTATCATGGCATTCTAGTGGTTGGTAGAATGGAGCTGAACCTGGCATTATTAAATTACAGCTCCTCAACTCTCATCTGAACCTGACATTATTACATCACAGCTCCTCAACTCTCATCTGAACCTGGTATTATTACAATACAGCTCCTTAACTCACATCTGAACCTGGCATTATTACAATACAGCTCCTTAACTCACATCTGAACCTGGCATTATTACAATACAGTTCCTTAACTCTCATCTGGAACCTGGCATTATTACATTACAATACAGCTCCTTAACTCTCATCTGAACCTGGCATTATTAAATTACAGCTCCTTAACTCTCGTCTGAACCTGGCATTATTACATGTACATCACAGCTCCTCAACTCTCATCTGAACCTGGCATTATTACATTACACCTCCTCAACTCTCATATTACACCTCCTCAACACTCATCTGAACCTGGCATTATTACATTACAGCTCCTCAACTCTCATCTGAATCTGGCATTATTACATTACAGCTCCTCAACTCTCATCTGAACCTGGCATTATTACATCACAGCTCCTCAACTCTCATCTGAACCTGGCATTATTACATTACAGCTGCTCAACTCTCATCTGAACCTGGCATTATTACATTACACCTCCTCAACTCTCATCTGAACCTGGCATTATTACATTACAGCTCCTCAACTCTCATCTGAATCTGGCATTATTACATTACAGCCCCTCAACTCTCATCTGAACCTGGCATCATTACATCACAGCTCCTCAACTCTCATCTGAACCTGGCATTAATACATTACAGCTCCTCAACTCTCATCTGAGCCTGGCATTATTACATTACAGCTCCTCAACTCTCATCTGAACCTGGCATTATTACATTACAGTTCCTCAACTCTCATCTGAACCTGACATCATTACATCACAGCTCCTCAACTCTCATATGAACCTGGCATTATTACATTACATCTCCTCAACTCTCATCTGAACCTGGCATTATTACATTACAGCTCCTCAACTCTCATCTGAACCTGGCATTATTACATTACAGCTCCTCAACTCTCATCTGAACCTGGCATTATTAACTCTCATCTGAACCTGGCATTATTACATTACAGCTCCTCAACTCTCATCTGAACCTGGCAGTATTACATTAGAGCTCCTGAACTCTCATCTGAACCTGGCATTATTACATTACAGCTCCTCAACTCTCATCTGAACCTGGCATTATTACATCACAGCTCCTCAACTCTCACCTGATCCTATTATGATTCAATTTCAGCTCCTAAACGCTCGCCTGACCCTAAAATGTTTCAATTTCAGCTCCTAAACAAACTTCAAGATGTCTGGATCGGTTACTCTGACGGAGATGGGGATCAGGAGGGGAAGTGGCAGTGGGCTTCTGGTATGTATTAAGAAAACACGATCATGAAATGAGCCGCCTCATGGGAAAACCAACAATCTGCATAGGCGAAAACAAAGACGCAGATCAGCTTCGCGGTAACCGCGAAGCTGATCAGCGCCTTTGTTTTCGCTACTCGGATAGTACTATTCCTCTTCTACTTAAATCCGAAATTTCAAGCTTCTAGCTCTTTTCTGTGCGTGTACAGGCCGGTTTGTGTCAGACCTGATCGGAAACCACATTGTTGGTTTTCCCACGAGGCGGCTCAAATGCAAAGAGTTTTCTTAAACCGTACAAAATAAAAAGACGTCTACTTTTTTCTCAAAACACGTAAGATACGCCTGGTATGACTAGATGTAGGTACCCATTATTGGTCCTCATTGATGTAAGTAGTTATATCAGTTAATATCAGTTTCCGATTTTTACGGGTGCATATATGTGGCAGCTTAAGATTCGCATTATTACATGTATCAATGTACATTGCTATATCAATGCAATAAGCCAAACGTTAATTAAGAATACATTATATCTACATTAATTGCTGGTTTCCAGCTTACAAATAATCAATTATAGAAAACCAGGTAACCAGTAATACCCCCTCAGTTAGTCATTGGTCAATATTTGAAGGTGTGTCCAGTATTGACCAATGGCTAACTGAGGGGATTTTATTGGTTACCTGGATTTCCAATATTGATAAATGGAAAGGTACAAGTAGGCAAAGATCAGGAAAAGATTCCCAACCGAGGTTGGAAAAAAACAAACTAACAATCAGGTACTTATACCATGAAACATATCGTAAGCCGAATGAGCAGCTATTTTCCCAATAGGTGGCCACTCAGTTACCTTAACTTAACTAAAAATATGAAAACATATTTAAGGCGCCAACAGCACAAAAAAATTTTAAACACCAAGAAATAAAACAAAAAGAACCACCACAGAAGTATCGACTTGGAACGACCAGTAACACAAAGTTACTGGCAGGCTTAAATCGGTTTTACAGGTACCTAACCTCACCCTCAGCTTCTGCAGTGGTTCATAACGGAAAACGTGAAACCAGCAAATTAATATGGATTTGGATTATATACATGACAAAACAGAATGCAACTTCGTCCGAAAATAATAATCCAATAATAATAATAATAATAATAATAATAATAATAATAATAATTATTATTATTATTTTTATTATTATTATTATTATTATTATTATTATTATTATTATTATTATTATTATTATTATTCAATAATGCACAGCATATCAAATAATGATTATTACAGGTGAACCAACAACTTATACCAACTGGGCTACGGACCAACCAGGCATGGTATATGGGTGGGAAGACTGTGCGATAATGGACCACGGGGACTCAGGATATTGGCACGACTATACCTGTGACTCAACCCTTGGTGGGCTTGTAAAGAGTAGATACGGTTGGGTGTGTGAATTTCCCATAGGGAGCAATAAACTTTGATAACTTAAATAAAAATAGAAATTGATGTAAACCATAGTGTTGCGACTTTTTATTGAATTACCACCATTTTCTTTTGACTCACCAAAATATTCTAATCTTACATGGTCTAGTTTCTATTGCCAGTGAGTTCTCTTCTTTGTTTTATAGAAAATAACTACACATTACCAAATATAAACGGGTTTATCTAGGGTTAGTATACTGATGAAATGGCGAGGTTCTTTGATCATTAGGTTGTTATCTATTTTATAATGTTACGAAACAAACGACAATGACAATTTTCGCCTAACATCTCACTCGAGGTGAGGACATTTGCTTTCCGCAAAATGTTTATTTAGTCAACAGCTCAGTAATCACTCCGCAGAAGGACTCCTCAAATTTTGCCACCATGGCGGTACATTTTGTTGATTATTTATATTTGCTTGTCCATTGTTTCATCTTCGTAACGCTGCATAACACACACGGCGAATGACGTCACAAAACGTCACTAAAATTAATTACTATGGAACGCCAAAGCTGTCTGATGGTAAGGAATAAAAACATTTGATTCATCATTGTCATTATGTCCTGCTCACATTTGATTATATGTTGTTTAGTGTGCATTATGTAATGAGAAAAAGTCCATTATATGCTGGACCAGGTTCTTTCTATTATGAAAATTTTCATTATATGATGAGTAAACATCTTTATATTATGGTAGACTTACATATAATTATTATATGACGTATATTATGGTAGACTTATATTATATGCTGATACAACCTCATTATATTATGTATGTTTCGCATTATATTATGGGTTATTGTCTTTATATGCATCAAGTTGATTATGCGCAAACTTCATTATATGATGAGACAACTACATTATATGATGTGGACGATTTTGCGAGAAGACGAATTACATTGACACCGTTTAGAGAGTTATTGTATACATCCCGGGACTACCGGACATACTGCTGATTCTATCTATCTATCTACATCTATCTATCTATCTATCTATCTATCTATCTATCTATCTATCTATCTATCTATCTATCTATCTATCTATCTATCTATCATCATCATGATCGATCATAATCATGATCGATCATCATGATAGATCATCATGATCGATCTTCATGATCATCATCATCATCATGATCAATCATCATCATCATGATCGAGCATCATCATGATCGTTCATCATGATCGATCATCATGATCGATCATAATCATCAAAATGATAATCATGATCGATCATCATCGATAATCAAGATCGATCATGATGATTATGATGATGATCGATCATGATGATGATCGTTGTTGATCGATCATGATGATCGCTAAGGGCGATGATCGATCGATCATGATGATCGATCATGATGATGATGATCGATCATGATGATGATTGATCATGAGAATGATCGATATGGTGATGATGACCAATCATTATGATCGATCATGATGAGGATCGATTATGATGATGATCGATCATGATGACCGGTTTGTGCATATATTGAAGTTTCGACGATGATGATCGATCGTGCAAATTTTTGTTTCACCAGTTTTCAGAGGTGTTTTGTCAAAGTTGTACTCTTCGCTTTGTTTCACTTTTTCCAAACTTTATAGGTTAAACAGGTGCGGAAAATATATACCTTTTTATCATTCTATGCCACAGAGTTCTGTTATATCTGAAACACTATTTCAACTTGAATAAAAGCGCTGCAGGCATGCATGATACCCCGCCACGCAAATTTAATTTAGCAAAAATGTTTGTCAATAAATTCTCAAGATAAAGAGCAGAACAAAATTTTGTCATAAATGAAGGACCATAACTCTGTATACATTGATAAAATTTACCCATCTTCAATCCCAAACCACTACTTCCTGATTTGAACTTTTATACAAAGTTTGAAGAAAATTGGTTGATAAATGCACAAAACGGAGGTAGGAAACGAAATTTTAATGTAAATTATGGGCCATAACTCTGTACTTATTTAACGCAATTTATTCATTTTCAATCCCAAACTCTCCTTCCTGATATGAACTCCTATACATGTACAAAGTTTGAAGAAAATAAGTCAATAAATGCTCAAGATAGAGTCCTGAAACAAAATTTTAACGTAAATCAAGGGCCATAACTCTGTACTTATTCGACAAAATTTACCCATCTTCAATCCCAAATCACTCCTTCCTGGTATGAACTCCTATACAAAGTTTGAAGAAAATCGATCAATAAATATTAAAGATAGAGCCCGGAAACAAAATTTTAACGTAAATCAAGGGCCATAACTCTGTACATATTAGACGAAATTTACCCATCTTCAATCCCAGACCACTCCTTCTTAATATGAACTCCTATACAAAGTTTGAAGAAAATCGGTTAATAAATGCTCAAGATAGAGCCCGGAAACAAAATTTTAACGTAAATCAAGGGCCATAACTCTGTACTTATTTGACGAAAATTACCCATCTTCAATCCAAGACCACTCCTTCATAGTATGAACTCCTATACAAAGTTTGAAGAAAATCGGTCAATAAATACTCAAGATAGAGCCAGGAAACGAAATTTTAACGTAAATCAAGGGCCATAACTCTGTTCTTATTTGACGAAAATTACCCATCTTCAATCCCAGACCACTCCTTCCTGATATGAACTCCTATACAAAGTTTGAAGATAATCGGTCGATAAATGCTCAAGATAGAGCCCGGAAACGAAACGCTGACGGACGGACGGACGGACAGACAGACGGACGGACGGACAGACGGACGGACGGACACTCGAACGCAAATTTTTTTTGGAGGGTATAACATAATACCCCGCACTTTTTTAAGTGGCGGGGTATAAAAATGATGAAACTTTTAGGAAGGTGAGCTAACTCCTTACTTAGGAACCGGATTTGGCTGAAACTTAACATGATTAAAGCTGATGTGTATATCCTGGTTACAAATACGTTTGACCAGAATTAGATCAATACCTAGCTAGAAAATAAGAAATGCTGTTTGACTGCCTTCACGAGCTCCTGTGCATCCGTGTTTATGTGCAGTATGTGCACCCGGGTGCAAAAATACACCCGGGTTCAAATCTGCTCCCGGATGCAAATTGGCACCCCCTTGTGTAGCGTTCATATCCAACCAAATCATGATGATGATCGATCGTCATGGTGATGATCGATGATGATGATGATCGATTATGATGATCGATCATGATGATGATGATGTTCGATCATAATGATAATGATCATGATCATGATGTTCGATCATGATGATGATGATGATGATGATGATGATGATGATGATGATGATTGATATTGATGATGATCGATATTGATGATGATAGATCATAATGACGATCATGATGATGATGGTGATGATCGATCATTATCATGATGATAGATAGATAGATAGATAGATAGATAGATAGATAGATAGATAGATAGATAGATAGATAGATAGATAGATAGATAGATAGATAGATAGATAGATAGATAGATAGATAGATAGATAGAATCAGCAGTATGTCCGGTAGTCCCGGCATGTACAATAACTCTCTTAACGGTGTCAATGTCATTCTACTTCTCGCAAAATCGTCCACATCATATAATGTAGTTGTCACATCATATAATGAAGTTTGCGCATATAATGAAGTTTGTGCATATATTGAAGTTATCGAACCATATAATCAACTTGATGCATATAAACACAATTGCCCATAATATAATGAGGAGCATACGTAATATAATGAGGTTGTATCAGCGTATAATGTAAAAAAAGGTACAAGTAGGCAAAGATCAGGAAAAGGCGCAATCAGAAAAAGATTCCCACTCCAAAAACCGAGGTGGGAAAAAACCAAACCAACAATCAGGTACTTATACCATGAAACACACCGCAAGCCGAATGAGCAGCTATTTTCCCAATAGGTGGCCACTCAGTTACCTTAACTTAACCAAAAATACGAAAACACACATAAGGCGCCAACAGCACAAAAAATGTTATACACCAAGACACAAAACAAAAAGAACCACCACAGAAGTCTACCATAATATAAAGATGTTTACTCATCATATAATGTAAGTCTACCATAAAATAAAGATGTTTACTCATCATATAATGAAAATTTTCATAATATAAAGAACCTGGTCCAGCATATAATGGACTTTTCTCATTATATAATGCACACTATACAACATATAATCAAATGTGAGCAGGATATAATGACGATGATGAATCAAATATTTTCATTCCTTACCATCAGACAGCTTTGGCGTTCCATAAACTTCGCTAGCGCGCTTTTTTTTGGTGCATAAAACAAAACAAACACGCGGTCTTTATTAAGTCATTATAGGTGACCTTTATTAGGTCAGTAGCTAAACTAAGGCACTACTTTTGAAATTCCTTTATTAAGATTAAAGTAGGCAATGATCAGGAAATTGCGCAATCAGAAAGAAAGTCCCACTCCGAAAACCGAGGTGGGAAAAAACTAAATCAACAATCAGGTACTTATAGTAAAACATATCGTAAGCCGATTGAGCAACTATCATCCCAATAGGTGGCCACTCAGCCACCCAAACTTAACCAAAATATGAAAACACACAAGCTGCTAGCAGCACCAAAAATTCAATTTCAACACATAAAACAATAATAACTTCCTTTATTAAGCCGCTAATTAGAGTCGTTGTGCTATACATGTAAAAAATCATACTTTAGTTAATTTTAAGTTTTTTTTGTGATGATGCTATGACGTAGTAAAAATTACTTCACGCCAAACTAACATTTGCTGTTTTATGTACTAGAAAATGAATATCAATATCTATGGCTTGGTTGATTTGGAGTTAATCGTACCACCAACAGCTTACTAGGTCAAATGAAGACGGGACCTGGCTTTAAAGTCTTGTCTGGTAGACTGTAAAGGCCTCGGATGGCACATATGGCTCCAAGTTTATACATTACGAAAAAAACTTGCCCGTGCAATATATAGAAAATGTTTGAGCTTTAAAAATTGGAAACATTCAGCTGAAAAATGTTGATATTTTTCTCATTTTTGCTCAAACCATAGACTGTGTGTACACGTTAGAACCGTTCTAACGAGTACCCACAATCTATGTTTTGGAGCAAAAATAAGATAAAATAGGTATACCCCTGCAAACCCCAGTTTTACTTTATAAAAGTGGGGTTAAATAGGGTATATACATGTATTGCACGGACTTGTTTTCCTGATGAGGCAAGTGACTTAGCCACTACGCAACGAGGATTTCTAGGTCCACGCGGCGAGGCATTTCCTTAGCCCTACCCCGGTTTGAAGAACCAATGTGCAGTTTGAATTGTAAACCGTGGTTTAGGATTTCAAACCTTGGTTTAAGGTTTTCAAACCCACAGTTTGAAGTTCAAACCTTGCTTTAAAGAATTAATGTGCATTTGGCTTGCCATATCGGTGCCTTGTTCAGTGCTTGTTGTTCTAATGCGGTGGTTCTGTGGTATTTTCACTAATCCATATTTGAAAGCGGCATTCTATGTCACATCATCTGGATTTCGTTTCAGTCGTTGGTTCACGTTTTTAGCTGATTGTTTATTCGTAGAGGACCCTGGCTGTCTTTGTTAGTGCCTCGATTCATTGTCAACGAGAAATTTTAAGAAGGGACTTTCCGCTTGTCCTTAGATTACTACATGTATTTGTAAAAATTATTTTATTTATTTATTTTTTTTTTTGGGGGGGGGGGCAAAATTTAGTATTCTAACTCAAAGACTTGAAAAAAATGTTCCAGTGCACTTGGTGGGAAATCCACGTCATCATTTAATCTATCTATGAGGCTTCGATCACAAAGATGGACTTAATTGGGATGCACACTCACAAAATTAGATACTCAATTTTATTTATATTAGATATTCGAAATTGCATGGGGAGGGTTTTAGAAACATACTTCTAAGCAATGTTTTAATTATTTGACCTCGCTTATTAAATTCATGTGTCTTTGATAAAGACTTCTAACATAAATTCTCGAAATTGCAGCACAATAGTCTGGCTTTCGTTGCCGGTTTAAGAAGGGCTACTGACGAGGGATCATTATCCGAAATTGCGCAATATAGTCCATACTATCTCCCTTTGAATGTTTTATTGCTTCCAAAGGAAGTCCTTGGCGAAAAGTGTTGGGCGCGTATCAGCTGCGCTTGTACGATAATCAGATGTAATAAGACATGGCTCATATTAGTCTGTCACATGGTCAAAGCTTAATATAGTTCATTAAATTGCAGTGCAGCCACGACAAAGACGACAAAAAGTCGTTATTATTTTCTGGTAGTGACGATGTAAAGTTAGAGGAGGGAGTTTTTACAAACAATACTAGTTGAGGTAAGTGCATTATCATTACGTTTGACAATTATACCTTATTTAATATATACTCCAGAATATATTTTGAAATACTTTTGTGCAAACAAACATTTTTGAATAAAGATACATAAAAACATTAATAAAATATTCTTATGGAGGTATGGCGCGGAATTAGTCCGGCAGGAATATGGGATATTTTCACTGGACCTGGTAATCAGGTATAAAGTTTTTTTCTTGATGGATTCCTGTACTATAGGCATTGTCTTTCAAGAATCTGACTGATGACACTTTGTCATCATTGGGGGTTTTGAGAAATTCAAGTTGGCGTCCAATATGTCTGCCAAATATATGGATTTCAACTATAATTTTAGTTATTATGATTTAAGAGTACTTCTGTGCTTATTTGGTCATCAAATAATGACTGATAATTAAAAAGAAAGCTTCGCTCTTTGTAAGAAAGCTGTAAACATCAATCTTTTCAAGATGGCATCCAAAATGGCCGCCAGAAATATATTATTCAACCAAATCATTAATAACAATGACCTAAAAGTATTGTTGTCTTTATTTTTAATGAAATTAATAATGGGGGACAATTGAAGGTGAAGCTTAATTCCTTTTAAGAAAGCTGTAAACATATGATGTTTCTAGGTGGCATCCAAAATGGCTGCCAGAAATATGCGATATTTCTTTAGTTTTCATGTCTGTGCAAAATTGGCAAAAAATGCCTAGGTATGATGATGCCATATATCTTTTAAGTCCATTAACAAGTGCTTTGCCTATATTTTAATGAAAATAATAGCTTTGCTGCATCTCAATATGTAATGAAAAGTACAGATTTAGCACAGAAGACTATATGTTCACAGTTCTAATATTGTATTACTGAAGATGAAATGACAAGTCGGGGAATACTAAGCACACAGTGGGTACTTATATGGTTTATAATGTCCAGGTTTCCATATTAATAAGTAATGCAGTGTATGAATTGTTATATATTCTTACCAGACCAGATGCATCTACTGAAAGTTAAAATAAAGGGTCTGGTTTCCTGTCCACTAAGTGGTTTGACTCAAAACTCAACTATAATTGAGCCGCGACGTGAGAAAAAAAACAGTCTTCGGGGTTTCCGACGAGGTCTACCACAGAAACAGCTTTAGCTTGTAAATTTGCTTTTAACTTAATTTCACGTTGAGGTAAAGAAGACTTTACTAGAATAGAACTTCCACCAGAAGCTCTGGCACAATCACAGTGGATGTGATTGTAAACATTAAAGCCTTTGAAAGTAAAGTTGTCGTCAGTTTTCAGAAAAGTTTCTCGAAGACAGAAAACAGATGGTCCTAGCAGAGTTAAGAGTAACATCAATTCATCATAACGTGGTTTAATTCCTCGACAATTCCACTGTATACATGCAATTCTTTGTTTATTCTTTCCATTAAATAATTTTCAGAGAATTAAGAACTTGACCTTTCAGACAGGAACCTACATTCAGTATTGGTAATTCTTGGAAGATGCACTTTGCGAGGACTAGGAGGAGTGATATCCTCTTCCATGCCCTCACCAAGACAGTCATAGTAATTCTCAATTCTAAAGGGGTCATCAGCCCCTTTAGGTATTTTATCGGACAGAAGCTTCTGTTTGTCCTTTGCTGAGTGAGGTTTTGATGGTGAAAGAGGCTTTCCTCCTGCAGCTGAAGGTTTACCCCCTGCAGCTAGAGGCTTACCTTCTGCAGTTTTACTCTACGGAGTGCTTTGCACAGGGGGAGGATTACCTCCTGCTAGTGCAGGGGATACTTTACCTCCTGCAGTCTGGTTGGTACCAGAAGGGACATCGCCTCCTTAATTTTTTTTAATCTGAACGTCGTATGTTTCATCAGTTTGCGTCATGGCATCAACTAGTTTGACTTGTGTGCCAGCACTTTTTATGATGTTGACATAGTTCTTGTTTGTCATGGACGATTGCTGTTCTACAACTTTTTCGCGCTTCGAAGAAGAGCAGATTTCTTGTATATTTTATCTTAAGGAGCTTCTTTTCGTTGTGCCAAGTCGGGCAGTCATGTGAAAAAGTTGAGTGTGGGCCACTGCAGTTGACGCACTTTGCTGCTTTCTCAAAGTTGCGATCATCACTGCAGTGTTTCTCTTCTGCACCGTTTGAGAAGCCTTCGTGGTGCAGTGGTTATGCCACTCGCCTTGTAAACCAGGGGTCGCAGGTTCTCCAGTCCGTCGAATGGGACTATAAACCGAGGTCCCATCTCCATATGACCTTAGCTGTTGATTCATCTCAAATGCTCTCCGCCCTCCATTTAGCCCTACAAGCGAACACATAAAGTAAGTGGCTTTCCAACTCAAAAGTGTTAGAAATACACAGAGATATACTGCTTACACGATTCACCCGTTGAGCCGCCACCTTCTAGGAATGATAAAGATAGAAAGACGCTTATGGGCATATGGTAGGTATCAGGGACGATACTGAAAGACAGTAAGAGAAAGCAAAAGGTATTCCTAGGGCTTGGCGTGACAAAGCCGATTGACCATACCCGAGTCCACATAGCCTCCCGACTAGCCGAAATCAGGGCCAGAGTGATGTTTTGCATGCCAACAATTAATGTCAGCACAGCAAACACACTCAATCACCAGGATCCCTTAATCCAAACGACACGGGTCGCCGCTCATGGCAAACGAGCCGCTCCTCTATTCGACCAGGGTTTAATGGTTCCGCAAGAGGGGGGGCGACCGGTCAATTCTAACGCAGGTCTGGCACGGGACGGAGGTTAATCATGTTTTGTTTTTAACCATGCACCTTCTTGGACACGTTTTTCTATGTAATGGCTGAGAAGTACTTATATCTGACGAGTCCATAATCTCCCTATTGTCAAAACTATTAAACATCACAGACTTTCCACATTATGGCAGCCGGTCAGTGTATGTTCTTGTTTTACAAATTCGAATATAGCTAATAATACATTTATCAAGATATTTTCAACTTGTTTACCACTAGGTTATATTAATTAAATGACTTTGATGGCAGTTCGTGAAGCTAACTGGCTTCATTTAAGCGTCGAACTGTGTATGGTGTTACTGACGCAAACCGTTTTAAAATTATCATTAAAGAACAGTATGCTGTTGACCATTCGCTATCAAAAACCAGACTACCCTCATGTTATACATTGCACAAAACGTTCTACTCAAGAGCCATACATGTTTCAGCTTAGACTGAAAACATGTGGTGAAGCCTACATTTATTTTATCACTAAAAAGTAGTTAAGTCCCGACACTCTATGGAAAACGAGTTATAAGGAAATCAAATAAATTACTTATTTCATTCATACTGTTAACGCGTGCCATGCACCCATCGATATTAGCTATTAAGTGTCAGGTATGGCATGAGCAGCCTACTGTGAGTGTTATTGGTTGTGATGATTTTAGAAACACATGAACAGTATCATACTGACGTACCTAAATGGCATATCATTAACACTTTAATTGGCATTGTTTGTTGTCTTTTTGAATTGTAGGGTTCAATGAAAGTACATCGCAAGTCATATATGTCACGAATTAACTATATTTATGACATTGACGTGTTGTAGCCAAAGGAACGGTTCGACGTCGTGCTGGGGACAAATACCTTCCCGGTTTGACGACCGCCGTCGTTTGAAAGCGAACTTATACTACTTACTCAACCATACGAACCTGATTTTGTTCTATGCATCAATGAAATTTTCGTTCGAAAAATCGATTTCGAAAAATCATATTTATGAGAATTCTTTATATCCCACTTTGCAAGAAAGATATACAATTGGATCTCTGCTTAAACGCCCAAAATGAAATGTTTTGAGATAATTAATGTCTCCATAATTGCTATGAACAATATCACTGAAAATCAATATTCTGGCAGCCATCTTTGAAAACTATTGGCAATCAAATAAGAACCATATTGTGGCAGCCATCTTAAACATCGTGATTCAACGACAAATCTGTGAAATTATGACACAATCAGATATGTGAATGTGTACAGTTTTTATACAAAACAATGTATGTTGATATGCTAAATACATTGTCAAAACTGTTAAAATTAACGAAAATCTATATTCTGGCAGCCTTCTTGGACACCATCGTTGATATACCAGTATATTCAGAATGACTACGGTCAGATAAGTTGCTGTGTGCAATATGTGAAGGAAAAATGCATTTTTGATTCATTTACGGGGCGAAAAGTACTATTATATCAAAGCTTTGAATTTCTGAAAGACCTTTTGGACGCCATCTTGATTTTCTCAAATTCCCCAATGATGACAAGGTGTACAGATGCAGTTTTTATTTTTAGAGAATCACTCGGCTGATAATAAGCTTCTCTACATGGCCTCATTTGACCTGCAGAAAAACATTTAATTGCGTCAAATTGGATTTCATCTGGTAGACACTGTGAAAACTAGGAAATGATGAGAGGCTAGTGCCTCTTGTCCAATCCATGTACATGTATTGGGATGTGAGAAGCAAAGTTAGAGTTGGTATGGGGTACACTGAGGACTTTGGTGTCTTAGTGGATGTTCACAAGGGCTCTGCCAATAGCACGCTGATGTCTAGGAAAGAAACGTCCTATTGATGGACAAATGGTGAAGAAGCTTGAAGTTGATAATGAAATTATTGAAGTAGTTCCAAAAGTCTGTTATCTAGTAGACATCTTTCTGCTTGTTGTGAATATGGCCCATTTGTCAAAACTGGTTGTTACAATAAGCTTTCGGCAAATTTTGCCAATTGCTTACCCTCTTCACCAACATTTTCTGCTGCTTCTGACAAACGGTAAAATGAATTTGATTACCCGTATAATGCTAAATGTAGCATGTAGAGCACAACAATGGTCAGATTGCTAAACAAGCTAAACGTAGTTGCACAAAAGAGACTGGTAACGAAACCATGGGATAAAATGTTGTTTGATATGAGAACGGAGCTTGGGAAGGGCTATTACGAAAATTTGCCCATACAATAAACAGAGAATTCTGTCGGCATTGAATATTAAAAAAATCATTGGAAGAGTTCTGATAATTTTAAAATGTTTGCTCAAAGTATTTATTGTGGGTACACATTAAAACCGCCTCGCCGAGGTGGTTCTAATGAGTACCCACAAAAAAAAGAAAAATAGGTTTACCCCTGTAAACCCCAGTTTTGCTTTATAAAAGTGGGGTATGAGGGTGTATACTTTTCATGGCCATGTTTTCTTCATGCAATGCTGATCCTCAGAATCATTCACAGTGTAGAAGTCGTCTAGGAAGATAACTTGTCAGACAAGTACAATTCTCGGTAGAGGACAAAAGACGACAAAAATGGACATCATGATGATGATGATGATGATGATGATGATGATGATGATGATGATGATGATGATTGACTAAAACTTAGATACACTAAACAAATACATGTTAAATAATTTTAATCATAAGAACTTTGAAAAACAACATGTAAAAATGAAAGAAAAAAAAAGAATATGTTAATACTTTCCTACTTTGGTAGCCATTTTGGATGCCATCATTAGTAAAAAGATAATTTGCCTAATACAAACTAAAATGTAACTTGCATTTGTGGTGTTATGTGCTTGAGAACATTTCATCAATGCAAATTCTTCATTCTGATCGAAACAGCATGTTTTATCACACTTTCAGTACTGTGTGTACTAAATTTCAGGTAAATTAATGGCGGCCATTTTGAAAATAGCCGCCATCTTTGAAAATTACGAGTTTATTTTCATAATTTGATATCTTGAAATTTTCATTTATTGAATTTTGGGGTTTTAAAACTTTTAAAGAAAGCAACACTGTAAACTGACAACTAACTGTAAAGGCTGTATATGGGAAAAAGCCGCCATTTTGAAATTCAAGATGGCGGCCGTCACAGGGCGAATTTCACGTGGCACTGACCCTCAAAAAATCTTATAATTATAGATATAGTCATGTACCAAGTTTCATGCTTTTATCAAAAAGTGCACAATCATTTCACATATCCGCCCTGCTACAGTTGGATTCTTTGAAGACAATGCCTAACCAACACGAATCAGTAAAGAAAAAAACTTTATACCTCATTACCAAGTCAAATTGATTTCCTGCTGGACTAAATACGTGAAATACATATTGTATTTTAAAATATATTCCTTCTTATTTAAAATGCCTGCCCCATTTTAAAATAGTATAAAACATATTTAATGTCTATCTTAAAATATGTAACATGTAAACATCGTGTAAATTGTGTTTAGCATCTTCTTGTGTGCGTTAGAAATTTGATTAAGTTGGTAATTTTGAGCATTATTATGCAGAGCGGTTCATAATATTTGTTACATTTTCAATCATAAATAGATTTGTTCCTGCGGTACATGTATTATTATAGTTTATATAGAATAGTTTGATTGGTACCATAATACAATGTTTATTATATTTACCAGTTAGATTTTAAATAAAATTGCTCAAATACCTAACAAACTGTCCATACGTACATGTAAATATCGTTTATGAGGTCCATACTTGGCTATATAGCAACGTCAAGCTTTGTTCGATAGTTTGCAATTTCTTTGAGGGTATATTGAATGAAAATATGCTCGGCGGCAAACGTTTAGTCAGTATAAAAACTTGTAAAATCCAATTGGGACTGTATAAATAGTTATAGTCCAAAACCCCTTGATAGTTTGGTATTAAAATAACCAGTCATGGTCGTTCGTCTCTCACTAATGAGAAAGACCATCATTATTTCTTGAATGGGTTTTGGTGAGTTCTTTGATGGCTGACTAGGCGCAATTTCTAGCTCTAAACTGACGGTTGCAAGTAGAGCACATCAATGTCATGGACTCAGCTGGTGACCCATTGGCATTGGCTTTGCGTTCTCTGCGCTTTCTTTCAGCTTCACGGATTCTCTTTTTTTTTCAAGGAGAGTTGTTCCTTTGTTGATGATACCTCACCACTTTGATCGCTCCTGTGCAGTCTGTTCCCAAGACCCAATTGGTATGTCAAAATCCTTCAAAGAGGCTTTGATGGTGTCTTTGTAGAGTTTCTACTGGCTACCTTGAGAGCGTGTTCCCTCTTGTAGTTCTTCATAGAAGACTTTCTTTGGAAGTCGCTCATTGGGCATTCTTATAACATGGTCAGTCCACCTTAGCTGTGCTAGCTTTTAGACAGTATGCATGCTTTGCATCCCTGCTTTCTTCAGGACCTCCGTTTATTGAATCTTGTCTTGCCACTTGATTTTAATAGCTTTCTCAAACAGCTGAAGTGAAAATGGTTAAGTCTCTTTGCATGACGCTGGTTTACTGTCCAGACAGGTCACACATGCATATAGATGGTTGGCAGTACCACAGCCTTGTAGACTTTCAGCTTGGTGTCAAGCTTTCCATAGCGCTCCCAGACATTTGCATGGAGTCGTCCGAATGCCACACTGGATTTTGCAATTCTGGCAGTGACCTCATAATTAATGTGCACTGCTTTTTGGAAAGAGTGCTTCCCAGGTAGGTGAATTTTTTATCAACAACTTTCAGTTTTTGTCCATTCACAGTGATGGTTGGTTCATTGTACGGTTTTCCAGGAGCTGGTTGGTGTACAGCCTCTTTTTGTGCTGATTGTGAGGTCATAGTTATCCCATGACCGTGAGACTTGGTCCATGGTTCTTTGCATTTTAGCCTCTGAGCTGGCATTCTTATCCATATTATCTGCACGGAGGAGCTCATCTAACACACCAGTCTGCACCTAAGTTTTGGCTTGCAACCTTCTAAGGTTGAATATATTGCCATCAAAACGGTACCTGATTGGAAAACCAGTGTCATTGTCCTAAAATGCATCCATGAGCATGGCAGAAAACATCATGCTAAACAGTGTTGGTGCCATACCACAACCCTGTTTGACCCCATTCGTTACCTCAAAGGGTTCAGAGAAATTTTCATAGTTTTGCACACGTGCCTGTATGCCAACATGAAATTGCCGCACTATTGCTATAAATCTGCTGGGTGGACAGCCAAACTTGGCAATGATTTTCTAGAGTCCATCACTACTAACTGTGTCCAAAGCTTTGGTGAGGTCGACAAACATAATGTATAGATCTAAATTCTGTTCTTGGCATTTCTCCTGAAGCTGTCTTGCTGTGAAGATTATGTCTTTTCTGAATCCACATTAACTTTCTGAGATAAGGCCCTTCTGATCAAGATGAATATTCAGGTGGTTGAACAGAATTTTTGCCATTATCTTCCCAACAATGATTGTGTGTTGAGAAATAAGATGACGTGCGCTATGAAATTGGATTATAGTGAAGAAGAGGTGCGCAGCGGTCAACCTCACTCGCTCGTCCTTACCCAACTTTGCCAAGAGGCAAGTCACAGGTCATGACGTCTGGGGTTGCGTTTGCATGCAGTGGATGACCGTAATATCTTTAGTGCCTTATCACGCTCTGCATGTTCAACAACATGTTGCTGTATCGCTTTCTGAACCGTTGAATCAGATGATTTCTTCCGCTCCGTCTACCGAAACAGTCTTTGCATATCTGGACAAGGCATATCCAGATACACATGTTTTATTTTGGAATGACCTTTTTCTATGACCTTTATCTAGAAAAAGAAAAGGTCACCAGTCACATAACTGTGAATAAAACCTAACATGTCCAACAAAAAGATTGAAATATCGCATGTGGTTTTGCCAGAGTGTACATACACCGATTTTCGTTCTTATTTTAAGTGAAAGGGGGAAATCTCAAAGTAATGAATATTTGGCATGTTATTTCTCGAGACTGTGGCTGAATTTTGATTTTTTCTTCGGATATTTGTCATTAGGACCAACATCTATCAGAAAGCGCTATTAATCAAAGCACGGATTTTATCATTTATCGGGTTATTACAAAATGATGTTAATATACGAAAAAGGCCAACTCTGTCAAAATGGGCAACTGGTGGAGTTTCTTTTCAAAATTAGAAAGAAGCTGACTTTGCAAATTAAATAAAGGGGACATCTAAGGTAAGCAACAGGGTATGATAGAAATCGAGCTTGTCAACGTTACTGACAACACAGTTTTCTCTGTATATACATATTTAGCTAAGCCATATTTTGAGAGTGGAAACATGCTATTCATTGAAGCATGTAAAATTGTGTACAGGTATATCAGTGAAATCAATCGTTCATAATCATGATTGAATGAGACGTCACAAAACATTAGATGGACGTAAAATAACGCATTTGTCAAACCTGTCAATTTAAAACGTTTTAACTATATTATTGTTTAGCATGCAAGTATTTAAAAAAACTTAACATCATACATGTACATTAAGCAAACCTTTAATGTGATATAAAATATGTGAAGGTATTTGGTAGCTAATAAGACTTATTATTACATGTTTGAAAGTGTGACAGATATTATGAATCTCCCTATACTCTCAGAAACTTCAAAACGACTTCCAAGGACCTAACAAAAGATTATAATTTGCATTATTGGTTGATATATAGAGAAACTTTTATTGATGTCACACGGCCAACACCAGCGTAGAAATAAATGTAACAAATAAAAGTATAAAAATAGACCCTTTGGAAGCAGTGAAACAATTCAGACGAAAGGGGATCGGCCGTATGTGAATGTTTTGTCTTATAGGCTCAATCAGAAATTGTATCGAATTATCGTAATAACTTTGTTTGTCAGTCACACTGCCAAATTACATTCACAACTTGGTATAATAGCATTCAAAATAACATTCATTTGATTACATGTAACACTGACTGTCAAGTTACACTTTGACTCTCCCAGAAACCTAATCGAAATTATGCCGCCAGTAACACTGGCTAGACAAATGTCTATTTTCCTGACACATTTAATCAACGCTAAAGACTTCTTATAACATGTCCGTGTAATGTTTACCCCATGAACCCCACTTTTATATAGCAAAACTGGGGTATGCAGGGGTATAACTATTTTTCTTATTTTTGCTCTAAAACATAGATTGTGGGTACTCTTTAGAACAGTTTCTAACGTGTACCCACAATCTATGTTTTGAGCAAAAATAAACAAAAATATCAAAATGTTTCTACTGAAAATATTCATATTTTCAAATTCACTAAAAGACGGACATGTATGCATTAATGAGATGACCAAGAGAAAAATCTCTGTATATTGCATGGGCATGTTTTCATAATGTATAATCAACTATTAACGAAGTGGACAACTTGGTGAACTGTCAACGACAATGATTACTGAATGGTCAAGAAGACAAGTCCATATTGATCATTACGAAAACTTGCCCATGCAATAAACAGAGATTTTTTTAGCTTTAAAAATTGAAAATTTTCAGCTGAAAATTTTTGATTTTTTTTTCTTATATTTGCTCAAGGTGGTTCTAACGAGTACCCACATTCTACATTTTATATTTTGGAGCAAAAATAAGAAAAATAGGTATACCCCTGCATACCCGAGTTTTGGTAAAATATATAAAAGTGGGGTTCAAGGGGTAGACATTACACGGGCATGTTTTCGTGATGATTCTAAGAAAAATATCACTGTACGAGCAATTTCAAAGGTGTGTTGTCCTTAAAACAACGTTCTCCCTGGCATGCCACAGCTTTTCAACTGTTTTGCGAATTAAGTCAAGACACAGTCGTTCGACGTTTGTGTAAGGCAATTACGTATGGTTGCGGATGAATTTTTGGGCGTGGGCTTAAATAATTTATGCATCACTTTAAACTATGAATGCGGTTAAATACTGGTACTAAAGGATGAAAATGGATACCTCTTAATTATAATTTTACATGTATTTGCATGGTAGAGATAGTTACGGATATGATACGGATGTTGCTGGCTACTTGCTTATACAGTCGTTCACTATGGCGTCAGCAACCACTGCTTTTGGTCAACGTACAGTCCACTATCACACACGGATCCTGCGGATAGGTCTTCGGTATCTATCCGTCATATCTGTAATGAATCGTATCTTATCCGCAATCGTCCGTATTTGTGCGTATCGTATTGGTATGGCCTTCAGTAACTTGTTATTGCGTATCCCACTAGCGTCACCGTGTTGTGTCATTAACGCCCTACATTACTGGTTAGGCCCAGGCAGCGCTGGCTCCGTCCCGACACGACTGAAAAATGTTGACTGGGACGTTAAGCCTCAATACAAACAAACAAACTACATGTATATCATGCAAATATATTTAAGATTATCTTTAAATGGCCATCTGTTTCAATCCTTTAATACCTGTAACTAACCGCATTCATAGGTAATTGCGATGCATGAATAATTTAAGCCCCGCCCAAAAGTTCAAAAATGCCATCCGCAACTATATGTACATGTAATTGCGAGTGTGACCGAGACCTAACTGTCGTATACTATCGCAATTCTGTGACCGAAAACAGTCTGGGCAACCTACAATATGAGCGATTTGCGACGCACGCACGACCGTTCGTGCAAATAAACAAAACAATGCGGCACTCGTTAAAATGTCGTAATACCCTCTCACCAGTAGGGATCATCAATATAATGAGTAATTTTGGCTCCTGTAAAATCTAACTGACAGGCGTTATGCATGTATCTCTATACTTTATGCATTCAAACAGGAAAGAATATCGGGCGCCACAACCTTCCACACTTGATATAATTATGTAGATTTGTGTCGATGACGTACATGTATATAGAGTCTGTGGAAGTCAACACCAGAGCACTTGCATCTGACTGACTATAACAAATAACTAACAATAGACATTGACTCGATGAACCATGAGGTATAAATCTGCACTTTTTATGTGTTCGGGCTTTAAAAAACGTCTCTCCGTACATTATCCATAGTGCAGATTATATTTTCCTTTTGGTCCTTTGAGATCGGCGAGGGTATTTTGAGCAATCAGAAAAATATTATCGGTTTAGATTCATTTTCTAGCCTTCGTTTAATATATTTGGCCCCATTTGGATAATACCAGTCTTTGTATTGTTTATTATGTTAAAATATGCAAATTTCAGTAATTATCTTTGGCTTCATGTTGCCAAATCTTATAGGGACACTGAAGAGGCTTAAGTAGCCGAAACCGCGGTATGGCCCATCCAATCTCTCATTAATATGTTCTCTGCTCTTTCACGATCTCAGTTATATGTTTTGTTGTTTTTTTTTTTGTTACATGTATTACTGCAGCTGGTGTAGTGCCGTGTGGCGGCCCTAAAATGTCCCCCGTACATCATCCATAGTGCAGATTATATTTTCAGTAGAAATGAAATATTTTTTTCGCGTTTCTTTTGCAAATAAGTATATTTTATTGTTAAGGTAACCAGTTAACAAGCTTTGAGGAAGGCTGCTCTCGCTGATGACGCCATTAAGATAGCCTGTCCATGCAATATACAGAATTTTTTTCAGCTGCAAAATTTAAAATTCCATCAGAAAATTGTTGATATTTTCCTTATTTTTGCACAAAACATAGATTGTGAAGCAAAAGTAAGAAAAAATAGGTACACCCCTGCATACCACAGTTTTGCTATATGAAAGTGTGATATACATGTAAGGGGGTAGATATTACATGGACAGGTTATCCTGATGTCTATGCCATTGGGCAAAGTATTGACGCTGAGTGCCCCCTCTCTGGTCCTTGCGTACTTTTTACTTTGTATTTTGTTACTTTTGACTTTGCAAAATATTGGCGAATGTCATTTTTCCTTATAATCTATAATTAGTATCAACTAAAACATGTATTGCTTGGTCTGATACCTTATATTTGAAGCGATCAATCCTCTAAATGATCAGTGATTCCTCCTCGCCTGCTGGTTCAAGAAGAGGACCAGCGACGGGAGGAGAAATATGCGTCCTCTTGTTAACTTGCCTAGGAGCAGTGTGTATATGATATGTGTACTAGAGCTACCAGGATTTTTTACAAATATTCTTCTCACTGATATGGCGGGTGTTTCAGGCTGTTGGCTCCAAGCACATCGATCGAGCTGTTCCAATAGACTGCATTCCAGTTGAACCCGTACCAGCACTCGATCGGAGAAACAAAAGGCAAAAAGATAAAAGGGAGACTAAAGATCTACCCAAGACCCTGGTACATGTAAGTACATGTACGTTCGTTCATACAACACGAAAGCACACCAATGTTATATAGATTGTTCTAACACAGCTGAGAAATTAAATACTTGCAGTTATTTTTGTCTCATTTTTGATGAAAATATAAATTGTGGATCCATCAATGAGAGGCAGTGCTATCAAAACCCCACAAATCTATGTTTTAAAGTAGATATTATATACAATGTATACACCTGGGCCCTGAATTACAATGCTTCCTTAAAGTTAAGGCCTACCTTAGTTAAGGTGACAAATTTTACCGTTAAAATCAATAATTGAAATTGCGCAATATAGTCCATACTCTCTCCCTTTGAATGTTTTACTGCTTCCAAAGGATCAAACCGTTATATTTTTTGCTATTACTGCAGCTGGTGTTGTGCCGTGTGGCGGCCGTAAAAAGTCTCCCCGTACATCATCCATAGTGCAGATTATATTTTATTTCTGTCCTTTGAGATCAGTAAAAATATTCAGAGTGTTCAAAACACTCACGTTTAGAAACATACTTCTAAGCAATGTTTGAATAATTTGGCCCCGTTTAGGAAAGTGTCTTCGATTTAGACTTCTCGTGAAAATTTCGAAATTGCAGTACAATAGTCTGGCTTTCGTTGCCAGTTTTAAAAGGGCTACTGACGAGGGTTCATTACCCGAAATTGCGCAATATAGTCCATACTCTCTCCCTTTGAATGTTTTACTGCTTCCAAAGGATCAAACCTTATTTTTTTTTTTCACGAAAATATACAGGTGTGTAAAACTAAATGTCATTTACATAATCAAACCGATAAGTTTGATTTCATTAAAATTTAGATGCATCTTTCTGGATGCTAAAATTTGCCACCTTAACTAAGGTCTTCCTTAACTTTAAGGGAGGATTGTAATTTTTGGCCCAGGCTGTACGTCTATTGAGGTTAAGTGTTACATCAGGATAACAAGTCCGTGTATTGAATACCCCTTTAACCCTACTTTTATTAGCAAAACTGGGGTATGCAGTGGTACACTTTTTTTTTCTTATTTTTGCTCCAAAACATAGATTGTGGGTACTATCTACGTTTTGAGCCAAAATAAGAAATATATCAACAATTTTCTACAGAAATTTTGATTTTTTACAGCTTAAAACATCTCTGTTCATTGCATGGGCAAGATTTCGCAATGGATAATGTACACAGTCCTGCTATCCTGATGAATGAATGTCGTCATTTAGTCTGATCAGACACTGTATCCATTGTCTATTGTTTGAGACAAAGAGTAAATAGAAGTTAATGGCATAATTTCACCTAATTCTTGAAACAAACAGGTGGCCAGAGTCAAGCACTTTATTTTGTTTTCTTAATGCTGTAAAGCAATTATCTTCTTTATAAGAATTTATTGTGACAGCCTTAAAGATTAGAAAAAAAAACAGCAAAAAACTCTGAAAACTGGCGATGGATGTAGGAGTGAAATATGAAGCTTGAGATCATGTTTAACTAAAGGTTATAGTGTTTTTCTGAAATTTACCCAGCATGCAACACTGATGACAACGGAATCAAACCAAGAAGTAACTTGGCAGTTGCTGATAAGCGTGTTGCTGAGCCCTCTAAAGCTGAGAGTTTGTGCAAAAACAGTCTGATTAAATGTACCAAACAAGAATGTTTCAAGAAGAACCGGTCTTCTTAGTTAAATTGTCATTTTTCTTTATACAGGTAGAAATTATACAAGTATTAAAGCTTTGATAAAGACGTGTGTGGCTCTTCGTAAATGTACATGTAATGAAATATCTCTCTCTAAAGGAGGTGACTCTTTGATACTGACATGGTTTATAGAAAATGATGAAATCTGAATTATTTGAAATAATTTACCATTACGAAAACTTGCCCATGCAGTAAACAGAGATTTTTTGAGCTTTAAAAATTGAAAATTTTCAACTGAAAAATTTTGTTATTTTTCTTATTTTTGCTCAAAACATAGATTGTGGGTACAAGTTAGAACCGCCTCGCCGAGGCGGTTCTAACGAGTACCCACAATCTCCCAAAAATATTTTGAATAGGCATTTTGCATGTGCAAGGGAGGTAACCCGAACACCTTAAGTTTAGATTAAACATCAAGGGAATCTGTGGAAAAAGATAAAAGTTTGGTGCTCAGCTGTGCATACAACACAATTTTGTTTTGGTTTGATTCATTTTAAATGAAAAATAAACAAATTTAGATTTTTTGTTTTCGAGAAAACAGTTTCTTCCCTTGCTGACATTTTTCCAGTGGAAAAGGCCATATTCCATAAAACTTTTACATGTTAACCGATTTTGTTTAAACTTTTGTGACACGTTTTAACACTTTTGGATTGCAAAATGGTGACGTTGTAATAGTTTTCTCGAGATCTTTCAGAAAAGTGAGAGTTTGAAAAATGCAGTTTCTTGAAAATGGTAAATAGACAGTAGTAAACTTATCATGATATACCGGACTAAAGCCTTAACTGTATTAAATTCGCCTTCTATATGTTGCCTCAATAACACTAACTTTATTTTTTTTTGTAGTTCTACCAAATATTTGCGGAAACGATCTCTACAAGCCTTAGGCTTATGTTTAAATCATCATGTATAATGTGTAAAATTAACCATCATGTTCATTGTATATAGTTGCATACTCGATTTCAAATAAATATTGTTTAAACCAAATTACATATTCATGTAGCGAAGTTTATTTTATTTATCTGTTATGATCGCATCATATTCGATTATAACAGATGCCGACAATACATATGTATTTGATTTGAAAAACAAATTACTGATTTCCCCCATTTTTACCGTTAAGAAAACATGCCCATGCAATATACAGTGATTTTTTTCAGTAGGAAAAAATGAAAATTTCATCAGAATCATCTTGAAATTTCCATTTTTTTTTGCTCAAAACATTGATTGTGGTTACATGTTAGGACCGCCTCGGCGAGACGGTTCTAACGAGTACCCATAATTTATGTTTTGGAGCAAAAATAAGAAAAATAGGTGTACCACTGCATACCCCATTTTTGCTATATAAAAATGGGGGTTCAAGTGGGTATACATTACACGGACATGTTTTCCTGATGTAAATTGCAACATCTTTTCAAAGAGATTTTATCTTTACTTTTATCATTTTTGTGTCAGGTATATCCGTTTAGTTTTCTTTTCAATCAGATGAATTAAAACCAAAATCTTACATAATGTATATCATGGTAAATATTCATATTCATCATCCATATCATGTAAATATTCATATTCATCATGGTAAATACTCATATTCATTATGGTAAATTTTCATATTCATCATGGTAAATATTCATATTCATCATGGTAAATATTCATATTCATCATGGTAAATATTCATATTCATCAACAAAAAATAGGCTTTCTCATTGACCTAAGGACATTACGAAAACTTCCCTATGCAATAAACAGATAATTTTTAAGGTTTCAAAATTGAAAAATTTTGGCTGAAAAAAAAATGATATTTTTCTTATTTTTGCTCAAAACATAGATTGTGGGTACACGTTAGAACCGCCCCAGATTTGTTATATAAAAGTGGGGTTCAAGGGGCTATACATTACACGTGATAATATACTAACACCTGTCCAAAAAGATTTTTGCACTACGGCTGTATCTATTTTCAGTTCTTCAAGGTTTTAACATTTTGTAAACAGATCAGTGTTTTTATTTATATCTAAGTAACATGGTTACATATAGGAAGCACACGCTCATGTCTGAATATCCCATCTATTAAGCAAGCACTTGTGTTAAGCAAGCGAAAGTGTTTCCCTTGTCCGCTAAAACATGAATTTCTTGATCATCTCAAACGATATCATATCACCCTTTCCGAATTAATTGGTGATCTTTTTTTTTTTTTTTTATCTAGTCAAAACGTTCAAGACGAAGGTAGATGTATCGATAAGGCTTCCAGAGATTATAGACGGCTATAGACGGTACTTTGGTAAGTATATTTAGTTTTTATTTATTTATTTATTTAATTAAGTTTTACGTCCCTTTCAAGATTAATTCAGCTCATATGAGACGGGCAAATCAGTAAGTAAGCGACAACGGTAGGATTCCGAGAAAAACAACTGGCACACCTCTTTGTTCATAATACTGACTTAATCGTTTTCATCAGTAAAGCCTTTTTGAAAGCAGTGTTCTGGGCGTGAGGCTGGATCGCGGATCCTCTTCGTTGCAAATCTGCGCAAAGAGATGTTCATTATAAGGACGGAATCGGAATCTAATGATAAATCGTTTTTCATCGGACGTCGCTGTTTTCCAGTGGATAAGGTCATGTCATTAAAAGTGTTATGACCTCTCGTGCATTAACGTCATAGACGACGCCCGTAACAACAATGTAAATTGTCCACTTTGAAGGCGACAAAAATCTATTTTAAAACAAATATAAAAAAAAAAAATGTTTGATCCTTTGGAAGCAGTGAAAACGGAGATATTCAAAGGGAGATAGTATGGGTTATATTGCGCAACTTCGGGTAATGAACCCTAATCAGTGATGCTTTATAAACCGGCGACGATTGCCAGAAAAGTATTACTGCAAATTCAAAATTTTGCACAAGGGAAGAATAAATCAAAGACAACATGCCTAAACGGGGTCAATAATTAAACCATTGTTAAGAAGATGACCCTTAACGTAGTACTGTTTGCTAGTCAAATTACAAATAAATACTGACACAAAGAGGAATGAGCATCTGTTTCCCAAAAGTTCATTTGTAACCCAAATATTTTACTTCATATACGAAACATTTACGCGTACTACAAGGATTTATCGCACACTTACTTCTCATTGTTGAGGGTGAGTGTTGTAAGATCATTGAATATAAGCCGCCTCGTGGGAAAACCAACAATGTGGTTTCCGAACAGGTCCGACACAAAACCGGGCTGTACAGTCACAGAAAAGAGCTAGAAGCCTGAATTTTCTGATTTAAGTAGAAGAGGAATTGTACTATCCGAGTAGCGTAAACAAAGGCGCTGATCAGCTTCGCGGTTACCGCGAAGCTGATCTGCGCCTTTGTTTTCGCCTAGGCAGATTGTTGGTTTTCCCATGTGGCGGCTCACATAATAACATTCTTTGACCTAACACTAGCTTCTATTTCAGTTTAACCAGTACAAGGATCGATAAAAGATCGCCAGATGAAATGTCACCAGACAAAAGGGAGACCAAACTCAGAATCTAGTGAGTATTTATATATAATATGTGGTTTAATTTGATGGTGTCATTGTTTCATAGATTTGAACCACGATTCAAACATGATCAATAATTGGTAACGGTCTAATCACATTTGCCAAATAATAATAGTTGGTTATTGCTGGGTTTAAGGTACTGTTAATATGCAAGGCCCTATGGTAGTCCGACATATTGAACAAGCTATGGATCTAATCTGCGTCCTCTCCTTTTCCATCCGATTGACTTGGACACTGCTCAACCGAGATTTCTCGGCGGGCAACCATTGCATGCACCTCGTGGGAAAACCAACAATGTGGTTTCCGAACAGGTCCGACACAAGCCGACCTGTACAGTCACAGAAATGCACTAGAAGCTTGAAATTTCTGATTTAAGTAGGAGAGGAACTGTACTATCCGAGGAGCGAAAACATAGGCGCTGATCAGCTTCGCAGTTTCTGCGAACTCCAAGCTGATTTGTGCCTTTGTTTTTGCCTATGCAGATTGTTGGATTTCCCATGCGGCGGCTCATATAACAATATGATAACTTGTAAATAAGAACTGTTATTTTTTTCATGATTTTATTTATAGGAGAATGCATATGTCAACAACCAATACATCGTGGCCAGTAACAAACGGAATGAATTTTCCTCCTAACGTAACCTGGTCAAAGAACTGGACAAGTGAGAATGGAGTAGAACTCACAACTGCCTACATCTCACCGGAGAACTTGACAAGTGAAGATGGAGTAGGACAAACAACAGCCTACACAACGCCAGAGACCTGGACAGACAATGACGTCTTAACAAATGACACTGGCCTCAACATCTCGTCCATTTACTTACGTAACGTAAGTAGAAATGCGCTCAGCACCAATGATCAAATTTCATCCCCTGTGCTGACTTACTCAATGCTTGGGATAAATGCCTTGTTCTTGGCGTTTGGTCTGTTTGGCAACACAGCAGGAGTCATTGTAATGCTGCGATCTGCCAAAGAGTTGAAGACACACACTCTGTTGGTAGTAGTTCTCGCAATCACCAACATTGGAGTTTTGGTAACCAACTCCTTTCATTTGCTGCCTTCACCAATGGTTTTTAATTTTGACGCAAGGGCAATGGCGGACATAGGCTGTACCGTCTTTATGGCCGTTGACTTGATTATGAAAACCAATGCTGCCTATATCACTGCATTGATATGCATTGATAGGTTCATAGCAGTCAAGTATCCTCTACAGTACAAACGTGTTGTGTCTAGAAATGCCAGAATCATATCACTGTGTGTATGTGGTGGTGTCGCAATCTTTGCTGGTGTCGTAGCCTCAAGCCAGTACTCGGAAATCGAGGATGGCATCTGCAAACTTGACGCCAGTGCACATACAACATTGGCTCACATCAGCCTTCGTTTTATGATGATTGCTCTAATCACTGCTATACCTTTGGTGGTATTGCTGTCTCTCACCCCTGTCATCATATTCAAAATCAGTCAACGACAGGCTATAAGAGCCCGTCAGGCAACCAAAGAGGATGCTGCCCGACTGATCCGCACAACGGCAATGCTGATCGGCATTGCCGTAGCTTACATCATACTCGTTGGTGTGCCTACAGTAGTAAACGCGGTTTTGCGTATGGGTGGGAATGATGGCAATGCCTCAAATCAGATCATGCTACTGATCCTTGTGGCAGCCTGTCAGATCAACCACTCGATAAACATAGCTTTCTACTTAAGCAACGCAGAGTTCAGAGAGCAGCTGCTGCGTCTCTTTGGTTGCTGTTGTAGTGCTAGCCACCCTGACACTGACCTAAATCAGGCTACGCCTACTGACGAGTGAAATACATGCGTATTCTAAACTATACGCGAACTGTTTTTGGACGGATTGGAACATCTCAACACGTGAAAATTTTACGCTTTTGCGCACAACATGCTTTTTACGAGTGCATCTGGCACAACATGCCTATTGGCTAGTTACCAAACTTAAATATTGGTTTTGGCGTTAAATATCCAAGAACATTTGTCTTGATGTGCTCTTTACAGAATCTTGTCGTCGAGAAAAGTAGTAGAGTGACTGCTGACAAAAAAGCTGACATCAACCATCTGAAAGTGGGCATAGGGCCTACTGACAAGCAAACGCTTTTATAACCAATTAAATTAATATTTCGGAGGCAATAAAAGAAGATTCAATATTATTGTGCACATACTAGGCTCAAATTAAAGGTTTAGTTTTTCGAGGATTTCAGTACTTTTGTTTTTAATCCTATGCTTCAACAAAAGCGAATTTTCTGCAATATGTTAAACGGCTACTTTTGAACAGAGATGTTCCAATCACGAAAAGCAGTGAGATCAAACTTAATAATAATTCAAAACAAAAATGGACAAAAACATAGACAATGTGATCTCTAGATCATAAACAATAATAAGTCATGATACTATTCTATATTCGGCTGTCTGCTGACCACATGGTGGGCTTATTAGTATTTGTTTTTGAGATATGATCTCTAGTGCAACATGTAAAACCCAGCAACTATAAAGAAAATGCCATAACAAGTAGGCTCAGCTACGGCGCATGTGGCGCTCGTAAAAAGGTGAGAGACAGTGAGGGAGAGATAGTGAGAGCAAGATAGAAGACGCAGTGATTTGTTTGCTGCATGTTAAACCTCTGGTTAACCTGTTTGAGTACACATATAGACGAATAGTAACTATAATAAGAAGAGAAAAAAAAACATGAATTAGGCAGCGTCCATTATATGTTGATGGAGTGGGCTGGAAAAACATCCAATACCAAATTCAATTTCCCGGAAACCAAAATTAGTTAGGAAGGGGTTAGGTTCATACATGTGGTCGTTCGTCTCTCACTAATGAGAAAGACCAATATTATTTCTTGAATAGGTTCGCATGTGTTTGTCAGTTCTTTGATGGCTGACTAGTCCAGTGAAAAACAAGCTGTTATTGACTAAAGTGTGACCTTTATGTTAAATAACAAATATAAGAATTATTGTCACTCCCTAAGTTTGATATGATTTCGATTATGTCCCTAAAGGGGAAGTGTAACTTGAAAATGAAGATGTAGGTACGTTGTGCATGTTTGAGTTTTTTCTTCATACAGTGGTCATATTATGTACTTAGAGGTAGTAGCGATAGAATCATTTTAGTATACAATATGTTTTATTACGGTTTTGTATGGGTATTGTCTATTTTTGTTTAACCTTAATGTTACAGAGAAACAATGGAATGCTATCATTTATGATAAAGGTACTGGAAAATGAATTATTACTACGATACAAGTATATAATTAATATTTTAATGAACCATAGACCTGTCCATAGACAGAAAGGGTCAGAACAAGAAGTGATATCGAGACTGTTTATCATGATTTATTTGTTTGTTCTTGATGATTCATTGACTAGTTAGAGATTCACCACGAGGACCGAAGAACTTACTAAATGTTATGAACCACTGCAGAAGCTGAGGGTGAGGTTAGGATCCTATAAAACCGGTTTAAGCCCGCCAGTAACTTTGTGTTACTGATCGTTCCAAGGCGATACTTCTGTGGTGGTTCTTTTTGTTTTATGTCTTGGTGTTTAAAATTGTTTGTGCTGTTGGCGCCTTATGTATGTTTTCATATTTTTAATTAAGTTAAGGTTACTGAGTGGCCACCTATTGGGAAAATAGCTGCTCATTCGGCTTACGATATGTTTCATGGTATAAGTGCCTGATTGTTAGTTTGTTTTTTTCCCGCCTCGGTTTTTGGAGTGGGAGTCTCTTTCTGATTGCGCCTTTTCCTGATCTTTGCCTACTTGTACCTTTCTCGGAAAATCATTTGTTTTATGAAACGTTAATAACTGAGTTCCACAGCCAACGCAACAATTCACTCATTTCAAATCTTGGGATGTCGTCCGATGAGTGTATGGCAATCTAGCCTTATTGAATAAAATGTATTGCGGCTATGGAGAATTCACTATTGAATGTGTTTTGCTGCTTTAGATTAGAGTGGATTGCACTTTTAGCATGAAATTTGTCAAAATCGCTGATTTCCTTCTTTTTTCCCTTCCCCAGTTTTACGCAGTAAAAAGTCTGACGGCTGATTTTTATAGGTCACCTTTGAAAATAGTCTGACTATATATATTGGGAAATTCGGATAAATCTACTAATATATACGTCGTTGTCGATCAGTTGGTTTGTATGCGAGTTTTTTTTTTTTCTGTCCGTGAGTTTTTGTCACCTAGTTGTTATTCCGTCAGTTGTCCGTCGGCGAGTTGTCGTGTTACCAATATATACATTTAAAACCACAAAAAATTATCTTAAGTTTAATGACGAGTTGCGTTGGCTGTGATACTCAGTTTATTTTAACCCGTGCTAAAAAGTAGGGAAATGCAAAATATAAATCAATTGTAAACTACCTTAATTAAGAAGCATTCTGCTTTTCGGTAATGATTTTAATGTAGTATACTAATGTAGACTAATTAATAGACTTATTTGTTTACAAGGTATGAAAACTTATATTCTGCAAACAATGTATTTTGCCCAATTTATGTATACATGTACACTTTAACTTTCAAGTTTGTTATTTATTTTGCATTTTGTAAATATATGTACCATTTCAAGCACATTCCTTTGAAATATTTCCCATCTTTTCATCCAATAAGAAATTCAAATTATTTCAAACAATAGATATTTCTCATTTTGAAGTCGATAACTTTTAGAAAAGCGTTGTTACCCATACTTGTTTGTGTGTGGTTATGTAACTTTCCATCTGAAAAAGCTTAAAATCAAAGGTTTGTGTACAACAAAAGCTGTATTGTTTTCATTTTTATTCAGTTTTACGTCCCTTTCAAGATTATGTCAGCTCATATGAGACGGGCCAGTCAGTAGGATTGCGAAAATGCGATAAGTCCGAGAAAAAAACAACAAAACACTTAGCACTTCCGCATGCGCAGAAATTGGCTTGTCTCACATGTGCCCCGTGTGCGGCTCGAACCCACACCAGACACAGCGGTGTGTTGATCGAATGATTAAGCGCGGAAATGAAATATCAGCGCTCTTAACTACTCGACCACGGGGGCTGCCTAAAACAGTACATACGTGATATCTGATTGTTATTTTTTTACATTATAGAAATTACTTTTCTTAATACTACAGTTGTACATGTATATATATCAAGATTCAAAGTGTTTATTTGTTGAGATTTGGTTTTATTAATTTTTGGAGATTTCATATGTATATCCATACTTTGCCAGATAAATTTTGCTAATCCATCTCACGGATAACACGTAAATCAGCATGTCATTTACTTATTTGGAAACAATTTTACAGATAATCAGGTTGTCTCCGCGATCAGTTATCCTAGCCACACTGTAAATGGACCAGCCTCACAGATGCAGGTAACCAGTACCCAATGTACATTCCTTTTTTCCCACTGACTGACATAAGTGCTGTTTGAATCTGGGTAAGAGGAAATTACCGATAAACTATTTTCATGACCAAATCTGTATGTCCGAAATGTGACGGAATGTGGAATGAGGGCGGTAATATTTGGCATTACGAAAACATGCCCGTGCAATATAAGAGAATTTTAGGTAAAATGTTTCATTTATAAGTTTTTATCTGTTTTAATTGAATGCTCAAAACACAGATTGTGGGTACATGTAAGTACCCGAAAAGAATGCTTTGGATTAGAAATAAGAAAAAAATGCATTTCTCTTTTTAACTATTATCCAGTTTAACTATATAAAAGTGGGTGGACATGTTAGCGAAATAGTATAGAATCAGACACGCTACCAAGCAAGTTCTCGCGACCAAACAATTTTTAATATTGTGTTAACTACATTGTGATACATAATTATAGATTGCAAAATTTTTATCGAAAGTTACATATTCAAACATGTTTTTTTTATATTACGGGATTTTAAACAAGAGAATTCATGAGACCTGATAACCCACTTTATTTTGTATCTTGAACACTTCAAGAACATGTCCGTTGATGTTATTACATGGTAAACTGTTATAAAACATTTTAGGGAAGAAACAAAATGTGTCTTACGCTTTTCTAGAAAACTCGCCAAAGGCTCGTTTAATATATTACATATAAAATGACCACTCTATAGATCCTCTATATATTACATGGGCGAGTTTTCGTAATGTAAACGTGGACTGTAAGAGGTGCACATTGACTGTGTTCATGTATACTCCACTTAAATCACATTAGTTATGGTTAAACTTTGTTAGTATATGTATGGTGTAAATGTAATACATTTGTCGAAACGTTACATGTTATGTCAACTGGTTCATATCGGAATTGCAAACCTTTTAAGGAAACCAAATTGTACGTCATTAAGATAATGAAAAAAATACGTGGGTTGTCAGTAAATTTTCACAATGTTTTATAATTGTTATCAGTTGACTAACATTTAAGGCTTCAGGGTACAATATATATAATTATATATAGTTATATGTAAATGTATGGTTTAAATCGTGATTATCAAAAATCCTTTTCCATGTCATATGTCATTTTCTGTTAAATCAAAACGCCATGAAAATTCTAAACTTGGATAGTGTTGTAAATATAAATACACCACTTACAAGTGCTGTATTGCTGATAAGACAGATCTAGTTTAAAGCATCAATATAATTTTGGCCTGTTTGATATAGAGCTCTGCAATAGTATTAAGCTAGCAAGACCATATTTGTTTACTTTGGTACGATGGTAAATTACTGCTTCAAGTCCGAGATTGTTCAACCGTTGTAATTTATAAACAGCAGACGTTTTACTGCATTAGCGATACCCGTTATTCAATGGAATTGCAGATCTGATTTGGTGACAGAAATAAGTATAAAATACGTAATGGACAAAAAACCGTGTTGTAGAATTTCTACAGATTGAGATTCAGTTTTTTCTACGTTTCGTTAAGCAATCCATGGTTAAGTTATAAAGCCTTCAAGGAAATAATCTGAAGCAAAGCTCTTCACAGTTATTACGATAACATGCCCATAAAATATACAGCGGTTTTTTAAGTTGTAAAAATTGAAAGGTTTCAGTAGAAAATGTTTGATATTTTTCTTATTTTTGCTCAAGACATAGATTGTGTGTTCATGTTAGAACCGCCTCGCTGAGGCGGTTCTAACGAACCAATCTATGTTTTGAAGCAAAAATAAGAAAATAGGTATACCCCTGCAAACCCTATAGTGTTTTTCTATATAAAAGTGGGGTTCAAGGGCGTATACTTTTCATGGACATGTTTTCCTGGGCACAGAATTACAATGCTCCCTTACAATGCCCCAGCCCATTTGAGCTGTGAGAAATAGATGGGCTTTGGGCTGCTTGTGTCTCCAGGTGAAGCTGTTTTACCGAATGACCGGCCACCTGATTACTGATTAACCGCTTAGAAGCCATGAACGTGGGAAAGTTAAACTTGTATGTGTAACTTGACGAATCATGCAGTACCGGTACATTGTTTACCAGGCAGCATGTACGCCACACCACAGGTGTACCATATTGTAGACGTTATCGAACGGCACGATAGTGTCAAGTTATCGTAAACATCAACTTGAAGGGGATGTTTGGACTTTTAGACTTGTAAATGTATTGGTTATATTAGAAGTGTTAGGTGTACAATTCGTTTGATGTTGTTATTATGCTAGAGGCTTATGCACCAGTCATTTGTATCCCCGGTTCCCATAGGGCCTGGAAATAGTGGGACGTTTAACCTTTCAATTTTTAAAGCCCCGGTAAAAGCCCGGCCCTGCGCATTCAAATTTGTGGTAAAATCCCTGCTAAAAGCCCCGGCTCCCCGGAGGGTGACAATAATGTGTAACAACAATTGTGAGTTGTTCTGATGAAATTGAAATATGGGATATGTGTTTGAATTTCTGCATGTACATTTTGTAAATGTACGGGTTCATTTGCAAATAAAAAAGGACCATTAATGTAATTAATTTGTTAAAATGCAAATAATAGCTAATTTGAATGGATTTGACTGTGTATTGGCGGGAAATTAAAACCGCGGCACATCCCCTGCACTGCCGGGACTCATCAGAGGTTAAATCCTGGCACTTTAGCCCCGCTGTGTCCCCGCTATCCGCGGCCCTAGGTTGGCCGGGGATACAAATGACTGGTGCATTATATGAGTTAAGCACTGTATATGTATTCAGATGTGTTCGATGTTTTTTGAATATGAGGTAGATATATTTATAGGAACACTTCATTTTTTTCTATATATTGTAACTTAATGTAACGAGTAACCACAATGAACATGATTGTATGGTTTGAATCAAAAATAAGAACAATACCGTATTCGTTCTAATTATCGCACAGTGCGTTTAACCTTTCAAAATAAATCAAAGTTAGGGTAACAAAATATCGTTCTATTAAGCACACACTACCAACCAAAAACCAGACATTAACTGATAAAATAAACATGTCAAATACTCCATGAAAATGACATTTAAGTATCTCAATCTTTTCAAAATAGTATTTGACCAGGATAAGATTTAATGCGATTAACAAAGTGTTTTTGTATAAAAATTGAGTGAAATACCAATATTCTAGTCGAGAAGTGTGTGCATAAATGCACGTTTTTTCGGAAACGAATGGGGTGGGCGCTTAATGGAGTCTGGGGGCTATTTAGAACGAATACGGTAGGTATACCCCTGTAACTTCAGTTTTACTATATATAAAGGGTTAAACATTTCATAGACATGTTTTCTTGATGTCACAAACCGGACTGTACAGCCACAGAAGACAGCTAGAAGCTTGACAATTCGGATTTAAGAAGAAGAGGAATTGTACTTTCCGAGTACGGAAAACAAAGGCGCTGATCAGCTTCTCGGTGACCGCGAGGCCGGCCTGTGTCTTTGTTTGCGCCTGTTTAAATTGTTGGTTTTCTCATGAGGCGGCTCAATAATATTTGAAAGAAAACAGTATTATGCATGTGAATGTACAGTTCTGCTGATAATGCTAAATAAAGTTTTTGTGCAATCATGTACGTTATTAAATATATGATAATCAGATAATAATGTGATTACAAAGTGTTATATTTGTTACATTGGTTAAGTTTTGTAAAATAAAATTAAAAATTTCTGAATGTGTTTAAGCCTTTATTTCATTCCGAACGAGTACTCACAATCTATGTTTTGAAGCAAAAAATAAGAAAAAATGATATACCCCTGCATACCCAAGTTTTACTGTATAAAAAGTGGGGTTTAAAGGGGTATTCAATGCACGGACATCTTATGCTGATGAACAATAGTCTGTCGAAATCTACTTTGGTTAAGTATTGAAGGTAAAAGCAGGCAATGTTTAGGAAATGGCGCAATCAGAAACAAATTCCCACTTCAAAACCAGAGGTGGGAACAAATTAACAATGAGGTATTTGCACTAAGAAAACCTATCGTAAGCCGAGAGATCAGCTATTTCCCAATCGGCGGTTACTCAGTTACCCAATTTTAACTAAATGTATGAAAACATACATAAGGTGCAACATAAAATTCAACACAAAACCATAAAGCAATTAGAACCACCACAGAGATATCGCCTTGGAACGATCACTTAATATAAAATTATTGGCGGACTTAAACCAGTTTTACAGGATCCTAACCGCACCCTCAGCTTCTGTACCGTAGTGGTTCACAATATTTAGTTAGTTGTGAATCTCTAACTAGCCATCTCTAGCTTTCACTGGATAATAAAACATAAGGCTGTTTTAATGTCTCTTAAGCCCGAAGGGCTTCTCGAAGACATTAAAACAGCTTATGTTTTTCATCATCCAGTGAAAATTAAAATCTGAATTTCAATAGGTACTTATATTTACATTTTATATTATCAATCAAATATCAGATTTTTAATTGCGCATATCACCGCCCATTGCCATGTTATTTAATATTGAATCCGACTTAACGTAATTTTGGAACAGCCAAAACGTCAAATTTTCGCGCCTAACTTCATGGCGATACGCGACTGACGTAAAGTCAATAAGAGTAAACAAACAACGTCACTGGCTGGTTTTGACGTCGCCCCGCCCATTGGCGTGGCCTCTAGATCACGTGACTTAACGGTTTTCATTGGATAATGAAGAACATCAAGAAAGATACTTTCATCTAGGACATATAAAAATATAAATATACGGGAATTCATAACAGTGGCAACACGCTTTCATTTGAGGCCAAGTTTACCTTTGCACTTTATCGCCAAATTTCAGTTTGATGCACCGGAGTATCATAAAGTGTCAGAATGGATTTGGTTGCAAGATGTTCCGAAAATACCCATATTCATCTTTTCCCTAATTCAACATGCAATAGAAAAGCCAATGCCATCCAAGAACCCACTATGACCCGTGGCCAGATGCTACTTACATGTATCTTAAAATTTGTAAAGTTGTTCATGTACGTCTGAGCATGACAACCATTTTTAGAATGTGATCGAGACGTCACATGAAAAGGAACATTCCTTCGTAACACCCACGGACACTCCACATGGAATAGCTTACATCTGCAAAGCAATTTTAGATAATTTCAATGTGCGTCCGGATAACATATCTGTGTAATGCACACCCAAATATACTCCACTTTTATACAGTAAAACTGGAGTGTACAGGGGTATACCTACATATATTTTTATCCAACACATAAACTGTAGACCTGTACACGTTAGAACCGCCTCGACGAGGGTTACAGCAACAAAACAAACTTGATCAAATTTATCCAGCTGAACTATAGTTGAACAAAGCCAATATCTCAGATACCGAAGCCCCTTTTTTAGATTTACATCTTTCTGTTGCAAATGGATTCGTTTCTTCTAAAATTTATGATAAGCGCGATGACTTTGATTTTGATATATAGATTTTCCGTTTTTGGATGGTGACGTTCCTCGTCGTGCTTCTTATGGTGTATACATTTCGCAACTTATTAGGTTTGCTAGAGTCTGCAATCATGTTTCATACTTCAACATTTGAAATAAATGTTTACCGGCCAAACTTCTCCAACAGGGCTACCGGTACCATAAACTTCGAAAAACATTTTCTAGATTTTATCGTAGACAATATGAATAGATTTCCAAATATAATGTTGGATTAAAGGCGCTTTTAGGTGAGGGCCTTTCAGAACCAGAATTTTATGGTGACTTGGTTTACAAATTTAAGAAACTGATAGGAAGTAAGGATTTTTCTTTTCAGTTCAGAAAAATCATTACACGTTACAGACGTATAGGTTATAACTTGAAAGTTATGCGACAGTGTGCATGTATAATTTTTAACCCAATTATGGTTGATAACTATGCTGCCTTCTTTAATTGCACCCCGGTGGGTCGTGCGTCAGACTCTATGATGGCCCCGACTTAAAGCTATTCATTTTAGCTGGTTGGGCCCGGAGCTTCTTGTCTGTTGCTTGGCCCACCGGGGTCCAACTGGTGTTTTTTCTTTTGCTCCGGAGTTAGTAAGTTATTCGGCGCCCAGGGATCTCCATCGTAGGGCAGCTTACTTACTGAATCTGTTGAGTTCTGTTTTTTGATTCATCAGGATGTTTATCATGATTTATAAACTGTTTGTTCTTGATGACTCATTTACTAGATAGAAATTCATCACGAGGACCGAAGAACTAACTAAATGTTATGAACTGCAGAAGCTAAGGGTGAGGTTATGGCCATGTAAAATCGATTTAAGCCCGCCAGTTATTATATATTATTAATCTAGTTTTTGTCCCATCTCTACATTTAATCGAAGTTTGTATATATGGAAAAATAGCGAAACATGTACACAACGGGTTTCTGTCTTATGCATGCATAATCACAAAACGTATGGTACCTGCTCAATGATTTATGGGCCAGATGTGTTCCGTTACAAGTATTACAAAATGAACAATTGTTAGGTACTTACTATCTTTGGTTTCTAGAAAATGAATCTCGAAATAGTTTTGCAAGTTTTTGGCCTTTAATTTCATTTTTTACCTTTTAACGTTTAAACTCATTTAAGCCTGGCGTCCCTTTTATGGGACATAGGCAAACAGAATAGTTCCAGATGTGACACCGCAGAACGCGGCGTTCCATCTGGGGCTATTCTGTTTGCTTAGAGAATGTTCATCGAAAAATTGAATAAAATAAAAAAAACACTCCTGACGCCCCTAAAAATGAAAGTGGACTCACCCAAATGATAAAGGAGGGAAAATCAGGTTCTCTCCCCTGTATGATTGTTTATATATACATGTTATAGGGTAAGAAAATGCGTTTTATGAAGATTTTCATGTGAGCCGCGCCATGAGAAAACAAATGTTTCTGAACAGGTTCGACAAAAACTGAGCTTCACAAGCACAGAAGATGTTAGACGCTGGAAATTTGGGATTTAGAAAGTAGAGAAATTGTACTGTTGCGAAAACAAAAGTGCTGATCGCAGTAACTGTGCGTTTGTTTGCGCATATGCAAAATGTTGGTTTTTTCATGACGCGGCTCGTGTATACTTATGATACCATTCTTGAATAAATGCCTCATGTATGTACATGTACAAGCGTGTTAACTTACTTAATCATACTTAAATGAATTTTTTTGAGTGAAAATTACATGCGCAATATGCACCCTTACTTTATATTTATTTATATATGACAATCTGTATACGCTATTGTGTATTTACATGTACATATAGTGTTATATTTGCATTTACATGTACATAATGTTATATTTGTTTTGTTTTGTTTTTGTGAAATAAGGATCTATTGTTATCAACTGTTAAGTCATTATTTCATTCCAAAGATTTCGCTACACGTATAGTACAATCTCTCTTCTTCTTAAATCCGAAATTTCAAACTTCTAGTCACCTTCTGTAGCTGGACAGACCGGTTTGTGTCGGACCAGGTCGGAAACCCAAGTTGTTGGTTTTCTCATGCGAAGTCACAAATAGTCTTTTTTTTATCTAGCTACTAATCTAAGAAAAGCGTTGTGATCATGTTAATCGCACCAAAAAGAAACGAGCTTGTGACATCATTTTTCATCATGAAAACATGTCCATATAATGTGAACCCCCTTGAACCCCACTTTTATATAGCAAAACTGGGGTATGCAGGGGTATACCTGTTTTTCTTATTTTTGCTCCAAAACATAGATTGTGGGTACCCGTTAGAACCGCCTCGGTGAGGCGGTTCTAACGTGTACCCACAATCTTTGTTTGACAAAAATAAGAAAAATATCAAAATTTTCCAGTTGAAAATTTTCAATTTTTAAAGCTCAAAAATCTCTATATATCGCATGGGCAAGTTTTCGTAATGTAGTGACGTTTGGTGACGAAAATCTCCACCAATGATATGCAACTTTATGTACATGTAGACGAAACCATGGATAAGAAAAATATAAAATATCAAGAAAATGTACTTCCATGGTGGAAGTCCTTCTGTGAAGTATTTTTGAACTGTTGACCGAATAAACAAGTTTGCGGAAAGCATATCTCCTCACACCGGGTTTTTTTTTTTTTTTTTTTTTTTTTTTTTTTTTTTTTTGCGAAATTTGTCGAGGTCCGTTGCATCATAAAGAAAACAACAACCCAGTGACGAAAAAAGAAACGGGTTCATGAGGTTCGGACCGTAAACTGATGGAATGACTTGGTAGATCCTTGCCATTTCATAAAGTTACTAAACTAGCGTGATAAACCCTTTGTTTTTGGTCATTGTGTATTATTTACTACATGTATAGACATTGGTACGAAGAGCAAGATGATTAGCTTATTCCTAAATTTCAGTCTCACAAAATGATGCCATTTATCTGATAGAAGCATAGTAATAACAATGATAATATTTATTGTAAGTAACCAACGTAATGAGACGTTTGACCGATCGCGATCGCTTTCTGAACGTGCAAAACTCGTAACGAAGCGGATGTCCGATTGATCCACATGGCCGGCATGTGTCTTCATTAATTCATATTACTTGGCGTCCTTTTTGTAGGACATAGGCAAAACGTATAGACCCAGATGTGACGCCACAGAACGCAGCGTCTCATCTTGGGCTATTCTGCTTGCACAGAGAAAGGTACAAGAAGGCAAAGATCAGGAAAAGTCGCAATCAGAAAAAGATCCCCACTCCAAAAACCGAGATAGAAAAAAAAACTAATTAAAATTAACAATCAGGTACCATGAAAACATATCGTAAGCCGAATAAGCAGCTATTTTCCCAATAGGTGGCCACTCAGTTACCTAAACTTAACTAAAAGTATAAAAAAAACATACACAAGGCGCAAACAGCACAAAGATTTAAAACACCAAGACATAAAACGAAAGAACCACCACAGAAGTATCGCCTTGGAACGATCAGTAATTACTGGTGGGCTTAAATCGAATTTACATGGCCATAACCTTACCCTCAGCTTCTGCAGTGGTTCATAACATTTAGTTAGTTCTTCGGTCTTCGTGGTGAACCTCTAACTTGTCAATTAGTCATCAAGAACAAACAGATAAATCATGATAAACATCCTGATGAATAAAAAACGAGGACTCAACAGATTCAGTAAGCTGCCCGACGATGGAGATCCTGGGCGCCGAATAACTTATTAACTCCGGAGCAAAAGGAAAACACCAGTTGGACCACAATGGGCCAAGCAACAGACAAGAAGCTCCTAACGCCCCTAAAATGAAAGTGGACTCATCCAAATGATAAGAACGGGACAGTCCAATCGTCAAATATGGGTTAAGATTTGGTCGTATTTTTTTTTTTTTTTTTTTTTTTTTTTTTTTTTCTGCTGATTCGTTAGTTCATGGTGACTACAATTTGCACTTGGTACAGGTAACCTGCAACCTCGAGTATCGTATTGTGGTTAGTAACGTATTGTGGTTAGAAAAATACTGTCCGTCCTGACTTCAGGTGTGGATCTCAGACATTAAGCTATTAACCAACCATTTAGAAAATGTTTTTCGAAGTTTATGGTACCGGTAGCCCTATTGGAGAAGTTTGGCTGGTAAACATTTACATGTATTTCGAATGTTGAAGTTTGTAACATGATTTCAGACTCTAGCAAACCTAATAAGTTGCGAAATGTATACACTATAAGAAGCACGACGAGGGACGTCACCATCGAAAAACGGAAAATTTACTTTATCAAAATCAAAGTCATCGCGCTTATAATAAATTTTAGAAGAAACAAATCCATTTGCAACAGAAAGATGTAACTCTAAATAGGGGGCTTCGGTATCTGAGATATTGGCTTTGTTCAACTGTAGTTCAGGTGGATAAATTATCTAACATTGCTTTGCAGATGTAAGCTGTTCCATGTGGAGTGTCCCTGGGTGTTACGAAGGAAAGTTCCTTTTCATGTGACGTCTCGATCATATTCTAAAAACGGTTGTCATGCTCAGAAATACATTGAATAACTTTACAAATCTTAAGATACATGTAGGTAGCATCTGGCCTAGGGTCATAGCGGGTTCTTGGATGGCGTTGACCTTTCTATGACATGTTGAATTTGGGAAAAGATGAATATGGATATTTTCGGAACATCTTGCAACCAAATCCATGCTGACACCTAATGATACTCCGGTGCATCAAACTGAATTTGGTGATAAAGTGCATAGGCAAACTTGGCCTCAAATGAAAGCGTGTTGCCACTGCTATTAATTCCCGTATATTTATATTTTATTGCAATCGCCCCAGATGAAAGTTACTTTCTTGATGTTCTTCATTATCCAATGAAAACCATTAAGTCATGTGATCTAGAGACCACGCCTATGGGCGGAGCGACGTCAAAACCCGCCAGTGAAGTTGTTTGTTTACTCTTGTTGGCGTGACGTCTGTCGCGTATCGCCATGAAGTTAGGCGCGAAAAGCATACGTTTTGGCTGTTCCAAAATTACGTTAAGTCGGATTCAATATTAAATTACATGAAAATGGGCGATGATATGCGCATTTAAAAATCTGATTCTTGATTGATAATATAAAATGTAAATATAAGTATTTATATTCAGATGTTAAAGTTCACTGGATGAAGAAAAACTTTAGCTGTTTTAATGTCTCCGAGAAGGCCTTCGGGCTTCAGAGACATTAAAACAGCCTTATGTTTTTCATCATCCAGTGAAAGCTAAAATCTGAATTTCAATCCTTAATTGTCGTCGCCAGTTAAACAAGTAGCGTCATGAGATGGCTAGTTAGAGATTCACAACTAACTAAATGTTGTGAACCACTACGGTACAGAAGCTGAGGGTGAGGTTAGGATCCTGTAAAACTGGTTTAAGCCCGCCAATAATTTTATATTACTGATCGCTCCAAGGCGATATTTCTGTGGTGGTTCTAATTGCTTTATGTTTTGGTTTTTAATTTTATGTTGCACCTTATGTATGTTTTCATACATTTTGCATGTAACTGAGTGACCGCCGATTGGGAAATAGCTGATCTCTCGGCTTGCGATATGTTTTCTTAGTATAAATACCTCTTTGTTAATTTATTTTCCCACCTCTGGTTTTGAAGTGGGTATTTCTTTCTGATTGCGCCATTTCCTGATCATCGCCTGCTTTTACCTTCAATACTACACCAAAGTAGATTTCGACAGACTGTTGTTCATAAGGATAACATGTCCGTACACTGAATACCCCATTAAACCCCATTTTTATAGCCTCAACCCTTCAATGTATTATTCTATAGCTATAACTGTAATGGAAAAGGCCCATATAGATATCCATCCGAGAAAAAAAGAAATCCGGTTTTAAAAGATTGTTTATTCGTCAATATGATTATTTTAGGATGTAAAGCTGTAGACATACAAAACGTAAATCGATTGTTTTGTCACCTGGGACACTTAAAAATTTGAAAGTTACTAACGTTTCAAATTAAAAAGAATGCTTAGAGGCCATGGGTAGTGATTCGGTCGGCGGTCATCAGTCTGCGGTCTTTGCAAGCCTTAGGCATATTCGTCCCCAATTATTTCGATACAAATTGTTATTTCGGTTTCTAATCTATAAACGACATGCTTAAGACATGATTTCTATCATCGATTATGTTTGTAGTGCCTGTCTGTTCTTCATAATAATAATAGTTCATCGCGGTTTGTATTTAGCGCTACACTGCCGTGGTCACTTCAATAGTTTTTTTTATGATAACCTTGAAGGTACGAATGAAGCCGAGATAGCCTGATTCTCTTTTCTCTTCTAGTAATCAAGGGCGGGAAAATGATTCGGTATCAATTAAGCATGGCACTGGTTCCTATTCCGAATATATTTACATATAACATAAACCTGATAACGGGAAACCAGCCGATAATGGTAACTATTTTTAAATTATTATTTATAGACCATAAATATCAATAATAACATGAGTAATGCCGTTAAAAGTCTGTCGGCCCCATTAGCTCAGTGTGTTAAGCATCGGTCTTCTAATCAGACTCTTACAGGTTCGAATCTCGCCGCGAATCCGCTATTCATTTTTTTTTATTTTATTTTTTGTTATCATAATAAGTTTCTTTTCTTTCTTCATTTCGTTTTTATTCTCCCTTTTGGAATCAGGACACAATTACTTCCCTTGAATGGTAGAACACGACACGGATATACTTACACACAAAATAGTTCCCCTATTTATTGGGGTGTAAACTTGACAAATCATGTCGAATTGCTGCTTTTGATGTCAGTTTGGTTAGATTGCTGTCTAAGCTTTCAGGAAATGTTAAATTGGTGGAGATATCTGGTAATTTCAGGTATTTAACTGCCAACTGAACCACCCCTTATGCGGTTGCTCCTGGGCAGGCGGATAATTGTCGAAGACACCGGTATGTATAGAAATTGGCAGATACCTCCCAAACGAGCCGGTCAACCCATATTTTAATCTTGATTAAAAGTACTGGCATACAGTGTAGACTTGGAGAAAAGCTTCAGAACAAAGCCAGCAATGTCAGTAAAGAGGGTAGGAGGCAAAACAAATGATTAAACTATATAGTACAAGAACTCCGCGGAGGTCGATATCGCACCTGCATCGGGCAAAGTCAATAGACCGTGAAATATAGTTCAAGGGCACCGGGTCAAGGTACTTGCTTGAAGGGCATGTCAAGGACAATTACTATGCAAGGTTTCAGACTCGCAGCTATCTCTGATGTCGAGAAAACAAAACTTTGACGTAAAAATTTTCAAAGTCAGTGGACCATGAAATATAGGTCAAGGGCACCACGTTAAGGTGCGTGCTTGAACGGTATGTCAAGGACAATTACTATGCAAGGTTTCAGACTTGCAGCTATCTCTGATGTCGAGAAAACCAAACTTTGACGTAAAAATCTTCAAAGTCTGTGGACCATGAAATATAGGTCAAGGGCACCACGTTAAGGTGCGTGCTTGAAGGGTATGTCAAGGACAATTACTATGCAAGGTTTCAGACTCGCAGCTATCTCTGATGTCGAGAAAACCAAACTTCGACGTAAAAATTTTCAAAGTCAGTGGACCGTGAAATATAGGTCAAGGGCACTGGGTTAAGGTGCGTGCTTGAAGGGTATGTCAAGGACAATTACTATGCAAGGTTTCAGACTCGCAGCTATCTCTGATGTCGAGAAAACCAAACTTCGACGTAAAAATTTTCAAAGTCAGTGGACCGTGAAATATAGGTCAAGGGCACTGGGTTAAGGTGCGTGCTTGAAGGGTATGTCAAGGACAATTACTATGCAAGGTTTCAGACTCGCAGCTATCTCTGATGGCGAGAAAACCAAACTTCGACGTAAAAATTTTCAAAGTCAGTGGACCGTGAAATATAGGTCAAGGGCACTGGGTTAAGGTGCGTGCTTGAAGGGTATGTCAATGACAATTACTATGCAAGGTTTCAGACTCGCAGCTATCTCTGATGGCGAGAAAACCAAACTTCGACGTAAATGTTGACAAAACTTCGACGTAAAAATTTTCAAAGTCAGTGAACCGTGAAATATAGGTCAAGGGCACCAGGTTAAGGTGCGTGCTTGAAGGGTATGTCAAGGACAATTACTATGCAAGGTTTCAGACTCGCAGCTATCTCTGATGGCGAGAAAACCAAACTTCGACGTAAAAATTTTCAAAGTCAGTGGACCGTGAAATATAGGTCAAGGGCACTGGGTTAAGGTGCGTGCTTGAAGGGTATGTCAAGGACAATTACTATGCAAGGTTTCAGACTCGCAGCTATCTCTGATGGCGAGAAAACCAAACTTCGACGTAAATGTTGACAAAACTTCGACGTAAAAATTTTCAAAGTCAGTGAACCGTGAAATATAGGTCAAGCGCACCAGGTTAAGGTGCGTGCTTGAACGGTATGTCAGGGACAATTACTGTGCAAGGTTTCAGACTCGCAGCTATCTCTGATGTCGAGAAAACTAAACTTCGACGTAAATGTTGACGGACGAACGAACGAACGAACGAACGAACGAACGGACGAACGAACGAACGTACGGACGGACGGACGGACGGACGGACAGAAATTTGAACTCCTATATCGCACCCTGCTATAAGCAGGTGCGATAAAAATTAATTGTGGTCTTGGTCCTTTTTATGGAGTCTATTAGCAGTACGCTGAAAAAAGTTGTTCAGTACTGGCGATAACTGGTAGGCCCAGACAGATGAATGTTGCATTATCAAATGAGCCGCGTCATGAGAAAACCGGACTTTTGCCTATGTGAAAACAAAGGCGCAGATCAGCTTCGCAGTTTTCGCTACACGGATAGTACACTTTCTCTTCTTATTAAATCCGAAATTTCAAGCTTCTATGCTGCTTCTGGGACTGTACATGTCGGTTTGTGTCAGACCTGGTTTGAAACCCCGAAGACAGGTTTTCTCGCGTCGCGGCTCATTAATATTGAATTTTGAAATGATGTTTAACCGTATCTTCATTGGCAAAAAAAGATAAATATATTACATAGTTGTAAATTATGTAAAGTGTATGTTGAGATATCTGATGATTTTCACAAGTGATTGATATAAGCCGATATTTTAACTGTAAATTTCTGATAACTTCTGACGTTTCCATTCACTTGACGTCATTAAAAAGTGTTTCACGTCAGAAATTCTAACATCTGTCTTTAACTCAGTTATTTAAGAAATAACAAAGTATTGGTGTTCATGTTCTTAATTTTTTTATTTAGAACGTAAGGAAGAGTGTACCAAAAATATTTGTGTTTTCAATATTTTTTTTTGTTTTGCATTTTCACCGCCTGCCTCTTCAATGGGAAAATGTACAAAATCAACACACTCGATTAAATACGTACATTTGGTATTCAATTCAAAAAAGTAAAATATCCTCTAAGCATATACCCATACCCATACATACACGTCAATCTTGAAAAGTCAGTCGCACATTAACGTACAAGACAAACGCGATCCTGGCGTATGAAAAGAAAATTTGCTTCTTAAACTTTAATTACCTATAGTATAGGACTTATGGCTAATCAATTACTAGAATCTAGTAAAACCACAACATGGAAGTATGGAGAAATCTCAGACCACTTTTGCAACCTTTTGGCGTGATTTGTTTGTTTGAATTGATGATTTACGTCCCAGTCAACAGCTAAGGTCATGTTAGGATGTTGCCTCCATTTTACAGGACTTTTACCCAAAATGAGCATGTCATCACATCCAACAAGTGCTTGAAATATAACTATCCAACTAAGACCCAAAAGACTTATACGTATGGATGGTTTGACTTGAAATGTTTCCTCGGCAGGCTCAGACAAGCGCGGTTAACCAGTAATCAGACGGTCAGTCAGCAATGTATTTAGCTTTACCTGGAGGCACAAGTAGCCTATATCTATTTTTAGGCCCCAATGGGAGGGGGGGCCCATAGTCTCTATGGTGAAATTAGCAGTCACAAATGATTAGCGTGTGTCTAAGGTGTGTACAGGTCGTATAATAATCTCAGCATGCTGAAAATTTTGGATTGCATGTACTTTTGTACAGTTATGTTAAGCACACAATACAGTATAGGCGCGTATCAAACGTTTAATGTAACGCGTGTTGAACTTATTCGTATAAGACACATACCCGAGACACGTCGAGCTTTAAGCATGCTGCATGCTTAAAATACTTTAACGTACACCAAGCGTACAGAACGCACATGTACGATGTTTGTGGACACCTTGGCTAGCAGGAAAAGTAAAGCGATGTTGTTTAAGTTTTTTTGTTTTTGTATAAATATAAGCAGCAATATCTTATGAGCATATTTGAGGAATTTGTTTCAATTTGAAGTATCAACACGTTAAATATGACATATTTTCTACTTAAGCGTACGTAGGGCCACACGGGACAGGTGCCAAAACGTCAACAAAATGTGACGATTTTCATATTGTGTTTTTTCCCTGTCAAACGGCACTTAAATATGTTATAACATTAAAATATTTCGTCCTAAAACCATATAACACTGACTTCAGTTTCAGAAAGATTCCGACTTGGCGGCAGTGTTGTTTGATTTATGTGGAAAAAACTCAGAAGCAGACCGAAAAATCTGTTTGAAATAATGGCGTAATTTGACGTCGGAGAACAGCCGACGCCGATTGTATGTTTCGTTAAGGAAATCACCCACAGATACGATGAAAATGTTACAAACAACAGAAACGTCATCGGTCTGTCAGTTACTATTTAGTTCACAGTAGTTGTGGCACAGACGATTTTTAGCTGCTCAGAGGTCCACCTATGATGATAAACGGAAGATCACCTGTCATGCTGTTACACATGTTCAACAGGTGGACGAACAATTTTGCGAGAATTAGTACGGCGTATCTGCATTTGACAGCTGGATACACAGACATAAAAATGTTGATAGCCAAGGATCTTTTGTCACAAAAAACACCCTGAAACAAATGTATAACGCGCTGGCGGCTTAAAATGTCAAGTAACGTCATATAGAGACGTTGACCTTTGCCCCGCACTCGGTTCGGAAGTGCAGGGAAAAGGCTGTAGATTACGTGTTTTTGTCAGATTTCAATAAAATTTCTTGTATATTTGCTTATAAAAAACTTTTGCAAAAGCAGATATATTATTGACTGCGATAGAAAATTGAGGCTATTGATATGACACTTGTGTCATATCTTTTCTTGTATACAGTAAAACTTGGGTATGCAGGGGTACATGTATATCTATTTTTCTTATAGTTTGGTCCAAAACATAGATTGTAAGTACTCGTTCGAACCGAGAGGCGGTTCGAACGAGTACTCACAATCTATGCTTTAAGCAAAAAATAAGAAAATATCAAATTTTTTCACCTGATTTTTTTTTTCAATTTTTAAAGCTCAAAAAATCTCTGTGTATTGCATTGGCAAATTTTCGTAATGTTCGTGTTGAAAAGGCATTGGTTTCATCATGAATCAGCGACACATTCCACATTATAAAAACCATGGTCGGGATGAAATAAAGGCTTAAACACATTCAGAAATTTTTAATTTTATTTTACAAAACTTAACCAATGTAACAAATATAACACTTTGTAATCACATATCTGATTGTCATATATTTAATAACGTACATGATTGCACAAAAACGTTATTTAGCATTATCAGCAGAACTGTATATTAACATGCTTTCAAATATTATTGAGCCGCCTCATGAGAAAACCAACAATTTTAACAGGCTCAAACAAAGACACAGATAAGCTTCGCGATCACCGAGAAGATGATCAGCGCCTTTGTTTTCCCTACTCGGAAAGTACTATTCCTCTTCTTCTTACATCCGAATTTTCAAGCTTCTAGCTATCTTCTGTGGCTGTACAGTCCGGTTTGTGACATCAAGAAAACATGTCTATGAAATGTATATCCCTTTATATATAGTAAAACTAGAGTTTACAGGGGTATACCTACCGCATTCGTTCTAATTAGTGCACATGCTTCATTAAGCGCACCCCCATTCGTTTCCGAAAAAAAAAATATGTGCATAAGCACACACTTCTCGACTAGCATATTCGGTATTTTACACAATTTTTATACAGAAACACCTTGATAATCGCATTAAATCTTAACCTTAAATGGTCAAATACTATTTTGAAACGATTGGGGTACTTAAATGACGTTATGATGGATTATATTGACATTTTATTTTATCAGCTAATGTCTTGTTTTTGGTTGGTAGTGTGCGCTTATGAGAACGACATTTTGTTACCCTAACTTTGAATTTTGAAAGGATAAACGCACTGTGCGATAATTAGAAAGAATACGGTATTGTTCTTATTTTTGATCCAAACCATACAATCATGTATAGAAAAAAATGAAGTGTTCCTATAAATATTTTGAGCACTTTATTTACCTATTGATAGACTCTGAATACATATACAGTCCTTCACTCATATAATACACCAGTCATTTGTATCCCCGGTCCACCTAGAGCCGGGGATAGCAAGGACACAGTGGGGCTAAAGTGCCAGAATTTAACATCTGATGGGTTCAGATTTGTGGTAAAATCCCTGTTAAAATCCCCGGCTCCCCGGAGAGTGACAATAATGAGGAACACCAAATGGTAGTTGTTCTGATGAAATTGAAATATGGGATGGAAATAGCTAATTTGAATGGATTTGACTGTGTATTGGCGGGAAATTAAACACCCGGCACATCCCCTATACTGCCGAGACTCGCAGTGCCGGGATTTTACAGGAGCTTTAAAAATTTAAAAGTTAAAAGCCCCGCTATTCCCCGGCCCTAGGGGAAACGGGGATACAAATGACTGGTGCATAACCCTCTAGCATAATAACAACATCAAACGAATTGTTCACCTAACACTTCTAACATAACAAATAATTTCACAAGTTTAAAAGTTCAAACATCCCTTCCAAGTTGATGTTTACGATAACTTGACACTATCGTGCCGTTCGATAACGTCTACAATATGGTACGCCTGTGGTGTGGCGTACATGCTGCCTGGTAAACAATGTACCGGTACTGCATGAATCGTCAAGTTACATATACAATACAATGCCTTATTTGTTTGACTTTAGGTAAATGTCCAATTCGACGGCTATGGTCAGATCGGGACGTTATGTGTAACTGGGAAGAGTTTTGCATCAGATTATTTCAGTGTAGGCTTTATGCCTTAACCATGAATTGCTTAACAAAACGTAGAAAAAAACTGAATCTCATTCTGTAGAAATTCTACAACACGTTTTTTTTTGTCCATTACGTACTTTACACTTATTTCTTTCACCAAATAAGATCTGCGATAGCGTGTATGGCTAATGCAGAAAAACGTCTGCTGACCAGGTTTTAAATAACAACGGTTGCAAAATCTCGGACTGGAAGCAGTAATTATCCATCGTTTCTCTCTGACCTTACTAAAGTAAACAAATATGGTCTTGCTAGCTTAATACTATTGCAGAGCTTTATATCAAACGGGTCAAAGTTATATTGTTGCTTTAAACTAGATCTGACTTATCTAGCAATACAGCACGTGTAAGTGGTGTATTTATATTTACAACACTATCCAACTTTAAAATCATCATGGCGTTTTGAGTTAACAGAAAATGAAATATGACATGGATAAGGATTTATGATAACTACATCACGATTTAAACCATACATTTACATATAACTATATATATTGCACCCTGAAGCCTTAAATGTTAGTCAACTGATTACAATTATAAAACATTGTAATAATTTATTGACAACCCACGTATTGTTTCATTATTTTAATGGCGTACAATTTGGTTTCCTTAAAAGGTTTGCAATTTCGATATGAACCAGTTGACAGAACATGTAATGTTCCGACAAATTTATTACGTTTACACCTCACATATACTAACAAACCATAACTAATGTGATTCAAGTGGAGAATACATGAACCCAGTCAATTTGCACCCTTACAGTCCACGTTTAAATTACGAAAACTCACCCATGTAATATATAGAGGATCTTACACGAGTGGTCATTTCATATGAAATGTATTAAACAAGCCTTTGGCGAGTTTAATAAATTGCATATGAAATGACCACGAACAATAGGATTTTAACGCCTTCAAAGTGGACATATTTTCAATGAAAATTTGCATTGTTGTTACGGACGTCGTATTCCCGCAAAAGTGTTAATACAAGTATGGCCATAACACTTTTCATTACATCCACTGGAACACAGTGACGTCATATGATAAACAGATTTTTCTTAAGTTGTTAAAATTGAACTTTCTTCGGTAGATAAGTTTTGACATTTTCCCCCTCAAAACATAAATTGTGGACACACGTATCCACAATCCATGGTTTGGAACAAAAATAAAAAAAAAATAGGTATACCCCTGCATACCACAATTTTTCTATATAAAAGTGGGGTTTTAGGGAGTACACATTTCACGGACATGTTTCCTGATGCTTATAGTTAAACTGTGGTATAAAGGAGCGAATTCATGAACCCGGTATCTATTTAGTGTATGATTTGTTCGTACATTAATAATTATCAAATTAATCTCATCAGGATAAAATTTTGGTGTAATATATACCCCCATATACTCCACTTTTGTGTAGCAAAACTGGGGTATACAGGGGTATACCTATTTTTCTTACTTTTGCTCCAAAACATAGATTGCGGGTTTCGTTAGAACCGCCTCACGTGTATCCACAATCTATGTTTTAGCAAACATAAGATAAATATCAGAAAAGTTCTACTGAAAATTTTCAACTTTTACAATTTATAACGGCATTTTGTTGTTTATTTATTATGGGCATTTTGTTGTAATGTGATATGGAAATTTACACGACAATGAAATGAAAATTAAAGATTAACTTGTCAGGTTCATTACACTAAAGTTTCATTTTTCTATAAAAGCGTAAGGCACATTTTGTTTCTTCCCTAAAATGTCTTATAACAGTTTGCCATGTAATAACATCAACGAACAAGTTCTAAAAGTGTTCAAGATACAAAATAAAGTAGTTTATCAGGTCTCGTGAATTCTCTATAATATATAAAACACGCTATTTTCTCCGTAATATAACTATTGCACAAACATGTTTGAATATGTAACTTTTGATAGAAATTTTGCAAATCTAGAATTCTGTATCAGAGTGTAGTTAACACAATATTAAAATTGTTTGGGTGCAAGAACTCGCTTAGTAGCGTGTCTGATTCTATACTATTTCGCTAACATGTCCATTCACTTTTATATAGTTAAACTGGGTTATAGTTAAAAAGAGAAATGCATTTTTTCTTATTTCTAATCCAAAACATTCTTTGTTGGTACTCACGTGTACCCACAATCCCACAATCTGTGGTTTGAGCAATCAATTAAAACAGATAAAAACTTTCAACTGAAAACTTACATTTTACCTGAAATCTCTTATATTGCACGGGCATGTTTCCAAAATGCGAGATATTACCGCCATTATTACACATTCCGTCACATGTCGGACATACAGATTTGGTCATGAACATACACGTATTTCATCGGCAGTTTCCTCTTACCCAGATTCAAACAGCGCTTATGTCAGTCAGTGGACAAAGGAATTTACATTGGGTACTGGTCACCTGCCTCTGTGAGGCTGATCCATTTACAGTGTGGCTAGGATAATTAACCGCGTAGACATAACCCAATAAGCTGTAAAACTGTTTCCAAATAAATAAATATCATGATGATTTACGTGTAATCCGGGAGATGGTTTAGCAAAATATATCTGGCTAAGTATGAATATACATATGAAATCTAAAAACTAAATAAAACCAAACATATCAACAAATAAACACTTAAAATCTCGATATATACAGCTGTAGTCTCAACAAAAGTAATTTCTATGTAAAACAATCACAATCACTTATCACATATATATGTACATTTAACGACTCTCCGTACTGTTTTAGCAGCTCCCGTGTCTGAGTGGTTAAGAGCGCTGATATTTCATTACCGCGCTTAATCATGTTAATCATTCGATCATTTCATCGCAGTGTCTGGTGGGGGTACGAGCCCATTGCGGAGCACATGTGACAAAAGCCAAGTTCTGTTTGAGGGTATGACATGTGGTTTTTCTCGGGGTTATCCTGTTTTCGCCCTACCTACTGATTGGCCCGTCCCACATGAACTGAAATGGTCTTGAAGAAAGGGACGTAAAACTGACACACACCTTTACTACTGTTTTTTTTTTTTTTTTTTTTTTTTTTTTTTTTTTTTTTTTCATGGAAATGTACAAAGTCGTACACAAATCACAAATTTGTAAGGGTAACAACGCTTTTTCAAAAGTTATCGACTTTTGAAAATGAGAAATATCCATAGTTTAAAATAACTTCATTTTTTTATTCGATGAAAATATTGGAAATATATCAAAGGATGTGTTTGAAACTATACATTTATTTACAAAATGCAAAACAAATAACAAACTTGAAAGTTAAAAAAATATTGAATCATAATATGGCAAAATACATCATTTGCAGAACATAATTTCCACACCTTGTAAACAAATTACATTGAAAATCATTACCGAAAAGCAGAATGCTTGTTAATTAATTAAGATAGTGAATAATTGATTTATATTTTGCATTCCATACTTTTAGCACGTGTTAAAATTATAAAAAAAAAATCATAACGCAAATGATTTTCCGAGATAGTCTCGATATCACTTCTTTTCAGACTTTTTTCACAACGGACATGTATTGGATGTATTTCCGGAACACCCCATTAACATTTAATAGTCGCTGCCTTATTCATGTTTTCTAATTTTAGTTGCTATTTGTCTATATGTGCAACAGGCTTAGAGGTTTTAAACATTCAGCAAACAAATCACTGCTTCTTCTAGCTTGCTCTCACTATCTCTCCCTCTCTCACCTTTTTACGAGCGCCAGATGCTGCTTAAAAATATGAATTTTCTATATACAATGTAGTTGGTTGGTTTTAGCACCAGAAATCAAATCTCAAAAACAATTACTTATAATCGCACCCCCCGGCCCCCTGAGGTCAGTAGACAGCCAAACATAGGATAGCATCATGGATTATTTTTATGATTCAGTGATCACATCATTAATGCTTTTGTCTATTTTGTCTTTTGATTTTAATAGTTAACAGTCTGGCCTCACTGCTTTTCGTGATTGGAACATCTCTGCACAAAAGTAATAGCTTTTTCGCACTGAACATATTGCAGAAACTTATTTTTGCTGAAGCATAAGTTTCCCATTACGAAAACTTGCCTATGCAATATACAGTGATTTTTTAAGTTGTAAAAAACGAAAATTTCAGTAGAAATTTTTTTTTATATCTTTTCTTATTTTTGCTCAAAACATAGATTGTGGGTACACGTTAGAACCGCCTCGGCGAGGCGGTTCTAACGAGTACCCACAATCTATGTTTTGGAGCAAAAATAAGAAAAGTAGGTATACCCCTGCAAACCCCAGGTTTACTATATAAAAGTGGGGTTTAAGGAGGTATTCTTTGCACGGACATGTTTTCATGATGCAACCAGAGCACAGAAATCCGCGCAAAAAGCTACGCCTTTAATTTGCGTCTAGTATGTGCACAATATTGCCTCCGAAAGATAAATATAATTGTTTGATTACAAGGGTAAAGATCAGGAAAAGGTGCAATCAGAAAAAGATTCCCACTCCAAAAACCGAGGTGGGAAAACTTTTGCTTGTCAGTAGGATATATGTCCACTTTCTGACGGTTGATAACAGACTTTTCTTTGCAGGCACTCTGATCTTTTTCTCAGCGACAGGATTCTGTTTCGCGCACACACAGACAAATGTTCTTGAATATCTAATGTCGAAACCAATGTTTAAGTTTAGTAAAAAGCTACATGTGTGTAAAGCCTAGGTCACACTAGCACTTACGGTCGCTGCGGACGCTGCGGATAGGGCTTCCGTATTTGTCCGTCCTGTCCGTAACGATTCGAATCATATCCGTAAAGTCCGTATCTGTACGTGCATTATTTACAGGGCACGGAAGATCCGCAGCCAAGCTTTGATAATTGTCAAAAATCAGGCACGGATGAAAAACCCGTAATTATTGTCCGTATCTAATCGGTATCAAAAACGGTATCTATTCCGTAACTGAACGAATCTTGTCGTAAGCATTGGTTGCGGATCGATACTGTTTCATATGTTTTTTTTTTTTTTTTTTTTTTTTTTTTCCTGGGCGAGACCAGTACTATATGAGGTTGTTTTTTTATGGGTTTGTTGTTCCGGGAGCACCCGAAGGCTCAAACGGAAGGAGGTTGTTTCGTTCGGTGCGTACAGTTATGTAATGAAAAATATACCGGCGTACTCACTAAATCGCCCGTGCGTTCAATGCTCACAAATATGAACGTGATTTCAATGAATTCCTTTAGCCGAGATTTTACATTGCTTTTACTAGCTATGAAGCAGGCTGCAATATCTAAGAAAAATTGGAGAACCAACAAATGAACAAGCAAACACACAAATGTTACTCAAATTATAGCATTATGAGATTTTATTTCCGTTGTTTTACAACTATCACTCGATTGATCAATCACTCGATCGATCCGTCAAGATATCAATCAATCGATCGATTGCAATCGATCAATCACTCGATAGATCGATCGAAAGAAAGATCACTCAATCGATCTATCACCCGATCGGTCTTGATCGATCACTCGTACTTTCGATCAGTTTATCACTCGATCGATCAATTCGATCATCGATCAATCAGTATATCGATCGACCGAGAGATCAATCACGATCGAGCAATCAATCGATCAAGCAATCAATCAATCAAAGCATATTATGTTCTATTATTTCTTCGCGTGCAGATACGGATGTTTCGTCCGTGTCGATATTTTTACTTTTTCAAAATTTGGGCGCGGATTCTACGGACCCTGCGGATACAACACGTACAGCTGCGGTCATATACGCATACGATGCGAATTGTTACGGCTATAACGGATAGATACGTATGACTTGTCCGTAGCGTCCGTCCCATTCGTATGTGCTAGTGTGACTGTATTTTGACAATTAACAGCGGTTACTTACATCACATTGCAGCGTTTTATACGCAAGAGAGCGTAATAAATGCGTATCTGAAGGTACATGTCCGTATCTAAACGTATCGAAAGGTATGTAGACAAGTTACTTTCCGTATGTATCCGAATACATCCGTAACTATACCGTATGTATTCGTATTTATAGGTAATGATAATTACGTAAATTCATTAAGAACAGTTAGCCCCGCCCACTAATTCCTGCGGATTGCTACGTTTAGTATCCTCAACTATCCGCAGCGAACGTAATTGCTTGTGTGACCTAGGCATAGAGCGTATGGTGATGTTCTAATGCATCCAAAGACAGTTTGCTTATTGCACAGAATACGCTTGTTTTTTCACTCGTCAGTAGGCGTAGCCTGATTTGGGTCAATGTCAGGGTGGCTAGCACTACAACAGCAACCAAAGAGACGCAGCAGCTGCTCTCTGAACTCTGTGTTGCTTAAGTAGAAAGCTATGTTTATGGAGTGGTTGATCTGTAAGGCTGTTACAAAGCTTAGCAGCATGATATGATTTGAGGCATTGCCATCATTCCCACCCATACGTAAAACCGCGTTTACTACTGTAGGCACACCAACGAGTATGATATAGGCAACGACAATGCCGATCAGCATTGCCGTTGTGTGGATCAGTCGGGCAGCTTCCTCTTTGGTTGCCTGACGGGCTCTTATAGTCTGCCTGTGGCTGATTTTGTATATGATGACAGGGGTGAGAGACAGCAATATCACCAACGGTATAGCAGTGATCAGAGCAATCATCATAAAACGTAGGCTGAGGTGAGCCAATGTTTTATGTGCACTGGCGTCAAGTTGGCAGATGCCATTTTCGATTTCTGAATACTGGCTTGAGGCTACGACACCAGCAAAGATTGCGACGCCACCACATATACACAATGATATGATTCTAGCATTTCTAGACACAATACGTTTGTACTGTAGAGGGTACTGGACAGCTATGAATCTATCAATGCATATCAATGCAGTGATATAGGCAGCATTGGTTTTCATAATCAAGTCAACGGCCATAAAGATGGCACAGCCTATATCCGCAATTGCCCTTGTGTCAAAATTAAAAACCAATGGTGAAGGCAGCAAATAAAAAGAGTTGGTTCCCAAAACTCCAATATCAGTGATTGCAAGAACTACAACCAGCAGAGTATGTGTCTTCAACTCTTTGGCAGATCGCAGCATTACAATGACTCCTGCTGTGTTGCCAAAGAAACCAAACGCTAGGAAAAAGGCATTTAAACCAAGCAGTGCGTAAGTCAGCCCCGGTGATGAATTCTGCTCGATGGTGCTGAGCGCATTTCTACTTACGTTACGTAAGTAAATGGACGAGATGTTGAGACCAGTGTCATTTGTTAAGACGTCGATGTCTGTCCCGTTCTCTGGCGTTGTGTAGGCAGTTGTTAGTCCTACTCCACCTTCACTTGTCCAGTTCTCCGGTGAGATGTAGGCGGTTGTGAGTTCTACTCCATTTTCACTTGTCCAGTTCTTTGACCAGGTTACGTTAGGAAAATCCATTCCTTTTGAAATTGTCCACGATGTACTGGTTGTTGACATATGCATTCTCCTATAAGTAAAATCATTAAAATGATCACAATTCTAAATCACACGTTAACCTATTGTTTAGTGAGTGCAGTGGTTATGTCACTCGCATTGTAAAGCGGAGGACGCAGGTTCGATCCAAGGCTTCTTAAATATGTCGAGCGAGACTTTCCGTCTCCATATGACCTTAGTTATTTGTTTTTGTTTGTTGTTTAACGACCCATCGACCCTGATGGGTCATTAGCATCTAGCCTTCGATATTAATAGTACCTTAAACCCAGCATCAACCAACTATTATTATTTGGCAAATGTGGCCGTGTTTTTCTCCATTCTTGCTTAATTATTGGGTTTTTGGGTGTCTAACTTCATGTTGTTTTATTTCATCCGTTATTTGTTGTAGCTTTCGCAATTTACTAGAAGCACTTAAAGAAAAGACTAATAAGCAGTACTCCCTCAAAGCACAGTTATGTTTGAATTGTGGTCCAAGTCTATGAAACAATGATGCCACCAATTTAAACCATATGTTATATATAAATACTCACTAGATTCTGAGTTTGAACTCTCTTTTGTCTGGCGACCTTTTATCGACTGTTGTACTGGTTAAACTGAAATAGAAGCTAGTGTTATAGTTCAAAGAATGTTATTGTAAAACATTCACCCCTGCATATGATAAGTAAATGTGTGACAAGTCTTTATAGTTAATAAACACATCATATGTGTTTCGTACATGTCATGTTTAACAAGTTGGGTAATAAATGATCAACCTTTTTGAGAAATAGATGTTCAATCTAATGACATTATGTTCCGCTTAGTATCAGTACTTGTTTGTAATTTGGCTAGCGTTCAATCTTTGACATTACCGTGGGATGTTGGTACATGCAATGACTGCCCCCCCTTTTCTGGTCCTAACCTATTTTGTTTTACTATTTTTTGTCGTTTTCCATATAGAGGATCCCACACGATTGGCCATTTCACATGGAATTTATTAAACGACACTTCGGCGAGTTTAATAAGTTTCATATGATATGACCACGAGTGTACGATTCGGTTTATTATACATTTTGATATTCTATTTGTTATTATTGCAGACGGTATTGTGCCGTGTGGCGGCCCAAAAATAACCCCGTACATCATCCAAAAAGCAGATTATATTTTTGTTACAGTCATTTGAGGTCAGTAAGAATAAAATATCACGTATTTACAGTAGAATGTAAAGATCTTCTAAACAACGGATTAATTATTTGACCCTATCTAAGCACGTTGTCTTTGATTTAGACTAAATGGTTACTGAAGAGGCTTAAGTAACCGAAACCATGATCATCCCGTTTCTCATTTATATGCTCACTGCTCTTAAAGAATCTAAGCCTTGTACAAAGTTTTGAAATTGCAGTGATGCTACTCTGGCAATCGTCGCCGGTTTATAAAGGATCACTGACGAAGGCTCATTACACAAAATTGGGCAAATTGGCCCTTAATATCTCCCTTTGAACGTTTTACTGCTTTCAAATGATCAAACCTTTACATTGTATTTGCTATTACTGCAGCTTGTGCTGTGCCGTGTGGCGGCCCTAAAAAGTCTCCCCGTACATCATCCATAGTTCAGAATATTTTTATTTAGGTCCTTCGAGAACAGTTAAGATATTCAGAGTGTTCAAAACACTCACGTTTAGAAACATACTTCTAAGCAATGTTTAAATTATTTAACCCCGTTTAGAAAAGTGTATTTGATTTAGACTTCTCGTGTAAATTTTTGAAATTACAGTACAATAGTCTGGCTTTCGTTGCCGGTTTAAACAGGGCTACTAATGAGGGTTCATACCCGAAATTGCGCAATATCGCCCATACTATCTCTCTTTGAATGTTTTACTGCTTTCAAAGGATCAAACCTTTGTATTTTATTCACTGCTCCAATGGATCAAGCATTTTTTAAATTCTATTTCATAATAAAATTTTATCGCCTTCAATGTGGACATATTTTAAATGAAAATTCACATTGTTGTTACGGACGTCATAACACTTTTCATGACATGACCTTATCCACTGGAAAACAGCGACGTCCTATGTTGGCCATTTCTTCCTCGCCTCACGCCCCAGCACACTGCTTTCAAAAAGGCTTTATAAAAAATACACATTTTTCTTTCGTTGCCCCCCCTCCCCCACCCGTGTTAAAGGGGCACCAGGAGCATAAAATGCCGCATTAGATGTCTTATCTCACTTTTTGCATAGACACCAACCTGTCGACATCTATCTGAGCTCTCCAATAAACATCACTAGCAATATTCAATTCTGACTGGATAATGTTTCAGGGAGGAAAGTTACCTGTGGAATTATTGACAGTATTTATCAGAAGATTAAATATTAAAGGTATTCCAATTGGCTTAAAGATGCCTGGGCCAGTAGTCAAGCCATGCCAACTGAAGTCTCAACAGGTGATCCCAGATGATAAAACACTTGCCACCCGGCGGCAAATGTGCCCTTTTAAGCAAATATTATGAACAAAGAAAAACTAAATATACCTACCAAAGTACCGTCTAAAGTTAACCCTGCCTTCTCGATATGCCTGTCTTCGTCTTGGCCGTTTTGACTAGATAAATAGAAAGAATGAGCACATATTCATTCGGATGTCGTTTGAGATGATCAATGAAATTCATGTTTAGAGTCCAAACAAGGGAAACACTTAAATCGCTTGTTTAAGACAGGTGCTTGCTACTTGGATGGGATATTCTGACATGAGCGTGCGCTTCCTAACCATGTTATCTAGAAATAAATATAAGCACAGGTGTCTACAAAATGGTTTAACCATGAAAATTTCAAAATAGATACAGCCAAGATAGCATCATCATTTTTTGGTTAAGTTTTAATATATAACCAAGAAAATATGTCCATGTCCATGTAAAGTGTACACCATTAAACCCCAGCTGGAAATAATTTTTTTTTAATGCATGGGCAAGTTTTCGTAATGTCCTCTGGTCATTGGGCGTATCTGAAGGTGTATGTACGTATCTCTGCGTAACAGATTGTATCAAAAAGTATGTAGTCAAGTATTTTATCCGTATGCATCCTAATATATCAATAACTATCCCGTATGTATCCGCAATTACAATACGTAAATTCATTAAGAATAGTTAGCCCCGCCCACAAATATCGGCGGATTGCTACGGATACCGGTTTATAAAGGATCACTGACTTTCATTTGCTCCGGAGTTAGTAGGTTATTCGGCGCCCAGGGATCTCCATCATCGGGCAGCTTACTCAATCTGTGAGTCCTGGTTTTTGATTCATCAGGATGTTTATCATGATTTATTTGTTTGTTCTTGATGATTCATTGACTAGTTAGAGATTCACCACGAGGACCGAAGAACTAACTAAATGTTATGAACCACTGCCGAAGCTGAGGATGAGGTTATGGCCATGTAAAACCGGTTTAAGCCCGCCAGTAACTTTGTGTTACTGATCGTTCCAAGTCGATACTTCTGTTGTGGTTCTTTTTGTTTTATGTCTTGGTGTTTAAAATTTTTTGTGCTGTTGGCGCCTTATGTATGTTTTCATATTTTTAGTTAAGTTAAGGTAACTGAGTGGCCACCTATTGGGAAAATAGCTGCTCATTCGGCTTACGATATGTTTCATGGTATAAGTACCTGGTTGTTAGTTTGGTTTTTTCCCACCTCGGTATTTGGAGTGGGAATCTTTTTCTGATTGCGCCTTTTCCTGATCTTTGCCTACTTGTGCCTTAGTTTCCGCAACTGTCAGCTGCATCCCTGTCAGCTGCATCCATAAGTGCTAGTTTGACTGGGCCCTTAAGTACCGATGAAAGTGCGACAATACATGCAAGTGGCAAGAAACATTCCTGTACTGCTTTTACCCGAACATGAGGCTCGCTGCAAAAACATGATTAAAATGTAATTACTGGCCATTTGACACGACCCGGCTGTTTACTAGACGCTATAGAAGCGATACATAAAACAAGAGAAAGACAGACATACCCGTTGTTGGCACGGCTTAGCTGAGTCTCCGGTGGACTCATTCAACCGCCATGCTGATTTATTAAGTTTTGAGGCGGATGTCCTCAAAAATGAGTGGGCGCCATTGGTCTATGACCTACAGATTAATTGAGCCATCTCGTGGGAAAACAAACAATGTGGTTTCCGAACAGGTCCGACACAAACAGGCCTGTACAAGCACAGAAAAGAGCTAGAAGCTTGAAATTTCGGATTGAAGTAGAAGAGGAATTGTACTATCCGAGTAGCGAAAACAAAGGCGCTGATCAGCTTCGCGGTTACCGCGAAGCTGATCTGCGTCTTTGTTTTCGCCTATGCAGATTGTTGGTTTTCCCATGAGGCGGCTCAATTGTTGTTGTGAATGGTCTCTGTTAATGACACTTTTGTTTTCCTGTCACAGCCATAGTAAGAAATTACAGTTATACCTGCGGAGTTTTCATTTACAGCACTCATGTCAATCAAAGAAAAAAACGCCACACGTTTGTTCAAAGAAATTAGCCATACCGCCTCAAGGGAAGATCAGCTGTCGGGGTTCCCGACCAGATCAGATAATATGTAGTCCTAGAATATTTGGTTGTTTTTGACTTGCAAAGTACGCATGTGTCGCTATTACAAGATATCTGATTTAAGTAGCTGCGTAACTACCGCTACTTCATCTGCACCTTTTTGTCAAGCGCATGAAATGTCTTTAACGGTGGGTTGTTGGCTTTTCGACCTGCAGCTGAACTGTAGTTTGACGTGATATCTTTAAATGAACAACGTTATTAATAAAGTTAATAAGATATTTAATAGAACTTCTTTGTACCTCTTGTTTCTTTATTAACAATTTTCCCATTTTCATTAGTAGTATTAAAATGTCAACAGAAATGAAGGGATTAAGTCCATATTTGCCTATCCAAATACAACAAATAAATTATAAAGTTGATACATGTTTATTCCCTAAGAGGAAAGTATTCCTACTCGCACGCTACTGGAATTTTAGTCTTCGTATGCGTCAAGGTTATGTTAGAGATGCCGCCATTTTAGAGTCAGTTTTTGATTCGCCTCCGCAATCCTACCTTGTCCAGGTTCTGGTGTGCGACAATTGGATAACCAGAAAACTTCTTCGGGTATGCAAATATACATATCTAATAAAAATGGCAACCAAACAAATATAACAAGGGCAAACTGGTAATTTTAGCATTGTTATATACCCAAGACATGTGGCCACTCAGTTATTAGGACTTAATTTATGAAACAGTATAATATGACGACTGTGTAAACAGCACAAAAATTCAACACAAAGAATTAAGAATTTATCAATATTGACATGAGTGGGTGGGGTATGTTAAACAGGCATCTACTGTTTTTTTGAATCTGTCAATCAAATGATGATGTGCATTTATTGCTAATAGACGTCACAGATACTAGGAATAACTCAATATAGTTATTCTTCTAAAATATTAAATAGCTTTGCTTAGAATTGGAAATGTAACGGGTTTTCGTGGGACCCATTTCCTGGAAAGTGGAATGCATTTGAATAAAAATTACACAAAGCCTACATGTCTAGGATACATAATCTGAAAAATGAAGGATTATTTTGGGGTCATGGAAATGTATTTCTCTGGGAAAAGTTAGTGTAAACATGTTTTTTCTGAAAACTTCTCAAAGTGGGTAACTTGGGGCGGCTCGTGTGCAATTATTGTTTCCTGAAAGATGACATGCCTTTTGTTTCAGGTTCTTATATGATTGAAGTCAATGACTACATTGAAAAATCTGGCTTATTTTTTTCAAAAAGCTAAGAAAAATAGGTCCGACGATTTCAACCCGGGAGTAACTGAAAATTGACTCACTTGCTCTGAGCTGACCACTTATTTCACAATCATATATACACAAATCCATGTATTTGAAACATATTCAACAGCCCCATGATAAAGCATGCTAAAGAATGTAGCATTGTTGACAAAATTAACAATGCTTTTTATACAGGTAAATCTTCAAACATGTATATACAGTGACCGGCTATAAGTCACCAAACCAGAAGTATCGCCTTCGAGAGGTTATTTGTAACAGATTTTTTTTTGTTTAATGCCCCCTTTCAGCAGCTATAGTCAAGTCTGGAAGTTACCACCATTATCAAAAGTTCTATATAAATTGGTATGTCATGACACGCAAAATGATTTAAAATATCTACATGCAAGTAACAAATTATTGTTTAAATATGGATGATTAGCCGCGTAAGTGGTAAGCCGGAAAGCAGTCAGTCGGAAATATACTTCGTCTTGAAACACTTGCAGCCCATCTATGTCGGAAATCCTCAATGGGCGGGGCCCCGAGTCAGATCAAGATTCCTTTGATATTTGAAATACATGTAACAACACATTTGAGCCGCCTCGTGGGAAAACCAACAATGTGGTTTCCGACCAGGCCTGACACAAACCGGCCTGTACGACTACAGAGGACAGCTAGAAGCATGAAATTTCGTAATTAGGAAGTAGAGGGATTGTACTATCCTCGTAGCGAAAACAAAGGCGCTCATGAGCTTCGCGGTAACCGCGAAACTGATCTGCAGTTTTCGCATTCGTAAATTATTGGTTTTCCCATGAGGCGGCTCATTAATCTGCTTTGCATCGTCAAGGTAAAGCTTCACTGATAGGGTGTCTATTACCCAAACTAGCGCAATATGGTCATCATTTGTTTTCTTAATATTGTCGCTACTTATTTTTATTTGCTATTACTGCAGCTGGTGTTGAGCCGCGTGGCGGCCCTAAAAAGTCTCCCCGTACACCATCCATAGTGCAGATTATATTTTTCTTTTGATCCTTTGGGATCAGTGAATATATTTGGAGTGTTTCAAATATATTGTACGTTAAGAATCATCTTCTGAACAGTATTTTGATTAGTTGGCCCCTTTGGGAATACAAGTCTTCGATTCAGACTACACCGATGTAAATTTTTGAAATTGCAGCGAAAATGTCTGTTTTGTAAAGGGTCACTGACGAAGGTTCATTACTCGAAATTGTACAATATGGCCCATCTTCTCGCTTTCAATGTTTTACTGCTTCAAAAGGATCTAACAATTATTTTTATTCCCAAAGGAACTTATATACTGATGTTTTTTTTTCTTATTTATTTATTTATTTATTTATTTATTTATTTATTTATTTATTTAACAAAAATGTTTGCTCGCACAAAATTGGTTTAAAATATATTCTCGAGTATAATCATATCATTAAATTACCACACGTAATGTTAATGCACTTACCTTTACTGGTTGTTAGTAAAACTCCCTCCACTTACTTTTGATTTTCACTACTAGAAAACAATCACGACTGTTCCACACTAAACCATTGGCTTGTCGTCTTTGTCGTGGTTGCTGTACAATAATGAAATAATACCATGCTTTGGCCATGTGACAGATTAATATCGGCAATGTCTTGTTACATCTGACTATCGCAAAAGCGCAGCTCATACGCGCCAAACAGTTTTCGCAACGAGCTAGGGACTTCCTCGTGCAATTTCTTGTCTCTAACAACATATTGAGCTAATGCAGTTGTGTGAGAAAAAATTGGCTTTGATTGGTCGAACTGTTTCTGGGAAAATTATGTTATATATTTGATATGTAAATGACCATAGGGCAAGGCCAAGAAATGACCTTGAACTTGTCCAAAAATCATTTACGTATTTAGAGTAAAACTTAATATAACCATAAAACATTGCTGCATACAAAAATGAATGTTCAAGCTTTGGAACTTGTGGTTTCAGAAAAGATTGTTTCATGTTTCCTATTATTAACCAATGGCAGATAATGACGTCCCTGGGGCGTGGCTCGTATGGACCCCATTGGCACTGTTTGCAGGTTTTATAAAAATGGCTACGTAACATTGCTACATACAAAATATATGAGCTCTAATACTCATGGTTTCTGAGAATAAGACTTTTGTGTGTTTCCCATTGTTGGTACATATACACTGAAAGAGAGTTATGAGTCATATTTTTTCTTCTAGTTCAGAAAGTAAAAATACGATCAATTAAAATTCACTGATCATATGAATAAGCCAATGTCTCTCGGTGACTCTGTGAGATGCTGCATTCCAAAATGTGTAATACATCTCGCGCAGACAAAGCATGAATAACGGTACCCTCATTTCAGAAAGTCACATTTTATTTCAAAACATCTAATTTAAATATCATATTAAGACGTTATCTTGTACATTTTAATTCGTTTAAAAGTGTTATTGACTGCCATAATGTAAAACAAAATCATGTCAAATGTTTTCCTGCCATAAGAATCTTCGTTTCTGTTTTGTAAAATGCAAGAAGACAGCAACATAAAGAGCAGGAATTCAGCTTTATGCATGCAATGTCAGTACAAACGTTCATCAGGAAAACATGTCTGTGTAATATATACCCCATAAACCCCATTTTTATATAGTCTAAGAGAACTTGGGGTTTGCAGGGGTATACCTAATTTTCTTATTTTTGATCCAAAACATACATTGTGGGTACTCGTTAGAACCGCCTCAACGAGGCAAAAATATTAAACAAAAATATTAAAACTATCAAAATTTTTCTGGTGATTTTCATTTTTTATAACTTCAAAAAAATCTCTGTAAATTGCATGGACAAGTTTTTGTAATGGTTCTTCTCTGGATGCAATATCAGCAGCACGGCATTGAAATTTTCAGCGATTATTTCTGTCCAGTACACGACTCTGATAAACTTTGAAAATTCGAAAAATTGTTCACAATTTTCGTGATTTTGTTTGTTAATGATACGGCATTGAAACCGGAAGTTTGCGGTAGTCTTGACATTGGTTAATTTAAAAAAAAAATCTCGAACTTGAAAAGCGATTTAAAATAAATACTTAAAAATCTCCCAGTAGAGAAAATTGGAATATTTGTTGTTTTTCCATGCCGGAAGGCCCATTTGATGATACCCGTTCCTCGTTTCAATAAATGTGCTTTGACCAATTTTCATTCAAAAACATTGTTTTTTGTACTGTTACTGCAAAAACAAATTTAGTGAAAGAAAATTATTTTTGAAAACTTTGCAACTGAAGTCATTTGAAAGACACGTCTTTAGACAACTAAGCATGGAATTTCTGAACATCGCTTACTTTCTTTCAGTGTATATGGGAGCTAATGACCAACAGGGTGAGAACATTTTTTACTCCAGAGGCACGATTGGCAGGATTCATGTAGAATACCAATAAACATTGTCAAATACTCAATGCTCTTTATGGATGGTTTAAGAGAGCAAGATGTTTTTCCATTATAAGCCTGTGACAGATATTGACAACCCCGGGCTTGGCCAATTAGGACCCCAGAGGCACAGTTGGCACAATTTATAATGGGGACTACCAAACATTGATAAATTTTATACAAAATAAAGAAGCTCTGGGCTATGTGGTTTCAGAGAAGTTTTATTTTAGTTTTTCCCATTGTAAATCTATGGAAGATGGATGCCCCCAGGACGTGGCCAATTTGGACCCTAGGGGCATGGTTGGCACAATTTATAATGGAAACTACCAAACACTGCTAAATACAAAATACAGAAGCTCTGGGTCATGTGGTTTCATTTAAGTTTTTTTTTCTTGTAGTAAGTGTATGGGAGATTGACACCCCTGGGGCGTGGTCAGTTTTGGACCAAAGGGGTATGGTTGACTATCAAACATTGTTAAATAACAAATATGGAGCTCTGGGCCCTGTCGTTTCAGAGAAGAAGATTTTTTATTTTTTTCCCCATTGTAAGTCTCTGGGAGCTATTTGTTGCAATGGAAACCACAATTTTGATACAATCTGCTCCAAAATTTAAAGCAATCAATCCCCCGCCCAAATAACGATTCACATTAAATTTGATCAAGATCAGTCCACTATATTCTTCTTTGAAATTGTGGACAGACAGACGGATGGATGATGACAGACGCCGGCTGCCTGCCTATCCTATTAGCTCACCTGAGCCGAAGGCTTTTTGGTCAAAGAGAAGATTTCTTTATGTTTTTCCTGTTGTAACTTTATGGGGACTGGTCCCCAGTTATTTAGTCAGTTTGGACCTGAGGGTCACGATTGGCAGGATTTATTTATCATATCACTAAACATTGTTACATACTAAAATGTACAAGCACTAGCTTTCGTGGTTTGAAAAAAAAAAAAAAAACATTATAAGCCAATGGCACACTGGCAGATATTGACACCCCAGGGGCGTAGCCAATTTATACCCCAGGGGGGGGGCATGGTTGGCATGATTTATAAAGGGAACTACTAGCCATTGATATACACAAAATATAAAAGCTATGGGCTTTGTGGTTTCCAAAAGATTTTTCTCATGTTTTTCCTTGATTAAGTCCATGGGGGCTTTTGATCCCTGGGAGGTTATCACTAAACATTGTCACATACAAAATATACAAGCTCTAGCTCTTGTGGTTTTAATGATGCCCCCGGTGCTGGCCAATTCGGACCCCAGGGGCATGGTTGGCAGGGTTTATAAAGGGAACTACTAGCCATTGCTATACACAAAATATTAGAGCTCTGGGCTCTGTGGTTTCAGAGAAGAAAATTTTATGTTTTTTCTATTGAAAGTCTATGGGAGCAAAATACACCAAGAGATTGGTCAATTGGTACCACAGGGGCATGATTGGCAGGCCTTGTGCAGGGTTTTGTAGATTAATCAATAGTTTTGAGTGATTTCTCATCCGGAGATTTTACTTGCCTATAGCTCGTAAGGTCGCGATAAAAGGTCATTGAATATGCATTTAATACATTACGAAAAGTTGCCCATGCAAAATACAGGGAATTTTTTCAGCTGTAAAAATTGAAAATTCTGTCAAATTTTTTGTAATATTTTTCTTATTTTTGCTCAAAATGTAGGTTGTGGGTACACGTAAGAAGATTTTTAAAGGTTTTTGCTATTTATAGCCATGGTGGCCATCTTGGTCATGTGACCTGAACCATTTATACAAACTTTCATTCACTCTTCCTAAGAATGATCCACATAAAGTTTGGCTTTCACTGGCCAAGCCGTTTCAGAGAAGATGTTTGAATATTATGGTCATATGCATGTATATAGCCCTGGGGCAGGGGCAGACAACCTCCTGGGCCCAAAATATTTTCATAAACATAAATCTTCTGTCCATTTGCTCATTCCTAGCAAGTTTTCTGCCATTAATTGACATTTTCCTATTTTTCCCCATTCAAATGCATGGGCGACCTAAGTTGACCTTGCCGTAAAATAGGTCAAGGTCATCCCAGGGTCATGATTAATATAAACTTTGTAGAGCTCCAGTCACTGATGCTTCACACCAAGTTAAAAATCATTGGCCTTCTGGTTCTGGAGAAGAAGATTTTTAAAGTTTTTTTTTTTTTCTATTTATAGCCATGGCAGCCATCTTGGTCATGTGACCTTGACCATTTATATAAACTTTCTTTCCCCCTTCCCAAGGATGCTCCATACGAAGTTTGGCTTTGATTGGCCAAGCGGTTTCAGGGGAGAAGATGTTTCATTATAATGTAAATATACATGTATATAGCCCCGGGACACGGGCAGACAACCCCCCAGGGGCTAAAATTTTCCATTAACATTGATCTTCTGTCCATTTGCCTATTACCAGTACGTTTTACCCATTAAATAGCATTTTACCATTATTTCCCATTCAAATGCATTGGCGACCTAAGTTGACCTTGCCATAAAATAGGTCAAGGTCATCCTAGGGTCATGATTTATATAAACTATGATGGGCCCGCGTCCCCAATGCTACATACAAAATTTAGTGGAAATCGGCCCACTGGTTCTGGAGAAGAAGATTTTTAAAGGTTTTTGCTATTTATAGCCATGGCGGCCATCTTGGTCATGTGACCTGGACCATTTATATAAACGTTCCCCCTCCCTAAGGATGCTCCACATGAAGTTTGGCTTTGATTGGCCAAGCGGTTTCAGAGGAGAAGATCTTTGAAATTGTGAACGACGGACGACGGACGGACGGACCCCGGAGCATGGGTATACTATAAGCTCACCTTTGAGCCTTCGGCTCAGAAGATCAGCTAAAAACTGCTCTGAATGAAATTTTGCTTTGATGGGTCCAGTGGTCGACATTATGATAGTTGAATTTCTTTTATGAAAAATGCATAAATAATTAAATGTATTTTAGTCTTCTCATTGATAGTCTAATCCATTGTGTAAATTGCACTACGACCAAAACACTGATTTGTTGTTTGCTGTATTTTTAAATTGCAACTTTCGCCCGATTCTACTATAAAAGATCATCAGGTAACGGCTTATGTCGTCACGAACGTAAAAGGGTAATTCTCATAAATGGATCTTTGGGTTACATGTATTTGAAATGTTAAACAGTGCTTCAAATCGTTTCAAATCCATTTTAATCGGGCATGGCTGATAAATTTTTAGAATTGTGATTTACGGTTTATAAGGTTTATCTCCAGTATATGCAATCGCTTATCAAGGATTTGTCAGCTGACAATGTATGCAAAGTGAGTGAACAAAGTGCAGAAAAAATGTTATAAGAAAATGTGTCTGCGTACCTTCTGGTTAACTGAAAAGATACCAACCGCTCAAGTTATTCTTGAAGAGAAAAAGGAAAGCGATGCAAAGTTTATGTTACTTTAACATTGACTTCTGTATGCATTTGCTTCGGCGAATAACAGATCTTTGAGAAATAAAATCTTAAAGAAATTGTCTCATCATTTGTGACTCTTTTACACTGCCGGCCAAGAAAAGTTAAGATTAACACGCACCGGCGAATAACATATCTTTGACAAAAAAATCTTTATGAAATTGTCTCATCATTGTGACTTTACTGAAAGAAACACTGAGCATGTAAATGTATGGATGATAGGCATGATATGCAGGAAAAGAGGTTTTCACTTATCACCACGATATATAAAGTTATAAATATAAAAATAAAAATTAAAAAATATAAGATTGTGAAGAAAAAAAGCAAGAATTGTAAAAAAAAATGTCTGTATGTTCGTGTTATTATTTCAAACCCACTGTACATTATTCGCATATGCTCAGATGTATATGCTTATTCACGACTTCTCAAGATTTATTCTTGATGTAGGTCATTGTGCATGCTGCTCTGTGTCTTTGTTGTTCATAGGTTCTGCAAACTGGATGCCCACCAGAAATGTTGCATTGCCAATCGACATTGGCCACTGTGAAATGCATTCTGTCCTTATAATGTTACTCATAAGAATCACCACCCACAAAACCTCGCATCATAAAAGTAAGCAATTGACACATTTCAGAACAAAACCCATGACCAGTCTGTACAAACTATCACAAATATGTAACATGTATTGTATATAGTACATTTTAAAAATTTGGATCACTAGATCTATAAACGTAATTGACAGACACGAATTATAAACTTTTCCGTCATACCTGTTACCAATTATGTAAGCATTACGAAAACTTGCCCATGCAATAAAGAATAAATTGAAAATTTTCAGCTAAAAAGTTTTGATATTTTTCTTATTATTTCTTCAAAACATAGATTGTGGGTACACATTAGAACCGCCTCGCCGAGGTGGTTGTAACGAGTACCCACAATCTATGTTTTGGAGCAAAAATAAGAAAAATAGGTATACCCCTGCATGCCCCAGTTTTGCCATATAAAAGTTGGGTTCAAGGGGATATACATGTCATGGACATGTTTTCCTGATGGAAATATTAATTTCAGGGCTAAAATACATTCTATTTTATATTTACATGGAATTCATACTTATTATTCACAGAAATTCAAGTCGCCGATTATTTCTATTATACAGTTATACAGCTGCAATAAGCTTCTGCGTTTAATACTCCTTCTTCAATAAGCTGCGTAACCTTCTTTTTCTTTGCAGCTGCGTTTTCCTATATAACTATTACAGCTGCGTAAAACTACTGCGTTTTATACCCACCCGAGAATTTTAACTGACAGGAAAACATACCTGTGAAACATATATCACTATATACGAATATAGCAAAACTGGGGTATGCAGGGGTATCTATTTTTCTTATTTTTGTTCCAAAACATAGATTGTGGGTACTTGTTAGACTGTACTCACAATCTATGTTGTTTTTTTTTTTGTTTTTTTTTTAAATGTTACTAGAAGAAGTGCCTTGAGAGGCACTTAATATGAGCCGCGACGCGAGAAAACCGGTCTTCGGGATTTCCGACCAGGTCCGACACAAACTGGGCTGTACAAGCTCAGAAGCAGGCTAGAAGCTTGAAATTTCGGATTTAAGAAGAAGAGGAAATAAACTATCCGTGTAGCGAAAACAAAGGCGCTGATCAGCTTCGCGGTTACCGAGAAGCTGATCTGCGCCTTTGTTTTCGCCTAGGCAAAAATCCGGTTTTCTCACGATGCGGCTCAATTATATTATAGCCCCTGCTGGTAGCTCCCACCACCACCCCTAAGCCCACCCCCCCCCCCCCCCCCCCGAATACATCTCTATGATTGTTGTTTAAGATATGGACTTAGAGAAGAAACATTAACATTGTGAGCAGCACATTTTAAAGGTGACCTAGATTTTGGGCCCTGGGGTCCGAACTCATGGAAACAAAGCAAACTCTACAGGGTACCTATGGTCAAAATAAAGATAGTTTCTGACCATTGGTTCAGGAGATATACACCTCTAGAGAAACTTTAACCAAATCTTTGACATATATTCTACAAACGTTCCGGAATTACCAATGAAAAAACAAACTAATTAACTAACATACAGACGAACGGAAAAGCAAAAACTTTGTACCCGTAGGCATAAATGCCAGGGTTATAAAAATGTCAACACTTTTCTACTGAAAATTTCATTTTTTTACAGCTGAAAAAAATCTCCATATGTTTTCGTAATAATTGTCTCTAACTATAACATGGAAAAAAATCATGAACAAGAAAGTGTGTATATTCTTTTTACTCAAAATTTCATTATTTCAATCTATTTTCTATAGAATCAACAATAAAATAAAACTCCATTTAGAAGCATTATTATTGCATACCATTTAAAATTACATAACAGACCACATTTACCTGAACTAGAAATTTTTGCATAAACACACCTTTCATCCGGATACAATAGACGCGGAAAGGCCTTCAAAACGCGGATATAAACAATACTGCGGGGGGAAAAAAGAGTATTTATTATCTTTAATTTTAACAAATAACCGCTGAGTTGATATTTGTGTGACATACAATGAAAAAGTACGTAATTTTGCAAATGTTTATCTCTCATAAATTCTATTAGTTAGAGACAAAATTCTATTAGTTAGAGACATACATGTATTGGCTTCTAAATCTGACTTTGATGCATGAAAAGAAAAAAAAAATCTTGGTTAGAATGTCTGTAAGCACAAAAATATGGTCAAATTGATGTTTTACGGAGGAGCTGGGATTGCTCCAAGTGTTGACTTTACAAGAACTATGGCGCCATACACATGTCTTATTGTTTTGTACCCTGAGATACCTTTCATTCTGCCTGAGATGAAAGGTAACTCGGGTACAGATGGTGCAAATTACAGGGTAATAAAATTGTTAACTCTGCTAGAGCTACTGCAGTCATTATGCAAATTTTGGTATGGTTATCTTGTGATTAATTATCTGTTGATAATTGACATTTCTATATAAAAAAACAAAACATTTAATTGTACATTTTAGACGAAAACAAAGTAAAGATTCAAAATTATCAGATTTTTTTTATTAACATTGCATTTTCAATCCGTTTTCTAAATGAAATATTAACGATTTTGCAGCTTGATGAAAATAGTTTTTTTTTTATCTGACATGATCAGCTAATTACACACACAGCATCATCAACACTTTATTGCCCACTTTTATAGTAAAAACCATATGCTAACTTCATGGTTCAGGGAAGACAAAAATGCACAAAATGTGTATAAGAGATGTGTACGCTATGCAATTCAAAATTATAGAAAGAAAATCATAAAAAAAAACATATTCTGGTCTTATTTCAAGGAAAACTGGCTGCAGTCATTGTTAAAGCCAATTTTATATCGTTGAGTCCACAGATGATTGATTTAAGACCAAATATGGCTTAATATAGTCCGACAATCAGGCTTTCGCTCTGTTCACTTTATTTATTTTGTTGGTTGTGAACTCGACTGACAAAGCTGGAGAGAATGGTACCTGGCTGCTGGCTTGGAGGCGGCAGACGACTTGTAGATCTGCAGTTAGGCTTAAATTAATTAATTAAATATGCCTTGATAAAACCACAAGGAAAGTGGATGAGCACTTTCATTACACTTTGGCCATGACATTGAAGCTATAGGCGCATACAGCTGCATATTAACAGAGAAGCTGTCCATGCATTTGTTTTCATTCTTTAAAAGCCTTTGACGATTCATGCAGTTTGACAGTGTCAGATATGGCTAGACACTTTCCAATGGCTTCCATATTCAAACACTAACTCTATTTACGCATGTCTCTAGATTATTACATGTAAAATATATGGGTGTATGAATGCAATTCTTTCATGACGATCTCGCCAAAAATATATTAATCATGATCGTCTCCCTCACTTTTAAGTGAAGTGAAGTCTTTATGAAAGGCCCTCAATGACAACATGTTAAACAAATTATGAATACAAATGAACATAGATTACCTAGATTCAAGAAGAGCAGATATTAGTGGTGAAACATCAGGAAAACATGTCTGTGTAATGTATACCCCCTTGAATCCCACTTTTATATAGCAAAATTGGGGTATGCAGGGGTATACTTATTTTTCTTATTTTTGCTTCAAAACATAAATTGTGGGTACTCGTTAGAACCGCCTCAGCACCGCCTCGCTGAGGCGATTCTAGCCTGTACCCACAATCTATGTTTTGAGCAAAAATAAGAAAAATATCAATTTTTTCTGATGACACTGTCAATTTTTAAAGTTGAAAAAAATCTCTGTATATTGCATGGGCAAGTGTTCGTAATGGAAATTAATGTGCACAAAGAACAGAATACCATGCCTCTGGAAGGCTTTGGGTGTGAAAATAAATATATTACCTCGGCTGTTGATAGTCTATGTAATGAAATAACACAAACCTTATAGCAACATAATTATGTTAATAATGAGTGGAGCAACTTGGCAAAGTTTGACTCCTATTCTGGCGAGAGGAGGGGTGGGGTGGGGGGAGGGGGGGCAAACCAGGCTGGCACCAGTTTTTTGTCTTTGAGCAAGACATTTGAGCTGCCTTATGGGAAAACCAACAATCTGCATATGTGAAAACAAAGACGCAGATCAGCTTCGCGGTAACCGCGAAGCTGATCAGCGCCTTTGTTTTCGCTATTCGGATAGTACAATTCCTCATCTACTTAACTCCAAAATTTCAAGCTTCTAGCTGTTTTCTGTGCTTGTACAGGCCGGTTTGTGTCGGACCTGTTCTGAAACCACATCGTTGGTTTTCCCACGAGGCGGCTCATTTTCATTCCCCTTGAATTGGTTTGTACCCAGGAAGCGGCGGCTCCTTCTTGACACCGCTGAAGAACCGTTAACAGGGACGTTTATTCACAATACAAGCATACAAACAAATGCCTATACAGGATTATATAACGTTTCTCTGATTCTACGCATAAAAAAATGAAAAAAGATGTTAGCAGATATGTTATAATATGGTGTTATATCTTTATGGGCTGGGGGCGGGTCATAAATGAAACACCAACAGGCTCGCCAGTTCTTTTGGAAAGCTTGTGTCTGTTGAATAAACAGAACACGGATTTCGCATTTTAGCTCATTACAACACATAATAGGCCAATTTCTTTATTTCCATTTGCCCATATTGGTATATCTACAACTTTCGAAGTGTAGGACATGGGCGCAGTATCATTCGCGATAAAATGGTTTCAATATATAGCGATACATGACGTTAAATTTTGCCATTCCAGGCCACCCCCGAAATCAATCATAGGTAAAATAAGTAACCGACTCTAGAGGCCAACAGGATGCATTTATAGCATGTTTATTTTATATTTGCATTCTACATTGCATTTTAATTAGAAAAAGTTCCGTTGGCGTTAAGCATTTAAACCAGATTTTCCCATTTTCGAATCCGTGTTTGTTTTACCCAAACTATGTGGACCATCCGGTTGTGTGGGTATCAATGTCCGTGGTCAGCTGCACCTTACAGCAAACGAGGTTGATTTTTAAACATGAAGTTTCGACACCCAAAAATTTTTTCAAGTTTGATGCATGGTATAGATATATTCCATAGATGTCTAAAATTAGTTTTTAAGAAATATTTGCATGAATCCAAACAAATAATTTCTACAAATATAAAAAAAATTGGAAAGTACACAAGAAAAATAGTGATTTATGTATTAAAATTGCTTGTATCTATAGTTTACACAAATCTTTTTTGTTATGCTACTGTACCATTCTCAAGATAATTTAAAACCATTTCGCATCAGCTCTGAATAAACACATTTTATATAGAAGCAATTTCAAGGCTATATGTTGATGTTTTCTTGCATTGTGTATTCCCGCGATGAAGTTGTTTATATCCGCGTTAGGAAGGCCTTTCAGCGTTTGTTTTATCTGGATGAATGGTGTGATATAACCCCGTTCATAATAGCTCAAAAATCGCTTTGATCAGAGACTAGTCTGCAAACTGTGCATGATGATGATGGTGGGGATGATGATTAAAAACTTGATTGCTTCTTTAACGAAGCATTTTATATACTAAATGTATGTCATTACTTTTTACTAAAACAATTAGCTGGCCAGCAATGCATCTATGGTATTTATAACATTTGTACATTTGAGCCGCGACGCAAGAAAACCGGTCTTCGGGGTTTCCGACCAGGTCCCACATAAACCGGCCTGTACAGTTACAGACAAGGGCTAGCAGCTTGAAATTTCGGATTTAAGAAGAAGAGGAATTGTACTATCCGAGAAGCGAAAACAAAGGCGCTGATCAGCTTCGCAGTTACTGCGAAGCTGATCTGCGCCTTTGTTTTCGCATAGGAAAAATTCCGGTTTTCTCACGATGCGGCTCATTTGAGGTAGGTTTTACAGCTACATGTAAATGAGCCTGTGCGTGAGAAAACCAACAATTTGGGTCCCGGCCAGGTCTGACACATACCGGGCTGTACAGTCACAGAAGCAGGCTAGACTCTTGAAATTTTGGATCTAAGGAGGAGGATTGTACTATCTGTGCAGCGAAAACAAAGGTGCTGATCAGCTGTGCAGTTACTGCACAGCTGATCTGCGGCTTTGTTTTCGCCTATGCAAATTGTTGTTTTCTAATGCGGTGGCTCAAATTTTAGTTGTCATGTATCAAGTAGCCATGTGGACCTTTGAGACAAAGCAATTTTGAGCTTTTATGACCACCGCTTTGTGCATCTCTATGCCCCAAACATATGCTTGACTCTAAAGACAAATCTCAACACATCTTCTTAAGTGCAGAATCAGATGAAAAAGCTAAAGCCTGTTGCCCAAACACTTTTAATGGTATGATGATTGAAAAGTCTACAATTAAGGACTGAAATTCAGATTTTAGCTTTCACTGGATGATGAAAAACATTAGGCTGTTTCAATATTCTGTGAAACCCGACGGGCTTCTCGGAGACATTAAAACAGCTAAATGATTTTTATCATCCATTGAAAGCTAAAATCTGAATTTCAATACTTATATTTACATTTTATATTATCAATCAAGTGTCAGATTTTTAATTGCACATAACACCGCTCATTTTCATGTTATTTGACATTAAATCCGACTTAACGTAATTTTGGAACAGCCAAAACGTCAAATTTTCGGGCCTAATGTCATGGCAATACGCGACCAATGTCACGACAACAAGAGTAAACAAACAACGTCACTGGATGGGTTTTGACGTCGCCCTGCCCATAGGTGTGGCCTCTAGATCACGTGACTTAATGTTTTTCATTGGGAAATGAAGAACATCAAGAAAGATACTTTCATCTAGGGCGATTGCAATAAAAATGTAAATATATGGTAATAATTTCCAGGAATAAAGGGCATGATTTGAATCCATGTTCACCACCAATTTCAAGATATTCCATTTTGCAGAAGCCTCCATTGGGATAATTGTCATTACGAAAACACACCCATGCAATATACAGCAATTTTTAGAGTTGTAAAAAATGAAAATTTTCAGATTTTTTTTGCCATTTTTCTTATTTTTGCTCAAAACATAGATTGTGGGTACACGTTAGAACCGCCTCGGTGAGGCGTGGGGTTCAAGGGGGTATACATTACACGGACATGTTTTCATGATGATAGGCAAACAGTATAGCGCCAGATGTGAGGCCCAAGAATGCGGCATCCCATCTGGTGCTATTCTGTTTGCTTATTAAAAGGATTTCCATCTAAAAACTAATTATAAAAGTTGAAATCACTGTAGATCACCCTTAAAATGAAAATGGAATCACCCAAATGAAAATGATGGGCAAATCCATTCCTCAAAAATGGGTTAAGCTAGATGCCTTGTAAATCAGAGGTTGATGCCAATATGGGGTTTCTCCAGTCTTCCCTATACATCAGGAAAACATGTCCGTGCAATGTATACCCCCTTGAACCCCACTTTTACATAGCAAAACTGGGTATGCAGGGGTATACCTATTTTTCTTATTTTTGCTCTAAAAGATAGATTATGGGTACTCGTTAGAACCGCCTCGGCGAGACAGTGTTAGAACCCCCTTGGCGAGACGGTTCTAACGTGTACCCACAATCTATGTTTTGAGCAAAAATAAAAATATCAAAATTTTTCATCGGGATTTTTCTGATGAAATTTTCAATTTTTACAGCTGAAAAAATCTCTGTACATTGCATGGGCAAGTTTTCGTAATGAAGACCTTTGGACCTCATGAGACCTTAGCTGCTGAGTGGGACACAAAACACAAAATTAACCTACCGAATAAAATACATTTACATCATTTACATTGTATGTGCTTGGATATAGTGCAATTACTTTGACCGTGATGGTTGACTTCTGACACAGAGGCCAACATTTTTTTTTTCTTGCACGCCAGATAGAGAAATCCTACGTTTTACCCCATGTGAGAAATTCTTATAAGGCTCACAGGTGAGCTTATAGTATACCCATGCTCCGGCCTCCTTCCGTCATCGTCGTCGTCCATCCGTCCGTGGTCCATCGTCCACCATTTTCAAAGATCTTCTTCTCTGAAACCGCTTGGCCAACCAAAGCCAAATTTTATATGAAGCATCTATAGGAAGGGGGAACCAATGTGTATATAAGAAAACCAGGTCACATGACCAAGATGGCCGCCATGCCCATATATGGTAAAAACCCTTCAAAAATCTTCTTCTCCAGAACCGGTGGACTGATTTCAATGAAACTTGACATGAAGCTTTGATGGCTCAATCACTACAATGTGTATATAAAACATGACCCTGTGATGACCTTGACTTATTTTACGGCAAGGTCAACATATATAGGTCACCAATGTATTTGAATGGGGAAAACTTTTAAAATGTCATTTGAAGTGAAAGTCTTGCAGGAAATGGGTAGTAGGACTGAATATTAATGATTCTGAAAAAACTGGACCCGAGGGGCTCATGTGCCCCCACCCCGGGGCAATATACATGTATATCTCCATAATATTCAAACGTCTTCTCCTCTGAAACCGCTTTGCCAATCAAAGCCAAATTTTATGTGAAGCATCTATAGAATGAGGAAATCAATGTGTATATAAATAATCTAGGTCACATGACCAAGATGGCCGCAATGCCCATATATGGTAAAAACCCTTCAAAAATCTTCTTCTCCGGAACTGGTGGACCGATTTCAAAGAAACATGGCTTGAAGCATCGATGGCTGAAGTACTACAATGTGTATATAAATCATGACCCTGTGGTGACCTTGACCTATTTTACAACAAGGTCAACATAGGTCGCCTATGCATTTGAATGGGGAAAACTTTTAAAAAGTCATTTGAGGTGAAAATCTTGCAGGAAATAGTTAGCAGGACTGAATATTAATGATTCTGAAAAAAAGTTGGACCCAAGGACTTATATGGCCCCACCCCGGGGCAATATACATGTATATTGCCATAATATTCAAACATCTTCTCCTCTGAAACCGCTTGGCCAATTAAAGCCAAATTTTATGTGAAGCATCCATAGGATGGTGGAATTAATGTATATATTAATAATTTAGGTCACATGACCAAGATGGCCGCCATGCCCATATATGGTAAAAACCCTTCAACCAGAGGACCAATGGTCCTGTAAATGCTCACCTGTCTGCTGCATATACATGTTTGAATATTATGGTATTTAACCTCAGTGCAGTTGCAGATGAAGCCCTTGGGCCGTTTTCTTTTTTCAGAATAATCAATATTCTGTCCATTTGCCAATTTCTTGCTGGCTTTTCCCTTCAAATGACATTTTAACAGTTTTCCCATTCAAATGCATGGGCAACCCATGTTGACCTTGCCATGAACTTGGTCAAGGTCATCACAGGGTCATGGTTTATATATACATTGTAGTACTTTAGCCATGGATGTTTCACGCCAAGTTTCATTGAAATCAATCTATTGCTTTCAGAGAAGAAGATATTTGAAGGGTTTTTACCATATATGGGCATGGCGGCCATCTTGGTCATGTGACCTAGATTATTAATATATACATTGTTTCCCACATCCTATAGATGCCTCACATAAAATTTGGCTTCAATTGGCCAAGTGGTTTCAGAGGAGAAGATGTTTGAATATTATGGTAATATACATGTATATTGCCCCGGGGTGTGGGCATATGAGCCCTTAGGTCCAATTTTTTTTCAGAATCATTAATATTTAGTCCTACTACCCATTTCCTGCAAGATTTTCACCTCAAGTTTTCCCCATTGCAATGCATTGGCGACCTATGTTGACCTTGTCGTAAAATAGGTCAAGGTCACCACAGGGTCATGATTTATATACACATTGTAGTACTTCAGCCATTGGTGCTTCATGCCATGTTTCTTTGAAATCGGTCCACCAGATTCGGAGAAGATTTTTGAAGGGTTTTTACCATATATGGGCATGGCAGCCATCTTGGTCATGTGAACTAGATAATTTATATACACATTAATTCCCCCATTCCATAGATGCTTCACATAAAATTTGGCTTTGATTCGCCGAGCGGTTTCAGAGAAGAAGATGTTTGAATATTATGGTAATATACATGTATATTGCACCGGGGTGGGGGCAGATGAGCCCCTGGGGTCCAATTTTTTTCAAAATCATTAATATTCAGTCCTACTGCCCATTTCCTGCAAGACTTTCACTTTAAATGACATTTTAAAAGTTTTCCCTATTCAAATGCATTGGCGACCTATGTTTAATTGCCGTAAAAAAAGGTCAAGGTCTATCTATCTTCTGATACTGAGTCGATCAATTTCTGATCATCACCTCAGGTGTGGGGTGGGTGGCTAAATTTAGAATTTAGTCAAGGGAGAAAAACATTTGGGATGGGCCATTAAAACTATTTACAAGATATAGATAGAGGCATACTAAAACGCATGCCTATGATAACAGGTCATCACAGGGTCATGATTTATATACACATTGTAGTACTTGAGCCATGGATGCTTCATGCCAAGTTTCTTTGAAATCGATCCACCGGTTCTGGAGAAGAAGATTTTTGAAGGGTTTTTACCATATATGGGCATTGCGGCCATCTTGGTCATGTGACCTGGATTATTTATATACACATTGATTACTCCTTCCTATTGATGCTTCACATAAAATTTGGCTTTGATGCGGTTTCAGAGGAGATGATGTTTGAATATTATGGTCATATACATGTATATTGCCCCGGTGTGGGGGCATATGAGCCCCTGGGGTCCAATTTTTTTCAGAAACATTAATATTCAGTCTTACTGCCCATTTCCTGCAAGACTTTCACTTTAAATGACTTTAAATGACATTTTAAAAGTTTTCCCCATTCAAATTCATTGGTGACCTATGTTGACCTTGCCGTAAAATAGGTCAAGGTCATCACAGGGTCAGGATTTATATAACACATTGTAGTGCTTGAGCCATTGATGCTTCATGCCAAGTTTCGTTGAAATCAGTCCACCGGTTCTGGAGAAGAAGATTTTTGAAGGGTTTTTACAATATATGGGCATGGCGGCCATCTTGGTCATGTGACCTGATTTCTTATATACACATTGGTTCCCCCTCCCTATAAATACTTCATATAAAATTTGGCTTTGGTTGGCCAAGCGGTTTCAGAGAAGAAGATCTATGAAATTGTGGACGGACGGACGCCGGATCATGGCCATCCTATAAGCTCACCTTGTGAGCCTAACGGCTCAGGTGAGCTAAAAATCTTCTTCTCTGAAACCAGTAGATTGATTTCAAGGAAACTTCGTGTGAAGCATCGATGGCTAAAGTACTCCAATGTATATATAAATCATGACCCTGTGATGACCTTGACCAAGTTTATGGCAAGGTCAGCATGGGTTGCCTATGCATTTGAATGGGGAAAACTTTTAAAAATGTCATTTGAATAGAAAAGCCAGCAGGATATTGGCAAATGGAAGAATATTGATTATTCTGAAAAAAGAAAATGGCCCAAGGGCGTCATCTGCCCCTGCACTGGGGTTAAATGCCATAATCACGGGGTCTATTCTCTAAGCCTATATAATCTGGTGTCGTCCAGGTATAAGCAAGTTCCGGTAGTGGTTTTGAGAAATTGAATGTAAACAAATAAATGGAGTAGACAGGTGAACAGGTAAGTTGCATTATTACTGTTTTTATCTTTTGATTTTGAATAAAATCCTGATGTGCAGTCTCAAGAGAATTTACAAACGCTAGTAGAAATCAAAACTAGAGTGGCGAAGATGCAATAGGAAACTAGATTTTGATGTTTAAAGTTTCGATACGTGGCTGTTTTGATGTAACAGTTTCGGCCAGATTCACAAGTTTGCCCTACATTTTGAATATTTATGCACCGGACATTGTCCGATTCGACCCACAGACAAATATAACCAGTACGTACATTCCTGAGAATCGAAATCGCTTCATGAAAGCGAGTCCAAAATAAAAAATCTTGGTATAAGCACATTTTTCAGGTGGTCGCGAATGTTAAGACGCTTTAGTACGGTAGACGTGCAATCTGACTGACACTGTACTAGGTAATCAAATTGTTTATGCAATCGCAAGCACTCTCAAATTTGAAATAATTGAGCTTGTTTATAGTGGCTGAGAGACATATTCGCTCAAAAGCTTAACAAGGATCTTATCCCATCCCAAAACATAAAGTGGTTCCTCGTAATTCTGGCATGAGTTGCATAACGCGAACCCTTGATATATTGATGACGCCATTTGATCTTCCTTATTCCTTAGCAACGGCGGGTTGCTTTCAGAGAGGCAGCTCCTGGGAACGTGACGTAGCGCTGGCGAACATTTTTTTGTAACACACCGTTGCATAGGAAATAGTTGCGAAGTGCTTGCTAACCCTGTTTATGTATAACACGTATCAGCTAACGCGTCTATTCATATCCTACATAATATTCCCCATGTACATTTGTATGCAGGGTGCATAATTTGCCCAGTTAAGAAATAGATTGTTCTCATTGAATGAGCCATTTGTGTAGTAGAAAATGAGTCTCGTCTATTCAACTGGCGATTGTTTTAATGTGGTTTGAAATTAATTTGAATTGTTTTTGGTGGTTTTATATGAAAATGAAGGCGTATACTCTGTTCTAGATGACAAACATGCCTAACTATCATCAAAGCCTCTACGAATTTGTAATAGTCTGCTCTTTTACAAATTTTTTGAAATCGCAAAACCGTAGCCCATAGCCGGTCTGCGTCTTTGTTTTCGCATAGGTACAAATCCCGTTTTCTCGTGTTCGATTTATTATGATAATTTATGGACAAAAATATTTTGGCGATCGTAAGGATACCGCAAGGGCTCAGTCAGAAATCATAGCGACTCCTCGCGGACATCGCACGGGCTCCATACGATTTCCAGTTAAAGAGTGCGGATACACTACGATTTCCATACGATCTCCATACGGTTCTGACTCAAAACATCGACGAAAGCCAGAGCAAGAAATCGTTGAATTGTTAACACATACGTCGTAGCTAACGACCACTTCCGATGTATAAAATCGTAGGGAAAATCGCAGACTGAAAAATCGTACGATGATCGGTGCAAATGCAACCTAGTCATAATCACTTTACTTTCACTATTAATCTTATAAATCAGTTGCAATGCTTATAACGCCTATTACTATTCGATCTACAGTAACAATTAAAAGCCTCTGTCACATATTCACGTATCAGCGGCGTATCGCTCGCGTATCTATGAAAATTGCGATACGCCGAGGTCTGGGACGTATTTTGTTCAAGCGACGCATGTACCACGTATGACGTACCTGCTACGTTCCTGTGGCGTATCAGTGACGTATCTGTATTTGTATGGAATTTCTCTTTCGTATGTACGGCGTATCAAGGTGTATGTGCTACGTACGTGTGACGTATGTGTGGCGTATGAAGCGTACGCGTGACGTATCTACGACGTGTGCACTACGTTCCATTCTTATCTGCGGCGTATCAGTTCTGTACCAATTGCTTTTTATCGCACCTGCTTATAGCAGGGTGCGATATAGGAGTCCAAATTTCCGTCCGTCCGTCCGTTAACATTTACGTCGAAGTTTGGTTTTCCCTACATCAGTGATAGCTGCGAGTATGAAACCTTGCATAGTCATTGTCCTTGATATACCCTTCAAGTACGCACCTTGGCCCGGTGCCCTTGTCCTATATTTCACAGTCCGTTGACTTTGTTATTTTTTAAGTCGAAGTTTGGTTTTTATGTGGAAGTTTGGTTTTCTCTGCATCAGTGATAGCTGCGAGTTTGAAACCTTGCATAGTAATTGTTCATGACATACCCTCCTTGACATGCCCTTGACCTTTATTTCATGGGCCATTGACTTTGTTGATTTTACGTCGGAATTTGGTTTTCTCTGCATCAGTGATTGCTGCAAGCGTGAAACCATGTATATTTTAAAATTGTCCTTGACGTACCCTTCAAGCACGCACCTTGACTCGGTGCCATTGACCTATATTTCACGGTCCATTGACTTTGTTAATATATATTTTACGTCAAAGTTTGGTTTTCTGTGCACCTAAGGTAGTTGCAAATGTGAAACCTTGCATAGTAATTGTCTTTGACATACCCTTTCAGAACACACCTTGACCTGGTGCCCTCGACCTATATTTCTCGTTATTTTTTAGTTATTTTGCCCGATGCAGGTGCGATATCGACCTCGTTAATACCTATGAGAACAAACGGTTGTGTTCACTTTGTTCATGCAATTCGCACATTACAGTTATCAATTATCAGAGGTCGAAGAAGCCACTGGAGAAATCTATAGATAATCTAGATTAACACCGAAGAAAAACCCGAGGGGAGGGGGTGCGGGGGACATCTCCAAGCTCCCCATCCTGGTCGTAGGATGTCATGAATAAAGACAGAGACTACACCAAGCGCAGCCCTGAAAGAACCCTGAACGCCACCCCGGCCCGTGCGAAACATCTGATATTCTCTTGGAATGCCACAAAATATTCCTAATACTCCTAATACGTCACACATACTCCACAGCAGCGAAACGTACGTAGCACATACGTAGCACATACGCCATTGATACGCGAGATACGCCACACGTACGTCGCTGATACGCCGTAGATACGAAAGGAGAGTCGAGGATACGCCACACATACGTCACATGTACGTAGCAGATACGAAAGGTACGCTGTACATACGTCACGGTTACGTGGCATGTTAACCGCGACGTACGTGTGGCGTATCAGGAGTATGAGCTACGTAACTACGGCGTACCTGCCACGTTGCTTTCGTATGTACTACGTATGTGTGACGTATGTACGGCGTATCGGACCTGCCACATACGTGCTACGAATTTTTAAGTGCACACATAAAAAAAAAACGTAGCACCTCAGGAGTATGAACTACGTATCGAGGAGTATGAGCTACGTATGCTCACGTATGTACGACGTACGCATGGCGTATCTTTCGTATCTTGATACGCCGTAGATACGTGAGTCGATACGCGATAGTGTGACAGCACTATAACGAAAGTCTTAATGCGTGCAACTGCACATATTAATTATGGTATTGCCTGTTAAAAGAATCCATATCACGAACGAATCTAAATAATAACGAAAACTTAACGGTTTCATGTTTTTGGAAATATCTCACAACCCATGATTTTGTGCTTTGCATTCACACCACCCCTACATTTTATTCTTATACGTTACATGTTCACATGCTGTTCTTCCTCCAAAGCAAAATGACATGTTATTTCTTGAATATATACATCATTGAAGGCCAACAAGTATACTCACATTCAGCAATCTGCTCAAAATTACAAGTGTGTCGACCAATCAACCAAAATGTACCGCTAGTTTATCTTCTCGCGGATGAGGCACGTGCTTTTATAAGCTTTGAACATTTCCGCTGAACGCTTCTCAAACTTTTGCAAAGATTTGTTAACGTGAATTTGATGTTTTAACATGTATCTAGAGACTGCACTTCAAAAAATGTACATTGCTTACCTAAGTTCTTATACTTTTTTTCTTTTTTGAAGAAAGCAATGAAACACCAGACTAAACTGACCTTAACCAGCACAACTCCCGAGCATATTGGCTTGAAGAATAGACCCCGTGATAATAGTCAAACATGTGTATTGGTATATGCAGCAGATCTCAGGTGAGCGTTTACAGGACCATTGGTCCTCTGGTCTCACCCTTGTTATCTCACCCTAGGTTCATTCTGCGTTCAAGTGTTCTTTTTTAACATTGGTTGTATAGGACGTCACGTAATTTCGTCGTTCAGCGCACACGTCACAATGACGTCAAAACGTTTTAATTCAAAATGGCGGACATCGCGATTGTAGCGTTTTTCTTGGTAAATAGTATAAAAATCAAGCTTCGCTGCATTAAGGTGTGCAAGAAAAAGAATCTTACATGCGTGTCAGGTATGGATAGACAAATCTGTCCCTCGGGTCATAGTTTGGCATCACCTGGCGAGCCTTGTGATGCCAAAATGTGACCCTCAGGACAGATTTGTCTATCCATCTCTGACACACATGTAAGATTCTTATAATCCGACAGCTTGACTAGGTATGTTTTAAATCATGCGGCTCTTTGATGAGAAACGAACTATGACCACATGCTTCACATGGCATCAAAAAATAATGCAATACAAATGGGTGACCCTTTTCTAGTGTTTATAAAACTTTGTCACATGAGGTCAACTGGCACGGTCAAAGTATTTGCACTATACATAGTTGTTTGCTAGTTTGTTTAACGTCCCAGTCAACACTGTTTTAGTCATGTGGGGACAAAGCCACCGCTTCTTGTGTATTAACAAGTATTTTGGATAGTTAATGTGTCTTCCTCAAGGACACAGCACAATTCCCTGAAAGAGGATCAAACCCAGGACTTCTCCAATCAAAGTCCAATATTCTACTAATAGTCAAGGCCGATGTGTCGAGATTTGAGCTCCCGTGGCAAATTTTTGCTAAAAGCAGGCTGCCCAGTGCAGTTTGGTACAAAATATATATTTTGGGCTTCAAAAAATAGGAAGTTTATGTCCAAAAAATAGGAGAAAAATAGGAAATTATCGGCCTAAAATGGCTTTTTTATAGCATTGAAAACCATAAATATTAACATATAGCAGCAAGAAGGCAAATCTTACTGGTGTAATTTTGGTATAGGTGTGTGATCCATTATTTTAAAACCTACTAAAGTTGTAGAAGTAACTTACTTCACGGGATTATCCTGTTTTCTGATGAAGGAAAAATACTTTATTTATCAAGTTACAAGCGAGCGAAGCGAGCGAGGAAAAAAATGAATGCCAAAGACATCAAAACTGGCATTTCAAACCAAAATTCCATGATTTTTCCTTGATATTTCATTATTATCTGCAGCATTTTGAAAAATATAGGAATATGATGGAAAAATATAGGATTTGGGATCAAAATATGGGAAAAAATAGGAAGCCCTGAAAATATAGGAAAAAATAGGAAAAATAGGAGCACTGGGCAGCCTGTAAAAGTGATTCCTGTCCATTTTCATGTAGAGAAATATATGCCTTTCCAGCAAAACGATGTTTCCAATTTTTCCTTGGCGTATTAACGTCACAATGACGTCACAAAGTGACGTACCAACTTTTTCTCAGAAATGAACATTGCATCTTTTCTTACACATGACATAAGCAAAATGTTTAATTTGGTCGTGAAGTGGTTTGAAACATTTTGATGAGATATATATATTGTTAATGCAATTCTAGCCTTCATGTAACGTAAAAATGACATCATTTTGACGTTAATTCGATAAAATATAAATTATGTGCGAAAACAATTGCAAATTACTAATAATTTGACCATGCCATGTACATTTAGTAAAAACACAATATGTTTGACCATGCCATGTACATTTAGTAAAAATATGTTTAAAGGAAAAAACCAAAACTGTTTGTATAGCTACCCATCTTGCTAAGAAATCCAGCGCACATTCTGATCGGAATCGGCACCGCTGAACAAAACATTAGTTTAGGTCGCTGTGTCTAAATGTTGGCTCCCGTGGCAAATGTCTGGTTAAAGTGTTTCCTTTGGGCTTTTATACAGACCTATATATGCCATTTAAAATAAAAGATGTTGTTCCATTTTTTTATTCCAAATATTGACGTCAAAATGACGTCACAAAATGACGTAAGCTCTTTTCTAATCAAATAAGGTGGATTTTATTGATTTTTTTTTTCGAAGCGCTAATAGTGGCATTTAATGCTTACTTTTAAGGAAGAGTGGTTAAATATGCCTATGGCAAATCTAAAATGCAATTTTGATTCTATGTAGGCTAAAGTGCTACGTGAAAGTGACGTTGGTTTGACGTCTTTGTGTTAGAATAAGAAATATACTACACAAGAAAATACTTGAATACATACGAACAAATGTACATCACCAATTTGACGAAAATACAGCAGGCATGTTTCTGACTAAATGATCGCCTCATAAATGGTACAACTGGTGGAAAACATTTAATTACAGCAGTGTATTGACGTTACATGAATCAAAAAAGCTATATACTATGTAAAAATGTTTATTATTCCAGTTTTGCGCCAATTTTGGTAAAGGAGTTCCACGAATTATTTCAACATTAAAGTATTGCTTTGCGTTCATTATGTTTGGTTTCGGAATTATACGTGAAATGATATTCATTATAGCAGTATTCTGGTCCCTTTAGCTTCATTTGCGTTACCAAAATTTACCATCACGGTGGGCTTCTTCCAAATGACTTAATAAAATTTTCACCACCATTTTATTAGATTATCATTATATAAAGTTTATAAGGTTTGGGGTGATATTTAAAATGCAATGTATTTGGTTACAAAATTGACAGTAAAGTAATCGGCAAGACTACTGAAATGCCATATACTACACAATACATCGTTCTGTTGCTCGTGGAAATTTTTGTCATCGATGTGTTAACTCGTTAGTACTTCAAGGGGGTGGTATCGTATGTGTGAGTACAGTTTTGAAAATAAGTCAGGTCTGAGGACTAAATCCATTGGAATTAACAACTTAGGCACAACATAGTCTCCAGCCTCATCACGGTATGTCATTGTTTTGAAAGTTGTCTCAGGTTGTAGTCTCAATCCAAAGGACTGGAGAAGCCCGGGATCGAACTTGCGACCCCTGGTTTACAAGGCAAGTGGCTTAACCACTGTGCCAAGGAGGCTTCCGGTATCCTATACATCCTCTTGGCCTTTCGTATCATAAACGATTCTCTGTTATTGATCTTCGGATATGTATGTTAGCTGTCCAATGACTTTAGAAAAGTCTGGGTGTATACTTCCAACTTTATCAGTTATATGGGCCTGTGCGATGAATGCGATATAATTCGCTTTATCGTATAATTGGCATTCATTTGTCTCATTGAGCATCTTTAAATTATCACGACGAAAACGATAAAACTAGCGTCTTCAGTGATGCTTCATATATGTAGTATCCAGCCACGCATCGCCTTTACGACTTCATGCAATTTCAATGCTAATCTTGCTTTCTCCAGCACCTGCTGCATCATTTGCTTTTGCTGTAGGTACAAGAAAAATTCAGTGATGTGATGCATACATGGTGACATGCATGCACTTGTTCAGACTGACACATTCTCTGATCCTTTTTCAGTGACACTCGGGTTATAACAGGGCCTATTATGATACATGTGGTGTTTGCCATGCTATATATGCTTATCTGGGCTTTGATACTGGCTTCCAGAAGAAGAAATGAATTGGTGAAAAATTATAAAACCTACGAAAACTGCAGGCGCAAGCAATAACAAACAAATGTGCTAGACTACGTAAAAGATATCAACTGCGATACTAAAATACTAGGGACTATGCTTCACGTTCAGCAGTCATGTGACAGCTATGACCTTAATATAAGTATAAAAGAGACAAAAGAGTAATCAACCAATCATTTGAAAACCTTCGATTAAATTAAGTATCACTCACTGTTAATGAGTGAATTATTGAGTAATATATCACTGTTTGTCGGTCATTTGTACGCAGGTAAATCACTCGCGCTGCCCGCTCGTGATTTGCTCTACTTTACAACTGACCTACAAACAGTGATATATTACTCAACAATTCACTTCTAGAGCTGATCTATTTCTTAATTAAAAACGCGCTTTCTTTAAATATAAACAATCAGGTTGGTTTGGTCAATACATAATGGCCAAGTGTTTGAGTCATTTTTGGTCTGGTCAATGTCTCACCTGTGTATTTAGCCAGCACTGCGTGCAGCTGAAAGTGCCTTGCTCAATGTCACTACACAGAAATAATAAGTATCGAACATGGTTTGCAATTGAAGTACAAAAACACACATATCGGTGACAGAAGACCATAAAAAGAAGAACAACATAGTGTTCTTGAATGCGATGATACCGTCTTCTGGTCTAAAAAGATTATTTACTATTAATGTGAAACATACCAGCAAATTCGAAAAGTCATCCATAGAGGTTATTGATTTATTATCAGGATATCCATCTTGTGGATTTAATTAGGTTCACTATATCAGTTAGTTGAAGTTCAAGAAGCTTAGGTACCATTTACTACTAACTAGTTTGCAAATTGTCATGTAAATAGTACTACGTAACATATATTTTACGTGAAATGGTTAACGACCAGCAGCAGTTTTTGTTTCATTTTAAAAGAAGTACGGACTCTTCGCTTAGGCTTTAATACAAAATATTTTTCAAACTTCTAAGGTCATTTAGTGCACATTATATATGAACATAGGCACTATTTGCACAAACCTTATTTTTCACATAAATTATTAATCTTAGACACAACCTATGACTGAAATATCGCCCCCTACAAAACGGGGTACCTTTGGCATTTGAACTTCCAAAATAATCCACGGTTTATACTTATGTGACAGCATTTTTTAAACATTGAGGTCATTATGACGTTATTGTTACAAATAATTTATATTCAAAACCAGCATATTAATTTTATGTTCAAATGTGTTATTTTTATTAATATAACAGCTAATACAACTATTCAAGGTTATTACTTAAGAAATGAATTTCATTTTCTGATGTTCATGGAGCTATGAACCGCAGTGGGTCGCGTGCAAAGTGAATGAACCCCTATTCGGGGTTCATTTAAGCTTTGCTAGCGACCCACTGCCGTTCATAGCTCCATGAACGTCAGAAAAATTAAACTTGTTTCTTATATTTATATTCATTTCTATCTATCGTTTGTTGAAAAATCATCGAGGCGATTATATTTACGAGCAGATAGATAATTTATACGTAGTGTTTATACAAACAGCGGAACGGCGTCGACGTTAACAACGTCCAATCAGATTTTTTGACGTCAAGTGTGACGTCGCGTGACACGATGTTTTTCATGGATGTATGAACACAGATGAACATCTAATGGTTCATCTAAGAAGGTTTTAGAAATATGTAAATATAATCAAGTAAATAGCCCTAAATTAATAATTTTGGTATACGACAAATTAACTACACGTCACTTTATGACGGAACGTCGCGTTAACGTCAAAACAATTTTAAAAATTAGAAACACCTTTTTTACTGATAGGGAATATTTATTTTCTACAAGAAATATCTTGTTTGCAACCTTTTACCAAAAATACAAACAAGACTACACAGCGACATGTATTTTTCACTTACTAACGTCATATTTACGTCATAATTACTCTCAAATAATTCAAAATTGCATTTGCTAAAAACGAACATGATGCCATCTTTATAATCTTAGCTCAACTGATCAAAAAATACAAGTTATGTCCAACATTTACTTTTAATGGGTTCATTTTACTCTATTTATAGACATTTTACTTCACAAAAATGGGTACCATCTTATGTAACATCACTATGACGTTAAAACGTCATGAAAAAATTGGAAACATCTTTTTTCTTGAATAGAATATATTTTTTTACAAGAAATAGCATGTTTCCCACTTTTAGCAAAAATTTGCCACGGGATTACACAGCGGCCTTGACTATAACAGGCCATCGTGCTCCCTGGATACACAGTCAATACAAGTTTACTATCAACAGAGTGCCACATGTTAAAGGACTATATTACATTGTATCATACCTCATTCCTTCAACTTAACTTTGAATTCTTGTAAACTATCAATGTCTGACTCTGAGTTGTCAGCCGTATCATTCTCCTTTATATCATCGAGCTCCTGAATCTGTTTCTGATTAACTGTTATCATAAAACCTTTTGTTTGTAGACCCAAATCTTCTGTAGTCTTTGCCAAATCAAGGCCAGTGCCTGATACTACTCCTGATTCTATCAAAGTCTCTGCAAAATCAATGCTAGTACCAGATTGTTCCTGAGTCTTTATTTCTTCTCCCGATTCTACATGAACTCCCAATTCTAAATCAGTTTCACCACTTTCTTCAGTCTTCAAACCTATCGCAACATTTCTCTTAGTTGCATCATCACTCATCAAATTCTCCAGTTGATTAAAAGTTTGAGCAGTATACTCCATTGGACAGCTTCCAATATCTGTCATATCCATTTCAAATCCTCCAATATCAGCTATTTTATCTTTTCTTGTGTGTGTTTCATTTCCAACATTGGCTTCATATATGTTTTTCTTCATACTTTGACTTTGGTTCATTTTCTCCCCATGTCCCACAGCCGTCTCTTCATAACCACTACCACTAGCCCTTGGTTCATTGTCTGCTTCCAATAACTGCTTCTTTCTATCTCCACTACTCTCACTATCATTTCCTTTATTTTCATCTTTATCTCTCTTCCTTTTGCTATTAAAATATTCTATTTCCTCCAGAACCACTTGAAGTTTACTTTTGGATATTTCTTGCAGTTTCCTGTTGTACAGTCTTCCTGAGAAAACTTCCTTTAGCACTGGAATGAGCTTTGCTAGTGTGGGTAGGTCATCTAAGGTTACCTAAAAACAGTAAAAAAGGTATGTTTCATCATGAAAACATGTCCATGTACCGTATACCCCCTTGAACCTCTATTTTATAGAGCAAAACTGGGGCATGCAGGGGTATACCTATTTTTCTTATTTTTACTCCAAAATATAGATTGTGGGTACTCATCAGGGTTCCAATGTGTACCCACAATCTATGTTTTGAGCAAAAATAAGAAAAATATCAATTTTTTTTTTTCAGCTGAAAATTTTCAATTTCCAAAGCTGTTTATCATGTTTATGCATAGGCAAGTTTTCGTAATGTGATTTTTAGGAAGACCACATATATGCACTATCTGATGATAATGGATGCTATACAATACAAAAACTTGCCCATGCAATATACAGAGATTTTTTTATGTTGTACAAAATAAAAATTTTTAGTAGAAAAAAATTGATATTTTTTATATTTTTGCTCAAAACATTTATTTTTTAGGGGAGGTGGTTCTTACCAGTACCAACAATCTATCTTTTGGATCAAAAATAACAACCAGAGGACCACTGGTCCTGTAAACACTCACCTGAGATCTGGTATATATACCAATAACTTGTTTGACTATTTTGGTCATATACATGTATATAGCTGCAGGGAAGGCACAGATGAACCCCTGGGGTCAATTTTATTGTCAGAATCATAAAAATCCTGTCCATTTGCCCATTTCATTCAAGTCTTTCCCTTCAAATGACAATTTGACAATTTTTCCCATTCAAATGCATGGACGACCTCAGTTAACCTTGCTGTAAAATAGGTCAAGGCCACCATGTTCATGATTTATAAAACCAGAGGACCAATGGTCTTGTAAACGCTCACCTAAGACCTGAGATATACAGTCCCGGTAAAAAATCAACAACATATTTCTCTTTTCTCGGAGGACCCTAAGCTATTTTTCTCGGAGAAACAACGCTAAATTTCTCTTTTCATTTAGGTATTTCGCGTTTCGTTCATTTCGATTTCTCGGAGAAACACCGAGAAATTTCACCGCGACCTCAGGTATTTACCGGTGAACACAGGTAAGTCCAGATTTACCTGTTCGCGGAGTTTCTCGGAGAAATATTGTGCACGATTATGAAAATCGATTTTACCTTATTTTTACTAATTAAAGAAGTTTTAAACATTTAAATAATCAGTATAAGTGTTTTTGTATATGACACCTCTAACAGTTTGATACGTTTTAATAAGTTACATTAATTACTGAGCAAACATTACACAATCTTCTTCACTGGTTTCCGTTACGGTTGGTCAGGCATGACTTGACTCGCATTTGACAAACAAATTAAGTAGTACTTTGTTTTATCTCAATTATGCCTTTCTCTAAGTAAATGACGTGTTACAGTTTCATTTTTCTCGAGTTAAGAAACATAAAAGCAATAGGCCATTAACATGTACGAGTATAATAGGTGACCATTTTGCGCATTCTTGAATTCATATTGTAATGAAATAAATGTTTTCTGGTCCGGGTTGTAGTGTTGAGCTATGGAAACGTGCATGTAGAATGAAATGGCATAATTTTATCACATTGTGACGTCAACTTATGGAGCATGCTATTTTTGTAAAATTTTATTGACCCGAGCAACCTGCAGATAAGGATTTTAAATAAGGAAGTGGCTACTGACAGCCGGCTGTCAATAGCGAAAGTTCGCTACTGACAGCCGGCTGTCAATAGCGAAAGTTCGCTATTGACAGCCAGCTATATATTTCTTTATATTTGTGGGTTTCTAACATTGGCTATTCTTTAATATTGTCAGATAAATGAATGACATTTAATCTTATGACCCTAGGATTTAAGAATATGTTTTGTATGTATGTTTGGGATTTGGACCAGAAGTCAGAAGACTTTCAGAAAATGTTAAAATTTGTGATTAATATAACTTATGTTTTTCTTTTCAAGTTTTCAATATTCTGACAGCTGTAACTTTGTGACTTACAAGGCATTCATTAAACCATAAGTACCTTTAAGGGTAGATTTCATTCAATGACATGGGGCTTTAGGGACTAGAGATCAAAATAATCTAACATCTTTTAAATGTAAAACTTTCTACAAACCAATGTCCATTTTTTATAGGTATACAAAGGCTAGTTCTCCCCATATGACATCAGACCCAAGGAACCTTTGATTTGGAACTGTGTGGGGGTGGGGTAAAGGCAAAAATCTAGACACTTTAAAAATTTGAAAGTATGCCCAACAAAATGAGAAACATATTTGTAAGATTCTCATGAATTGGATACAAAATGCCATACCATTTACATGTCAGATCACATCTTATCATAACTGTAGTATGGCATATCTAGATAACTTTTTAAGTACTTTATTAACCACTTTGACAAACGACTAGGCGAGCTGGCTGTCACTAGCGAAACTTCTTTATGGACAGCCGGCTGTCGATAGCGAAAGTCTCTATTGACAGCCAGCTATATATATTACTAATCTTAATTTATATGTACATGTATCTATTGGTTTCTTATCAGGATTTAGATTTTAACATCCACAGGGTTTAAATATGCCTGAGGTGAGTTGAATCATCAAGTCTAGGATATCAACACAGTTCATGGCTGACTTCATACACATTTTATGCCTTATTGGTGACTAATTCATACTGGGGATAACACTTATTGAGAAGTCATTATTACATGTAACTATTTCTGAGATTTAAACTAAATTTTCTGGGCATGAAAATGGAAACTGAGGTGAGCTGAGTCATCCAGACTAGCATAAACGGGTCATGGCTAAGACTAAACACATTTATGCATTCATTCTGGGGATAAAACTTGTTGGGAATTAAATATCAGATCTTGAAAAAAATCTCCAAATGTAGAATTCGTGCAGATTTTGACTGTTCTCAATTTGGTATTTAACAAACACATGATGATTTAAATATTAATATTTGCTAGGAAGCAAAAATCATCAAAATTACAAATTTCTTCATAAATTGGATATAAAATTTTCATGTCAGATCAAGCCTTGTCAAAACTTTAGCATATATAATTCTGACAATGATCTCCGCTCAGAAACTTCTTTATTAAAACATTTATGCATTTGATGGAGGAATACTGTTATATTAAGTCATTTAATGGTTACAAACTTGCAGGAATAGGTAAATGAATAAAAATTTTATAATTTTTTTAATACAATTTGAAATTTTGTCTGTGCCTCAGTCTGTACATATGTTCACGACATTATATTTCTATATCACTTTCAGAATAAACCTGGGTAACCTAATAAATAAATAAATTTGTGTGTAAATGAATGAATTTATAAATCATAAACACTTCAATATTTAATCTGTGATAGCAATATATTGCTGCAGCTCTGACAGATTTTGATAAATGAAACTAATAAATACTGAATTTCAAATTGTCCACTTTCCTTGTGATGTGTTTGATTGTCACTAATATCTATAAAACCATTTAAAATATAGAGAAATAAACTTATGCTCATTAATATCCATGAAAATGTGTAGCTGGCTGTCAATAGCAAACTTTCGCTATTGACAGCCGGCGATCGCCTTTAAATAATTACTAAATGATCCACTGCATACCACCAAAATTCTTAGGCGAAAACAAAGGCGCAGATCAGCTGTGCGATAACTGGACAGCTGACCAACGCCTTTGTTTTCACTACTCGGATAGAACAAGTCATCTTTCATTTCTAGCCAAAATTTCAAGCCTCTAGCCTGTTTCTGTGACTGATCAAGATGTATAGATCTGAATTTTTTTAACCGTATTCGATCTAAAAAGTGCACATGTTCCAAAAATCGCACATCCTGATCGTTTCCGAAAAACATGTGCAGCTCGACTAGAACACAGCTCAACTGGCGTATGGATATCTTACATCTTATTTACACGTTAAATCGCATTAAAACTTAACCATTATTAATGTTTTCGTAAAAGGCAGGAACGGATACACTCATTGTACACGAAAAAAAATGCATGACCTTATATTTTGGTGTCAGTTTTAAAAATTACCTGGACCGTCTAAGTATAGAAACTATGCATGTGCATGAATAGAAAAATCACTGTGCAATATTGCTGTTACTAACGTTCTTGTCCTCAGCCACGGTTTTGTCGTTACGTTTCCGCCGCTTTATGGTACCGTACAAGCTTGGGATGTCCTGACGTTCTACACAACATTCGTATTTGTAAACTCGTCAGTTACAAAAACTACCGAAACAGCATCCGACACGCTATAAACTGCAGATACTTGAGTATGTATGTTTGATGCATCCACATTCATATCTCGGTGTTGTTTCCTAACGCGTAAAAGAAAATTAAAATAAAAATACTATCACAATCGACATTGCCCCCAATTCATGTACATGTAAAGACAAGTTAGTATATTTTGAACAGCCACTTAATTTGATGCAGTGTGCGGCATATCCAAACAGTTTTTCCTATACAAAAGTATTTGTTGCACATAATGCATTTTTCGTCTAATGATATCAATCAGATTTAAAGAAGGAGCGAAATAAAAATTTAAGACAAATAAATTTCTTGACTGTATATACTCGTACTTGTACATTTACAATGTTCCACACAACCGCAATTCTAGACAAGGTATAACAAACATGTAGATGTATATTTTGAAGAATATAATATGGATTATAAGCCATTTAAACAAATACGTAACATCTACAAGTTGCATACTTGAAAAATGCTTATTTTTTAATTAATTGTTTTATATTTATTCAAAAATTATAGACATGTACTTGTCTTTTAAATTCCTCCGAGAAACTCCGAGAAAAAGAGTTTGATCGATAAATCCAGGTAATTACATTTCTCGGAGAAACACCTAGAAATTTCACCAAGAAACACCGCGAAATTTCGCGCAGACGATTTCGTGTACCTGGCCTATTTCGCGGTGTTTCTCCGAGAAATAAAAATTTCGCGTTTGCCATGGTTGCGGAGAAACGCGAAATATGTTGTTATTTTTTTACCGGGAGTGTATACATGAACTTGTTAGACTAGAATGGTACAATGCATGTATATAACCCTAGGCCAGGGTCAGAATAACTCCTGGAGTCAATGTCTTTTTAAAATCATAAAAATTCAGTCCATTTGCCAATTAACTGCAAGTTTTGTCCTTCAAATGACATTTTAACAATTTTCTCCATTAAAATGCATGGGCGATCTAAGTTGACTTTGCCGTTAAATAGGTCAAGGTCATCCCAGTGTCATGATTTATACAAGTTTTATAGACCTCCGTTCCTTCATGCTTCATGCCAAGTTTCAAAATCATAGGCCTTCTGGTTCTGAAGAAGAAGATTTTTTAAATTTTTTGCTATTTATAGCCATGGTGGCCATCTTGGTCATGTGACCTTGACCATTTATATAAACTTTCATTTCCTCTTCCTAAGGATGCTCCACATACAGTCTGGCTTTGATTGGCTAAGCAGTTTCTGAGAAAAAGCTGTTTGAATATTATGGTCATATACATGTATATAGTTTTCTGCCATTACATGTCATTTTCTTATTTTTTCCCATTCAAATGCATGGTCGACCTAAGTTGACCTTGCCGTAAAATAGGTCAAGGTCATCCCAGGGTCATGATTTATATAAACTTTGTAGAGCTCCATTCCCAAATGCTTCATACCAAGTTTCAAAATCATAGGCCTTCTGGTTATGAAGAAGAAGATTTTTAAACATTTTTGCTATTTATAGCCATGGCAGCCATCTTGGTCATGCGACCTTGACATTTATACAAACTTTCATTCCCTCTTCCTAAGGATGCTCCACAAAAAGTTTGGCTTTGATTGGCTTAGCGATTTCAGAGAAGAAGATGTTTCAATATTATGGTCATATACATGTATATAGCCCCGGGGCAGGGGCAGACAACCCCCTGGGCCCAAAATATTTTCTTAAACATAAATCTTCTGTCCATTTGCTCATTTCATGCAAGTTTTCTGCCATTTAATTACATTTTCCTATTTTTTCCCATTCCAATGCATGGGAGACCTAAGTTGACCTTGCCGTAAAATAGGTCAAGGTCATCCCAGGGTCATGATTTATATACACATTGTAGAGCTCCATTCCCAGATGCTTCACACCAAGTTTCAAAATCATAGGCATTCTGGTTCTGAAGAAGAAGATTTTAAACGTTTTTGCAATTTATAGCCCCGGCGGCCATCTTGGTCATGTGACCTTGACCATTTATCTAAACTTTCATTTCCCCTTCCCAAGGATGCTCCACATGAAGTTTCGCTTTGATTGGCCTAGTTTCAGAGAAGAAGATGTTTGAATATTATGGTAATATACATGTATATAGCCCCGGGGCAGGGGCACACAACCCCCCAGGGGCTAAAATTTTCCATTAACATTAATCTTCTGTCCATTTGCCTATTCCCAGTAAGTTTTACCCATTAAACAGCATTTTACCATTTTTCCCATTCAAATGCATTGGCGACCTAAGTTGACCTTGCCGTAAAATAGGTCAAGGTCATCCTAGGGTCATGATTTATATAAACTATGATGGGCCCGCATCCTCAATGCTACATACCAAGTTTAGTGGAAATCAGCCCACTGGTTCTGGAGAAGAAGATTTTTAAAGGGTTTTGCTATTTATAGCCATGGTGGCCATCTTGGTCATGTGACCTGGACCATTTATATAAACTTTCGTTCCCCCTTCCTAAGGATGCTCCACATGAAGTTTGGCTTTGATTAGCCAAGCGGTTTCAGAGGAGAAGATCTTTGAAATTGTGAACGACGGATGACGGACGGACGGAAGACGGATGGACGCCGGAGCATGGGTATACTATAAGCTCAGCTGTGAGCCTTCGGCTCAGGTGAGCTAAAAATTGTAGAGCAACTCTCCCTGATGCATCAAGCCAAGTTTCAAAATCATAGGCCTTCCAGTTCTGGAGAAGAGGATTTTTAAAGGTAAATATTATAGTAATATACTATTGCCCCAGGGAGAGGGCAGACAAGCCCCTGAGGTGAATTTATTTTTTCAGAATCATAAATCTTCAGTCCATTAAGTTTTTCCCTTCAAATGACATTTTGACAATTTTTCCCATTCAAATGCATGGGCGACCGATGTTGATCTTGCTGTAAAATAGGTCAAGGTCATTGCAAGGTCATGATTTATAGAACTTTGTAGAGCTCCTCTCCCTGACGTTTCATGCCAAGTTCCAAAGTCATAAGCCTTCTGGTTCTGGAGAAGATTTTTAATGGTTTTTGCTATTTATAGCCATGGCGGCCAACTTGGTCATGTGACCTGGACCATTTATATAAACTTTCGATCCCCCTTCCAAAGGATGCTCCACAAGAAGTTTGGCTTTGAATGGCCAAGCGGTTATAGGGAAGATCTTTGAAATTGTGGATGACAAATGGATGACGGATGGATAACAGACGGACATCCAATAATCTCACTTTTTGAGCCTTCGGCTCAGGTGAGCTAAAAATAGGTATACCCCTGTATACCCCAGTTTTTCCATATAAATGTGGGGCATAAGGAGGTATACATTGCACGGACTTGTTATCATGATGATAAGGGATACTTTGCTATTTCTTCATAAAAATCTATGGTGTAGGTACTCATAAGAATTGTTCCCTGAAGGTGAATCTATTGAGCCCACAATAACATGTTTTTTCAAGAACTATCAACCAGAGGACCAATGGTCCTGTAAACGCTCACCTGAGACCTGAGATAAACTTGTTTGACTAGAATGACAATATACATGTATATAACCATATACATGTATATAACCCCAAGGGCAGGGTCAGAGCAACCTCTGGAGTCAATTTCTTTTTTAAATCATAAAGATTCGGTCCATTTGCCAATTTACTGCAAGTTTTGCCCTTCAAATGACATTGTAACAATTTTCCCCATTCAAATGCATAGACAACCTAAGTTGACCTTGCCATAAAAAAAGGTCAAGGTCATCCCAGGGTCATGATTTATAATAACTTTGTAGAGCTTCATTGCCTGATGCTTCATGCCAAGTTTCAAAATCATAGGCCTTCTGGTTCTGGAGAAGAAGATTTTTAAAGGTTTTTGTTATTTATAGCCATGGCGGCCATCTTTGTCACGTGACCTTGACCATTTATACAAACTTTCATTCACTCTTCCTAAGAATGATCCACATAAAGTTTGGCTTTGATTGGCCAAGCAGTTTCAGAGAAGATGTTTGAATATTATGGTCATACACATGTATATAGCCCCGGGGCAGGGGCAGACAACTCTCTGGGCCCCAAAATATTTTCATAAACATGAATATTCTGTCCATTTGCTTATTCCTAGCAAGTTTTTTGCCATTAAATGACATTTTCCTATTTTTTTCCCATTCAAATGCATAGGTGGCCTAAGTTGACCTTGCTGTAAAAAAGGTCAAGGTCATCCCAAGGTCATGATTCATATAAACTTTGTAGAGCTCCATTGCCTGATGCTTCATGCCAAGTTTCAAAATCATAGGCCTTCTGGTTCGGGAGAAGAAGATTTTTAAAGGTTTTTCCTATTTATAGCCATGGCGGCCATCTTGGTCATGTGACCTTGACCATTTATACAAACTTTCATTCACTCTTCCTAAGAAAGCTCCACAAAAAGTTTGGCTTTGATTGGCCAAGCGGTTTCAGAGAAGAAGACCTTTGAACATCACTGTAATATACATGTATATTGCCCCGGGATGGGGGCAGACAGACCCCTGGGGTCCAAATTTTTTCAGCATCATCAATCTTAAGCCCATTTGCCCATTTCCTGCAAGTTGTTCCCTACAAATGACATTTTAACACTTTTCCCCATTCAAATGCATGAGCGACCTATGCTGACCTTGCCATAAAATAGGTCAAGGTCATCCCAGGGACATGATTTATATAAACTTTGTAGAGCTCCATTGCCTGATGCTTCACACCAAGTTTCAAAATCATTAGCCTTCTGGTTCTGTAGAAGAAGGTTTTTAAAGGTTTTTTCTATTTATAGCCATGGCGGCCATCTTGGTCATGTGACCTTGACCATTTATATAAACTTTCTTTCCCCCTTCCCAAGGATGCTCCACGTGAAGTTTGGCTTTGATTGGCCAAGCGGTTTCAGGGGCGAAGATGTTTCATTACTATGGAAATATACATGTACAGTGGTGTTATGGCTAAAAACCCATTTTTGCACAGTTTGCGCTGATCACTTGTGATTTTTCGCGGCGAAACCACCGCGAAATTTCACCAGCCAAGGGAAATTTTAAACGTTTAATCGGTTATTTTTTTCGCCGTGAAAATTTGATTTTCGCGGTGAAATTTCGCCGCGACACACGGCGAAATTCGTTTTTTAACGTTTAAAACAGGTAAGTTTAAATTTCCTATTTCGCCGTGAAACACAGCGAAATACCTGTAAATGTTAACATAAAATTATTTATTTTTAATTTAATGACCACACAATGATTCATCTGTTCCTAGTATAGATCGTGATTTACGAGCACATTAATAGTATGTACATTTATGCATGTATAGAAATGAAAAACGTGCATAATGTGACTTTTCCATGGGTACATGTATTACATGGTATGATAGCGAAATCACGGATAGACGAAAATATTTATAAAGTAATGAGCCAGCTCGTTAAATCTAACTTTGTTTGAATAGATGCTTTACGTCCCAATCAACAGCAATGGTCATGTTGGGATGCTGCCTCCATTTTATGGGACGTCATGATATACAACAAGTGTTTGAAATATAACCATCCCTCTACGCCAATACAGCTTATATGTATGGATGGTTTGACTTGAAACCATTTTTCCTAGGCAGTCACAGACCTTAGCGGTAAACCAGTAATCAGATGATCAGTCAATAGCTTATAAGCTTTGCCTGGAGGCACAAACATCCCATATGTTTCTTTAGGTCCCAATGGGCAGGTGCCATCTAACTTTGTGCCTTGTTTTGTAGCACAAACATTGTCTAAAGGGTATTGCTCAATTAACAATAAGATTCCTTGCTTTCTTTTTTAACATTTTCCTTAATTTCTTCACTTTATAGCGTTTAAGGTGTGAACTACGAAAACTTAATTTGAGATCAACTCTGTAAAAACGACAAAACAAAAAGAGACATACTGACATTTGGGCTTGCTGGTTACCACTCTGATCACCCGCTATGAATACCAGAACAAGAATAATCGCAATCATATCGATTTATACATTGAACTTGCCTTGTAGAAGTACACCTAGCGGAGATCATCCTGAGTTCATTTTAACAGTCAACAATGTTTCAGTCCCATGGTGACAACACTTTCAGGGTAATTCATGTTAACCGGTTTTGCTCAAGTATGAAACCCAACGAATATAGGAATCAAACACAGAACATTTTGTTCCCGGTCAATACATACAATCCACCACGAGGCTTCTGCACTCAACTTTGTTATAATTCATCTATTCATCATCGATTTATGCGCCATTCGCTCATATTGCCACGGTGCGTACTTGTGGCCCTTACTGAGTATATGTGTTCCGAAATAAACTGAAAACTTCATATGACCCATTTCTTACACAAAATTAGTGTACATATATTAACTACAATACTTTGTTTTTCTAGTGTATTGTGCATGTACGTGTTCCAAGCCATCCGTACATGTGGATTTTAGGAGGCACACAACACGCCGTTTAACTCAAAACGGTTAGCAAAAGAACCCCGACAATTATTGACAATTTCGACACAGTTTTGTACATGTACATTGCTGTACTGCTTCTATTCGACCGAATATCGTATCGACCCAGTGAAAGTCGTATGCGACCAAATGGCGTTTCGACTAAATTGATTTCAACGAAACGGCTTCCCGTGACATAATCGAAAATTCACTGATGCTTTTAGCAGTGTCATTACCACAGGCGATTAAATGTCTAAAGAAGAGTTGAAGCCGATTGCTTCATCATGTTGAAGCCAAAGACTTGACTACATCTGTGGGTTTGGATCGCGGTGGCATAGTTGTAGTGCATCAGACTCCGAATCGAAAGGTCATGAGTTCGATCCGCACTGGCGACACCGTGTTGTGTCCTTGAGTAAGGCACATTAACTACACACAGTACTACTTAATACCCAGGAATCGGTAGCTCCGTCCAGACATGACTGAAAAATTGGTGACTGGGACGTTCAGCCTCAATACAAACAAACAAATCTGTGCGCAATCATCCCATGAAAATTTTTATGCCGCTATAAGCTTTTGTTCTGTTAATTAATATTTGATATTAAAATATTAAATTTAATATTAGATAATATGATCTAATATTAGCGCGCAAGTCTGATTCATTACGAAAACTTGCCCATGCAATAAACAGATATATTTTTTAGCTTCAAAAATTGAAAATTTTCAGCTGGAAAAATTTGATATTTTTCTCATTTTTGCTCAAAACATAGATTGTGGGTACACGTTAGAACCGCCTCGCCTGACTGTCGGGACTAAAACAATAACTATATACTATTGAAACGAAAACAAAATATTGATACGGCTTGAAATGATATCCAAAAACATCAAATTAAAATTGAATTAAAAAAAAAAAACGTTTGTGACTGTCATCTTTTTCGCCGCGAAACACCGCAAAACACCGGTCAATCGATTTTTAAGCGTAATGACAGGTATACTTTTACACCCTGTTCCGCCGCCAAATTACGCCGCGAAATCCGGAATTTCGCGGCGGAATATCGCCGCAATATTCCGCGCTGACTTTTATTTTTCACACAATTTCGCCGCGAAATTCTACAATTAGCCGCTAACAAATTAGCCGTTTAACGGCTAATTTGGGTTTTTAGCCATAACACCACTGTATATAGCCCCGGGGCAGGGGCACACAACCCCCCAGGGGCTAAAATTTTCCATTAACATTAATCTTCTGTCCATTTGCCTATTCCCAGTAAGTTTTACCCATTAAATAGCATTTTACCATTTTTTCCCATTCAAATGCATTGGCGACCTAAGTTGACCTTGCTGTAAAATAGGTCAAGGTCATCCCAGGGTCATGATTTATATAAACTATGATGGGCCCGCGTCCCCGATGCTACATACCAAGTTTCGTGGAAATCGGCCCACTGGTTCTGGAGAAGAAGATTTTTAAAGGTTTTTGCTATTTATAGCCATGGCGGCCATCTTGGTCATGTGACCTGGACCATTTATATAAACTTTCGTTCCCCCTTCCTAAGGATGCTCCACATAAAGTTTGGCTTTGATTGGCCCAGCGGTTTCAGAGGAGAAGATCTTTGAAATTGTGAACGAAGGACGGACGACGGACGGACGGACGACGGAGCATGGGTATACTATAAGCTCACCTGTGAGCCTTCGGCTCAGGTGAGCTAAAAATCCTTTTTTCTATATGAGCCACCGCATGGGAAAACCAACAATCTGCATAGGTGAAAACAAAGGCACAGATCAGCTTCCCAGTAATTGCAAAGCTGATCAGCGCCTTTGTTTCGCTACACAGATAGAATATTCCTCTACTTTCTAAATCCAATTTCCAGCCTCTAACCATCTTCTGTGACTGTACAGCCTGGTTTGTGTCGGACCTGGTTGGAACCCAAATTGTTGGTTTTCTCACACACAGGCTCAATTATTATTAGAAACTCCAATAATCTGGTGTACTGTAAAAGTCTAGTTTGATTTTATGCTTTACATAAATGAAAACACTTTTGTCAACTTAAAATGCAAACACTTTTGACAATTTGTTCCTAAGATATTGAGCAGCCATCTAAGGCCATAGCTCCGGTGCAGTGCAGTAACTCTGCCATAAATAATGAAAAATAACATCAGGAGAACATGTTGGTAAAATGTTTACCCCATGGTACCAAACTTTTATTTTAAAGTAAAACTGGGGTATATAGGGTTGTACAAAAAACACTTTTGCTCCCAAAACATAGATTGTGGGTACTCATTACAGCCACCTCATTGAGGACGCTCTAACGTGTAGCCACAATTAATGTTTTAAGCAAAAACATTTAAAATATCAAAATTTCTCTATCAAATGAAATTTTAAATTTTTACATTTCTAAAATCCTCTTGGTATGACTTTGCATTCTAATGCACTTGAGTGTGTAATGCGACGTCTGCTTGGATAATGTCCAAAAATTTGCGACAGTTGCGGGAAACCCAACGTTATGAGCAAAGTTGCTTGTGATTGGTTAACATCGTGGTAATACATTTACGTTGATCCTGAAGCTCACGATTCGTGAAAAAAAAAAAAAAAGCTGTTGCAGGACAGCGTAGCTTGCCTGACTTGTGCTTTGCCAACGTATGAACCATGTCCTCAAAGTCTGGGTCATGATGGTACAGCATAAAACTTTAGACCAAAATATGTATCTACCAACATGCAAAGTATCAACTTGATGCATCTACATATTCAAGAGATATAGACTTGTAAAAACTTTATCCCAAAATATTTTTAAAATGGAATTTTAAGTCTTTGACCTTGACCTCCAGGTCACTCTGGTGGGTCAAGATCTTACAGCTTAATAATAATATCTAACCGTAGGCAAATTATCAATAAGATCCATCCATCTGTTCAAGAAATATACAGTTCTAAATGCTTTAACATAAAATTTCAAAGTCTGTGACCTGGAGCTCAAGGTCACTCAGGTAGGTCATGATGGAACAGCATAAAACTTCAGAGCAATATCTATCAATATGCAAAGTATCAACTTGATCTATATACATATTCAAAAGATATTGACTTCCAAAAACTTTAACCAAAAACTTTAACACAAAATTTGTAAGTCTGTGACCTTGACCCAAGTGGGTCATGATGGTACAGCATAAAACTTCAGACCAATATCTATCAATATGCAAAGTATTTACTATTAACTTGATCCATGTACACATTCATGAGATATAGACTTACAAAAACTTTGACCAAAACTTTTAACAAACCAGAGGACCAATGGTCCTGTAAACGCTCACCTGAGACCCGAGATATATACCAATAAACTTGTTTGACTAGAATGGTAATATACATGTATACTAGTATAATCCCAGGGCAGGGTCAGAGCATCCTCTGGAGTCAATTTCTTTTTTAAATCATAAAGATTCAGTCCATTTGCCAATTTACTGCAAGTTTTGCCCTTCAAATGACATTGTAACAATTTTCCCCATTCAAATGCGTGGGCAACCTAAGTTGACCTTGCCGTAAAAAAAGGTCAAGGTCATCCCAGGGTCATGATTTATACAAACTTTGTAGAGCTTCATTGCCTGATGCTTCATGCCAAGTTTCAAAATCATAGGCCTTCTGGTTCTGGAGAAGAAGATTTTTAAAGGGTTTTGCTATTTATAGCCATTGCGGCCATCTTGGTCATGTGACCTTGACCATTTATATAAACTTTCATTCACTCTTCCTAAGAATGCTCCACATAAAGTTTGGGTTTGATTGGCCAAGCGGTTTCAGAGAAGATGTTTGAATATTATGGTCATACACATGTATATAGCCCCGGGGCAGGGGCAGACAACCCTCTGGGCCCAAAATATTTTCATAAACATAAATTTTCTGTCCATTTGCTCATTCTTAGCAAGGTTTTTGCCATTAAATGACATTTTCCTATTTTTCCCATTCAAATGCATGGGCGGCCTAAGTTGACCTTGCTGTAAAAATGGTCAAGGTCATCCCAGGGTCATGATTTATATAAACTTTGTAGAACTCCATTGCCTGATGCTTCATGCCAAGTTTCAAAATCATAGGCCTTCTGGTTCTTGAGAAGAAGATTTTTAAAGGTTTTTTCTATTTATAGCCATGGCGGCCATTTTGGTCATGTGACCTTGACCATTTATATAAACTTTCTTTTCCCCTTCCCAAGGATGCTCCATATGAAGTTTGGCTTTGATTGGCCAAGCGGTTTCAGGGGAGAAGATGTTTCATTATTATAGAAATATACATGTATATAGCCCCGGGGCAGGGGCAGACAACCCCCCAGGGGCTAAAACTTTCCATTAACATTAAGCTTCTGCCCATTTGCCTATTCCCAGTAAGTTTTACCCATTAAATAGCATTTTACCATTTTTCCCATTCAAATGCATTGGCGACCTAAGTTGACCTTGCAGTAAAATAGGTCAAGGTCATCCTAGGGTCATGATTTATATAAACTATGATGGGCCCGCATCCCAAATGCTACATACCAAGTTTCGTGGAAATCGGCCATTTGGTTCTGGAGAAGAAGATTTTTAAAGGTTTTTGCTATTTATAGCCATAGCGGCCATCTTGGTCATGTGACCTGGATCATTTATATAAACTTTCGTTCCCCCTTCCTAAGGATGCTCCACATGAAGTTTGGCTTTGATTGGCCAAGCGGTTTCAGAGAAGAAGATCTTTGAAATTGTGGACGACGGACGGACGGACGGACGACGACGGACGACGGACGGACGCCGGAGCATGGGTATACTATAAGCTCACCTGTGAGCCTTCGGCTCAGGTGAGCTAAAAATTTCTAAGTCCATGACCTTGACCACCAGGATGGTCATCTAGGTGGGTTGTGATGGTACAGAATAAAACTTCAGACTAATATCTACCAACATTCGAAGTATCAACTTAATCCACCAACATGTTCATGAGATATAGACTTATAAAAGCTTTTACCAATAAGAGCTGTCGCAGGACAGAGTAGCTCGCCTGACTTGTGCTTTGCCAGTACATCTGTTAAAATCTATGACCCTCAAGGTCACTCAAGGTCACTCAGGTGGGTCATGATGGTACAACATAAAACTTCAGACCAATGCAAAGTATCAACTTGATCAATCTACATGTTCAAGAGATAAAGACTTATAAAATGTCCTCAAGGTCATCCAGGTGAGTTGTGATGTACAGCATAAAACCTGAGACCAATATCTATCAACATGCAAGTATCAACTTTATCCATCAACATGTTCAAGAGATTTAGACTTGAACCAAAAAACTTAACACAAAATTTCTAAGTCTGACATTGACCTCAAGGTCCCCTGGGTAGGTCATGATGGTACTGCATAAAACTTCAGACCAATATCTACCAACATGCAAAGTATCAACTCGATCAATCAACATGGTCAAGAGATATAGACTTACAAAAACTTAAATCAAAAACTTAAACACAAAATTTCTAAGTCTGTGACCTTGACCTCAAGGTCACCGAGAGTGGGTCAAGATGGTACTGCATAAAACTTCAAACCAATATCTAGCAACATGCAAAGTATCAACTCAATCCATCAATATGGTCAAGAGATATAGACTTATAAAAACTTTAACCAAAAACTTAAACACAAAATTTCTAAGTCCGTGACCTTGACCTCAAGGTCACCCAGGGTGGGTCATGATGGTACTGCATAAAACTTCAGACCAATATCTAGCAACATTCAAAGTATCAACTAAATCCATCAATATAGTCAAGAGATATAGACTTACAAAAACTTTAACCAACCAGAGGACCAATGGTCCTGTAAACGCTCACCTGAGATCTGCTGTATATACGAATGTTATAGAAAATAGTCCCAGTATAGGGGCAGATGAAGCCCTTGGGCCATTTTTTTTCAGAATAATCAATATACTGTCCATACAAGTTTTTCCCTTCAAATGACATTTTAACATTTTACCCATTCAAATACATAGGCAACCCATGTTGACCTTGCCTTAAAATAGGTCAAGGTCATCACAGGGTCATGACTTATACATACATTGTAGTACTTGAGTCATCAATGCTTCATGCTAAGTTTCTTCAAAATTGGTCCACTGGTTCCGGAGAAGAAGATTTTTGAAGGGTTTATACCATATATGGGCATGGCGGCCATCTTGGTCATGTGACCTTGATTATTATATACACATTGATTCCACCATTCTATTGATGCTTCACATGAAATTTGGCTTTGATTGACCAAGCAGTTTCAGAGGAGAAGATGTTTGAATATTATGGTAATATACATGTATAGTGCCCCGGGGCTGTGGCAAATGAGCCCCTGGGGTCCAATTTTTTTTCAGAACCATTAATATTCAGTCCTACTGCCCATTTTCTGCAAGACTTTCACTTTAAATGACATTTTAAAAGTTTTCCCCATTCAAATGCATTGGCGACCAATGTTGACCTTGCTGTAAAATAGGTCAAGGTCATAATTTATAAACATACTGTAGTACTTCATGCCAAGTTTTGTTGAAAACGGTCCATTGGTTCAGGAGAAGAAGAATTTTAAAGGGTTTTTACCATATATGGGCATGGCGGCCATCTTGGTCATGTGACCTGGATTATTTATAAACACATTGGTTCCCCCTTCCCACAGATGCTTCCTATAAAATTGGCCAAGTAGTTTCAGAGAAGAAGATCTTTGAATATTTTTGTAATATATATGTATATTCCCCCTGGGTGGGGGCAGATCAACCCCTGGGGTCAAATTTTTTTTCAGAATTACCTACCTTCAGTCCATTTGTCCATTTCCTGCAAGATTTGCCTTTCAAATGACATTTTTACAATTTTCCCCATTCAAATGCATGGGCGTCCTATGCTAACCTTGCCGTAAAATAGGTCAAGGTCATCCAAAGGTCATAATTTATAAACACATTGTAGTACTCTAGGCACCAATGCTTCATTCCTAGTTTCGTTGAAATCGGTCCAGTGGTTCCGGAGAAGAAGAATTTTGAAGGGTTTTTACCATATATGGGCATGGCGGCCATCTTGGTCATGTGACCTGGATTATTTATAAAAACATTGGTTCCCCCTTCCCATAGATGCTTCATATAAAATTTGGCTTTGATTGGCAAAGCGGTTTCAGAGAAGAAGATCTTTGACCAGAGGACCAATGGTCCTGTAAACGCTCACCTGAGATCTGCTGCATATACGTGTACCAATAAACATGTTTTATTATAATAGTATTTAACCCCAGTGTAAGGGCAGATGAAGCCCTAGAGCGATTTTCTTTTTTCAGAATAATCAATATTCTGTCTATTTGCCAATTTCCTGCTGGCTTTTCCCTTCAAATGACATTTTAACAGTTTTTCCCATTCAAATTCATGGGCAACCCATGTTGACCTTGCCATAAACTGGGTCATGGTTGTCACAGGTCATGATTTAGATATACATTGTAGTACTTTAGCCATCAATGCTTCACTCCAAAGTTCATGGAAATTTGTCAAATGGTTCAAAGAAAAAGATTTATATGGGCATTGCGGCCATCTTGGTAATGAAACCTAGATTATTAATAAACACATTGGTTCCCCCATCCTATAGATGCTTCAGATAAAATTTGGCTTAAATTGGCTAAGTGGTTTCAGAGGAGAAGAATTTATATGTATAATGCCCCAAGGTGGGGGAAGATGAGCCCCAGTACCAGGATCCATTTTTTTTTCAGAATCATTAATATTCAGTCATACTGCCCATTTCCTGTAAGACTTTCACTTTATATGACATTTTAAAGTTCTCCCAGTTCAAATGCATTGGTGACCTATGTTGACCTTGCCGTAAAAAAGGCCAAGGTCATCACAGGGTCATAATTTATATATACATTGTAGTGCTTGAGCCATAGATGCTTCATGCCAAGTATCGTTGAAATTGGTCCACTGGTTCTGGAGAAGAAGATTTTTGAAGGGTTTTTACCATATATGGGCATGGCAGCCATTTTGGTCATGTGACCTGGATTTCTTATATACATATTGGTTCCCCCTTCCTATTGATGCTTCACATAAAATTTGGCTTTGATTGGCCAAGCGGTTTCAGAGAAGATGATGTTTGAATATGATGGTAATGTACAGGTATATTGCCCTGGGGTGGGGGCAGATGACCCCCTGGGGTCAAAATTTTTCAGAATCATCAATATTCAGTACCACTGCCCATTTCCTGCAAGATTTTCACTTTAAATGACATTTTGAAATTTTTCCCCATTCAAATGCATTGGTGACCTATGTTGACCTTGCGGTAAAGAAGGTCAAGGTCATCTCAGGGTCACGATTTATATACATATTGTAGTGCTTGAGCCATCAATGCTTCATGCCAAGTTTTGATGAAATCCGTCCATTGGTTCTGGAGAAGAAGATTTTTGAAGGGTTTTTACCATATATGGGCATGGCGGCCATCTTGGTCATGTGACCTGGATTTCTTATTTACACATTGGTTCCCCCTTCCTCTTGATGCTTCACATAAAATTTGGCTTTGATTGGCCAAGCGAATTCAGAGGAGATGATGTTTGAATATTATGGTAATGTACAGGTATATTGCCCCGGGGTGGGGGCAGATGAGCCCCTGGGGTCAAAATTTTTCAGAATCATCAATATTCAGTCCCACTGCCCATTTCCTGCAAGATTTTCACTTTAAATGACATTTTAAAATTTTTACCCATTCAAATGCATTGGTGACCTATGTTGACCTTGCCGTAAAGAAGGTCAAGGTCATCTCAGGGTCACGATTTATATATATATTGTAGTGCTTGAGCCATCAATGCTTCATGCCAAGTTTTGATGAAATCCGTCCATTGGTTCTGGAGAAAAAGATTTTTGAAGGGTTTTTACCATATATGGGCATGGCGGCCATCTTGGTCATGTGACCTGGATTTCTTATTTACATATTGGTTCCCCCTTCCTCTTGATGCTTCACATAAAATTTGGCTTTGATTGGCCAAGCCAATTCAGAGGAGATGATGTTTGAATATTATGGTAATGTACAGGTATATTGCCCCGGGGTGGGGGCAGATGAGCCCCTGGGGTCAATTTTTTTTTCAGAATCATCAATATTCAGTCCTACTGCCCATTTCCTGCAAGATTTTCACTTTAAATGACACTTAAAATTTTTTCCCCATTCAAATGCATTGGCAACCTATGTTGACCTTGCCGTAAAATAGGTCAAGGTCATCACAGGGTCATGATTTATATATACATTGTAGTGCTTGAGCCATCAATGCTTCATGCAAAGTTTCGTTGAAATCGGTCCACTGGTTCTGGAGAAGATTTTTGAAGGGTTTTTACCATATATGGGCATGGCGGCCATCTTGGTCATGTGACCTGGATTTCTTATATACACATTGGTTCCCCCTTCCTATTGATGCTTCACATAAAATTTGGCTTTGATTGGCCAAGCGGTTTCAGAGAAGAAGAGCTTTGAAAATGGTGGACGATGGACGACGACGACGACGACGGACGGACGCCGGGTGCCTCCCTATCCTATAACCTCACCTGAGAGCCTTCGGCTCAGGTGAGCTAAAAACACAAACTTTGTACAGGCTAATGTCATAAGCATGTATGCTAAATTTCAGCTTCATCCCCCATACGGCTTCTGAGAAGATTTTTGAATTTTTTTTTTTTTTTTTTTTTTTTTTCGAAAAGGCCTAGGGAATTTAAGGCCTGATTTCGGACTCATGTGTTGGTAAAAAATGAATTTTGGAATTTTGAGGGGAGAAGTATTGCAAATAGCAGGTATAGGTCCCTGCTTATAAATTCTAGCAAAACTATCACATTCAAATTACACATGTTGACATGGCAACGCTCCGAAAAGCACAGAAATACCACTTTTTGCAATTTTGGGTCTATTTTTCACCAATCAACATCATTTTTAACTACCATCACCTGACGAACAATTTCTTATTATGAAATAATTATGAAGTATCATCCAGAGATATTGTATGCTAAGTATCATTTTGTTCGTCGTGTGGGCTGGCACTTAAAAATTAAAAAATATGTTCATAAATGGTCAAAAATAGACCAAAAAGTGCAAAATGTGCTCTATATATGGTTCTTCTGGGCGTTACCATGGCAACGCTTGTTACTGGAGCAAATATGGTTCAAAAAGTAGCTTAGAAATAGGAGTAGGTGGTCTACGGAGTACCACATTTGTTTCTATATACCAAAATGTTCGTCTTGGTCTGTAGTTTTGAAATCCAGAGTTTGCCACCTTGGCAAACCTTGCATAACTCCAGTATTCAAGATGGCGTCCAAGATGGTTGCCGTTTCCTAAAACCAACCCCTACTCCAAAAATGCATCATATTTTTCATATTTTTGCATTGTAATGGTATTTTAATGCCCCATTTCATGTAAGAATGATATACTTGTATATTTCAAGTAAAACCAGAGGACCATTGGTCCTGAGAACGCTCACCTGAAGCCTGATCTTGGAGTATTAAGTCATAATGAAATGACCTTGACCTTGAATACTCACACACCTTTATTGACTTCATAAGTTGTCTGCATCTGCAAAGTTTCAGGTCTCAGGCTGCAATAGTTTCCAAACCCAGTGATTAATGAGAAAACCATAATTTTAATTTTGATATTTAAATGACCTTGGGCCAAGGTCAAGACATGACCTTGGCCTTCATTAATTACTTACCTTCACTGACTCCATTAGTTGTCTGCATCTAGCAACTTTCAGGTCTCAGGCTGCAACAGTTTGTTTTCGCCTTTTCCCATGTGAAAGCCTATGTTTCCAAAATTGACCTTGCCGTAAAATAGGTCAAGGTCATCATAGGGTCATCATTTCAACAAACTATGATGGGCTGGGGTCCCAAATGCTACATACCAAGTTTCATGAAAATTGGCCTGCCCGTTCTGGAGAAGAAGATTTTTGAAAGTTTTTTACCATATATGGGCGTAGCGGCCATCTTGGTCATGTGACCTGGATTTCGCGATCAAACTTTCGTCTCCCCTACCCATGGATGCTCCACATAAAATTTCACGTTGATTTGCCAAGCAGTTTCAGAGAAGAAGATCTTTGAAAAGTGTGTATGGACAACAGACTGGCCAAGGTCAAGAGATGACCTTGACCTATATTAATCACATACCTTCATCTACTCCATTAGTTGTTTGCATCTACCACTTTTCAGGCCTCAGGCTGCAATAGTTTTCAAAAAATCCATAGTTTTCACTTCTTCCTATGTAAAAGCCTATGTTTCCAAATTTGCCGTAAAATAGGTCAAGGTCATCCAAGGGTCATCATTTTATCAAACTATGATGGGCTGAGGTCCCCGATGCTACATACAAAGTTTCGTGGAAATCAACCCACCGGTTCTGGAGAAGAAGATTTTTGATGGTTTTTACCATATATGGGCGTAGCGGCCATCTTGGTCATGTGACCTGGATTTCGCGATCAAACTTTCGTCTCCCCTACCCATGGATGCTCCACATAAAATTTCACTTTGATTGGCCAAGCAGTTTCAGAGAAGAAGATCTTTGAAAAGTGTGTATGGACAACAGACTGGCCAAGGTCAAGGGATGACCTTGACCTATATTAATCACATACCTTCATCTACTCCATTAGTTGTTTGCATCTACCACTTTTCAGGCCTCAGGCTGCAACAGTTTTCAAAAAATTCCATAGTTTTCACTTTTTCCTATGTAAAAGCCTATGTTTCCAAATTTGACCTTGCCGTAAAATAGGTCAAGGTCATCCAAGGGTCATCATTTTATCAAACAATGATGGGCTGAGGTCCTTGATGCTACATGCCAAGTTTCGTGGAAATCGGCCAACTGGTTCTGGAAGAGAAGATTTTTGAGTGGTTTTTACCATATATGGGCGTGGCGGCCATCTTAGTCGTGTGACCTGGATTTCGCGATCAAACTTTCGTCTCCCCTACCCATGGATGCTCCACATAAAATTTCACGTTGATTTGCCAAGCAGTTTCAGAGAAGAAGATCTTTGTACAGTGTGTATGGACAACAGACTGGCCAAGGTCAAGAGATGACCTTGACCTATATTAATCACATACCTTCATCTACTCCATTAGTTGTTTGCATCTACCACTTTTCAGGCCTAAGGCTGCAATAGTTTTCAAAAAATCCATAGTTTTCACTTTTTCCTATGTAAAAGCCTATGTTTCCAAATTTGACCTTGCCGTAAAATAGGTCAAGGTCATCCAAGGGTCATCATTCTATCAAACTATGATGGGCTGGAGTCCCCGATGCTACATACCAAGATTCGTGGAAATGGGCCCACTGGTTCTGGAGAAGAAGATTTTTGAGTGGTTTTTTACCATATATGGGCGTGGCGGCCATCTTGTTCATGTGACCTGGATTTCGCGATCAAACTTTCGTCTCCCCTACCCATGGATACTCCACATAAAATTTCACTTTGATTGGCCAAGCAGTTTCAGAGAAGAAGATCTTTGAAAAGTGTGTATGGACAACAGACTGGCCAAGGTCAAGAGATGACCTTGACCTATATTAATCATATACCTTCATCTACTCCTTTAGTTGTTTGCATCTACCACTTTTTAGGCCTCAGGCTGCAATAGTTTTCAAAAAATCCATAGTTTTCACTTATTCCCATGTCAAAGCCTATGTTTCCAAATTTGACCTTGCCGTAAAATAGGTCAAGGTCATCCAAGGGTCATCATTTTATCAAACTATGATGGGCTGAAGTCCCCGATGCTACATACCAAGTTTCGTGGAAATCGGCCCACCGGTTCTGGAGAAGAAGATTTTTGAAGGGTTCTTACCATATATGGGCGTGGCGGCCATCTTGGTCATGTGACCTGGATTTCGCGATCAAACTTGAAATGCCACAACCCAAGGAGGCTCCACATAAAATTTCAACTAGATCGGCCAAGCGGTTTCAGAGAAGAAGATCTTTGAAATTGTGGACGACGACGACGACGACGGACGGACGACGGACGACGGACGACGGACGGACGCCGGATCATGGGTATACTATAAGCTCACCTGTGAGCCTTCGGCTCAGGTGAGCTAAAAATGGTGGACGACAGACGGACGGATGGACGACGGACGGATGGACGACGGACGGATGACGGATCATGGCCATCCTATAAGCTCACCTTGTGAGCCTAACGGCTCAGGTGAGCTAAAAACTTAAACACAAAATTTCTAAGTCCGTGACCTTCAAGGTCACCCAGGGTGGGTCATGATGGTACTGCATGAAACTTCAGAGCAATATCTAGCAACATGCAAAGTATCAACTTGATCCATCAACATGGTCAAGAGATATAGACTTATAAAAAAAACTTTAACCGAAAGTGTGACGGGGACGCGGACATACACGTAAACGTAAAAGGGGACGACCGAGGTGACTACAATAGCTCTATGCACTTCGTGCAGGCGAGCTAAAAACTTAACATTTTATAAACACCAACACCAATGCCGGGGTGACTGCAATAGCTCTTCCTGTACTTTCGTACCAGCGAGCTAAAAAAACAATGCATTCTCAATGTTAATTGTTAATAAGAGCTGTCGCAGGACAGCGTAGCTTGCCTGACTTGTGCTTTGCCACTAAATCTATGACCCATGACATTGACCTCAAGGTCACGCAGGTGGGTCATGATGGTACCGCATAAAACTTCAGACCAATATCTACCAACATGCAAAGTATCAACTTGATCCATCAACATGTTCAAGAGATATAGACTTCTAAAAACTTCAACTAAAAACTTTAACACACAATTAAGTCTGTGGCCTTGACCTCAAGGTCAGCCAGGTGGGTCCTGATGGCGCCGCATAAAACTTCAGACCAATATCTACCAACATGCAAAATATCAACTTGATCCATCAACATGTTCAAGAGATATAGACTTCTAAAAACTAACCAAAAACTTTAACACAAAATTTCTAAGTCCATGACCTTGACCTCTAGGTCACCCAGGTGGGTCGTGATGTTACAGCATAAAACTTCAGACCAATATCTACCAACATGCAAAGTATCAACTTGATCCATCTACAACTTCAAGAGATATAGACTTTTAAAAACTTTAACCAAAAACTTTAACATTTGAGCAATGCCGACGCTAATGCCAACGCCGACGCCGATGCCGACGCCGATGCCGACGCCGGGGTGACTGCAATAGCTCTTTCTGTACTTTCTTACAGGCGAGCTAAAAAGTACATTATTATGGGGATAACTTTTCATTTAGGGTGGTATATCATCATATATACAATCAAGAATTATGTTTTACCATTCTGCTAAATTTCCCCCCGTACATGCGACAGTATACCGCCCAAAATGAAAAAATTGAATACAGCTATCCCTTAAATATCACAACATTACCTTCTGTTCATGAAATCAAAGGCCATTCCCCATCAGGAAAACCTGTCCATGCAATATATACCCCCTTAAATCCCACTTTCATATAGCAAAACTGGGGTATGCAGGGGTATACTTTTCTTATTTTTGCTCCAAAACATAGATTGTGGGTACTTGTTAGATCCGCCTCGGCGAGGGGGTTCTAACGTGTACCCACAATCTATGCTTTGAGCAAAAATAAGAAAAATATCAAAATTTTTCTGCTGAAAATTTTGTTTTTTTGGACTTTTAAAAATCCCTGTATATTACATGGGCATGCTTTCGTAATGACACTGTCAGGTACATTCTTCGGCAACAACGACATAAACTAAAAGGTCAAATTTCGTTAATTCATTCTCAAGATATTTAGTAATTCAAAATTCTAAATTTGTTTTTAATGAGGTTTAATGTCCCCGTCAACAAATTTTCAGTCATGTCTGGGCAGAGCCATGGTATACTGGGCATTAACCAGTACTCTTTGGAGTTAATGCACCTTGCTCTAGGACACAACATGGTGTCAGGGAGCATGGTGGCATAGTGGTAGAGCATCAGACTCTAGAGGTCCTAGGTTCGATCCCCACAGGTGGCACCATGTTCTGTCCTTGAGCAAGACACATTAACTCCCTACAGTATTCGTTAAACCCAGGAAGCGTTGGCTCCGTCCCAACATACGGTATTTGTTCTAATTAGCGCACATGCTCCAATAAGCGCACATCCCGGTGGTTTCCGAAAAACATGTGCATAAGGGCCCACTGCGCCAATAGTATGTTGGTATTTTACAACAATTCTACACAATGATAACGCATTAGACGCATTAACACTTAACCTTTAATGATCATAAACTAATTTACAACAATTTGAACACTTAAATGACATCACCATTGATAGATTAGCCATGGCTATTTCAGAATTTTGATGTGTTGTTTTCATTCGTAGTGTGCGCTTATTAAAACAATATTTTCTTACCTCAACTTTTAGTCATTTTGAAAAAGTAAGCTCACTGTGCGCTAATTAGAATGAGTATGGTAACTGAAAAATTGTTGACTGAGTCTTTAGGACTCAATACAAACAAACAAACAATACAGTGTCCCTAATGGGAATCGAACCCAGGACTTTAGGACTCAATACAAACAAACAAACAATACAGTGTCCCTAATGGGAATCAAACCCAGGACCTCTCGATTCAGACTGACACTCTACCACTAAGCCGAGCTCCCCAAAATTCTAAAGTCAATCAAGGGCTGTAACAATGCCATAAATATGCAAAACGTTTTGCAACTGTACCTTCATGTAATCAAAAGCTATCACCACATTGTCCGGTAAATCCTCCGGCAACAGCGGCATATAGCTATACCTCTGACTGAAGTGAGTTAGCATTATAAACTTGGCCTCCATCTGCTGCCCTATCTTGATAGCTTGTGGCATCGTGCTGCAAGAAAAAGATAAACAACTTGGGTTAACCCATTCATGACGAATGGATTCACCCATTATTATCACGTGGGTGAGTCCACTTAAACATTTAGGGGCTTCAGGTGAGATTTTAAAATTTTATTCCAGTTTTCGATGAAATTCCTCTAAGCAAACAGAATAGCCCCAGATGGGATGCTGCGCTCTGCGGCGTCACATCTGGGGCTATGCTGTTTGCCTATGTCCCACAAAAAGGATGCCAGGCTAATATGAGTAAAAATGTAAAACTGGTCAAAATAAGTCATTACGAAAACACGCCCATGTAATATATTAAATTGTCACAAACGTTTTATGATGTCCAGATGTCGTATTATATTCAACAGTGCATTAGAATTTGAAATATTGTACTGGAATATAATTCAATATATATAGTATACCCCATTTTATATATAGCAAAACTGGGTTATGCAAAACTGGGTTATGCATACCTATTTTTCTTATTTTTGCTCTAAAACATAGATTGTGGGTACTCATTAGATCTGTTCGAATGTGTACCCACAATCTTTGTTTTGAGCAAAAATAAGGAAAATATAAAACCAGAGGACCAATGGTCCTGTAAACGCTCACCTGAGACCTGAGATATATACCAATAAACTTGTTTGACTAGAATGGTACTATAGATGTATATAACCCCAGGGCAGGGTCAGGGCAACCTGAGACTGGAGTCAATTTCTTTAATAAATCATAAAGATTCAGTCATTAGCAAATTTACTGCAAGTTTTGCCCTTCAAATGACATTATAACAATTTTACCCATTCAAATGCTTAGGGAACATAAGTTGACCTTGCCATAAAAAAGGTGAAGGTCATCCCAGTGTCATAATTTATACAAACTTTGAAGAGCTCCATTGCTTGATGCTTCATGCCAAGTTTCAAAATCATAGGCCTTCTTGTACTGGAGAATAAGATTTTTAAAGGTTTTTGCTATTTATAGCCATGGTGGCCATCTTGGTCATGTGACCTTGACCATTTATACAAACTTTCATTCACTCTTTCAAAGAATGTTCCGCATAAAGTTTGGCTTTGATTAGCCAAGCGGTTTCAGAGAAGATGTTTCAATATTATGGTCATACACATACACATATATGGTATATAGCCCCAGGGCAGGGGCAGACAACCCTCTGGGCCCAAAATATTTTCATAAACATAAATCTTCTGTCCATTTGCTCATTCCTAGCAAGTTTTTTGCCATTAAATGACATTTTCCTATTTTTTCCCATTCAAATGCATGGGCGGCCTAAGCTGACCTTGCCGTAAAAAAGGTCAAGGTCATCCCAGGGTCATGATTTATACAAACTTTGTAGAGCTCCATTGCCTGATGCTTCATGCCAAGTTTCAAAATCATAGGCCTTCTGGTTCTGAAGAAGAAGATTTTTAAGGGTTTTTGCTATATATAGCCATGGTGGCCATCTTGGTCATGTGACCTTGACCATTTATTCACTCTTCCTAAGAATCACTGGGTGCTTCCTTCGTCCCCATATAAAAAGGTTTTGTTTGACTTTTACTATACGTTCCGATAGGATTTGGTTTTGTTTGATTTCAGGTACCAGGTTTTTTTCTACAATAATTCCTAGAATTTGGTCAAAGATTTGATTTGATTCTAATTTATGACGTCAGTGAAAGAATTTCAAGTCATAATATAGTGCTTTGAATGCAATTCTATAGTAAAATTTAATTTGATTCGTTAAAAAGTGATATTAATTAAGCAATTTATATTATTGTTGACTCTGTTTTGTGGAGGTTTACTTTGCTAAAGAAGTAGAACAAAATCTGTTACCAAAAAGTCAAACAAAATAGTCAATGTCGAATGGGAATCTCGTGCAATTTTTTTGACGATTTATGACGACCTATATAAAACTTATCTATGGGGTACATGTATAACATTAAACCTGTTCGTCGCACTTACAGCCGCGTCAGAGTCGATTTATGACGTCATCAATATGGCGGCTATCTGACTATATATGTATTATTCGTATTTCCATCAAAATCAATTGAAAACATCGCATTATTACCTTTTTTGCGAAGAAAATGTATGAAATGCATCTGATCATACATACGATAGACAAATTAAGTCGATGGGTTAAATGATATTGCTTTATCTAGTCATACGTTCGTTCGTGCATACGTAGGATATACGTTTTTCTTAAAAAAAACACGCCCACAACTTAAAGACCCCGGGAGCTAATTTTATGCACCCCAGGACAATTTTTCATGATTGCCGAATCATTCCTTGGGACCCAAGAAATACGAAGAATTTTTGTCCTCAAAGATAAACTGTATTGCGCTATAAAAAATGCATGGTTTCCATGGCAACCGTTAACGAGATTCTTGAGCATGGGTGTGTACATACAAAATTGATCATATCTCGATTGTTACTTATCCTAGACTACTGTACTTGGTCTCTTTGTAAAGCTTAGACATAGCCCTTTATTTTTATGGTAAATTATGCAAATAATCTAATTTGCATATTCATTAATTTTAATGAAAATATGAAAAATGACAAAAAGTCGTTAAAAATCCATAAATGAACAAATTTCAGGCCCAAACTGCCATTGGGACACTTTGTTATTGAACCAGTAATATCATATGACAAATTTATCGATGAACTGGCCCTATATGACGATTACCTCATTTGCATATTCATGAAATTAATAAAATGTCAAAAAAGTGAGGAAAAACGAGGGAAAAACTATAACAAATGCAAGTTATTGCATATATTATATGGCCTAACTCGCATACCTGGGGCAAATTCTCAAGGCTGTTAGTGTTGTCAGAGGGACCATCTTAATGCCATCAAATCTTGTCCTCAGCAACAAAATCATTTGCATGATGTAAAATTGCTTAGTTTTACACCACCTCTCATGCAATTCTAAATAATAGGGTGTACTTACATAAAATACTCATATTCCACCAATAGAATGCTCTAGAATACTATAATTAGTCTGATAGTGATGCATGAACTGAACAATTTAACCTTTATACCTCATATTTAAAGCACTGAATTCACTTATTCATGAAAATCAACAAAACAATATATATATAAATAAAATAAAGGCATTAAAATGGAGAAGAATTCTGGAACAATAGGGGGTTTATGTACCAAAATCGCTTGTACCAGAGCTATTTATCAACCCAGGATTCTGAAAGAGGTATTCAATGAATGCTATGACAATGTACTATGGTCCTGAAGTAATATATAAGAATAATCTGATTTTCAATATCATGAATTTTAATGAAAACTATAGAAATTTTAGAGAAAAGACAATGAAAAAGAAATTGGGTTAACCTACAAAATGACTTGTATGAAGGCAATCAAAAGTCCTATACTGCTGAAAATGGCATCAAATGGTGTCTAGGGCAATATTATTGCATCCGGAACTACAATTTACGAGTCATTTGGTGTTAGTTTCATGAGTTTTAAGAATATCAACAAAACCTTTTGAATTTAGTGGGTTGGGAATACGGAAAAATTAAGGGTGTATACGTAGAAGAGCTATAATTGGCATCAAATGATTACTAGGACAATGTTCTGTAACAATATAATCAGCTATTTTTTGTTGTATGGATATTACTGAAATCTTCATAAATAAGAGAAAAACGGGTACATCAAAGAAAATCGCTCATATCTCAGCTGACAATATCATTGGAATGCTGATAAATGGTTCCATTAGAATGATGGGAGAATGCACTAATGCCATGCAGTACGATAGCTTAACCACGTTATTAAATTTTCTGAAAGTTACATAAAGTTTCGAAAAATATGAAAATGGAAGGCTGTGCTTCACCAAAATTTATTAAATCTTGCTTGCCAGAAAGCATGATTTATACATCTGAGCACATGATAATAAAACATTGTCCTAGCAATAGATTGATGCCATTTTGACTTCTCCACGGCTACTGGCAGCTGAGATATAAGGAATATTGTTGGTGTACCCCTTCATGTTTCATTGATGGTGCTATTATTTATTAAGATCTTATTAATATCAAATATATCTACAAGAAAAATTGCAGGAAACCGCGGTATGACCCATATTTCTCATTTATATGTTAACTGCTCTTCAAGGATCTCTGTTCTACTCTTTTTCTTACTTTAAATATCGGGTTATATGGTTACAGAACATTGTCCTAGCAATCATTTATATTACAAATTATAGCTCCCTAGGTCTTTCAGTAACCCGGTTACGTGCGTTTTTCTACGCATACCCTTAATTGTTCTGTATATTTTCTCTAAATTCAAAACGTTTTGTTAATATTCTTAAAACTAAACGCAAATGACCCATACTTTATAGTGCAGGATGGTATAATAATGCCCTAGACACCATGATTTGATGTCATTTTTCAGCACCATATGACTTTTGACTGCCGAGATACAAGTCATTTTGTAGGCTAAATTGTTTGGTTAATGTATCTTTATCAAACCAATTATAATACTCTAGAGCATTCTATTGGTGGGATATAAGTATTTTTGGAAGAACATCCTATTCTTTAGAATCGCATGGGGAGTGGTGTGGAAGCTATGTAATTTTACATCATGCAAATGTTGTTTCATTGTTGATGACAAAATTTGATGGCATTAAGGTTGTCCCTCTAAAACACTAACAGTCATAGAATTTGTCACAGGGATGCAAGATAGATTGGATCTTATAACCTATCAAGTATACCTTGCAATGGATATAATTTTTCTCTTGTTTTTCCTCACTTTTTGGCAATTTTACTAATATTCATGAATATACAAATGAAATAATTTTCATATAGGACCAGGTCATCAATAAATTCGTCATATGATATTACTGGTTAAATAATCAAGTGTCACAACGACAGCTTGGGCCTGAAATTACTTCATTTATGGATTTTTTAAGATTTTGCTGCCATTTGCATGTTTTCATGAAAATTAATGACTATGCTAATTAGAAATTTTGCATTACTTACCATAAAAAGAAAGGAAGAAAGGGCTATGTCTAATTTTTAAAATGAGACCATTTTCAATAATCTAATATAAGTGACAATGGAGATGTGATCAATTTTGTATGTATACCCCCATCCTCAAGAATCACGTTAACGGTTACCATGGAAACCGTGCATTTTTTCATAGTGCATTTGATTTTATTTTTGGGGACATTTTTGTTTTGGCATTTCTGGGATGCCAGTAAATGATTGGCACCCATAAAAATGTCTTGGGGATGCAAGGTAGGTAAAATTAGCTCCCGGTGTACTATGTATAATTTGGCACTTGTCGTGACGTGGCTCATATCTTTAGTGTTATGCTCCTTGTGAGAGACACTTAATTTTGTGCTAAAGTACAAATGTAGCTTTTATAAATACAATTGGTAAAATCCACCCATTTAAAAACAGCGAGAAACTGGAAATCATTTTTATCTGACAAGCATAGTATGAAAATGATTGTTTAAAATGCATATTATGAATGCGCTGGTCGCCATTTTAATGACGTCATATTTCAGCCCAGACGCGGGTCTCAGGGCGACGAACTGGTTTAAATTGTTGCATATTCCCCAAAGTTTGATTTAAGGTAGGTCGTCACAAATCGTCATGAAATTCCCACGGGACGATTTTTTGTGCCCATTCGACATTGACTAAAACCTTTTTATATCGGGACCAAGGAAGCACCCAGTGAGAATGCTCCACATAAAGTTTGGCTTTGATTGGCAATGCGGTTTCAGAGAAGAAGATCTTTGAATATCACTGTAATATACATGTATATTGCCCCCTGGTGGGGGCAGACAGACCCCTAGGGTCCAAATTTTTTCAAAATCATCAATCTGCCCATTTGCCCATTTCCTGTAAGTTTTCCCCTACAAATGACATTTCAACACTTTTCCCCATTCAAATGCATGAGCGACCCATGTTGACCTTGCCGTAAAATAGGTCAAGGTCATCCCAGGGTCATGATTTATATAAACTTTGTAGAGCTCCATTCCCAGATGCTTCACACCAAGTTTCAAAATCATAGGCCTTCTGGTTCTGGTTTCTTCCCCCTTCCTAAGGATGCTCCACATGAAGTTTGACTTTGATTGGCCCAGGGATTTCAGAGTAGAAGATGTTTGAAAAGTGTGGACGACGACGATGGACGGAGGAGCATGGGTATACTATAAGCTCACCTGTGAACCTTCGGCTCAGGTGAAGGCTCAGGTGAGCTAAAAATAATGTTATGATTGTCTTTTTTTTTTTTTTTTTTTTTTTTGCAGCTTTAAAAATCTCTGTTTATATTGCATGGGTGTGTTTTTGTAAAGAGTGACTTACAACCATGGCACTGACCAGTCACAAGTAATGTCCAATAAATTATTAGAAGTCGCATTATATTCAATAGTGCATTTAATAGAATTTGAAATAATGCTCATAATTCAATATATAGTTCTTACAGCAGGATAACATTTCCATGTAACATATACCCCCCTTATACCACACTTTTATATAGCAAACTGGGGTATGCAGATGTATATAGTATACCTATTTCTTATTTTTACTCCAAAACATAGATTGTGGGTAGTCGTTAGAACCGCCACAGCAAAAATAAGAAAACTATCTAAAATCTTCCAATGAAATTATCATTTTTTCTTCTTAAAAAATTCTCTGCTTATTGCATGGGCAAGTTTTCGTAATGTATGATCAAAACTACCTGTGATTCTTGGCAAGTGCCTCATGTAACAAGTGCCCAGAAAATGTTGCTTCATGAATCAGTAGGTCACAGCCTTTACCTGAAATAAATATTTGAGCCTGTGAGAAAACCAACAATTTGGATTCTGACCAGGTCCGACACAAACCGGGCTGTACAGTCACAGAAGAAGGTTAGAGGCTGCAAATTTTGGATTTAGGAAATGTATTATACGTGTAGTGACTGCGAAGCTGATCTGTGCCTTTGTTGTCGCCTATTAAGATTGTTGGTTTTTCCAGGCGGCGCCTCCAGTATGATTTTGATTCATTTATTTTACAAATCTATAAATTTACACATGTATCTGGTTTCATGCTTAACAATATCTATAAAAAGAACTTTTCACGAATATTCTCGTACTTTATATCTCGTGAATTCAAGGTTCTCGCTAATTAAGAATCTCTACAAACCATAATGACTATACAAACACTCAATTACGAATTCAAGACCTCGCAAATAATTAGAAGATAGAAAATTCATGTAATAAAAGTTCCATAAGTTTTTCAAATTTACTGAACCTGTTCAACTAGATGCATGGGATATAGAATATGTTATGGTATTTGATTGTGGCATTCCCTGTATCTTACATTTGTTTGTTTGTGATGGGGTTTAATGTTAAAGTTCACAATTTTTCAGTTATGTCAAGACAGAGTCACTGCTATGTAACACTCAAGAACACAACGCAACACCAATGTGGTTTGAACCTTCAGCATTCAAACTAGAAGCTTCATCACTAGGCCACCGCACTTTCCATGACAACCAAGTTAGATCACTCACGTCCCTCCACAAGCCTCTGACATGGAGTAGTGTCCCCTGAGTAGCACAATTTCCATGACAACTTAAGATAGATAACTCACCTCCCTCCACAAGCCTCTGACATGGAGTAGTGTCCCCTGAGTAGCACAATTTCCATGACAACTTAAGATAGATAACTCACCTTCCTCCACAAGCCTCTGACATGGAGTAGTGTCCCCTGAGTAGCACAATTTCCATGACAACTTAAGATAGATAACTCACCTCCCTCCACAAGCCTCTGACATGGAGTAGTGTCCCCTGAGTAGCACAATTTCCATGACAACTTTAGATAACTCCCCTCCCTCCACAAGCCTCTGACATGGAGTAGTGTCCCCTGAGTAGCACAATTTCCATGACAACTTAAGATAGATAACTCACCTCCCTCCACAAGCCTCTGACATGGAGTAGTATCCCCTGAGTAGCACAATTTCCATCCCGATTGATGAGTTATACTGACTCCATAGGAATGGGGCACATGGTTTACTGGGATTGGTGTGTACTAAAAATAGACAAAAACATCATACTACATCTGAGTCGTGCAAGGAGGAACGTAAGAATAGAAGGATCAGGAATTGATACAAATAGATTTAAAATTCCATGTCTTTAGAAAGTTGAGGGTGAGGTAAGGCACCTGTAAAATCGATTTAAGCCCACCAGTAATTTTGTATTACTGATCCTTCCAAGGCAATACTGCTGTGGTGGTTCTTATTGATTTATGTCTTGGTGTTGATTTTTTTTTTCATATTTTTTGTTAAGTTTGTCATGAAGGCGCTAAGGTACATTATGGTTGTCCACGATCTATCACGGTTAATAGCACGTTCTATTACGACCTGTTACATTCTTTTGCGGTCAGTTGCATTTAGACCAAGGCATAACACTTTTTTTTTGTTCTGCCAAGGTCAGCTACGGATGAAACGTAGACACCATACAATTTAAAGCTTTTTGTGCCTTTTATATAAAACAACCGACTAAGTAGATTAAGAAAGTTCGGGATAATATTTTTTCTTCAATGGCATAGTGCAGCGTATGGTCTCTATTGTTCACTATTATGAAGGAACTTGTCCCCATGATATGCCAATTTATATCTTCAAACTTCATAGCACCGTGATAACCATAACATAACGTGACATACGCAGTAGAACGGAGTCAACACCCTCAAAGACTGTTATGCACGGTAACTTAACGCAACAAAATGTGTTGAGTATTCCGTAAGAAACGGGACAAGACGTGAGACAACCATGATCAAACGCAGCTGAACATGAAAGATCCGTGGCTTGCCAATCTAATTACTAGCTTCCCGTTGCACTACGGAGTGCCTCGTAAGTTTTGTTACATACTGTCACGGGGTGTTACGTTCAGCCCATTTCATCATAACCCATTACATTTCTCATTTCCGCCATGACTGCCGTGGCAGAATTTTTAACTGTCAAAAAATTTGCTACTGTGTCCAGGGTTATCACGGCCTGCTAATTTTGCCTATCCCATTCCTCTATGTTGCCTCACGTTCATCCCATTTTGATCACGGCTGTCCGAAACTAGGCTGCCGTGACCACCGGGAACATAGTGTAAATGCAGTATTAGTACTGGAAACCAGAGGACCAATGGTCCTGTAAACGCTCACCTGAGATCTGCTTCATATACCAATAAACATATTTGAATATTATGGTATTTAACCCCAGTGCAGGAGCAGATGAAGCCCTTGGGCCATTTTCTTTCTTCAGAATAATCAATATTCTGTCCATTTGCCAATTTCCTGCTGATTTTCCCCTTCAAATAATATTTTAAAAGCAGATGAGCCCCTGGGGTCCATTTTTTTTCAGAATCATTAAATTTCAGTCCTACTGCCCATTTCCTGCAAGACTTTCACTTAAAATGACATTTTCCCCATTCAAATGCATTGATGACCTATGTTGACCTTGCCATAAAATAGGTCAAGGTCACCACAGGGTCATGTTTTATATATACATTGTAGTACTTGAGTAATCCATACTTCATGCAAGTTTCCTTGAAATCGGTTCACCGATTCTGGAGAAGAAGATATTTTAAGGGTTTTTACCTTATATGGGCATGGCGGCCATCTTGGTCATGTGACCTGGATTATTTATATACACATTGGTTCCCACTTCCTATGGATGCTTCATATAAAATTTGGCTTTGATTGGCCAAGTGGTTTCAGAGAAAAAAATCTTTGAAAAGTGTGTATGGACGACAGACCGGCCAAGGTCAAGAGATGACCTTGACCTAAATTAATCATATACCTTCATCTAATCCATTAGTTGTTTGCATCTACCATTTTTCAGGCTGCAAAAGTTTTCAAAAAATAGCTAATTTCCACTTTTCCCATTATAAGTCTATGGAAACTTTAAGTTACCATAGCAACCAGAGTTCTTATCCGACTGGAATAAAAAACACAAATTATGTAGAGGCTACTGTCAGGAACATGTATACAAAGTACAGGATTCATCCACTTGACAGTTTCTGAGGAGAAGATTTTTGAATGTTTTTTCAAATTATTGCCCTTTATGGGACCCCAGCAACCAATCAAAATAAAGGATTAGGACAAAACTCGCAAGAAATGTCAAACACTATGCAATAAACATTTCTGCAAAAACAAAATTCAAATGTCTGCAATTTTAGCGGAAAAATAGCCGATTTCCACTTTTCCCATTATAAGTCTATGGAAACTTTAAGTTGCCATAGCAACCAGAGTTCTTATCCGCCTGGAATAAAAAACACAAATTATGTAGAGGCCACTGTCAGGAACATGTATACAAAGTATAGGCTTCATCCCCTTGACAGTTTCTGAAAAGAAAATTTTTGAATGTTTTTCGAAATTTTGCCCTATATGGGGCCCCTGCAACCAATCAAAATGAAGGATTTGGACAAAATTCACATGAAACGTAGAGGACTACTCAATAAACATTTCTGCAAAAACCAAATTCAAATATCTCCAACAAGACAGCAAAAACTGGCAATTTTCACTTTTTTCCATTATAAGTCTATGGGAAGCATAAGTTGCCATAGCAACCAGAGTCCTTATCCGATCAAAACAAAAAACACAATTATTCTTTCCCCCTACCTGTAGATGGTGTATGTGTAATATGAGAACAATCGGCCCAGCGGTTTCAGAGAAGAAGATCTTTTGAAATTGTGGACGGACGGACGGACGCCGGAGTATGGGTATACTATAAGCTCACCTATGAGCCTTCGGCTCAGGTGAGCTAAAAAAGCCTTGAGAGGCATGTATACCACCGGCTGGTAGCCATCAAGCCCCACCCGCTACCCCCTACCCAAATAACCCAGCACATGCTCACCCCTGACATTGAACCTCAAATCGCAAATGAAAGACAATATCCTTATCAAGTACAATGTAGAAATAAGCAACGTAAAGCACTTTGCATTCAAACATGGGGAGTGTAGTTTTAGAATGACAGATCTAATTTAGAGCAGTATACAGAGCTGATGTGTATACTCAATCTAGGACATAATCACGGACATTGTGGGTCAGGTCCTAAGTCCTAAATTGAAATGATAAAAGAATGTCATTCTTACGAAAAAAAAAAAAAATGTCCTAGATCTTGACCTCAAGTCCCACCCCCACCCCCATGCATGGACCCTTGGGTCTAACCCCTATGTGGTACCTATGGTGTAAGCTTGGATGTTCTCTGACACATGGTTGTCAAGATATAGATATACAGAATATTAATCTTGGTAACTATTGTATTTTATAAATGTGTCCTAGATTTTGACCTCCAGCCCCACCCTTAGAGTTTGGTGCCATGGAATATAATTCAATCCTAAAGGTTATCTATGATCAAAACAGGAATACATTCCTATAAGAATTTGTTAAGATATGAAGTTAGAGAAGAAAAAAAACACTATGTAAATAGCATATTTTCAAGGTGACCTAGATTTTAAACTCTAGCCCCACCCCCGAGCAGGACCATCGGGTCTAAAGCAAACCTTAAAGGGTACCTAAAGTCCAAATATGAATCATTTCTGATCATTGGCTCATGAGATATGCACTACCAGAGAAACTTTAATCAAAACTTTGACCCAAATTAAAGGTGACCTAGATTTTGACCTCTAGCCCCACGCACAGGCATGGACCCTGGGATCTGCACACATGAAAACACAGCAAACCCTATATGGTAACTATGGTCCAAATATGAATGGTTTCTGATCATTGGTTCATGAGATATACACCACCACAGAAACTTTAACAAAAACTTTGACATAAATTCCACGAACGTTCCGTAATAACGACGAACTAACGAAAGAACTAACGCATGAACATACGAATGGACGAACGGAAAAGCGAAAACTATATACCCGTCAGCATAAATGCCGGGGGTATAATAAGTACCAGATTGTTTATTTAGTTTTTCCCCACCTCGGTTTTTTAGTGGGACTTTCTCTCTGATTGCCCAATTTCCTGATCATTGCCTACTTGTACCTTTGTATTTTATCCTGTTGTCATATTCTATAAGTCAAAAGCAAAGGTATTGGTAGAATTATAGGCTTTGTAGCATCTACAAAACTATCTTTATGAGGCATATTTGTGTTCAAACATCAAAGTAAAAAGTGAATTTAAAATAAAAGACAATTTTCAGACAGCAGACATGGAAATTAGACAACAAAACAAGTAGCCCAAGGGCAACGATCACTCACCAGTCAACAAGTACAGTCCCTGGACAAAGTAGTTGGGATTTTTACCATATATCGGTATGGTGGCCATCTTGGTCATGTGACCTTGAAACCCTACTTACATCAGCAGAATAGCTCTTGTCTGGATTGTGTATCCTCTTGCCTGCCATTTTGGTTCACTTGAAAAGATCATCATACCAGGTCAGGGTCCTATAATGACACCAGGGGTGGGCCCATATTTGACCCCAGGGGCATGATTGGCAGGATTAATGTGGATCACAACATGACATTGTTGCATATCAAATATACAAGCTTTGTGTCATGCGGTTGCAGAGAAGAAGATTTTTTTCATGTATTTCCATTATAAGTCTATGGTAGATAATGACATGCCTGGGGGGTGGCCTGTATGAACCGCAGGGGCATCATTGGCAGGATTTATAAAGCGGAATATTATACATTGCTCCACACACAATATGAAAGCTCTGGGCCATGTGGTTTCGGAGAAAAAGATTTTTTAATTCATGTTTTTTCCAATTGTAAGTCTATGGAAGCTATTGACCCCCCAGGGTGGGGAGCAATGCCATTTCTGATCCCAGGGCATGATTCGCAGGATTTATGTAAAGCTCCCACATAACAATGCTGCATACCAAATATAGAAGCTTTGGCTGTTGTAGTTTCAGAGAAGAAGATTTTTGTCTACGCGCCAGCGCGTAGACTACTCTAAGGTTTGAGATTGACCTACTTATAAGACAACTCATACACCTCTCTACAACTGCAACTGCACGTTTGAGTCTAGTGGCTTGACCATCGTGTTAGTAGGATTCCAGGTCGTTTCGCCAAGGACCGTGTAAACACCCCCAAACACCCATGCAAACCTCCCTTTGGTTGCTAACATTTGTACCAATGGTGCAGTAGGTACCAAAAATGGGGGCAAATTGTTAAATTCGTGGAACTGGTGCATGATTGCATTCTATCTAAGCAACAACGGAATTAAATGAACCGACGGTATTGTGACGCTATATGGTCAGGTATGAAAGCTTTGACCGCGCCCCACCTGCCGTGTAGCCAATTACATTCTATCCAAGCCACAACGGAATGAAATGACGGTCGATTGTCAGGTATGAATGCTTTCACCGCACAGCGTTTTATTTCTGTTCAGTCAAATGCACCACGATGAAATGGGAGTACGGTCAGATTCTCTGACATTCTAGTTTATATATGCGAAGCGTAGACCAAGCTTTTTGTTAAAGCTTATACTTGTTTCATGTACAAGGTTTGGCAGGAAAGTTCGTAGACACTTTAGTATCAGAAAAGTTGATGTTTTTTTTTTATTCAGTTTAACATTCCTTTCAAGATTATTTCAGCTCATATGAGACGGGCCAATCTGTAGGTGGGGCGAAAACAGAAGAACCCCGAGGCAAACTACCTGGCACACCCGCAAGCAGAATTTGGCTTGTCTCACATGTGGCCAGTTGTGCAGGGCTAGATCCCGCACCAGGCACAGCTCTGAGATGATAGAGTGATTTAGAAACAGCACTCTTAATCGTTCGGCCACGGGGGCCGCCTTAATGTGTTATTGAAGTGTTTTGTATAATATCAAGCAGCAATATCTTATGAATATATTTTAGAAATTTGGTACAATTTGAAATAATGACCCCCTTGATATGACCAATTTTCTGCTTGAGGGTAGGGCCGCCCAGGGCAGGTGTAAAAACATGATAAAATGTGATGATTTTCACATTCTGTTTTTGCTTTTGAAACGATACTGAAGAGTGCTGTAACATTAAAATCTTTAGATCCTGAAAGAATGTTTCATCAACAACATTTTCTGAATGTTTGGGCCTTGGCGGCAATAAAGTTTGATATCTGTGAATAAAATTTCAGATGCAGTCTGAAAAAAATTGTTTGAAAAAAAAGGCGTAATTTGACGTCGAAGAACAGCTCATAATCATAATATGAGCCTGTGCATGGGAAAACCAACAATTTGCATAAGCGAAAACAAAGCCGCAGATCAGCTTCGCGGTAACCGCGAAGCTGATCAGCGCCTTTGTTTTCGCTACACGGACAGTACAATCTCTCTTCTTCTTAAATCCGAAATTTCAAGCTTCTAGCCTGCTTCTGTGACTGTACAGGCCGGTTTGTGTCGGACCTGGTCGGAATCCCAAATTGTTGGTTTTCTCATGCACAGGCTCATATTTTGTAATTTTGTTATGGAAATGGCCACCAAACATGATGGAAATGATAGAACAACATAAAATGTATAAGCTTGTCGATCACTATTTTACAAGTCACATAGTAGATTCGTGGATGTTAGATCATCTAAGGTGATAAATGGTGGTGGAAGGGCACTTGTCTTACATGATCAGTGCATAAAAATAGTTTCATATGTTCAACCGGTCGTCAGAGAACTTAGTGACAGTTGGCACAGATCTGCATTTGACAGCTGGATACACATTATAAGAATGTACCTATATCCAAGAACCCCATGTGGAAAAACTCTGAACCATCGGTTGAACTTGTTACAAATATAAAGCACTGACAGCAATAAACTTCCAAGTAACATCACTGCAACACTGACCCTTGCCCCGCTCCCAGTCAGGAAGGTGCACAGAAAAGGCTGTAGAAGAGGTTGTATAGTTATTATAGTAGTACAATCCCTCTTCTTCAAGAACCTAGCTAGCCCTCTCATGTGACCACACTTCTCTAGGCTGGACTACGTCAGACATAGTTGAGATCCCTAAATCTGATTATGAAATTGAAATTAACTAAATTTTACCTCCTGAAGGTCCAGTTCATCAAGAATTGTCTTGTGCACTGAGGCCAGAGCAGAAGTTTCCTGAAAATCAGCTACATGCCGTACTAGCCTGTAAACAAAACAGTGTCAAAAATAATTTGTTATACAGTACAAGGTAAAAAACCTTGCAACGGTCTGTTGGCTGGGTGAGGTTTTCGTAGATCTGGCATCACGGTTATAAAACTTTTCTTGCTCAACTCAGCTGAGCATGAAATTACAACTACTTATAGATACTGAAATAGCCCAAGTTATATAAGATTATGGGTTTAGACCATCATAGGCTGTGGGAATCTGCTACATGCTGTCCTAGCATGTGAATAAATGAATGAAAGGTCTAAAATTCATGTGTTCAAAGTAAACCAGAGGACCAATGGTCCTGTAAATGGCTCATCTGAGATCTGGGATATATACCAATAAACTTGTTTGACTAGTATGGTCATATACATGTATACAGCCACAGGGCAGGGACAGATGAACCCCTTGGTGTCAATTTTATTTTCAGAATCATAAATATTCTGTCCATTTGGCTGTTTCCTGGAAGTTTTCCTCTTCAATGACATTTTAACAGATTACTGCATATGTGACCTAAGCTGACTTTGCCGTAAAATAGGTTAAGGTCATCACAGGATCATGATTTATATGCACATCGTACAGTACAGTCAGCGTGATGTTTATATCCTTTGCGTTCATGCATGAAAGAAAAAAGGATTAAGTTCCACGCAAAACCCATGCAAAACCCTCGCTTATTCCTCGCAAAATCCACGCTTGTTCCACGTTCATTCCTCGCAAGAAGCGTGAGAGTTGCGTGAGATATCAGCAGTCCCACGCTTGCTCACGCTTTCCACGTTCATTAACGAAAAGAAGCGTGGAAAGGATTAAGAGACATGCGAGAAAAGGATTATCATTTCGCCTCGTTCAAAAAGGTAAAATCATTAAAGTTTTGTGACCAAATTAAATATATATTAATTTATTAGTCCTTAGTACGAGGACAGCAACTCAGTATGATGATGGTAAACCTGTACAAATACATACACCTGTAAGACGAAGTGCCTGCACATAAATACATATACGCATGTTTTGACGAGTTGCTGACTGAGCAATACCTTATTCAGTGTTGATTAAATTATCATCGTAGATTAAGGGATGACAAAATTTGCACATTTCAATATTATTTGGCAGCAAGGTGCATTTTGACTGCAGCAGTTTTAGATGCAGAACATTGTACATTTATTAGATGCAGAACATTGTACATGTATATCTGATACTTTTGCCATAAGAAAAGGTGAGCACCCCGGTTTGTTGTTTTACAGAACAACTGTCAAATAAATACGTCTTTCGTGTTCCCTAAGATGCCCCAAGTCTATTAAAGCTCAACCTACATGTAATATGTTTTAAGCACCTTGCTACATGTACAAGTATCATGTAATCATAAATTACATGTACGTTACAATTAAATTTACATACAATTAATTCATCTCAATTTCATCATAAGAGTCGGTACAATGCCCCTGCCAGAAATCTGAATCCTAAAATATCCTGTTGTTTTATCTTTCAAGCATTTACCAAAGTCAACAAAATCAAGGCATTCTTTATTCTTATATCGGCACAATTATTGTACACAGGATTAATAAGCGGCATAGCCTGTAAGTTATAATTAGCAACACTAATTTGGTGCATAAAGTTATAAATTATACTAATCAAACAAACAAACAATTCACTTTGCGTGCTTAGTGATAAAAGTCAAGCCGATCTTTGAGATTAGAAACTTTAGAAAAACAAAAAAGAAAAATAACTTAAAAAAGCAAAAACAAAAAATTATAGAAAATACAAACAAAAATATGTTTGCACATGTCTTCATTGATGCGGAAATGTCACACATCATACTGGTTATTACATGTACATGTACGTTAACAGCAAAATTCCAGACTTTCATCGGCAGAAATGACTTCACTGCTTTAATTTAGGTTGACAAGAGACATATACATATATATAAAAAATGAAAAGAATCAAAGTTTTCATGTCCTTTTTTCCTGAGCGTGAAAAGAATGTGGAAAGCGTGAGCGAGCGTGGGACTGTTGATATCTCACACAACTCTCTTAATACTTTCCACGTTTCTTTTCACGCTACAGTTGCGCAATTCCACGTTTCATATCCACGCTCCACGCAAAACTCACGCTACTTCCACGCAAAACTCACGCAAAATCCACGCTAATTCCACCCAAAAAAGTCGTGTGACATGCGAGAATCCATGTTTGTAAGTGTGAGGGATATAAACATCACGCTGACTGTACTGTAGTACTCTAGTCCTCAATGCTACATGCCAAGTTTTCTTGAAATTGGTCCACCAGTTCCAGAGATTTTTGAAAGAATTTTACCATATATGGGCATGGTGGCCATCTTGGTCATGTGACCTGGATCATCTACATACACATTGGTTCCCCTTTCCTAATAGAGATGCGTCATGTAAAATTTGGCTTTGATCAGCCAAGCATTTTCAGAGCAGAAGATCCTTGACAATGGTGGACAGATAACCAATGACAAACAGATGACGACAGATGCCTGCCTATCCTATAATCTCACCTATAAGTCCTTGGCTCAGGTGAGCTAAAAACATGTTCACAAGGTCTGAAGTTGCACAGGTCTAGGGATTGGGCTGTCTTGTCGCTCCAATGCATCAGGAAAACATGTCCGTGCAATATATACCCCCTTATACCCCACTTTTATATAGCAAAACTGGAGTATGCAGGGGTATACCTATTTTTCTTATTTTTGCTTAAAACATAGATTGCGGGTACTCGTTAGAACCGCCTGCGAGACGGTTCTAACAAGTACCCACGATCTATGTTTTGAGCAAAATTAAGAAAAATATCCAAAAATTTCTACAGAGTCATTAGCCTTGTCATTTAGGCCGCCTTGTGGGAAAACCAACAATGTGGTTTGCGAACAGGTCTGACACAAACCGGCCTGTACAACTACAGAAGCAGGCTAGAAGCTTGAAATTTCGGATTTAAGTAGGAGAGGAATTGTACTATCCGAGAAGCGAAAACAAAGGCGCTGATCAGCTTCACAGTTACCGCGAAGCTGATCTGCGTCTTTGATTTCGCATATGCAGATTGTTGGTTTTCCCATGAGGCTGCTCATTTGTTTACTCATTTAGGCATGACGTCAGTCATGTAACGCCATGACGTTAGTGTGAAATTTGGGGTATTTTGGCTGTTCTTAAACTCTGTTAAGTCAGCTTTAATGTCAAATATCAGGAAAATTAGCAATAGTATGGGAAAATAAAAAACAAATAATTGATTGACTATAAAATGTAAGAATTAAAATTCAGATTTTTAGCTTTCAATCGATGATGAAATCTAAAACATACACAGTTTTAATGCCTCTGAGAAGCCTTCGGGTTTCAGACAGTAAAACAGCCTAATATTTTTCATCATCCAGTGAAAGTTCAAAATCTAAATTTCAATCCTTAACTAGCCTGTGAAAAAAAATCCAAGGCCAAGAATCATGTGCATGCTCAAACGGGATGGGGGCTGGTATGGACTGAGTGTCAAGACACCCTAACCCCCTTGGTATTGGAATACAGTTCAACCTCATTATAACATGCCTCATTACATCACGAAAACTGTCCATGTAACAGAGATTTTAAATGAAAAATTTCAGTAGAAAAATTTCAAATTTTTCTTAGTTTTGCTCAAAACATAGATTGTGGGTGCACATTAGAACGGCCTCGCCAAGGCGTTTCTAACGAGTACCCACAATCTATGTTTTGGAGCAAAAATAAGAAAAATAGGCATACCCCTGCATACCCCAGTTTTTCTATATAAAAGTGGAGTTTAAGGGGTATACATTACACGGACATGTTTTCCTGATGTAATGGGGTATTCAATACAGTACCACCATGCTATGGCTCCCAAATAAAACCAGAGGACCATTGGTCCTGAGAACGCTCACCTGAAGCCTGATCTTGGTGTATTAAGTCATCATGAAATGACCTTGACCTTGAATACTCACACACCTTAATTGACTTCATAAGTTGTCTGCATCTGCAAAGTTTCAGGTCTCAGGCTGCAATAGTTTCCAAACCCAGTGATTTCTGAGAAAACCATAATTTTAATTTTGGTATTTAAATGACCTTGGATCAAGGTCAAGAAATGACCTTAGCCTTCATTAATTACTTACCTTCATTGACTCCATTAATTGTCTGCATCTAGCAACTTTCAGGCCTCAGGCTGCTACAGTTTCCAAAATATCCATTGTTTTAGCCTTTTCCCATGTAAAAGCCTATGTTTCCAAAATTGACCTTGCTGTAAAATAGGTCAAGGTCATCCTAGGGTCATCATTTCAAAAAATTACGATGAACTGGAGTCCCAAATACTACATACCAAGTTTCGCGTAAATCGGCCAGCCGGTTCTGGAGAAGAAGATTTTTGAGTGGTTTTTACCATTATCCATAGTAGGGCATGGCGGCCATCTTGGTCATGTGATACGAATTTCTCGATCAAACTTTTGTTCCCCCTATCCATGGACGCTCCACATAAAATTTCACTTTTATTGGCCAAGCAGTTTCAGAGAAGAAGATTTTTGAAAAGTGTGTATGGACGACAGACTGGCCAAGGTCAAGAGATGACCTTGACCTAAATTAATCACATACCTTCATCTACTCCATTAGTTGTTTGCATCTACCACTTTTCAGGTCTCAGGCTGCAACAGTTTTCAAACCAGAGGACCAATGGTCCTATAAACGCTCACCTGAGATCTGGGATATGTGACTTAAGTTGACCTTGCCATAAAATGGGTCAATGTCATCCCAGGTCATGATTTATATAAACTTTATAAAGCTCTATTGCCTGATGCTTCATGCCAAGTTTCAAAATCATAGGCCTTCTGGTTCTGGAGAAAAAGATTTTTAAAGGTTTTTGCTATTTATAGCCATGGCAGCCATCTTGGTCATGAGACCTTGACCTTTTATATAAATTTTCATTCCCTTTTCCTAACAATGCTCCACTTAAAGTTTGGCTTTTATTGGTATAGCGGTTTCAGAGAAGTAGATGTTTGAATATTATGGTCATATACATGTATATAGCCCCGGGGCAGGGGCAGACAACCCCCCCAGGGGCTAAAATTTTCCATTAACATTAATCTTCTGTCCATTAGCCTATTCCCAGTAAGTTTTAACCATTAAATAGCAATTTACAATTTTTTCCCTTTCAAATGCATTGGCGACCTAAGTTGACCTTGCCGTAAAATAGGTCAAGGTCATCCCAGGGTCATGATTTATACAAACTTTGTAGAGCTCCATTGCCTGCTGCTTTATGCCAAGTTTCAAAATGATAGGCCTTCTGGTTCTGGAGAAAAAGATTTCAAAGATTTTGCTATTTATAGCCATGGCGGCCATCTTGGTCATGTGACCTTGACCATTTATACAAACTTTCATTCCCTCTTTTAAAGGATGCTCCACATAAAGTTTGGCTTTGATTGGCCAAGCGGTTTCAGAGAAGAAGATGTTTGAATATTATGGTCATATACATGTATATAGCCCCGGGTCAGGGGCAGACAACCTCCTGGGCCCAAAATATTTTCATAAACATAAATTTTCTGTTCAATTGCTCATTCCTAGCAAGTTTTCTGCCATTAAATGAAATTTCCTATTTTTCCCATTCAAATGCATGGGCGACCTAAGTTGACCTTGCCGTAAAAAAGGTCAAGGTCATCCCATGGTCATGATTTATATAAACTTTGTAGAGATCCATTGCCTGATGCTTCACACCAAGTTTCAAAATCATTGGCCTTCTGGTCCTGGAGAAGAAGATTTTTAAAGGTTTTTTTCTATTTATAGCCATGGCCGCCATCTTGGTCATGTGACCTTGACCATTTATATATACTTTCTTTCACCTTTCCCAAGGATGCTCCATATGAAGTTTGGCTTTGATTGGCCAAGCTGTTTCAGGGTAGAAGATGTTTCATTATTATGGAAATATACATGTATATAGCCCCAGGGCAGGGGCAGACAACCCCCCAGGGGCTAAAATTTTCCATTAACATTAATCTTTTGTCCGTTTGCCTATTTCCAGTAAGTTTTACCCATTAAATAGCATTTTACCATTTTTTCCCATTAACCTAAGTTGACCTTGCCGTAAAATACGTCAAGGTCATCCCAGGGTCATGGTTTATATAAACTATGATGGGCCCACATCCCCGATAATACATACCAAGTTTCGTGGAAATCGGCCCACTGATTCTGGAGAAGAAGATTTTTAAAGGTTTTTGCTATTTATAGCCATAGCGGCCATCTTGGTCATGTGACCTGGACCATTTATAAAACCTTTCATTCCCCCTTCCTAAGGATGCTCCACATGTGTTTTGATTGGCTTTGATTGGCCAAGCGGTTTCAGAGGAGAAGATCTTTGAAATTGTGAACGACGGACGACGGACGGACGGACGACGGAGCATGGGCATACTATAAGCTCACCTGTGAGCCGAAGCTAAAAATCCATAGTTTTCACTTTTTCCATGTAAAAGCCTATGTTTCCAAAATTGAAATTGCCGTAAAATAGGTCAAGGTCATCCCAGGGTCATCATTTGATCAAACTATGATGGACTGAAGTCCCCGATGCTACATACCAAGTTTCATGACAATCGGCCAGCTGGTTCTGGAGAAGAAGATTTTTGAGTGGTTTTTACCATATATGGGCTTGGCGGCCATCTTGGTCATGTGACCCGGATTTCGCGATCAAACTTTCGTCTCCCCTACCCATGGATGCTCCACATAAAATTTCACTTTGATTGGCCAAGCAGTTTCAGAGAAGAAGATCTTTGAAAAGTGTGTATGGATGACAGACTGGCCAAGGTCAAGAGAAGTAGATGTTTGAATATTATGGTCATATACATGTATATAGCCCCGGGGCAGGGGCAGACACCCCCCCCCCCAGGGGCTAAAATTTGCATCTACCACTTTTGTTTGCATCTACCACTTTTCAGGCCTCAGGCTGCAATATTTTTCAAAAAATCCATAGTTTTCACTTTTTCCCATGTAAAAGTCTATGTTTCCAAATTTGACCTTACCGTAAAATAGGTCAAGGTCATCCAAAGGTCATCATTTTATCAAGCTATGCTTAGCTGTAGTCCCCAATGCTACATACCAAGTTTCGTGGAAATCGGCCCACCGGTTCTGGAGAAGAAGATTTTTGAAGGGTTTTTACCATATATGGGCATGGCGGCCATCTTGGTCATGTGACCAAGATATCGCGAACAAAATTTAAATGCCACTATCCAAGGAGGCTCCACATAAAATTTCAACTAGATCGGCCAAGCGGTTTCATAGAAGAAGATCTTTGAAATTGTGGACGACGACAACGGACGGACGGACGACAGACGGACGGACGCCGGATCATGGCCATCCTATTAGCTCACCTTGTGAGCCTTCGGCTCAGGTGAGCTAATAATCATTCTGCAAAATGTCTACATGTATTATAGCAACCTCGATATAACATGCTTTCACTTATAACATGGTCTGCTTCTGTGGACCCCAAAGATACGGTAGCCCTATAATGAGTTTGACATGTACAAGTTCACCAAAAAAAGTCATTTTTGGACAAATCATAAACACTCAGTTCTGCTTCAGTATGAATCAGGCACACTTTCCTACACTTGTTGTAGCCATAGCGGATCTGAAGATGATCCGGATCAAAATAATTTTCAAAAGAATTTTACAAAAACATAAAACAAGATTTTTTTAAAACGAACTTAGCCACTTGACTCTTGATTCAACTATGTTTCATTCCATCGGTCAATGATCGTGGATAATGACGTCAACATCTTGTTCACGTCAATGGTTCCCGGCTCATATACAGAAACACGATGGAAAAAGCTTTCTTTTACACACGGCGGTTCGCCGAATTTCTCGAAAATGAAAGGTACCATGTAAGTTATCTTTCGATATTGGTTGCTAATATTTTACCCAATTATTTTCTGTCATTTTGACGAAGTTTCCGTCCTAAAATCGAATATTACGACATATTTAATTAGAAACTTTGAAATGGTATCAGTGTAGTCACTCCGAATCACGTTTAACCGCATACTGTCATTTTATGCTCTCAAAGGACTTGTATTGTTTGATGTTTGCAACTAAATGTATATTTTTACATTCTATGTATTTATATTATAAAATTAAGTGTAAACTATGAAATAATCTGCGTTTTTAACAAGCATCATATACTATTCCGACGTTATTCAGATCACCTATGGAAAATCGTGTGTTCGGTGGGGGTGGGGTTGAGCAAACATGGCTATGGGAAAATGACGCCGAAAAAGGCACATGTTTTGGTCCTCGGAATATTTCATAAGGTTCACTGTATGACTACATGCAAAGAATTTGAAGAATAAACCCATCGGTGGTGATATATAGTCCATGATTCGGATTACCTCCAACTGATCCGCATTGACTTCAATTATGCATATACTTTCACGCTCCAGTGGTCACAGTCGCGTGCTTGATCAAAAATGAAAAGCATTACAGATGATGAGGAACAAAATTGGCTTCAAGATAATACTAAGTTTATTATACTCAAATCATTCATATGCGCATGCGCAGCAATTTTCATGAACTTGATCCGGAATGGGTAGAATTATTGTATAATATCCAGTAAATTCAGTTAAGACAAAAAATCAAATGAACCGTCACATGAGAAATAAGCAATCTGCATATGCGAAAACAAAGGCGCAGATCAGCTTCACGGTAACTGTGAAGCTGATCAGCACCTTTGTTTTCGCCACATGTATAATAGTACAATTCCTCTTCTTTCTAAATCCAAAATTTCCAGCCTCTAGCCATCTTATGTGCTTGTACAGCTCAGTTTGTGCCGGACCTGTTCAGAAACCACATTCATTTTGTTCGATATTTCTCATGATTTGGATCAGATGAACCTACTGTATTTCACTGAAGAGGTTCTTGACAGTCCGCATGTATAGTTGTATCCACCTCTGGATGAGAATAGGGGCCAGTACGAGGAGTCTTTTCATTGGTTTACCAAGTGTCTCACAGGCCTGTGTCCTGGCATTGACCACTCCAAATAACCCCTAAAATAATAGGACTTTATCATATGACGTTGCAGTTTTCCAGTGGATAACCTCATGTCATAAAAATCATATGACCACACGTGTATTAACACTTTTGCGGGAATACGCAATGTCATTGACGACATCCGTAACAACAATGTAAATTTTCATTGAAAATATGTCCACTTCGAAGGCGATAAAATCCTATTTTAAAAGTCATATGATAAAACGAATCTTACACTCGTGGTCATTTCATATGAAATTTATTAAACTCGCCGAAGGCTCGTTTAATAAATTTCATATGAAATGACCACTCGTGTAAGATCCTCTATGTAAACTATAACATGCCTGTACAATGACCATGTATAAAGCTTTTTTCTTTCATATTTTTTTTCTTACATCTTTGTAAAGCAAGTATTTTTTTTAATCCAAACAATATTCAATCTAATTAGAGCACATGCTTCGATAAGCAAACAGTTAGTTGCTCATAGAGTTACAGATATTACAAATTATTCTAAAAAGTGCACAAACTTTTGTCAGGGCAGCCCCCATGGCCGAGCGGTTAAGAGCGCTGTTTCTTAATCACTCGATCATCTCACCGCTGTGTCTGGTGTGGGTTCGAGCCCCACACGGGCCACATGTGAGACAAGCCAAGTTCTGCTTGCGGGTGTGCCAGGTGGTTTTTCTCGGGGTTCTCCCGTTTGCGCCCCACCTACTGATTGCCCCATCTCATATGAGCTGAAATAATCTTGAAAGGGACGTAAAACTGAATCAAAAAAAAATAAAAAATAAAAAAAAAAGAAATTGACAGAAAAAGTGCACCAAGCATGTACAATTTATCTCCTGATTCAACTTCATCTAAAGACAATTTTAAGCTGGAGTGAAATGGTGCAAGCCAGATAGAATACAATTGTTTAATCTTATCTCTCTTCTTCCCAATTCTAAAAATGAGATTGAGTTGTGCCCTTAAGTAACACAAATTAACATACCAGAGTACTGGTAAATACCCACTATGATAAGTGATGGCCATGTCACTATTCCCACATGGATGAAAAACTGTTGAATGAGACTGAAAACCACAATACAAACAAATCAACCGATAATCAGAGCGACTCAAACCAACTTAAATCAACACAGATGAAATCAAAATGAGATTATAGGATGCAAAGACCAACATAGGAACAACTTGGGATCAGAAAGGTCTGCATTAGTTGTTCCCAAACAGACGTTTACTATCTACTGTCCCTTAATGACTGCATCTACATTGGTTGGACTCCGAAGCGTTGGTTGTCTCTGGTCCTGAGGTTATAAAACTTTTTTTCATGCTCAGCTCAGCTGAGATTAAAATTTATCTTGCTCATAAATGCTAAAATGCCAGCAATTGTTGGAATTTTAACATTCATTAGCAGGATAAATTACAAGATTTGATGATCTAAACCTGAAATTTCAATTTATTTGGGCTATTATGGCATTTATGAGAAGTTCAAATTTTATGCTCAAATGAGTTGAGCATGAATAAAGTTTTATAACATCAGGGCCTGGATAACCAGTGTATTAATATACCCACCATGTGATGATCTGCATGTACATGTGACACAAAGATGGCCACCAGATTAGCCAAGATACTGTCAGATCTGTCCCCATATACGGCTTGGAGTTGCTCCGTTGTGCTCTCTCCGCAGTCTAACAGCATACACTTGTCCGGGCTATAAATACAAAAAACTTAAAATTTATATTGTCTATAAATAGAACAACAAATACTTTAACAGGGTATAAATATACCACCGAAACCTTAAACATGCTTTAAAATCAAAACAACAAAATTCCACTGACATTTCTAGTCTAGCTGGGTCTTGATGAGGCTTTGCCAAGAAACATAACTTCAGGATACTCCACTCTGTGTTCATCAGAAACAAAAACTTATCTCCCTTGTGACAAGCTTACCTCAAATGCAACAAAATTCCACTGACATTTCTCGTCTTGCCAGGCTTTGATGAGGCTGTGCCAAGGAAGACAACTTCAGGATACTCTCTTCTGTCTGTTAGTGAGAAAAAGAAAATATGATGATCATCAGAATAACATGTCCATGTACCCCCTTTAACCCCACTTTCATACAGCAAAATTGGGGTATGCAGGGGTAAACCTTATTTTCGCTCCAAAACATAGATTGTGGGTACTGTAAATTTGGAAATTTTTGCATGACTTTTATTTCGCAAATTTTCTATTTTCTAATTATTAGCAGTTTTTGAATTTGCGAGTGAGTGTCCATGTATTCTATAAAGTTTATTGTGACCCTTTATTAGCAAGAAATTTGAATTCACGAGAAAACCAATTCGCTAATATTAGCGAAAATTAAGCTCTCACAAATTTTTCTGGATGTACAGTACTCGTTAGTACCATGGCGGGGCGGTTCAAACAGGAACCCACAATCTATGTTTTGAGCAAAAATAAGAAAAAATATCAAAATATTCCTACTGAAATTTTTTTAATTTTTACATTTAAGAAAAATCTGTATATTACATGGGCGTGTTTTCATAATGTGAAAGGCAGCTTTTTAAGCACAAACCAGAGGAACAATGGTCCTATAAACGCTCACCTGAGATCTAAGATATACGACCTAAGCTAACCTTGCTATAAAATAGGTCAAGGTCATCCCAGGATCATGATTTATACAAACTTTGTACAGCTCCATTCACTGATGCTTCAGGCAAAAGTTCAAAATCATAGGTCTTCAGGTTCTGAAGAATAAGGTTTATAAAGGTGTTTGCTATTTATTGTTTTGGGCATCAGCCCAAAACAGTATAGTGGTCAAGTTGTAATGGATCTATTTGCGTAGTTTTCGTGCCACGAGGTGTGCCTAAAATGCGCACTGCATGCTCTTGCTTAAACGGTGACAAAATCTTAACTTTTACTGGGGTTTAGAGGCGGTAGCCTGCATGAGTTATGGTCAACTAGTACTTTTAACCAACTCGTTCCAGGTCAACTCGTACTTTTTTAGTGGTCAACTCGTACTGTCGTCAACTTGTACCCTCAAGTCAACTTTGTTATTAGTCAAATATTATCATCTATTTAATGTAAACACTAACTTTGAGGACATTTTTTCTCTGTATTTGGCACAAAAGCGGAGATTTTCTATCAATTACTCTATCTTTTGCAAATTGACAAGTCTTCGATTGTACAAAGGACTTTTGACCAATACATGTAAATACCATTTAAAGTTTCATAAGAAATCAATCAGTTTATCATTTTCTTTAGCCTATGTGAAGTGTTTTTTGTTCACATCCTGTCAGCTCCAAGACTTCCGTTTCTTTAGAAGACTTTTGAAATATTTTGCTGTATGTAATGGTCATTTGACATAGGTCAACAAAACAAAAGTAATTTTTTTTTTCTTTGCAAGGAAACACCATACGGAATGGCTTTCATTGACCATGTAGTTTCAAAGAAAAAAGATGTTTGAATATCATGGAAATGTATATGTATATAGCCCCTAGCAGCTACATACAACCACCCCATTCGGCCAATTTATTTCCTCATCATAAAACTACTGTCTACTTGACATAAACCAGACTAGCCCAAAACTTGGCTTCTTCAAGAAGCCAACTTGTTGCCATGGCAGTCATCTTGGTCACATTATCTGAATCATTTATATTAACTTTCATTCCCCTTTCTTAATAATGCTCCACATAAAGTTTGGCTTTGCTACGCACAAAATATGAAAGCTCTGGGCCTTGTGGTTTCGGAGAAGAAGATTTTTTATGTTTTTCCCATGACGCCCCCAGGGCGGGGCCATTTTTGACCCCAGGGGCATGGTTGGCAGGATTTATATAGAGGACCACTATACATTGCTACACACAAGATATGAAAGCTCTGGGCCTTGTGGTTTCAGAGAAGAAGATTTTTTTATGTTTTTCCCTTTGTATGTCAATGGGAGCTAATGACTCCCCGGGGCAGGGCCATTTTTGACCCAAGGGGCATGGTTGGCAGGATTTATAAAGAGGACCACTACACATTGCAACATACAAAATATGAAAGCTCTGGGCCTTGTGGTTTCGGAGAACTAGATTTTTTTTATGTTTTTCCTATGACGCCCCCGAGGCGGGGCCCATATGGACCCCAGGGGCACGGTTGGCAGGATTATAAAGAGGACCATTATACATTGCTACACACAAAATATGAAAGCTCTGGGCCTTGTGGTTTCGGAGAAGAAGATTTTTTTATGTTTTTCCCATTGTAAGTCTATGGGAGCTATCTGTTGCCATGGAAACCAGAGTTCTGATCCGACTTGGCCCAAAACCTAACACAACCTTTCCCCCTCCTCAATGATGCTTTAGATAAAATTTGATCACGATTGGCCTTGTTGTCTTGGAGATATTCAAGTTAGAAATTGTGGACACACGCACGGATGCCGGCTCGACTATACTATAAGCTCACCTTGTAAGCCTTCTGCTCAGGTGAGCTAAAAATCCATAGTTTTCACTTTTTCCAAAGTAAAAGCCTACCGGTATGCTTCCAAAACTGACCTTGCTGTAAAATAGGTCAAGGTCAGTCTAGGGTCATCATTTTATCAAACTATGATGGGCTGGAGTCCCAAATGCTACATACCAAGTTTCATGAAAATCGGCCTGCCGGTTCTGGAGAAGATTTTTGAGTGGTTTTTACCATATATGGTCCCGGCGGCCATCTTGGTCATGTGACCTGGACTTCGCGATCAAACATTCGTTACCCCTACCCATGGATGTTCCTCATAAAATTTCAGTTTGATTGGCCATGCGCTTTCAGAGAAGATCTTTGAAAAGTGTGTATAGACGACAGACCGGTCAAGGTCAAGAGATGACCTTGACCTAAATCAATCACATAATTTCATTAGTTGTTTGCACCTACCACTTTTCAGGTCTCAGGCTGCAATAGTTTTCAAAAAATCCATAATTTTCACTTTTTCCCATGTAAAAGCTTATGTTTCTGAAATTGACCTTGCCGTAAAACAGATCAAGGTCATCCTAGGGTCATCATTTTATCAATTATGATGGGCTGTAGACCCAAATGCTACATACCAAGTTTCATGAAAATCGGCCTGCCGGTTCAAGAGAAGAAGATTTTTGAGTGGCTTTTACCATATATAGGGGTGACAGCCATCTTGGACTTTTTTGGTCATGTGTCCTGGATTTCGCGATCAAACTTTCGTTACCCCTACCCATGGATGCTGCACATAAAATTTCACTTTGATTTGCCAAGCGGTTTCAGAGAAGAAGATCTTTGAAAAGTGTGATTGGACAACAGACAGGGCCAAGGTCAAAAGATGACCTTGACCTAAATTAATCACATACCTTCATCTACTCCATAAGTTGTTTGCATCTGCCTTTTTTCAGGTCTCAGGCTGCAATAGTTTTAAAAAAATTCATAGTTTTCACTTTTTCCCATATAAAAGCCTATGTACATCTATGTGGGGGAAGAACTTACTTTGCACCACAGGCATGTTTTTGATTTCTTCTTTCCAAGCCTGTACTGTCTCCTTTGCCCCTTTCTGTGCGTCTTTAAATAACTTCTCGATCGATTCCTCATGGTCAAGAGTGACACACTTTGACCTGAAACATGTACCATGCTTAAAACGAAGTCTCAATCGAGAGTGACACAATTTGACCTGAAACAAGTATAATGCTTAAAACGAAGTTTCAATCGATTCCTCGCGGTCAAGTGTGATACAATTTGACCTGTAACAAGTACCATGCTTTAAACGAAGTTTCAATCGATTCCTCGCGGTCAAGTGTGATACAATTTGACCTGTAATAAGTACCATGCTTTAAACGAAGTTTCAATCGATTCCTCGCGGTCAAGTGTGATACAATTTGACCTGAAACAAGTACCATGCTTTAAACGAAGTTTCAATCGATTCCTCACGGTCAAGTGTGATACAATTTGACCTGTAACAAGTACCATGCTTTAAACGAAGTTTCAATCGATTCCTCACGGTCAAGTGTGATACAATTTGACCTGTAACAAGGACCAGGCTTTAAACGAAGTTTCAATCGATTCCTCGCGGTCAAGTGTGATACAATTTGACCTGTAACAAGTACAATGCTTTAAACGAAGTTTCAATCGATTCCTCGCGGTCAAGCGTGATACAATTTGACCTTTAACAAGTACCATGCTTTAAACGAAGTTTCAATCGATTCCTCGCGGTCAAGCGTGATACAATTTGACCTGTAACAAGGACCATGCTTAAAACGAAGTTTCAATCGATTCCTCGCGGTCAAGCGTGATACAATTTGACCTGTAACAAGTATCATGCTTAAAACGAAGTTTCAATCGATTCCTCGCGGTCAAGTGTGATACAATTTGACCTGTAACAAGTACCATGCTTTAAACGAAGTCTTGATCGATTCCTCATGTTCAAGAGTGACACACTTTGACCTGAAACAAGTACCATGCTTTAAACAAAGCTGAGGCGGTTCTAACGAGTACCCACAACCTACCATGTTTCGAATCAAAATATGAACAAGTAGCCCAAGGGCAACGATTGCTCACCTGAGAGTCAACAAGTATAATCACTGGACAAAGTGATTTATTTTTATTTATTTATTTATTTTTTTTACCATAAATAGGTATAAGGGCCATCTTGGTCATGTTTCAGGTCTATGGCTGCAATAGTTACTATAGGATCATTGGTCCTGTAAATGCTTACCTGAGACCTAGTTGTCACTTTTTCCCATGTTTCCATGTTTGCCTATGTTTCCAAAATTGACCTTGACCTAAATTAATCACATACCTTCATCTCCTCTATTGTTTGTTTGCATCTACAGTGGTGTTATGGCTAAAAACCAAAATTAGCCGTTAAAACGGCTAATTTGCTAACGGCTAATTGTAAAATTTTGCGGCGAAATTGTGTGAAAAATTAAAGTCAGTGCGCCGCCAAATTCCGCCGCGAAATCCAGGATTTCGCTGAGAAATTTCGCGGCAAAATTTCGCGGCGGAACACGGCGAAAAAGTATACTTGTCATTACGCATAAAAATCAATTGACCAGTGTTTCGCGGTGTTTCGCGGCGAAAAAGATGACAGTCACAAAAGTTTTTTTTGTTGCTGTTTAAACTTAATTTTAATTTGGATGTTTTAATATCATTTCAAGTCGTATCGATATTTTGTTTTCTTTTCAATTTTGTATAATTATCGTTTTAGTCACAAAAGTTTTGTTTAAATTTCATTTTAATTTGTATGCATTTATTTCTTTTCAAGTCGTATAAATATTTGTTTTCTTTTCAATTTTGTATGATAATCGTTTAAGTTACGTGTTTTATTTGTGTCTTAACTGCTTTGAAGTTTTGGAGACCCTAATTATCGGCTTTGTGTTTTATTTTCATGCTTCTTTTTCAGATTAATCATATTTACCCGACAATATTAGATCCTATTATCTAGCTTAATTAACAGAACAAAAGCTTAAAGCGGCGTAAGCAATTTTCATGGGATGATTGTCCACAGATTTGTTTGTTTGTATTGAGGCTGAACCTCCCAGTCACCAATTTTTCAGTCATGACTGGACGGAGCTACCGTTTCCTGGGTATTAAGTAGTACTGAGGGTAGTTAATGTGCCTTACACAAGGACACAACACCGTGTCGCCAGTGCGGATCAAACTCATGACCTCTCGATTTGGAGTCTGATGCACTACAACTATGCCACCGCGATCCCAACCCACAGATGTATACAAGTCTTTGGATTCAACATGATGAAGCAATCGGCTTCAACTCTAACTTCTTTAAACATTTAATCGCCTGTGATAATGGCACTGCTAAAAGGATCAGTGAATTTTCGATTACGTCAAGTGGACGCCGTTTCGTTGAAATCAATTTAGTCGAAACGATATTTGGCCGCATACGACCTTCACCGGGTTGATACCATATTTGGTCGAATACAAGCAATACAGCAACGTACATGTACAAAAGTGTGTCGAAATTGTCAATAATTGACGGGCTTCTTTTGCTAACCGTTTTGAGTTTAATCCTTTGTTTGTGTTTTCACCTAATTATTGCTCTAGGAAGTGTTGATAACACTTTCATAACAATATCCCATATTATCTATTTTAAAAGCATTGCTAAAATTATGTGTTAACAAATTGTTTGGTATGTTTGTTTTAAAATTGTCACTTAGTTGACTGCCTTGTTGGTCTACCTATAATGACATCTGGCATGGTAGTTTAAATGATGAATTATAAGTAAAATGTGACTTAGCTAGATATATCTGATTATTTTTGTGGCAGTAGAAATATCTTTTACCATTCTCTTATCACAATTCCTATCACAGACCAAGTCTTTCTTCTGTACATGATCAGCCATTTAGTAACAAACAAACAAAAAACTCAATGAGACGTGTTAAAACATCTTCATACTTCTGTCTAATTATCATTCACCCCTAATGCAATCTTGCCAGCTTGTTTAGATAGCTGATTGTTCTTTCGGATTTGCTTCATACAAAACTAAGTAGGTTATTCAAAGGAGAAAAATTTGAATGTCTTGTTACTTGTACACATAATATTTCTAAAATACCTTAATACCTTGCTCAAAACTTTGGTATCATCATGAGATATAAAGATCATAAAATTTTTAATACTAAGCACTACCCGCTACCCAGTGGGTATACGGGTTTACCCACTGAAACCCACTGGGTTGGGTTTTATGTTTTAATACCAGGGTTTTTCGAACCCTGCACAATATACTAGAAAAAGGAGGATACTGTGTTTAAAACAAAGCATTGTAGTTCATACTTGTACACTAATTTTGTGTAAGAAATGGGTCGTATGAAGTATTAGTTTATTTTGGAACACATATATACAGTAAGGGCCGGGGGACGGACATGTTCCCCCTCGGACATTTGCCCCCTGTCCAAAAATGGCATGTAAGGACATTTGCCCCCTAACTCATCTAAGGGTTTGGACATTTGCCCCCTCATCAAATGTATAAAGGTGAACATTTGGCCCCTCTCCCCAGCCAGGGGATGGGCACATAGACAGTAACATCCTCTTAGAGCTTTTGTCACAGAATTGCAAGAGCAATTACAAAGTTTGAGAACCAAGCTGATTCGCTAACCTAATTAGGCTTAACATTGCCTATTGTCATTTTAGAACTATAATAATGTTTATACATGTAATTATTATTTTACAATGAAGTTTAGTACTATACATGCTGATTAAAATTGTTTTTAAATTACAGAATATTATAATTATTAGGACTCACTATTATTAACATCACTCAATTGTATGATTTTAATTTGATAACTTGTCAGTGAAAATTGCACTTGCCCTAATAATTGTAAACCAAGCTTTAAATCCATTGATTAGGTGTAAACAGGGAGGGGGCAATTATCCTAGGTATGCACATTGATGAGGGGGCAAATGTCCAACTCTGCCAATCAGTTAGGGGGCAAATGTCCTTACATGCCATATTTGGTCAGGGGGCAAATGTCCGGGGGGGGGGGGGGGGGGGGGGGAACATGTCCTACACTCGTAAGGGCCACGAGTACGCACCGTGGCAATATGAGCGCATGCCGCATAAATCGATGGTGAATAGATTAATTAGAACAAAATTGAGCGCAGAAGCCTAGTAGTGAATTGTATGAATTGACCGGAAACAAAATGTACTGTGTTCGATTCCTATATTCGTTGGGTTTCGTACTTGAGCAAAACCGTATTACATGTATTACCATGAAAGCGTTTTCGCCATGGGACTTAAACATTGTTGACTGTTAAGCTGAACTCAGGATGATCTTCGCTAGGTGTACTTCTAGAAGGCAAGTTCAATGTATAAATCGACATGATTGCGATTAGTCTTGTGCTGGCATTCAAAGAGGGTGATCAGAGTGGTAACCAGCAAGCCCAAATGTCAATATGTCTTTTTTTGTTTTGTACGTTTTACACGGTTGATCTGAAATTAAGTTATCGTTACAAGTTCACACCTTAAGCGCTATAAAGTGAAGAAATTGAGGAAAATGTTAAAGAAGAAAGCAAGGAATCTAACTGTTAATTAAGCAACTTTAGATAATATTTGTGCTACAAAACAAGGCACAAAGTTAGATGGCCCCAGCCCATTGGGACCTATGAAACATATGGGCTGTTTGTGCCTCCAGGCAAAGCTTATACGACTGATCATCTGATCACTGGTTTACCGCTCAGGTCTGTACCTGCCTAGGAAAAATGGTTTCAAGTCAAACCAGCCATACATATAAGCAGTACTGGCTTAGAGGGATGGTTATAATTCAAACACTTGTTGGATATTCTGACGTCCCATAAATGGAGGCAGCGTCCCAACATGAACATTGCTGTTGATTGGAACGTAAAGCGTCTATTCAAACAAACAAACAAAGTGAGCCTTCAACGAGCTGGCTCATTACGTTATAAATATTTTCTTCTATCCGTGATTTTGCTATCGTACCATGTAATACCAATGGAAAAGTCGCATTATGCACGTTTTTCATTTCTATACATACAGAATCATACATATTATTCATGTGCACATAAATCACGATCTATACTAGAAAGAGATGAATCATAGTGTGGTTATTAAATTAAAAATATATAATTTTATCTTAACATTTCCAGGTATTTCGCCGTGTTTCGCGGCGAAATAAGAAATTTAAACTTACCTGTTGTAAACGTTAAAAAATGATTTCGCAGCGAAATTTCACCGCGAAAATCGGAATTTCGTGGCGAAAAAATTAACTGATTAAATGTTTAAATTTTCCCTTGGCCGGTGAAATTTCGCGGTGGTTTCGCCGCGAAAAATCACAAGTGATCAGCGCTAACTGTGCAAAAGTGGGTTTTTAGCCATAACACCACTGTACCACTTTTCAGGTCTCAGGCTACACTAGTTTTTCCCATGTAAAAGCATATGTTTCTGAAACTAACCTTGCCGTAAAATAGGTCAAGGTCATCCTAGGGTCATCATTTTATCAATCTATGATGGGCTGGAGTCCCAAATGCTACATACCAAGATTCGTGAAAATCGGCCTGCCAGTTCAGGAGAAGATTTTTTAGTGGTTTTTACCATATATGGGCGTGGCAGCCATCTTGGTCATGTGACCTGGATTTAGCAATCATACTTTCGTTTGCCCTACCCATGGATGCTGCACATAAAATTTCACTTTGATTGGCCAAGCAGTTTCAGGGAAGAAGATCTTTGAAAAGTGTGTATGGACGACAGACAGGCCAAGGTCAAGAGATGACCTTGACCTAAATTAATCATATGCCTTCATCTACTTCATTAGTTGTTTGCATCTGCCACTTTTCAGGTCTCAGGCTGCAATAGTGTTCATAAAATCCATAGTTTTCACTTTTTCCCATGTAAAAGCCTATGTTTCCAAAATTGACCTTGCCGTAAAATATGTCAAGGTCATCCCAGGGTCATCATTTGCGCAAACTATGATGGGCTGGAGTCCCCGATGCTACATACCAAGTTTCTTGGAAATCGGCCCGCCAGTTCTGGAGGAGATGTTTTAGTGGTTTTTACCATATATGGGCATGGCGACCATCTTGGTCATGTGATCAAGATCCCGCGAACAAACTTTCGTTCCCACTACCCATGGATGCTCCACACAAAATTTGGCTTTTTTAGGCCAAGCGGTTTCAGAGAAGAAGACTTTGAAATTGTGGACACCGGACGACGGACGGACGCTGGACTGATTGGTATACTATAAGCTCACCAAGTGAGCCTTCGGCTCAGGTGAGCTAAAAATAGGTATACCCCTGTAATCACCAGTTTTACTATATAAAAGTGGGGTTACAGGGGTATACATTTCATCGATATGAGCTGCCACATGGGAAAACCAACAATCTGCATCAGCAAAAACAAAGGTGCAGATCAGCTTCGCACTAACTGTGAAGCTGATCAGTCTTTGTTTTCGCTACTCGGATAGTACAATTCTTCTACTTTCTTAATACAAAATTTCCAGCCTATAGCTATCTTCTGTGACTGTACAGCCCGGTTTGTGTTGGATCTGGTTGGAACCCAAATTGTTGGTTTTCTCACGCACAGGCTCATATGTTACCCTGAAGACAGCCAAGCAAGCAACAAATAAGCAACATTGTGAGAAAACCAGTCTTCAGGGTTTTCGAATAGGACTGACACAAACCGGTCTGTACAGTCACAGAGCTCAAGGGAGTGCACTAATCCGAGAAGCAAAAACAAAGGCCCTGATCAGCTGTGCAATTACTGCACAGCTGATTTGAGCCTTTGTTTTTACATCAGCAGTAATCTGTTTTTCTCATGATGCAGCTCAAATACTTCTATAAACTAAAATCTCAAGATCATGAAAACATGTCCGTGTAATGTATACCCACTTGAATCCCACTTTTGTTATAGCAAAACTGGGGTATGCAGGGGTATACCTATTATTCTTATTTTTGCTCCAAAACATAAATTGTGGGTACTCATTAGAACCCCCTCACCGAGGCCAAGGCGGTTCTAATGAGTACCCACAATCTATGTTTTGAGCAAAAATACGAAAAATATCAAAATTTTTCAACTGAAAATTTTCAATTTTTAAAGCTCAAAAAATCTCTGTTTATTGCATGGGCAAGTTATTGTAAAAACTAATGTGTTGATTTTCAGGCTGAAAAAAATAAATCATAAAAGTTTAAAAAAACATTCTTACCAGTCAAGTCCTGGCTCACATTTTTTAGAGAATGGTTTCAAATTGTATCTTAATCCCACATCTGCCTGAACAATCATGGAATTCTGCGGCTCTTCATAGGCCTTTAAGGTCTTACAGCTGTGTAAATCCGGGAAAATATCGGGATGGAGATTGTTCAGGGCCTGTTGGAAGGCTACTGAAGCTTCTGGAACAGAATCCCTCGACCTTTCATTCAAAATCATATGCTGTGTCGTACTGAATCTGGAAGAAACCGATATTATTGTGTTTCATCAAAATTGTAAACTTCTAATCTTTAGATAGATACAGTAATCCACAGGGGCCTGTAAGGCCTGAATTAAAAAATTGTTTGTTTGTCCTTTACCTACCCAGCATTTTAGTCTCAGGTAGGTAGGTAGGGAAATAATTATATTATATTTTGCTTTCTGTAGAAAATAGAAAAATAAGTTTCAACATTTTAGTCTAGTGAGCATCTCCTTTAATTTTGCATAAAATACTACTGTAATGTAGGCAAGTATATATTAAAATGAAAAGTTCTTTCACAAAAAGTGTACATATTTTCAAGGAAAGGCACATTTAAGTTTGTATACTAACATGCTAGCATTCGATAAAAACCCAAATTATGCAAACTATCATATATTCAGCCATAAAAAATAAAAACATTTTTCCTCTGGAAAATGCAATATAATTTTTTGAGTAGGGGGATAAATTGTGGGTAGGTAGGTAAAGGACAAACAAACAAAATTTTATTTTCGGCCTAACATCATTTTTTTAAGGTTTTATGGGGATAGTATATACACATACCTATCCCCCTAAAACTTTAAAAATGATGATACAGGCCCCTGTGCAGTAATCCACATTACATCAAAGTAATTGAAGTTGTACATTGTATTAAAATACATGAAAAGAATGTTATACATATCTATGTGGGTTTTCCTTTCAGAATTTCTGTCTAATTTTGAAAACATATCTCGCGACTGTCGCGCAAAAGGTGCCCGACTGTCATGTGACAGTCGCGAAACATTCGTGAATGTCCCATGACAATCCCACGAAAATAGATTTAGTTTCATTTTCATACCACTGTTACAACTTATTCCTGTGAGTGTCTCACAATATTTGTACAAACATTGCTTAGTTTTATTTTCATGCCAGATAGTCGCAAGCAGTTCGCATGTTTCTCAAGACTGCCGCGCAACTGTCACGGCTAACAAACCTTTAAATGCGTAACCTTGGTTAAGAAAAGAAATCTGATTCACCTCCTTCCGGTTCCATATTACATGACCAAAACCAGAGGACCAATGGTCCTGTAAACGCTCACCTGAGACCTGAGATATATAGAGGATATTCAAGTTTTTGGAGTGAATATGAGTTTTATTTCATTGAGTGAAGTGAAAAAATTTTATATTTCATGAGTGCCGAAGGCACGAATGAAATATATAATTTTTCACTTCACGAGATGAAATAAAAGTCATATTCACGACAAAAACTTGAATTTTCTTTTTATTATATTGCATGTAGTCATTGTAACGTTGCGCGCTAAAGCATATGACGTCAAAATCTTAAATGACGTCATTACGTCACGTCATTACGTCGCTATTGTGTGTGAACGTTCATTGCGTCAACAATGGCATAGATTATAAAATTTAGTTATGCATAAATTAGAAATTAAACGGTGGAATCGTAATTTGCGTATTCCCGAATCTTATATTTTCACATGTGAAAATATAACTTTTTTATATTTTCACATGTGAAAATATAACTTTTTCAAATATTGGTTATATTTAATGCATATTTCTCTATATTTCATCACTTGCCATATAATAAATACCAATATTGCCAATTGCGAAATAGTGTCTCCATGTGTCAAAATCAAAGACAAACTCAAGATGTTTCAACATCAGACTTCAAAGACTATGAAAACCCTTTGTAGTATAAAGTGAACTAGTTTAACCTCAAGACAGTGGCAAAGAATTAGCCAATTATAGTTTACTCAAGCTGGTAGATAAACCTAAGTCCCGCCCATGTAATTTGTATGACAGCTGGTCAGTTCACTGACTCAGGTGAATTGAAGTAAAATCAATTAAATATTTACATGCTTCAAAATATTTAGTCCTCCTATGATTAGATCCAATTGCAAGATTAAATGTTTCTCTTATCTGTTTAAATGTGCTTTTGTAGCTGTCCACAAAACACATACTTCATGTACTATATTGAAATAAATTCAGCCACTGACAAGTGACAAAACAGTATAATTAGAGGTCAGGTAGTTCTTACTTCAGTGGTGGCAGGTGGGCGGAGCTGAACTTGTCCTAGGTAAATGGCTATTTGGGTAAATTGATTGTATTGAAAATGAACTGTTATAATGGTCCTATTTTGGGAACTCAAATTCTTTGATCTTATGGTGAGACATCATGCAGGTGTTGTGTCAGAAAACAACAAAAGGGGCTGGAATTTTGCAAACAGCCATAAACTTGTTTGACTAGAATGGTAATATACATGTATATAACCCCAGGGCAGGGTCAGAGCAACCTCTGAAGTCAATTTCTTTTTTAAATCATAAAAATTCAGTCCATTTGCCAATTTACTGCAAGTTAATGACATTGTAACAATTTTCCCCATTCAAATGCGTGGGCAACCTAAGTTGACCTTGCCGTAAAAAAGGTCAGGGTCATCCCAGGGTCATGATTTATACAACCTTGTAGAGCTCTATTGCCTTATGCTTCATGCTAAGTTTCAAAATCATAGGCCTTCTGGTTCTGGAGAAGAAGATTTTTAAAGGTTTTTGCTATTTATAGCCACTGCGGACATCTTGGTCATGTGACCAGGGTGACTGCAATAGCTCTATGCACTTCGTGCAGTCAAGCTAAAAATATTTCAGGGAGTTCTAGATTTTGACCTCTAGCTCCACCCCTCTGACTTCGACCGAGAGGTCCGATGTCATGGAGTCTAAAGTGTATGAAGTATGACTGCTTTAAGCAGTTAAGATAAGTTGTTGTCAAGATATGGAAGCTTTGTAAAAGTTACACATCAGTACATCCATTTTTACAGTGTTCTAGTTTTTAACCTCTAGCCCCACCCCACTATGAGGCCATGAAATAAAATTCAACCCTACAGGGTACCTATTGTCCAAGTGTGAAAGTCCTCAGATAAAAGGTTTCCAAGATGAGAATACTATACCACAGAAAAGTCATTATCAATTATAAATGGTGTTCTAGATTTTACCTCTACTCTAGCCCCATACCCTTGGCATGGATCCAGGGATTGGATGCCATGGAATGAAAGCCAACCCTGCAGGGTATCAATGGCCCAAGTATCAATGCTTTCTGATGAGTGGTTGGACTTCTAGAAAACTTTAACACAAGAATAGCCATTTTTGAAGGTGTTCTAGATTTTAACCTCCAGCCCCACCCCCTGGCCTGGCACCCCCTGGCCTGGACCCAGGGGCTCGATGCCATGGAATACAAGCTAACCCTACAGGGTATCTATGGTCCAAGTGTGAATGCTTTCTGATGAGTGGTTGTCAAGATATAGACTTCTAGAAAACTTCAACTCAAGTGTGACGCACATGCAAACCAGAGCGGGAAGGTGGACAACCGGGGTGACTACAATAGCTCTATGCACTTCGTGCAGTTGAGCTTAAAATAACTGTGTTCAGTCAGGGACGAAACCTAAACAGGTTATCTGCTTTCTTATGCTACTTTAAATTTGTATGTATACAATATAAAACTCCCTAGCCTTCTCTAACCTTTTAAGACCAGAAACAAGTGCAAGGTAAAGTTTAAACTCCATCTTAAATTTTATTCGTAGAAAAGAGACATATTATTTGAATCAAATTTTAGTGAACATGATCAAAGTACATGCACATCATAACTAGCCTAATCTGAATGAATGTTGTCTGTTTGGCAATTTGGCAAATTGACATTGCTACAAATCAAGGATGGGTATTTGATATGGATGTAATTTCTCCACGAAAACATGTACTGCTAAGCGCTAACCCCAACCTACAGGTAATGGCTAGACTCAGTAAATGTTTGAAAACATTGCGCAATGGGTAATAACACTGCCTCATGTTTTATGTAAATATACATTGTATATACATGTAACAAGACATATCTAATTTATACAATATCATACATGTGATGAGCTCCTGGTGTGGAAGTGGGAGATTTGGATTTCATTTCAGGGAGATTGGGGTCTACTTCAGGGAGATTATGTGTCAGCACCTAAAATGCGCGATTTTGCATGTTTTCATGCAACACCATCATTTTTTTCTGTCAAATTTGAAGCAATTTGCTTTCCCCTATCTTCCCCACTCTTCCCCCCCACCCCACCCCCACCCCGCCCTAGTTTCAAAATGCATAATGGTACAATAATCAGCTCATCCTTGTGTCTCATGTAATCATGAAAGCTAAAGGGGTAACCTGAACAATAAGAAGAGGCAGGGGATATTCCAAGTGTTATACTGTTGAAGCAGCAATGCTTGATCATGCAGAAATCTGTCAACTGAATGTCCATTTTCAGCTGATTTTTCTGTCTGATTCCAAATAAAAGTTTGCAAGTGCAATTTTAATCATCTCACTTTAATAAGTTAAACGAAATTAAACTGTATTGCCTGTACTAACCAAGAAAATGAACTAGAGGACCATTGGTCCTGTAGCTCACCTGAGAGATTATCACATTGTGCCCTGTGGTTTCAGAGAAGAAGATTTTTGAATTTTTTCCCCATAGCAAGTCTATTGAGACTATCAACCTACGGGGCCTGGCCAAATTTGACCCCAGGGGCATGAATGGCACAATTTATGTAGAGGACCATTAGCCATTGCTACATACCAAATATCAAAGCTGTGGGCCTAGTGGTTTCAGAGAAGAAGATTTTTTAATTATTTTCCCATAGTAAGTCTATGGAGACTATCAACCCCCGGGGCGTGGCCAAATTTGACCCCAGGGGCATGAATGACACAATTTATGTAGAGGACCATTAGCTATTGCTACATACCAAATATCAAAGCTGTGGGCCTAGTGGTTTCAGAGAAGAAGATTTTTTTAGTTTTTCCTATTGTAGGTCTATGGAGACTATCGACCCCCGGGACGTGGCCAAATTTGACCCCGGGGACATGATTGGCACAATTTATGTAGAGGACCATTAGCCATTGCCACATAAAAAATATCAAAGCTGTGGGCCTTGTGGTTTCAGAGAAGAAGATTTTTTAATTTTTTTCCCATAGTAAGTCTATGGAGTCTATCAACCCCCGGCGCAGGGATTTTTTTGGCAATTTTGGGAAGGGGCCCTAGGGCCTTTCTGATTGGGAAAATTAGCGACATAAAGCCCGAATTTGGGAAATTTTCAGAATATTCAAAGTTGATAATATTTTCCAAGTTGACATAGTTAATCAAGCTTATGCATTTAGAATCATTAATAATAGCATAACATCAAATTTAAACAGCATTTCAAACAGCAGAACTTGAGTTTCACAATGAATTGACCTATAGTAAATTATTTTCAGCTGTGATTGGGAATTTTTTTCTCTAAATTGGGAAAAAAGTCACCTAAATCTCATTGGGAATGGGGCCTTATTTCGGCCCCTGAGACACCCGAAAAAAATCCCTGCGGCGTGTGGCCAAATTTGACCCCAGGGGCATGAATGGCACAATTTATGTAGAGGACCATTAGCCATTGCTACATACCAAATATCAAAGCTGTTGGCCTAGTGGTTAAAGAGAAGAAGATTTTTTTAGTTTTTTTCCTATTGTAGGTCTATGGAGACTATCGACCCCCGGGGCGTGGCCAAATTTGACCCCAAGGGCATGATTGGCATAATTTATGTAGAGGACCATTAGCAATTGCCACCTACAAAATATCAAAGCTGTGGGCCCTGTGGTTTCAGAGAAGAAGATTTTTTAATTTTTTTCCCTTAGTAAGTCTATGGAGACTATCAACCCCCGGGGCGTGGCCAAATTTGACCCCAGGGACATGAATGGCACAATTTATGTAGAGGACCATTAGCCATTGCTACATACCAAATATCAAAGCTGTGGGCCTACATGTAGTGGTTTCAGAGAAGAAGATTTTTTTAGTTTTTCCAATTGTAAGTCTATGGAGACTATCGATCCCCGGGGCGTGGCCAAATTTGACCCCAGGGGCATGGCTGGCGCAATTTATGTAGAGGACCATTAGCCATTGCCACATACAAAATATCAAAGCTGTGGGCCCTGTGGTTTCAGAGAAGAAGATTTTTGAATTTTTTTCCCATAGTAAGTCTATGGAGACTATCGACCCCCGGGGCGTGGCCAAATTTGACCCCAGGGGCATGAATGGCACAATTTATGTAGAGGACCATTAGCCATTGCTACATACCAAATATCAAAGCTGTGGGCCTAGTGGTTTCAGAGAAGAAGATTTTTTTAGTTTTTCCCCTTGTAAGTCTATGGGACCTATCTGTTGCCTATAAGCTCACCTGTGAGCCTTCGGCTCAGGTGAGCTAAAAATCGATCCCAGACACAAATTTCTACTTTCATTTTTGAAATGATTACACTGGCCAAGGCCAAGGTCAACGGTGAACAGGTAAAATTTTTCCACTATCAATTTGACATATTGGCAGGAAATTTTACCCTGCGTTCACACTTTGAACAGGTACCTTTATGGATGCTTGGGCCAATTTAACGCCTCGCTGCACCCAATACCCCTAAAGTGACACCACTAATTGTTGTTTCCCTCCTTTGTAATTACGTAACAGACACTACTTAATCCCTTTGTGACTTTCGTCTGTAAAGTGATTACCGTATTTTTCTGCCCTAAATGCACAGTTTGGAAAAAAATATGATATGAAAATTCAGCATCCGGGAGATTCTAGAGGCTTTCCTGGAGGCCGGGAGATGGTCCTCATTTCCTGGATCCTCCCGGGCGATCCGGGAGAAATCACATGTATGCAATATAAACTATCATTTTATGAAAATGGGAAAATTAACTTGAAATACTATGTCCTTGTCTGTATTAAACTATATACATGTACCACTTTTCAATATCGATATGTCTCTTTTCTGTATCAATATGAATATCGAAGCTCATTTTTATAGATACATCAATATCAGCGATATCAATGACAGCTCTACACAGGATACCTCCAAACGATATGTTGGATAGTCACTGAACAGCATTGCTAGGTTGGTAAACTTTTTTTTGTGAAAAAGTTCTTGGTACGCATCATCTAGAAACTGGTATGCACATGGTTTAAAACGAGTTTGGTAGCAAAAATAATCATTCACATTAATATTGTCTTTTATTTTCAAATGGAACATTTTTAGAAATAACTTAAACGAGTGAGAAGAAGGAAATTTATATAATAACATTAACAACCAAGAAAGGGAGATAATTTTAGATGTTTTAATGACTTGATTCAGTTATCATTTTGATAACCTGTTTATGTTCCATCCCTGATTGGTGTTAGACAAAGAAAAGTTAAACCTAATAACACAGAGAGGGAGATACAATCTGTCTTAAAATAAATAATTTATTAAAACAGTCTGGGGCTATTAAAATTTGGAACAAACCTTTTCATAAATTCTTGATAATCTTCCCTATCTACTATTTTGCCAGGTGTCATGTGTACAATAAGTTGAGGTGCTCCATCCCCTGCAGTGGCTAGATTTAGCAGTTTCTCATTTGATAATAACGATTTCAAATGACCTTCACTTGGACATTCAAGAATTACAATAGGAGGTACATGTGGTGGTGGGAAACAGTATTCTTCACGAGTGATTACACTACCGTCCTCTAAAGTATAAGGATTGCCTTTCAACAGCTCTTGTACCCAAAGTCCTGGACTTACATTTAATTTCAGAAGCTTAGGCAAGTCAACTTTCCAACACATAATACCTGTCTTAGGAGTAACAATGTAAGCTACAGAGAAGTTTGTGTCAGCTTTATCTAAGTTTGTACTTATGTCTGAATTTTCAAGTGAACTGTTTTCCTTCGCTGAATTCACTTCTTCAGAAGTATTTGAAATTTTAACATATTCTATATCTACTTGGTAATTGCTGTATGAACTGTTGCCGATTTCATACTTTTCTACGTCACCAAATACTGTCCGTGTATCCTGAAACTGTTTTGCCATTGACAAAATCTGTTCAACATGCGGTGGTCCATGAACATTCAAAGCAGCCTGAGATCCACGTTGTTTATTAGCAACAGCCCTTGTCAGTAGTAGTCCATATAAACCACCTATATTCGACCATGATTTATGAGTGATGAAGATGTCATCTATGTGAACTTTCCCAAAATATATGGCTCTTTGAACACCTTCCCCACAATTGAAGAGATAGTGCTTTTGATCTGTCTGCAATAAGACCGACTTACTGCCTCCATTTGCTCCAGTCTTCAATACCCAAACACTCATAGCATCTGTTCTAGGCGTTTTTCCCTGTCGGAGCAAGTTATTTATGTTTTTCTCTTTCCTGTTGCCAGGTATACCATAGGCCCCATCAGGATTTCGGCTATTATCCTTGCTCATCTTCAAAAATTTGAGGTCCAGCCTATTTATCAAGCATTGAGGCGAAGTGAATAGAAAGCGGTTGATCGTTATTAAATTTGGCTTCAACTTAATGGCGGCGCCGTTTAGAAACATTGGCCGACTTCTGTTATATAGGCAAAAAAATGATGAAATGTTAAGAAATCTCATGAGGTTTGACGGACATATAGGTGTACTTGTTGAAATGTTCTCTCCGTTAATGAGCGGCCTACGCTAAAATCGGGACGTTTCGGGAGGCGTCCGCTATAGCTCAGTAAGGAGCGAGGAGGTTCCTTGCTTTGCTACATACCACTTTCGTACGGGTTCGCGCCCCACTATCGGCCAAATGTTTTTCAGAATAGAAATGAATTAACCCGTCGAAATGTATGTGGTCTGGCTGTCGCCAGGCGGACGCGGTGGTTTCACAGGCATATCCCGGGTATGCCGAGATATGTCCTGGCTTTCCTCCACCTCAGGCAGCTCGCGTCACTGTTGCATCTGGGGAAAAGGGGCTTTGGGTAGTATGGTACAACAGTGACGTGGTTAAGTTTAAGGTACAAGGGAGGGAAATCCGCATTGGCAGGATTCAAATATGTGTTAGGGATATCATTGTACTGGTGGTGGGCATTAATCCTGTCACTGCGGAGTGGTGCTGGCCCTTACTCATGGGTTAAAACGAGGTGTGTCTATGAAGGCAGAATCAAATACAGAATACAGAATATAGCTAAGCAGCGAAAGGAAGGTTCCTTTCGCCAGTGATCTATAATACAAGTGATTGGACTCTAGCCCTATTTTATAGAATATGCTTGTCTTGCCACTTGGACTGGGCTGGACAGGTATTCCAATAATTGACTATGCAATTTAATAAGGCAAAATATTCCAAACACTGCCTGTGTTTTACCAAATACTCCTACAAGCATACTGAACATCGAGCTGAACTTAACTTAAAAAGAAATATACCATTCTAAAGATGAACTGTTCCAGTGTTGTTTTATATAAAATTCAAATAGATTGAGTGAATACTTTTATATAAAAATGCTGTTACAAAAGAACCAAAAAAAACTTCTGGAAGAAAACTATTTTTCTTCATTTTTATACAGATGGCTTAGGTGTAATTTTTGGTGTATCTATTCAGACTTGACATCAAACAACAGCCCAATATGTGCTTAAACAGATGACATGTTTTGCTTGAATAAAAATGCAATATAGAAGAAGGAGTAGTTCGTAGAAACTGACCACTATAAACACATTTTTTCTTACTTATTCTCCATGTAAATACCTGTTGGGCATATTCTAAAACCTGGCCTGACTCCAAGTCACACATACATTGGAAAATGATAATAGCAGTACTGAAGTTTCAGGTCCCTGTAAATCTACTGTCCCTGCTTTCGCGAAAGGAAGAGCTTTGTACGAAAGGAACGTTTTATCATTATCGCCATTGATATTTAACAGCTTTTTATTTTTGTTACACGTGTTATAATAAAACAATTATCAAGGAAAATGTGTAAAATGTCAAAAAAGTTGTCTTTGTGCAAAAAAAGGAACTTATAAATTATAAAGAAAGCTCACTAAATTTAGGCGACGCAAGGAAGATTTGCCTATGAAATTAACGCTAAATGCCACTATCATCATTGCTGCATATCAGTTTTTTTGTGTTTTTTTTTGTTTTGTTTTTTTTATACATTCTGCAATAAAATAATAAGAAGATAAAGTGAAATACAATTTTACTATTAAGAAAATTTGGTCGAAATGGAGGACAGCAAATTTGACACTAGCCGCACTGACGAAAGGAAGATTTTCTGCTACGAAAGGAACGTTCATCGCTGCCTTACGGTTGTATAAAGTCAATTTAAAGTGAAGTGAACCTCATACAAAAACTATTATTTATTTCCTTTAACCGTTTAAAACTTAAAACATGCACAATTATAGTCAATGAGTTCAAAATTTTGAAATAAAATCTTCCTTTTGCGAAAGGAACGTTCCTTTAGCTATATAGACATACCTACGATAATATCTATCTGAATCTGAATAGTTTACTGGTGACACGCCAAAGGACATCTATCTATCATCTGATACTGAGTCGATCAATGTCTGATCATCACCTCAGGTGTGAGGTGGCTGGCTAAATTAAGAATTTAGTCAAGGGAAGAAAACATTTGGGGTGGGTCATTAAAACTATTTACAAGATATAGCAGTGATCTATAATACAAGTGATTGGAGTCTAGCCCTATTTAATAGAATATGACTGTCTTGCCACCTGGACTGGGCTGGACAGGTATTCCAATAATTGACTATGCAATTAAATAAGGCAATATATTCCAAACACTGCCTGTGTTTTACAAAATACTCCTACAAGCATACTGAACATAACTTAAAGAAATATAAGAAATATACCATTCTAAAGATGAACTGCCCCAGTGTTGTTTTATGTAAAATTCAAATATATTGAGTGAATACTTTTATATAAAAAGGCTGTTACAAAAGAGGTAAAAAAACTTCTGGAAGAAAACTATTTTTTCTTCATTTTTATACACATGGCTTAGGGGTATTTTTTTGGTGTATATATTCAAACTTGACATAAAACAACAGCCCAATATGTGTTCAAACAGATGATATGTTTTGCTTGAATGAAAATGCAATATTGAAGAAGGAGTAGTTCGTAGAAACTGACCACTATAAACACATATTTTCTTACTTATTCTCCATGTAAATACCTATTGGGCATATTCTGAAACCTGGCCTGACTCCAAGTCACGCATAAATTGGAACATGATAATAGCAGTACTGAAGTTTCATATCCCTGTAAATCTACTGTCCCTGGATATAGATAGAGGCATACTAAAACGCATGCCAGGGACTAATTTCCCTCCTGGCGCAACCCCTGGTGAGGTATTGTCAATTTGGCGTGTCACCAGTAAACCATTCAGATTCAGATTCAGATTCATGCCTCTGGGCCCGGTATGACTATTGATTGTTTGATTGATATTTATTCGGTAAGATAAACACATACATATATATAGATATCCGGTGCGCATGCGGTGTGCAGGAAGACTTTTCGCTGAAGAAAGAGAAAGAAACTGTGATTTATACAGCTCTGTCCAAACTTCAACAGCTCGATCCATCATTTTCCTATTCCTAAATTAATATTTAATTGACCCCAACCGTCTGATCATCCATCTACGATCTGATGTTGCCTGATCCCTGCATTTTCTGAGAGGCCGAACCTTACCTGACATTCGCCGCCATATTGTTTCGACCCGAAGGAGTGTAAACAACAACCCAGGGATATGGACTTGGGACAGTCATCACTGTATTTGTACTTTTTAGTGACTGTATTTGGGTTTTGCTTGTCAGATACAGACCCTGTAAATACAAATGATCAAAATCATCTGACCAGCTGTTTCACAAGGACTGTTGCTTTCCAAACTGAGGGTGTTCGAAGTTTGATAGTTGGAAGAAAGCTAAGGACTTTTTGTGTGTACCCTAACATCCGGAGGAGCAAAATGCATACTCTTACATACATTTATTTTCAGATCATCATGAATTCTGCCGACGTCGAGTCAAAGCCTGATCCCAGGAAGCCTAAGTATCCTTGCCAGATGTGTGAGAAGGCGGTGACCTGGAAGCAAAGCGGAGTTGCCTGCGACGATTGCCAACAGTGGTACCATGTTGACTGCATGCATATGTCCACTCCGGTGTACGAGTCCCTCAATAATTGGAAAGGTCTTCAGACCTTTCCACTGTATTGAGGTTAAATGCAGTAAATTTTGAGCTGGTTCTATTCATTTTACATCTAAATTGGCCATCGCTGACGTTTAACAAGGATCGATACAAGAAACCAGTCCAAATTCACTGTGCAGAATCCAATACGCAGCATTACATATCCTGCAAACAATGGAGATAAGACAGTTCAACAACAAGCCGCACCACCAACCCGTTTAGTGCTTACATTTCAGATAGATTCGGAGTGAGTTTGAAACAACGACAGTTTTAAAAAAAAAGTATCGGTTTTTAATCTGCTAAAATTAATTCTTAAAGTTTATGATCCAACCCAACTGCATGTTATCCTCGTGAGGATTTATTGCAGAATGAAAAATACAGAAGGGACAAAGATTTTTTTCTCTTTTTTCCTGATGATGGATCCATTGCTGAGTCGTGTTTTTATTGCGGTGATACGCACAGAAACAGTTTATACTTTTTGAAAACTCCTCCTAGAGTTTTCAGTATATCCTTTTAATACTCTGCAGTTATCTTTCAGACATACTGAACATGTCCATGAAGATTTTTCTTGGTGGAAAAAAATTGCAATTTTACAGCGTTTTGATCTTAGCTAATTTTCATTTACTTTACATATTGAACAATGGCATATAGTGTATTTTTTGTGAAATCAACTCCTCCTAGGGTTTACATTATATCCTTTAAATATTTGCAGTTATCTTTCAGACATATTGAAGATGTGCATGAAGATTTTAGACTTAGGTGAAAAAAATAATTTATAACAATTTTACAGCGTTTTTAAGCAGGCCAATTTTCGTTCACTTTACATATTGAACTATGGCATATCGTGTCTACTTTGTGAAATCAACTCCTCCTAGACTTTCAGTGTATCCTTTTAATACTTTGCTTTCAGCCATATTGCATGAAGATGTTTCTTGATGAAAAAAATATTTTGAACAATTTTACAATGTTTTAATCATAGCCAATTTTTCGTTCGCTTTACACATTAAATAAGAGATATAGTGAGATATAGTGCCTACATTGTGAAATCAACTCCTCCTAGAGTTTTCAGTGTATCATTTTAATTAATACTTTGCAATTATCTTTCAGACATATTGAAGATATGCATGAAGATTTTTCTTTAAGAAAAAAATCATTGCTAAGAAAATGGATAAACTGCAGCTCTATGAAGAAGTTTGACGCCGTTAAAATACTTTGTTCTAGCAAACAGGGTTAACAAGTTATCACCTTGCGGGCGATGTGCTGTAATACTTGCTTGCAGCCAATTTCTTGTTTTCTTGTTGCCTTTCGTTCCGGTTGAAACTGCCGGATGGATACCTTGTTGGGAAAGAGCTAGTCATTCTGCTCTGCGTATGTGTTGTCGGAAAAGTGTTTTGTTGCGATTTATGTATGTGCTTTCCCACCGGGTGTTTATGTTGGGACTTTAAATTTAATTGAATCGATTTCTGGTCCCTCTATTCTTACTTTATTAGTGAACCACCTCTATCAACTAGCAGTCGACCTTTCTATTGGATTCTTTTTAAAGAAGCCAACTTGTGTCTCTTGGCATTGTGATAGATGCGGGATGCCTAACTTCTCTACCAGCCTTTTTGAATCCTTCATCCTTGATTCTATTTACAACTCCTTCAGTGTTCTAGATTCGACTGACTCAAGTAGCGCCAGTAGTCCTGCCCCCCCCCCCCCCCCCATCAGAAAAACATGTCCGTGTAATGTGCGCCCCCTCAAACCCCACCTTTATATAGCAAAACTGGGGTATGCAGGGGTATACCTATTTTTTCTTATTTTTGCTCCAAAACATAGATTGTGTACCCACAATCTATGTTTGTACACAATCTATGTTTTGAGCAAAAATAAGAAAAATAGCAAAACTTTTCTACTAAAAATTTTCACTTTTTTACAACTCTAAACATCTCTGTATATTGCATGGGCATGTTTTCGTAATGATTATTTATTCTTCTCCGATTGCCCATTCTTCATCAAGCAAGCAACAGCTTTTACGTGCCAACATGAGGATCCTAAATGTGAACCTCCAGTCTGATAATAAAAAGAAGGAAGAGATTGGAAATCTGACTGACACAGCTGACCCATGTGTTCGCTTTCAGGACTTATACTGAGTTCTATATCATTAATATAACAAAGAAAGAGAAGAGGGCCCAATATACTTCCTTGAGGAACACCACAATTAAGTTACAAGTGAGGGATCAGACACAGTGTCATTCACCTGAACAATCTGATTTCGATGAGACAAATAAGACCTAAACCCTAAATCCACAGATTTGATACCCATAGCTTTTAACTTTTTGCACAATTTATCATGGTCGACCGTATCGAAAGCTTTCTGGAGGTCCAACATGAGCATCCCAGTGTATAAACCCTTTGAAGTTTGTGATTTTATATAGTCCGTCAAATAAGGCAAACATGAATACGTGGAGAAATTACTGCGAAAACCAGACTGGAAGTCGAACATAAAACTTTTTTCTTCACAAGATAATCTTGCAATTGTGCATAAACAGCTCTTTCCAAGATTTTAGATATTACCAACACACTTACTGGTCTATAGGTTCCGACTTCACACCTTTTGTTTTTCTTAAATAAAGGAACGACTCTTGCATTTTTTCAAATCATTTGGAACCAAATTCTGATCAATCGAAAGATTAATAATATGCAAAATAGGTTTTTTTGGGAACTGAAGCTGCATACTTTACAAATCTAGCAGGAATATTATCCGTTCCCCTTCTTTTAGAAGGGTTTAATTTGCACATCTCCTTATAAATGAAATCTTCACATACTGGGGCCAACATGAATTCATCAGATTCAACATTTTTGCCAGGCATAGAATTCCTGAAATCTTGAAGAATCTGAGTTGAAAATTGAAGTTAGGATCTATAGAATGGGGAATCAATGTATATATAAATAATCTAGGTCACATGACAAAGATGACCGCCATGCCCATATATAGGTAATTTATCGACCAAGTTTGAAGCAACAGTTGTGAAAAAGTAATTGAAACAATTTGTCACTTTTTTAGGGTCAAAGCAAGTTTCACCTTCAATTTCCAATACGAAATTGCTATTTTCTTTCTTTTTACTGCTACGTCCTAGTTTATTCAACTGATTCCAAAGTGTGTTTTTTTGTTCGAATTTCCGATATTTTCTTCAAATTTATTTGCAAAATAATCTCTTTTTGAAATCCTAGTTTTTCTCTGCACCATATTCCTAAGTTTACAATAATCCTTATACAAATCAGGATCGTCGAAGATCTGTTATGCAATAGGGTACATGATGCAGGAGAGACAGACAGACAGACAGACAGTATTATAGAGGACCGAAGAACTTACTAAATGTTATGAACCACTGCAGAAGCTGAGGGTGAGGTTAGGATCCTGTAAAACCGGTTTAAGCCCGCCAGTAACTTTGTCAGTCTTAAGCTTCACCTTAAGCTTAAAGCCGCACTCTTACAAAGAAATCAAGAAGACATTGTTTTGCACATAGCGAGATTTATGCGTGAAAACAGCAGCACGTACATGATGGACGCAAAAAACAATTCATAACATACTTGTACAAAACCAATAAACAATATATACCAAATCTACATACATATCACTTGCAAGTATAAAATTTCTTATTTAGATAAGTTTGATATATTATTACTTGTTAGACCGTACTGCTTTTTCGGGCTGCGAGCGGGCTACCCAACCCTACTCCTGTGGAGGGGGAGGTAGGTTTATCCAGGCTCAAGACCAGCAAGACCGTTCGCACCGACTTATATCTGCCTTCAAAACGCTTGTATATACACATAATACACATAAAACAAATTAATAGTGTATTATACAAAATTATTAGAAATATATTATATATGCATACAAGATCAAGCTACAAATTCTTAAGTCGGTGCTCCCGTCTTATGAGTGTTTTCTCACTCCATTTTTTAAATATTTTGCAAAATTAAAAAATTAACGAAAACCAACGTTGACAGTAGAGAATCTCGCGTAGAATTGCTTGACCAACGCCTTAAATCACTATTTATATCGTCTCTGCACGTTACATAGCTCTACTCACTAATCTCGCTAACCTGTTTGACCGGTTCTGTTAAGACATAAATTTCCCGCTATACGTCGTAACGCGGGAAATTATTAAGTCTTAAGCTTCACCTTAAGCTTAAAGCCGCACTCTTACAAAGAAAACAAGAAGACATTGTTTTGCACATAGCGAGATTTATGCGTAGAGCATCAAATGTTAGATGGTTGTTTCCGTGTTTTATTTATATATATATATATTTTTTTTTTTTTTTTTAATTTTGCAAAATCGTAATTTTTAATTCAGATCTGCTTCATTTATTTGTTTTCAAATTATAACTTCAGCTTCTTTGTAACTTTCAATCTCTTTTCCACCGAGTCATTAACATAGCCGTCCTTGGACGTGCTACACTTCCAACGCCCGTGTCTGAGCAAACACCTTTCATTTACGTCACCATCTTCCGCATTTGCCGCCATAGTTGCTCCACTAGCCCTTAAAGTATGTGTTCCGAGGTTTAAGTCTGGGGCTACTAATTTTAATTTTCCTACTATACATTCACGGGATCTTGTGTAACTTAACTTTTTGTCTGTGGCAAGCAATTTTGCCTTTCCTTTTGATCTATTTACTCGCCTAAAAAGGAATTTATTTTCTTGAACGTTTTGTTCTGTGACTTTCAAGTATTTCTGGAGCAAACTATAAGGACAAGCGGAAGATGTTCCTTTCGATATGACTACTTCTTTCCCAGACCTATAAACATCAGTTTTACTTTTTCTAATTTTCAGTGTGACATAGTCCTCCTCAAATGTGATATCATTGCATTTCAGTTCACTAATTTCACTGAACCTAAGAAAACCTGCGTAACCTAAAACAATCATGGTCAAATCCCTTAAATGCAAAATGTCATCTGTACTTTTGAACATATCACACAGATGCTTTAAATGTTCTGAGTTTATCGTGTCTTTCTTCTTAACAGGAACAGAATTCAACCTTTTGCCAGCTTCAAGTAAACTTTTTACCCAGTTATTTTGAGTCGGGTCGGGTAAATTGTTCATAGTGTGAAACCACTTTATGCCGTAAAATGCTGCCGATATGACATGAAACGATACTTTGGAATCTAACAAATGAGTTAGGTAAATTGCTACATGTATAGACTGAGCTGGCTTATATGGAAATCCCTTTAGGACACAGAACGATTTGAAGCGTTTATAATGACCAAAGTACTTGTTATTTGTAGATTCAGATTTTGAGTCCAACATGTAGTTTGCCATCTTGGTTGCTAAATCGACGTCCAAACATTCATCGCTCAACTGACTCTGGATTGTTGTCCTTAAACCAATACCTGAAATAATAACATAATAGTCAATATCGTCTGAGAAATACCTGAGCATCTCATCATGTACAAAATGTGCTCTATATGTAATCAAAATCTGACTCTTAAAGCTAACATTCTGAAACTCAAGGGCTTTCCAAAAATGCCATTATTGCCCCTTCCTTTCTGAATAACATTGTCTGTGGGCAACAATACAAAGTCTGTAATGAACCGTTTGATTGTGCCATCGCTCGCGAATAATTCCGGCCAATATGGAGCCGACTTCCACACGGGAATTACGATAGTACCGCTTGCTTTCTCAAGCTCGATTTTCCTGAGGCATTTTAAAATGTGAACAGGAGGAGGCACAATCCAATTGATCTCACCTGACCAGTTCTGGTGTAGACTATTGACAGCTTCGGTTCCTGGTACCCAAAACCTCGAATTAAACCTCCTACATTTTGTATTATACGTACATGCAAAGCGATCAATAGTGTGTGGACCCCATTTTAAGTTCAACTCTGAAAACACATGATCACTTACAGACCAATCGTCGCAATCGCCATATCTGCTTAGATCATCTGCATTTTGGTTCTGATCTCTTGGTATCCATTCGAGACTCATTTTAATACCATTACGCTCACAGACGTCATTTACGTCACACGCAATACACTGCAAATCATTTTTGGTACTGCCTATTTGTAACACGGACGTGACATTCTTATTATCGGTGAATACCTTTATATTTCTATGCTGTAATAGTTCAATATTGCTGTTTATTAGACGCCTTACCGTTTCAGTTTCTCTCCAAGTAGAACTTCTCACTTTTTCTACGTCGTCCCAGTCACCGAAAATTACTCCATGAAACCCTTTATACTCACATTTTCTTTTGTGTAATCTTGCCTTACTGACATTGACATTTACCGACTGAAAACTGCCAATCGGTAATTCAAGACGCCTACCGCAGTCTACTTTTTCCGCATTAGCTAGATCCAAATCTGCGGGATTAACAAAAGCGTCTGCGATCATAAGCTGTGAGTTTGATTTTTGCTTACTATTATCTGACTCCAAGGTCCTTCCTTCCTCAGGAAATACATCTGCACCCACTTCCAGGGGCAACCCCGTACCTTTTACCATGCCCTCATCCGGGGGCCTATAAGTACCTTCTTCTGACTTTCTATTCTCATTGCCCTCTTCCAGGCTATTTTCATTTACTTCTATATAACCTCCATACCCTTTGCTACTAGCATCAGCAAAAAGAGAAACCTCATAAAAGGTTTTCCTGTCCAAACTTTTCCCAGAATCGTTTAGGTTTCTAGCATTTTCCTTCCAAAATTGCAATTCAGACCGTGCCTCTTCCGTAACGATTACAGGAGCATTCCAACTTGCTCTTGATAGTACACACCTGTACATTTGACGAGTCATTAACCGAACCTTCTTTCCTACTACATTTTGTAATGAAATAACTTGGCCAATTACTGACGCCAGTGCTCTTACTTGCACTAAACTGTACTGATCATGGTCTATTTGCGACAAAAGCGCTTCTATCGCCGCTTCCAGGCGCTTGATTCTTTCCTCTGTTATAAACAACTTACCAGCAATCATGTCTAAACAGTGTCCCAACCATGTTACCTTCTGCTCTGGATTCCAATGACACTTTTCATCGGCAAGCAAAAACCCTAGACTTATCAAAGTCTCTCGTGCAATGTTGCTGGTTAATAGTGCTTTTTCATACATCTTGCTACCACCTATTCCGTCATCGAGAAACATGATTATTTTGTGTCCATTTGCTCTCCAATATTGTACTACCACTCTCAAAACTTTCGAAAATATATGACCAGCTGTAGACAAACCAAATGGTAAACAATTGAAGACATAATATCTCACCTTTCCGCCAACAGTAATTGAGAAACCGAGCAAAGTCCTTGAACTACTGTTTATACAGATACTATGGTATGCACTTTTGAGATCATACGTGAAAAGAAATGACCCAGGTTCAAACATGTCTTCTGCGACCTTTATATCTTCATACTTATATTTGAAAGTATGCATGAATTGATTGATATGTCTGCAATCAAGTACCAGACGCGGCTTACCTTTTCTACTATAAGCGACTGTCAGTGGATTGACCACGTTTGGAACTTCTTCTACGTGAGTGACTACACCGCTTTTTTCCAGCCTATCCACCTCTTCTTGCACAAAAGACATATTATCCCTTGCTGACTTATTATTGTTTAAAACCACATGCGGAGGACTTTCTTTTAGTGGTAATCTATACCCCTCTTTTACAACCTTTAATATATATAAATCATCTGTGACTGCTTTCCATTTTTCATAAAATTTTTCTAACCTACCTGCTATTGAAACGCTGCATTGCTCTTCCAGACTATCGTCACAGTGTATTGATTTTAGTATACAAGTATTTCCTTCTTGGTTCTCATTACAAGCATTTTGATTTGTACGCGTTTTTTCTAACACAGATAAACTATATAAGCTACTTATCTTATTATTGCTATTGGCGGCTGCCTTCAATGAAGGGCACTCGAATTTCCAATGCCCCGGCATGGAACACGAAAAGCATAGCCCCGGCCTCTTATTCTGTTGTGATACCATCTGCGTTCCGTCCCCCTGGTTGCTATCTACCGCTCGCCTGAAGCCCCGTCGATATGGATGACCACGCCATCTGCCTCGCCTTCCGCCTCTGTCGAAACGACTCTTTCTAGACGCTCTAGCCTCTGCCCTGTATATGCGCTTCTCGTCCTCGCTGTCACTCGCTATCGGGTTTGTCTCGTACTCGGCAACCGTTCTCCACCCATGCTCCGATTGATCGGCCAGTTTGATCACCTTTTGTCTGTGCCTTAGCAACTCTTTTGCTGAAAATATACAAAATACAATATATGCAAACCGTCTAATGAACGGCTCCAATTGCTAAACCTGTGATTATCGTAAATGACAACCAAATTACGCTTATACGAGCATTATCCGTCATTCTAAAACACTTGAATACTTCTTTATTACCAACATCGTCTCATTATCATTATCTCCACCGTCTTTATTATCATTATATTACATTCACAGTTTTATACGTGTTGCTGTATTATGCAACCGCAGTGAAAAACAATGCATGTTTACAAAATTATGCCAGTAACACGTGTCATATAGTCGTGCGCAGATTTCAAATCGCAATTGTTAAACTGCACGTGCCACGTTTGCAAAAATACGTTACCTGAATACATTACCGAAACTGGCTCCCAAATAGCCTCGCTTGCGTCTCTCCAGCTATATAGAAATTACATGTTATATCAAAACATTTTTTTTTTTTTTTTTTTTTTTTTTACAATTAAATATAAAACAGTCTGCTCATTTTGATTTATTCGTACATTTACTTATTTTTATATTTTATTTTAATATTTTCTTATAATTATTACGAAAATAACAAGCTAAACCACTATACCACTGCAGCACCTAGGCGTCATATTTACGTGACTTATTTGCATAAAACGAAAACTTGGACAACTGTATAAAACAGCTAAAACGTCGCGTCGAAATCTATTCAGATATTATTTGCACTTACCTTCGACTATTTTCTCCTTTGTTTTCTCGGCAGTTGACGTCTCAATGCACTTTTCTGCTTCTTCGAGCCTATGCATAACCTTTGCATTTAGCTTAAACTGCTCTTCGTTGCTTCTCTTTTTGAACTTTGGCATCTCTCCAGTCGCGACTATGCCACTAATTTTTAAAAGTTGCTCTTCGTTAGAAGAAGAATTTTGAGCACTTAGCTTATTTATAAGGCTGTTCATCTCCGTCAAAAGCTGCCTCTGGTTTTCCTCCATAAGCTCCTTCACTCTTGCAGATACCCTCTCGTCTACTTCGTGTGCGTCCATCATGTTGAAGAAAATTAACGAAAACCAACGTTGACAGTAGAGAATCTCGCGTAGAATTGCTTGACCAACGCCTTAAATCACTATTTATATCGTCTCTGCACGTGACATAGCTCTACTCACTAATCTCGCTAACCTGTTTGACCGGTTCTGTTAAGACATAAATTTCCCGCTATACGTCGTAACGCGGGAAATTATTAATGTGTTACTGGTCGTTCCAAGGCGATACTTCTGTGGTGGTTCTTTGAAATATGAAAGCTCTGGGCCTTGTGGTTTCGGAGAAGATTTTTTTTATGTTTTTCCCATGACACCCCCGGGGCGGGGCCCCTATGGACCCCAGGGGCATGGTTGACAGGATCTATAAAGAGGACCACTATACATTGCTACACACAAAATATGAAAGCTCTTGGCCTTGTGGTTTTGGAGAAGAAGATTTTTTATGGTTTTCTATTTTAAGTCTATGGGAGCTATCTGTTGCCATGGAAACCAGAGTTCTGATCCGACCTGGCCCAAAACCTAACACAACCTTTCCCACTCCTCAGTGATGCTTTAGATAAAATTTGATCATGATTGGTCTTGTTGTCTTAGAGACATTCAAGTTTGAAAATGTGGACGCACGGACGGACGGACGCCGGCTCGATTACTATACTATAAGCTCACCTTGTGAGCATTCGGCTCAGGTGAGCTAAAATGTGGTTTTCATTGGACGGTATAAAGAGAGTAGTTTCAATTTATAGTATACACATGTAGATATGTTTAACTGATTGCAGCCATGTGTAGAAAGAAGCCTCGTCTGTGGCTACACAAGCCAAAAAGGAAACAGATGCCTTTAGCTTCAGTACCTAATTTCAACAGGGCGCCCGCTAAAAGTGTGCAGGATCCCCCGGATGTACACCAAGAAAATCCACAACGCACTTGCTCACACCAAAATCTTTCATATCTTATTCCATTCTTTCAGCTTGTCAAGCAGACCAAATATCAGAGACTTGGCTTTTCTTTTGTGGCTTGAAACAGTGCGCTGGTTTTCTTGTATTACATTATCGGAGATGTGGTACTGGAATGAGACCAAAATATTTTGGTGAGCAGGATAAAGACTTTTCCAAGGAAAATTTCTAACATATGTCTAAACCATGTTTGAACAATAATTTACTTTGAGAATAACACTTATGAGTCTTACGGCCATATTTTAAATTTTCCCTCGCGAGAAACTCTTTGGTCTTAGCCCCTACGTTGTTTCCAGTTCCTTATGTTACGTCTACACTGGACCACGTTCTCACTACGTCCTTACCACGTCCTAAAAATTCAAGAACGTGGCGAGGACGGGGTCAAAATGAAACAATTTCGGATTTCTAAGTTCCCACTACGTCCTTACTACGTCCCCGCCACGTTCTTATTACGTCCGCACCACGTCCTTCACGTTTCCACTACGTCCTCAATACGCGCTCACCAAGTTCATCCCGTTTCCACTACGTCCTTGCTATGTCCTCACAAAGACCAAGCAGTTCATACCACGCGTGAACTACGTTTCCAGTACGTTCTAACTGTAAATATATTAATCAGTCGTGTATTAAGAGTCAGATAAGTTGCGAAACAGCTTGAAATTGCAGTAAGAAAATGACGGGCGGACAACATTTCCGGTGGTATTCGCATGAAATTGAAGAATGCCTCTATCCTCAACTCCGCTAGTAGTCGGTCGTAATGCCCATACTGAAGCCTCCTTTCAGCTGATAGCCAAGGGCGCACCCAACACTATTCTTCCTCCTGTGAAAGAGCACAAGTGCAGCCTGTGCACCGAGTAAGGCATGATGTCCTTGAAGGAGAGCAAGTTACAAGAGTACTTCTCCGTTCATGTTTCGATTTCGATATGATTTAAATAAAAGCGAAAGCAATTGCTTGAGGGTACGGGACAATTAAAACAAAATTAATAAAACGTGGAGGACGTAGTTCGAACCTGGTGTGAACGTGATAAGAACCTACTAAGGACGTGTTAGGAACCGCTAGGACGTGATAAGAACGCAGTGCAGTCTTCTAGGACGCGGTAAGGACGTACAAGAAGCGTGGTGTGGTCTTGTCGAGAACTTGATGGACGTAGCGAGGACGTGGCGAGGGCGTAGTAGAAGCGTAGCGAGGTCTTGATGGTCTGCAACAAATTTGCATCGCGTCCACGAAGATCGCACTACGTTTGCGCCATGTTCTTTCTACGTCCTACAAGTTCCTACTACGTCCTTACCACGTCCTTACTACGTCCTTACTGCGTTCTAATTCCACCCCGTCCTCGCCACGTTTCTTTTGAGCATGTTCAAAATTTGACCAAGACCTCCGCGTCCATCAAGACCTCACTACGTCCTTACTACGTTCCTACCACGTCCTACAAGACCGTACCACGTCCTCACTACGTCCTTAATTTGTTTAGGACGTAGTAAGGACGTAGTGAGAACGTGGCCCGGTGTAGACGTAACATTAGCCAATAGCGTTGTAATGAAACTCCAAGTATAGTCACACGCTGGGGGCCCTTCAAGTTCATATTTTTTCATGAATCGTGCTCAAAGACGTCCGATTTATCATTTGCATATGTATAAACTACAAGACAGCGTACGATATCATAGAAAACGGTATTTTATGAAAAATCATGAGATTTCGTGGAACAGTGTCTCCACGTGCACTTTGTCGAGGTTACACCTTTGCTGGCTGCAGCTGCAGACATCGGACCATCGAACGTACGTTTGTGACTCATTTGTGGGTCCCGCGTCGCCAAGCCAGTAGCTGTAATTATTGATAACCGGAAAATGAAACTGTAAAACAACAACAAACCTGCACATGTGTCTCACTATCCGCCATTTTCTTTCTTAGCCATAGCTAAATTTAGAATTTAGTCAAGGGAAAAGAAAACATTTGGGGTGGGCCATTAAAACTATTTACAAGATATAGATGAGAGGCATACTAAAACGCATGCCTCTGGACCAATGATTTAAATAGAAGCCTTAAATTCCTCAATGGTCTTGGATAGGACCACCGAAGAAGGGAGATTGTTCCAAACCGGAATAGTTCTGGGGAAAAAGGAATTTTTCAGGGCATCACTATAGGCAAATGGTCTTGTGTATTGTGATTCATGTGATGCCCGAGTACGCCTTAGGTTGGGTGCCGGGGTCAGGTATTTGTCTTTATCAAGAGACACTGTACCGGAGTGTATCTTGTAGAAGAAGGTTAAGGAGGACCGCTCTCTGCGGGACTGCAGGGATGGCCACTCAAGCTCGTCAAGCATTTCACCGACGCTACTGGTGTTCCTCCATCGCCTGCAGGTCCACCGGGCAGCAGTCCTCTGCACCTTCTCCACTTTCTCAGTCTGAGTTTCATTATAGGAATGCCAAATAGAAGCTGCATACTCAAGTTGAGGCCGAACCAATGTTTTGTATGCAACTTCCTTAGTATGCCTAGGTGCCAGTGCCAAATTGCGCCGAAGAAAGCCCAAAGTCTTAGTTGCCTTGCATGTAATTTCAGAAATATGTTGACCCCAATCAAGATCATCTGTGATAGTTAAACCTAGGTATTTAGCGGACTGAACCTGTTCTAATGTTTGCTGATGCAGTGTGTAATTGAATTCTATATGCCTGCTTGGATGTAGCCGCGTCACCCTCATTGAATGAAATTTGCTAACATTGAATTTCATTTGCCAATCCATTTCCCATTTGGCCAAGCTATTCAGGTCATCTTGTAAAATTTGACAATCCAATGGTGACTTGACATTCCTGTATAAAACACAATCGTCTGCAAATAGCCGAACAGATGACTTGATATTGTCAGGAAGATCATTAATGAAAATAAGAAATAAGACCGGTCCTAAGACCGATCCTTGTGGGACACCAGAAAGAACCGGGACTGGGTCTGAGGCACGGCCATCTACATGTAATACCACTTTTTGAGAGCGCTCAGAGAGCCACGAGTCGATCCACTTATGTGTAGATCCTCTAATCCCGTAGAAGTCAAGTTTGTATAATAACCTTTTATGTGGGACCTTGTCAAAGGCCTTAGCGAAATCCATGACAATCACGTCCGTTTGCCTGTGGCCACGACTCACAGTGTCAGTAGAGGAATTAAATAAGCTTTAATCTTCCATTCTATCCCCTGGTGTGGTATTGTCAGTTTGACGTTTCACCAGTAAACTATTCTGATTCTGGTCCTAATTTGTATTGCATGTAAATCTTCCATTCTATCCTAATTTGTATTGCATGTAAATGTATGATTTATATATGTATGTGATTTATTTGAATAAATATGTCTATTTAACTAAACCGTTTCGCAACATTTCATTTTGCCGGTAATACCGGATAATAGCAAACACACAAGTGTTTGCTTTAAGATAATACATGTGTACACATAAGAACAAGAACAACAACAACAACAACAATTGCTGATCGCTTAAACCGGAAGGTAAATTCTGTGTACGGGCATTTTCGTCGATAATTCAGATGTCGGGAAATTTGTTCTTTATTTTTCTTCTCTTGACTATACATTTTTCTTTGTGAAACGTACTTCCATCGGTCCTATTTCAGATCAAAGGACCTCTGACGGTGGTAATGGGAGCCATAATGTATAGCTGCCTCAGATTTTGATAAAAATAAATGTTGGTCAAATGCTTCTGTTTTTGTATACATGTTTGCTGGTAGTCCATAGTTTATGATATTGGATTGAGGTTCTTGTTTCTAAAGAAGTACTGCTTTATTTTTGGGTTAAAATGGGCATATTTTGTATTAAACATAGAAAAATAGAAAAGTATTTATTTAACATTGTTCCCCCCCCGAGTCCCAAGAAATCCCTTTGCATATGAATGTATTGTCATATTATACATAATATATGTGAATGGCGTTCTGGGACTCGGAGGGGGGGGGGGGGAACAGTACCCTACAGCCCAAAATCTTATCTCAGTACTAGAGCCCAAGTATGTGAAAGTGTTTTTAACTTAAAATTAAAAAGAAAACAAAACAGCAGTTAAGTTGTATGCCATATATAAAGTACAAAAAATGGATATATACATTTGTTTCCAAAATTAACCCCAATCTGTTTGATTTATATCCACTTTTTATGTTCCATTCCCCAGAAAATGAGGGTACTGTATATTCTGTGGAACAAACTTTTGTTATCATTCTATACTAATATTGTCCACTTGTTTACATGGCCAATAACCTCTTGCACCACAAACAGTAACATTGTTGGACTGTTTTCTTATTTTTTTTAAATGTATTAACTTCCAAATCAACAACTTTTCAGTCAGGTCGGTACGATGCCACCACTGTCTAGGTATTAGCCAGTACCATGGGAACGTAAAATGTCTTTGTCACTGGTACAATACAGCGACGTTAAGTTTCAAATCACCAACTTTAAGGGTGTTCACTCAATTTTCCATTCATTCTCAAAAAACTACATTTGCTTATTATATCACGTTAGGCATCAAAACAAGAATCTTTAACGAAAGTGAATCTAAATAGAAGCCCTGGGTTTGATCCAATCGTGGGGAGCCGTGCTGTGCCTGAGACAAACTACACCCCCACCCCTAGAGTACTTGGTACAAAAAGTAATACGTGGCTCAATCACAAAATGATTGAAAAACTGTTCCTATTAAAGGATGCTCGGCCACAATCTAATCGAATCAAAAATAACTTATATGATTATAATCACTTCGACACAACCATTGTTTGTGGGTGTGCCTGGAGTTTTTTTCTCTGGGTTCTCATGTTTTCGTCCACCTACTGATTGGTCAATCTCATACAAGCTGAAATAATCTTGAAAGGGACATTAAAGCGAATCAGAAAAATAAATACATTGGAGGCCGTGTTGTAACAGGTTTATAATAAATATTCATGCAAGGTTGCTCAGTGTGACCAAGTTTTGTCACAATGGGCCGTGTCTGGAGAAAATGTTTTTGGTTAAAATCGAACTCTTATCAAGCTGTGCAAGACATAGAAGATGGATTGAAGTTTTGTTCATTAATGACAAAAATCTGAGTAGCTGGCTGGTCATCGCTGATTTGGGTATAAAGTTTTGCATATAACAGATAGCAGGTTTTCATACGAGTTAACAGTGCCTTGTATAATGTTTGGTAGTACTTAGACAATAATACAGGTAACTGCTAAAGGTTTGTACCCTAAATGTTGACGTCGTAATATTTCAATTTTATTTCAATGGCATTATGCGTGTTTATCGCACTTTACACAGTGTTGCATGCACAAAATATGATACAATAGTGGAATTAAAGGACTACAAGCAAGGAAAAGCGAAAAATTAAACTTTTCTCACATATGAAATTTTGACCCCCACCCCCGCTAAAATCGCCTTTTTTACACTGTTTGGAGGAAACAGTCAAAACTTTTAATAGTTATAGGTTCAGAATATATTGGGCTTTTGCCCTAATCATGAAATACCACCACCAGAACCTTTGAGACATTGTTATGGTACTTTGAAAACGAGGCATAAAACCCCCAAGAACGTCACAGATTCTTTGTTTACAAAACTGTGAAAAAATATTAAAAGCAAACTTTACAAGTATTAGCTTTTTCAAAAAGCTTGCGGGCGTTTAGCCCTAGTTATAGGATGAAAGCTGACCCTATTCAACATATGTGCTTTAATTCCTGGTTCCTGGTGTGCAGAAAAAAAAATGGAAAGTCAAATATTAGAACAAGTCAAATTCTCAGAATTGTAGATTATACACATAGACATTTGGCCCAAATTCCCGCACTTAGAAAATGAATTGCTGGGTTTTAACTTTTTATAGGTTTCTGACAATTGTGACAAATTATGGCATGCCAAAAACACGCACAACATCAAATTACCTTAAACAATACCAGACCGAGTTGACCCGGCCAAGTAGACACAGGACCGAGTTGACTCAGGAGCCGAGTTGGTATCAGGCCGAGTTGACCCGCTTCCGCTAACTTCATCTTCGCAGCATAGATTAGACATTACTATGCTTCGCTTTTAATATCATCAGAAAAACTCCAAATAAATAAGTATCATTTTATCAAAATATATTGGGCTTCAAGATAGCAATGGTTTTCTGACCATTCAAAATAAAACTTTTAAATGGCCTTTTTTAAATCAAAACAGTAATTTTGGATTATTTTTTTATTATCTTTCACAATAATAATGTTAACACATGGAATCAATTGCCATTATGTTCAATTCTTGGAACAGCTGATTTGGTTCCCCACTCATTATTCGCCATCTGTGGACTTGTGGATGAACACGCGGAAACAATGATGGGTTCGATCTAATTCCGAAATAATTCGTTCACGATCTTATTTTTTTTCTTAGCTTGTATCATTATGGTTGGTTCCCTACTCGTTTTTCGCCAGGTACTGACTTATGATGGTGCGGGAGCAACAGTGGGATCGGTCTAATTGCCGTCATTTCCGGATTGATGTGTGTTTGCATCAACGCCCGCAACAAATTCAGACGACGATCTCTGGTCTCTAGGTATTAATACTTTGGACTCTCTTCCTGGTCAGTTTGCAGACATTCATTCCCCGGATAAGCTCAGTGATCATGACATTGTTTCCGGCACTTTGAAAATTGCTATCCCCCCAATAAAGAAACCTAGGAGAAAAGTGTATCGTTATCAGAAAGGTAATTATGAATCTATGAGAGCAGAAACACTTAAATTTGCAAAGGAAAGATACTTCAACGGTTACTCAGATACTCGGTCGGTCCAGGAAAATTTCAATCTCATTACATCGTTTATTCAGGAATCGGCAGATAAACATATCCCCTCAAAAGCTAGTCGCTCAGTTTCCTCTGTCCCTTGGATAACACCTGAAATAAGGAGGAAGATTCGCAGAAAAAATGCAACTCATGCAAAGGCTAAAAAGACTGGTAGTGCAAAAATTAGATCTAAATTTGAATCTTTACGGAGAGAGATCAAAGCTGATATCAGGAAGCAGCATGATCTTTACGTGAACAACTTGGTAGGAGATGTTAAGGCTAATCCTAGAGATTTTTACAGGTACATAAACAGTCAGAAAAAAGATACCCAAGGTATTCCCCCGTTGAAAAAGAGAAATGGAAGCGGAATTGCACAATCCGAATTTGAGAAGGCGGAAGAATTTAATGGTCAGTTCTCGGATGTTTTCACTAAAAGTGAATACAAACAGGTCCCTCTTATGGATAGATCTGCCCCATTCATGCATGATATTGTGGTCACAAAGGAAGGGGTGACCAAACTTCTCAAAGGTCTAAACCCGTCTAAAGCCTTAGGGCCTGATGAGCTTCATCCCAGAGTCCTAAAGGAACTGGCTGTGGAATTAGGGCCGGTATTCGCCCATCTCTTCCAACAGTCAATTGATACAGGTGAAATTCCTAAAGAATGGTCTCTTGCTAATATTTGCCCCCTGTTTAAGAAGGGCGACAGGTCACTTGCCCGCAATTACCGCCCTGTTTCTTTGACATGCATTCCTTGTAAGCTTCTTGAACATATTGTATGCTCAAATATTATGGCCCATCTTGATGAACATGAACTCTTGTCGGACAGGCAACACGCATTTAGGAAATGGCATAGCTGTGAAACTCAGTTGACTACAGTGATAAATGACTGGGCCAAAATCTTAGACAAAAAAGGCCAGGTCGACACTTTTATACTCGATTTTGAAAAGGCTTTTGATACTCCTCCCCATGAACTCCTTAAAAGCAAATTGTTTAGCTATGGAATAGGTGGAACAACACTGAATTGGATAAATGCTTTCCTTTGTTTCCGACAACAAAGGGTAGTGGTTAATGGTATTAAATCGGATTGGGCTCCAGTTGTCTCGGGTGTCCCTCAGGGCACCGTTCTCGGCCCCTTGCTGTTTTCCTTGTATATAAATGACATCTCAGCAGACATTGAGTCTGAATTAAGACTCTTTGCTGATGATTGTGTTTGCTATCGTGAAATCAAGAATGAAGAGGATACATTGAAACTTCAGAGAGACATTGATCGTTTAGGCAGTTGGGCTAGGAAATGGGGAATGAGATTTCAACCCGTCAAATGCAACATGATGCAGCTGACAAATAAACGGTCTAGTAAGATACAGGCTAACTACACCCTTGAGGGCACTGTACTGGAAAACGTTGAAAGCATAAAATACCTTGGTGTAACTATCACAAATGATTTGAAATGGAATACTCATATTTCCAATGTCTGTACAAAGGCTAACAGAACTCTCGGATTCTTAAGGAGAAATTTGTATTCTTGTCCCCCAGATGTGAAAGAAGCAGCTTATAAAGGACTGGTGCGGCCGGTCTTGGAATATGGAAGCTCAGTTTGGGACCCTCACACTCATGGCCTCCAGGAAGAACTGGAAAAGGTACAAAATCGTGCGGCAAGGTTTGTGACGGGAAATTATGTTTTTGAAACTGGGAGCATGACTGGCATTTTAGGTCAACTGAAATGGGAATCTCTTAAGAAAAGGAGGAAGGATAGTAGACTTATATTGCTATACAAAGGTCTAAAGGGTAAAGCCAGAATACCCACAGATGACCTTATCCCAAAGAATAGGCGTTGTAGAAATCAACACTCTTTGGCTTTTCAGATACCTTCAGCTAGCAAAGAAGCGTACAAAAGTAGTTTCTTTCCACAGACTATCAGGGACTGGAATGACCTCCCTGATTCACTTATCTCCTCTGCTGAAATGTCTGATGCCTGTGTGTCCAAGTTCGCTACACTCGTGTGTTCAAGGGACTAATTTCTCCCCCATCCGAACCCCCTGGTGAAATAATGTCATTTGGCGTGTCACCAGTAAACTGTTCAGATTCAGATTCAGGTAACACGGTTTACTGGAGTTTTTTTCCAGTAAACCGAGCCACAAAAGGACGTTTCGGGCGCGAATAGTTTCTCTCCCAAACATTTGTAACTGGTCGTTTCGGCCCCATTAGTATCGACATGTCAGATACTCAACGTGTCGTTTCGGTCCCAACAGTCGTTTCGGCTTTTAGTCGGAGACCCTTCACTAGGAAACACCAAACACTCTTGTTTGGGTTTTTCAGCCAAATTATTCTCCCACTGGACAGCTGGATAGACACTGAGTCTGAATGGTTTACTGGTGTCACACCAAATTGACAATACTTCACTTGACAATGACGGTAACGATTAAACAAGTTGGCTTCTTTAAAAAGAAACCAATGAAAAGGTCAGCAGCCGTTTGTTATAAGAGATTTGCTCTAGATTTCAGTGTTGTTGATTCTCTGGTTTGTCATTAATTTCGATTCTCATACGTTTCAGTTTCGTTTCCTATACATGAATGTCGTTTCTTGTTATGAACGCTTGACCAGTGTGTGTATCTGTCACTCAATGCATTGACCAAAATTTCTGATGTTATGGAACCAAAGCCAATACTAAAGGGAACACGATTACAATCAATATGTCGATGTGTAGCAAACCATTTTGCAGTGCAGTCAATTTGTGACAGAGTTCTGAATTTTGACCTGCAGCCACACTACCAGAAACAGTCCCATGGGACCGATGTGATAGACTAAAAGTCAGCCATATAGAGTTCCTATAGTTTCTGTACCCCTCGTCAGGGTATCTACGATCTAAACCTAGATACGCTATGATAAGTAGTCACCACGATCGAGACTGCTTGCTAGATTTTACCGCTATTTGACGGGGAGTGTCAAAAATGGATAAATTTAATTGATTGTGGTTAACTGTCTAGTCAGTATAGACGGGTTCACTAGTTTTCATTAAGCACTTTATGTGACAAAACGCGTAATTGAGAGAGAGCAGTCGATCATGGGTAGAATTTTCTTCATATTCAAAGTAAACACTGTGGAAAAGGTCCTGAGGGACCTTTTCCAATTAAGTTAATCAACAAAAGTTTCTAGCAAAAGGTTTAGCGTGTGTGTTTGCGGCTAAGGCAGTGTGCCTTTTATGGCTGAGGCTATCCGCACGACGGTCGTGCCGATAAGCGGCGTTATCCACACGACGGTCGTGCCGATAAGCGGCGTTATGTTTAGAAATTGATACATCGTGCGGATAGCCAATGCTACAGGTATTGGCTATCGGCACGACGGGAGTATAATGATTTTCTAACAAGCTTACGTATGCATTAAATTTTTAATTTGTCATTAAAATAAATTAATTATGTGTTTAGCTATCGAAATACATTCAAAATTAACAATTTTGTTAATTATGAATAAGAAAACTAGTTTGACTTAATTATTCCAGCAGATGTAAACTGAATCAAAGTAGATTTGGAACAGCGGATAAAAATATAATCATTGCATTTTTTTAATTGTGTTACTGAAATGTTTCCATACACCATTGTTAAAATCAAAGGTTGTTTATTCCTTTGGATTACCATATTATTATTTAGGTAACGAAAATTACCTTATTACTTTCTCATTTACGCATACGCATGACTGATTTTACAGGTAAATTTACAGGTAAGCCAATTTCAGCAAAATAACAATTTTGTTAATTTAAAAGTAAAAAATCCTGCATGTGTAATATTCTGTGTAACGAACAGCCGAGCCAAGCCACAGAAACCCCGTCGGTGGAAAAGCATGCTCATCCATCAAGGGTGGTTTACTGCGCTATACACCTAACACTTACTCTAATCACAAAGTTTCGAGTTTCTAATTTGCATATTACTACCCGCTAATACGTTGCACCAACGTATTCTACAAGGGAGACTATCCCGTTACATTACTTCCCCCTCCGAGAAGACTCGCCCCGAGTCTTGGCCTGGGGACTACATGGGTGAGGCAACTCCGTTCTGGCAGTTGTCATCATCCCACCGCTGCCACCAAATGTAACGAACAGCCGAGCCAAGCCACAGAAACCCCGTCGGTGGAAAAGCATGCTCATCCACCAAGGGTGGTTAACTGCGCTATACACCTAACACTTACTCTAATCACAAAGTTTCGAGTTTCTAATTTGCATATTACTACCCGCTAATACGTTGCACCAACGTATTCTACAAGGGAGACTATCCCGTTACATCTGTTTTCGATTTGAAGCCAGTGTAATATATTTTTCAACTTAAAATGTATCAATTTCTAAACACATTTAACATTTGGATACTCGATTTCCCTGTCGTGCGGATAACGCCGATTATCCGCACGACGGTCGTGCCGATAAGCGGCGTTATCGGCACGACCGTCGTGCGGATAGCCAGTGCCGCCTTTTCTTTCTTTTCTTTTGGAACGTCTTATCCTCCAACCGCTGGGAGCACCCACATTACGTGGTACAAATGTCTCTGAGGTATCTGCATATTATTAAGGAATACCCTCCACCATCGGAATATGTACATACATAAATGCAGCATTGACATTTCTTGATGTTAGTGGCATTATATTTTCAAATATCTCTTAAATCTTCACCCCTCATTTAATTTCTTAAGTCTCTCCGAGTGCACAGCAAAACACAAATTTCTTGTGAGCCTCTCAACAGTAGAAAGATCGATTCCCCTCACAGTTTGAAGTTCTGTTATCTGACCACAGTCTATTATGAGTTTTGTTAAGCTAGTCTTAGTAGGAAAAACAGTTCTCCAGAAGTCTGGATCAGTTTTACTTATTATGTAGTCCCTTAGCACCCTATAAGGTTCTTTCCTTACTGAGTGTAATACAGAGCATCGTAGTAGCATGTGAACAATATCTTCATCCTCAATGAAACATAATGGACAGGTAGAGTTCACCTGGTACTGATTAAACTTGGAACGGATTGTTTGCACTATATATGTCCCTGTCAAAATTCGGCATTTCACAATACCACGACGAACATCTAATCTAGTAGATTGAACAGTGTCCCAAACTGGGTGGGTTTGACCAATCCGAAGACCTGTAGTATTACAGTACTGTAAGGTTGACTTTTCACCTGCTTCTTGGCGAAGTCTCTCTGTCCAGTATTTTCTGACAGCATTCTTGGTCTTTATTTTCCACTGATCTTTGGAAATGTCCAGTTCACATATAGAGTCAATATCTGGAAGCTCATATTTGGTCAAGATATGCTTTACTCTTGTGAAGAAGCTTCTACTTTCAGTGTCATAAGATAAGGATTGTCTCTTTGCAAGAAGAACAAATTTTGTATTGCCTGACTTAAGACATGAAAACAACAAACTTAAATGTCTCTTATCTAGTTCCGCCTCCATTGGTAATGCTCCTAATAGAAGAAGGACGGCAGCATATGAAGTTCTACTAGGTAGAGTTTGTAATTTTCTTAATGTATCCACATGAAAGTCATTTAGGAGTTTAAAATGCTTTTTAAGTAAAAATATTGACTCTAGACCAAATAACAACCTTGGCATAACATAACATTGATACATCTTATATGAAACTTTTGGATTGAGCCCATTTGAGCCATGCATACCAGACTTAATTAAAGAATACAGTGTACGTCTAGCTAGACTAATCCTATCAATAACATTGACTTGACCTTCAGATGAGCCACCACGTACAAGCCCTAAATGCTCTGAATTTTCTTTTACAGTCATAGGGGTTTTACCCAGAACCCAGGAAGACCAATTTTCATTCTTCAAATGATGAGAATTCATTGTATGCCGTACAACACAGCTTTTTGTTGGATGAAACGTGCATTTGTTTCTACTAGAGTTTCTGTAACATTTGTCTAACATAATTTGGAGTTCCCAAGGATATTTAGACATTAACAGTAAATCATCAGCACATGTAGGACATCCCACATATATTGTCCCAATGAACACTCCCAGATTTGCTTTCTCAAGATCTAAGAGAAGAGGGTTGATATAGGTCTTATAAAAATGCGGAGACAGTACGCCACCTTGGCGGACACCCTGCAGAACTGGAAATGGGTCACTGTATTCACCCTGCCACTTGACCTTAGATGTTAACCCCTCATACAGATCACTAACCACTGACCACAGGCCTCCATCTACTCCTTGGGAGTAAAGTTCACATAAAGTAAGCTTATGATCTTGCTTATCAAAAGCCTTCTGACTATCCATTGGGGCAATATAAAGAGGCGTCCTATTAACATATGCATCATATGAAGCTTCAGAGAGCAGTAACGATCCAAGTCCCGGACTGAGGCCCTCACTGAATCCTACTTGTAGTTTTGATTGTTCACTATTTAAACCTTTCTCAATCAACTTATCAAGCAAAGCATACTCAAAGACCTTACCAATAGTGGCAGTTACAGTTATTCCTCTGTAATTATCTACCGAAGTTGGATCTTTACCCTTTTTGTGGACAGGAGTCAGAACGCCAGTCTTAAAACTTTCAGGAACGACGCCTGAACTCACTATTTCATTAAAAAGCTTAACCAACAATGGTAATATACGAGGGCCAGCTAGTTTTAGGTGCTCTGTTTGAATTCCATATTCATCTGCAGATTTTCCGGTATTCAATTTTGAGACGGCTTTCTGTACATCCTGTTCCGTAAAGGCCTCAGTCACAGTTCTCGCCTTGTTACAGAGTATCTTAATATGTTCATATTTGATTGATACTTCATCTGAATAGTCCTGGTCAAAATGAGGCTCTGCCTTAGGCATAGCCAGATCCTCATAAAATTCCTTAAATGCTCCGATCTGCTCTGAAGAGTCATATAACTCTCTGTCATTATATTTGATATACTGGGTACCAGTGGAGGCACTATCCGACCTGTTGCGTCTAACAATTCTATGAAACAGTCTCGAGCTGGGATTGGACATGAGTTCCGAAATAATATTTTCCTTTTCTTGAGATTTCTCATAGCGAATTTGGGTTCTCAATGCTTTTTTAGCTAATTTCCTTTCAGCAAATAAAACCTCAACATTGGAATCATCAGTCCGGTATTTCCAAGACCTATGAGTGCTTCTACAGGTTTTTAAGAGCTCCCTTACTCGTGGAGAAACCCGACGACTAAGTCCCTTCAATTTGTATGCTAATGCTGGGACTGATTTCCTAGCTGCGAGACGCAACAGCTCGCCCAGTGTCTCCACTTTCTCCTCTACTGATAATGTTTCAAATCTCTCACTGTTGAGGGAGTTTATCAGGGTTGTTTGGAATTTATCCTTATCTACTTTTTCCCATTTGAGTTTCATAACAGCCTTAGTAGGCTTAGATTGCTTTCTACTTAAGGTCACAGAGACAAACTGATTCAATGACATAGTAACTGGCACATGTGATGAAGTATTAATATCCTGCATATCAAATATACATACTAAATTGCTCAATGTACATCCAGACTTCGTAAGGATATAGTCAATCTGGGATGAAGAATTTCCAGAATGATGGAAGAATGTACATTTTGTAGAGCCTCCAAGACTATCTGTGAGAGAATTCTTCTCACAGAAGGTACGAAGAAGCCGATCATGTTGATTAGATCTACTTGACATCAGAGTACCATTAAAGTCACCACACACCACTAGTCTATGAGAAACAATGTACTTATCAATAATACTTTGGAGTACATCTAAATGTTCTATGTATTGAGCAGTGGATCCAGAATCCATTGAAGGCATATAGCAGTTTATAAGGCATATGTTGCCCTCATTTGTGCTTATCTCAATGGCTATGATACGGGTATTTCCAACCGGCAGTCTCTTGATATATTTTGTGAGTTCCATAGGCCATAAAATGGCAACACCAGCCCTACCACGGGGAGCATGAAAATTTGAAATAAAATTATCACTGTCAGCACACAATGCATGGTAATCATAGTTTGGTAAGAAGAGCTTTAGATTATCTTTTTCAAAATGCCAAAGCCAAGTTTCCTGTAAGCATAAAATACTGCCGGTTTTCGATAACCCATGTAAATAGGGCAAATTTGGGACAACTCCCTCAACATTAAAACTAGTTACATGGATCGTCTGCCTGTTGTGAGAACTGGAAGCACACTGTTTATCGGTTCTGGAGGCCTCCTCTGTGTGTGGGGAATGGACAAAAAAGACTGTTGCCCACTCCCAACACCAGAGGAGTCACTCTTATCCGGGTCTTTACTTGTATTAATGTGATCAGTTTTGCCATTACTTTGTAAGCCGGAATCTGCACCCTCCGGATTAGCTAAATCCAATGGACTAGGTGTAGCATTATCCTGCCTACGCGTGTCTCTTGGGGTCAAAGTCTGGAAGGTTGAAATTTCATGTTCAGGAGTGTTGCTATCCACCACATCCGGGGACGCACCATCATCATGATAATATTCTTCAACATTTATCACTTCAGAGATTGATGCAGACTGGCTACAGCCTGAAGGTCTCGCATGTACCTTATCATGAGGATGATGCACTCCCGGCATATGTGTGCCGACAACATTTATCTCGATCTTACTGTTTTGGTTATTAAGAGGTTGCGGAGTTGATATACCACCCCCCTGTCCCATATCTATATGGGAGCCATTATCATTATGATGTCCATGTTGTTGGGGAGTAACTAAGACTCTGGGTTGATAACTATTTGAGTTTAAACGGCCTTGATAGCCAGTAAGATGATTCACTGGGTTCATATATGGGGCAAAAGAATGTGCATTATTCATTCTCTGAAATTGTAAGTCTGCGCCACTATAGTACTGAACATTGGCAGACTGTGGATAGACTGTCATGTTGTTCTGTGGGAAGTATTGTGGTACCCTATTCATGTGGTTAGCATACGGATAGTGACTAGGGTGGCTTATCGGGGAAGGGTGGAGAAACTGCCAACCAAGGTTGGAGGTCGGAGGATACCTACGAGTATCTGAGGGTGGATTATACATAGGGCCATTCATTTGTGTCAGTGAGATAGGCATAGCCCCAATAGATGCCATTTGAAGGGACAGGTTTCTCACCTGAATTGCATGTTCAATGGAAACTTTCAACTCTAGCTCCCTAACTCTATTCTCCATGATTTTATTGTCCATCATCATCTGATATATTAATGGGGAAATATCCCTATCAGCCCCTATCTTATGATGACCGCCAGCATCTGTGGTACCAGCGGTTCCGTCCCCATAACCCTGAGTACCTCTCCCACCCATAGCGTCACCATGGCCCCCAGGGGAATCTACAATATTGGAATTTTCCATTAAATTTAGACGTTTCTGTAAGATCTGATTAAACTGTTGCATTTCATTAAGCCTATGCTCTAAATCAGAAATACAATCTGATTGTTGTTTATTTATTTGTGTCAGCTCCTGGGGGTCATGCTTCGCCCTAGCCTGAGATCGGACCGATGCCTTCTTTACCCTGGGTAGGTTGGGGCCAGGACCACTACAACCCATTTGCTGGCCCAACTGTAAGGAACTATTGCTATTGTCAGTGTTCGGGGTATCTAATTCTATAATAACCTCAGTAGAGGCCCTGGATTGAGTCTTTGTTTTGGTCGAAAGATTATCATACTTCGGGTCTATTTGCTGACCCAAATGTAAGGAACTATCGGAATTGTCAGTGTTCGGGGAATCTAATCCTATGATCGCCTCAGTAGAGGCACCGGATTGTGTCTTAGTTTTGGTCGAACAGGTACCATACTTTGGGTCTACTTGCTGGCCCAAATGTAAGGAACTATTGCTATTGTCAGTATTCGGGGGATCTAATACTATAGCTGCCTCAGCAGAGGCTCTGGATTGTGTCTTTGTTTTGGTCGAAATATTACCACACTTCGAGTCTTTTTGTTTAGTGGGTTGGGTAATCTTATGCTTCATCACCATGGCACTTGAAGGGCTTTTTGATGTGACAAAGACTCTGGATTCCGACCCATCCTGTAATGGTGCCGGGCTCATAGTTTTAGAAACTTTCACTGTACTATCATTAGGGGATATAGTGTGTGTAGTATTGGACTCAATTACAATGCAAGCATCATTATGCTCTGGTAATCTATGCACAACAGAGTGGGCTTCTGTAGCAATAGGGGGAGTGTTGAGAACATTAATTTTAGACTGTATTGACCCAGTGTCATGGGGTGTTGCCTGTAGGTTGGATTGTTCAGATAGTGTGCCTGTGATACTCACATCAGTCGACGTTCCATCATCTAAGCTAACCTGTCCACTTGCATCACCATAGAGCAAATTATCATTGCAAAGGTTACATATAAATGAATCATTATCTCGTCTCGAGATATTACTACTTGTGACACACTCCACATGATAAAGCATATTGCATTCATCACATAGTATATGCTTCTGAACGTCCAAAGATATGCAACCATCACATGCTGGGCATGTATCACCATTAATTTGACCACTACTGTCCACAGGCGAGCTATTTCCTATTGCCCCATGGGATGCTGTGGAGGTTTCATTACTTAACGTACACTGTTTATCTAAGATGTCACTTGAATCATTTATAGAACAGTATGTACTAATATTTTGAGTATGATCAGGGGACTTCACACAGTGTTTTGAGCTCATTGAAATAGACTGAATACCAAGTCTACAAGCTTCAGCTATCTTATTGTTCAGGGTGGTAAAAAGTGATATCTGGGAAAGTTCTTGTAAGATCTTTGGAAGATCATTCTCAGTAAACAATGTCAGACATTTACCATTGACTGTAACCCGCGATGTGGTATTGAAAAAGTTCACACGGAAAAGCTGGCTTTTCTTTGAGCTACATTTACCACCAAACACAGAGATAGACTCATCGACTCTATTCTTATTTTCATCAATCCTTATTCTGCTTTTGTACCCTTGTTCATAATAAGTTTTAACAGTCTGCTTAAAAACCTCGTATGGGGCAGGGGTAAATTCTAGCACAAGAGTTCCAGCTTTATTTTCAATTTTGACATTCCATTCACGTTCAGTTGCTTCAAGTTTTTTCTTCAAGGTTTTCTTCCTGTTAAGTGCATAACTAACCCTATTTATCTCATTTTCAGTACCAGGTTTTGACGGTGTATATACAGCAGGAGGCTGACGTGTTCTAGCAGGTCTGACCAGTGCCGATGTTTCTTCCATGTTGACCACCAGCAAAAACAGTAATATAAGTACACAGCAGAATTTACCACTTCTTAATTTCAAACTGGGAATTGTCCCAGAGCATACAGTAAGTACAGCTACAAAGCAGCTAAAAACAACACTAAAAGCAATGTTAGATTTCAGCATGTCAGCATCTATGCGCACTAAAAATTCACATCTTGAATGGGGATTAAGATCAATGATAAATGAGAAGCTAAAAGTTCAGGATATGACAAGATAAAAGCTGTTCAATAAAGGATAAAATCTTGGAGGGGACTTTTCACTTTCAGGATGATGAAATTTCAAAATGGCTGCCGGTGACGCTTCACACAAAATGTCAAAGTTTTGCCACTATCACACAGTTTGCTGCATAAAAAGTCACGATAAAAGAACCTCCACCAATAATTGTCTTGTATTCACAGTATGTACAATAAAGACCACCACTAAAACACCATTTAAACGATAAAAATTGTCTCTAAAACTTTTCTTTTTATATATTGTAGATAATTTTCCGTAATAAGAAAGTACCCTGTCACCGCCTGAAAATTTTCCGGATCCCGGATGATGTCATTTGCATAAACACAAGTCGGACCGCCATTCTGCCAAAATTTGAGGAAAACATTAGTTTCGTGCGTTTATTGAGTTTTGAAAGACAAGAGAGATGTAAGTCTGGTTGCACAGATTTGCAGTTAGTGGTAAAGAAATTTCAGAGATCCGGCTCACATGATCATTAATTAACATTGAGTCATCAACTGGGAGAAAATTTCTTCTTTACTTTCCTTTCAATTTCATTCAACATGTTCATCATTAGTTTGCTTTTGCCCGATTGTTCAGATACTAGAGTGTCGGCTTAGGGATTTGGGTGTTACTGGTTGAAGCTGTACCGACGTCATTACCAAAACCTTCAAGGCAGTGGCTAGAGATATGGGCCCGTATTTCTAGCCAATATAGGGCATGTCGGCAAGGTACTCTTCCGTGAAAAAAAATCAATATCGGTCACCTTTCCCGCTATTATCTTCATTCGGTGGAGGTGGTAACCTCGGTCATTATCGCTATGCGTTTACTACTTTCAGACGCTAATAAAACCACAATTTGACCAAAATATTACGCATTCCTTACATTGGAATAAATTATATCCGGAAATCTAATAGAATATGCAATGCTTTGATGGAAAAAAATCATTTTGAGTCCATATTTTGCGCTCCAAATTTGGTATGGCATAGCGATAAACACCGAGTCATGTACCTCCGCCGAATGAACAAACTTACCTGTATGACGTCATCCCAACATGCCCTATAGGCTAAAGATACGGGCGCGTATCCCTAGCCAATACAGGTTAAAGATACGGCTCTGTACGATTAGCATTTCCTATAGGTATTGGCTAGTCGTACGGCCTTATTTTATAGTTTATTTAATTATACTTTAATATTAGAGTATCTTTTTCTCTTAAAATTAGAAGCATTTTCAATTTAAGAATTAGACTTTGAAAATCCATTACATTTTGACTAGAATGCAAACTTAATGATAATTGCGTGTTTCGTTTTGTGCTTAGTATAGAATAATCCAACTAAGCCAAAGTAACCTTAGTCACCGTGATTCAACTCAATGGCTTTATTGAAGTGGGTACATTTATGTAAATACGTTAGTTATGGAATGTTACGCAATGCGAACATGTAACTGTTATATCGTTTACACACTGTTTCAGTTTTAACCGCTTGCTTTTAAAACACTATCGTTTTTACGTTTTACGTTTTATGTTTTAAACTTTTAAATAAAATGATTGTAAAACAACTTATGGAAACCTAAGACTTTGGAATTACTAAATCAGGCATGGCTGTCTCATAAACAATGGGAGAAAAGTTCTCATCGTATGGTGCTTTACAGAGCAAAATTGAACTATATCAACGTTCAAATTTCAGTCCAGCTTTACAAGCATAGTTCACGTAGCATTGATGCCGCGAAAAGATGCACAAAGAGGTCATTTAATGACAGTCTAAAATTTGCAGAAGTGACTTATAGTTGCATCCATGGGGGAAAGAACTTCAGGGCCAAAGGAACCGGGAAGCGAACACAAAGATGCTGATCAGTTGTGCAATTTTTGCACTGCTGTTTAAGTCTTTGTTTTCGCATATGCACATAGGATGATAACACTTTACAGCTCACCTGAGCGGTCAGTGTGCACTTAAAGTATACCAATGCCCCGGCGAAGTCTGTCGTCTTTATACCATTTTCTGCTCTGGAACCGGTCAAATTTTATGCATTGGTAACAAAAGTGTGAACTTGCTATCCAGTCCACATGCAAAAACCTACAGAATCAGCATTTTTTCTTGTCTCATGATGCACCTAATCGCTGTCTTAAACATACCCTACATTAGCCGTAAGACTTTATGAATTTTCAAATAAACTTGAAACATAAAGATGTCAAGTACAAAGTAATAATATTCTAGACTGATAATTACTGCATTGAGTTGTTATAAGAGCCGTACGACTAGCCAATACCTATAGGAAATGCTAATCGTACAGAGCCGTATCTTTAGCCTGTATTGTCTAGGGATACGCGCCCGTATCTGTAGCCTATATTGGCTAGGGATACGGGCCCGTATCTCTAGCCACTGCCAACCTTCAAAGCATCACTTAGATCCCCATATTTCCAGTGGCGGATTTAGAAGGGGGTTAAAGGGGATCGCTCGAACCCCACTTTGGACCCATATTATTTCATTTTCATTGGGAATTTCATGAGATTTTATGTGAAAGTAGGCAAATGAACCCCCCTTTTCTACATTTGAACCACCTCTTCAGAAATCCTGGATCCGCCCCTGATTTTTGATAATTCATCTTCAATAAAACTTTGCATGCTTCAAGATCTGAATCTGATTCTGAATGGTTTACTGGTGACACGCCAAATTGACTATACTTAACCAGGGGTGCGCCAGGAGGGAATCAATTTCTGATCATCTCGGGTGTCCCTGGCTCTCACAAGCAGGGATCTCAACTAGGATTTCGAAAACAGGAGTCCGGGACTCCTAGAAAATAAAAAGTAGGAGTCCCAGACAAATACTGACTACTGAGTCGATCAATTTCTGATCATCATCTCGGGCGTCCCTGGCTCTCACAAGCAGGGATCTCACTAGGATTTCGAAAACAGGAGTCCGGGACTCCTAGAAAATAAAAAGTAGGAGTCCAAGACAAAATTTAGGAGTCCCACTATAGAAACTCAATTACAGACCCTTTTTTTTCGACCGAAAAATCATGAATTTGCTACTCTACTCAAAAACAGGGGTTTGGGCTCTTTTTCTAAAGACAATTTTATTGACCATGGCACCATCTAAACCTTACTTTAACCTGATGTTATAAAATGACATGCTATCAATTGTAGAATCAGTTAAACATACTTAGTAGTGTGGTTAGGTACATGCATGCCTCAAAGCAGCGATACTGTGTGGGTGGGAAGGGGGGTCTAATCTACTAGACCAGACCTAGAAATGTGGGTAATGCACATCAAAATAAGTGTAACGAACAGCCGAGCCTAGCCACAGCAAACCCCGTCGGTGGAAAAGCATGCTCATCCACCAAGGGTGGTTTACTGCGCTATATACCCAACACTTACTCGATTAACAAAGTCTCGAGTTTGAAATTTGCATATTTCCAAGGGAGGCTATCCCGTCACATTACTTCCCCCTCCGAGAAGACTCGTCCCGAGTCTCGGCCTGGGGACTACATGGGTAAGGCAACTCCGGTCTGGCAGTTTTCATTATCCCACCACTGTCACCAAATGTAACGAACAGCCGAACCAAGCCACAGCAAACCCCGTCAGTGGAAAAGCATGCTCATCCACCGAGGGTGGTTTACTGCGCTATATACTCAACACTTACTCAATTCACAGTTTCAAGTTTGAAATCTGCATATTTCCAAGGGAGGCTATCCCGTCACATTACTTCCCCCTCCGAGAAGACTCGCCCCGAGTCTTGGCCTGGGGACTACATGGGTAAGGCAACTCCATTCTGACAGTTTTTCATCATCCCACCGCTGCCACCAAATGTAACGAACAGCCGAGCCAAGCCACAGCAAACCCCGTCGGTGGAAAAGCATGCTCATCCACCAAGGGTGGTTTACAGTACTGCGCTATATACTCAACACTTACTCGATTCACAGTTTCGAGTTTGAAATTTGCATATTTCCAAGGGAGGCTATCCCGTCACATTACTTCCCCCTCCGAGAAGACTCGTCCCGAGTCTTGGCCTGGGGACTACATGGGTAAGGCAACTCCGGTTTGGCAGTTGTCATTATCCCACCGCTGCCACCAAATGTAACGAACAGCCGAGCCGAGCCACAGCAAACCCTGTCGGTGGAAAAGCATGCTCATCCACCAAGGGTGGTTTACTGCGCTATATACCCAACACTTACAGAGTTCTCATTAAGCCCCGGCACCCGGCGAATTCGCCTGCTACAGCTGAAATTGGCGCCGGCTACTTTTTTTTACCAATAAAAAAATCTGTAATTTTTTTTTTTTTTTTTTGAAAAAAGTATAACTTGTATCTACGCTGTCTCCGAGGAATGACGGAATATGATCGGCCATTTCCGATTACTGTCGTACACGACTATATTTAGAATGCCAACTCCGTCAAGGTCAAATCGATGTATTTTCTGTGACGTATATTGGCTATACGAGTCAAAAGAAAACCAATGTAACGTTGCCATCCATGTCCGATTCAGACTGGACTGTAAAGCCACAGATGATCGTTCGAGGCATGATTTTTTTCAGATTTCGTAAGTAAATGTGATTTACTGTATGGAAGTAAGGGCGTTGTGTGTCAGCTGCTCGGTTGTCGCAGTTGATCTGCACCTTTCAGTTTTCATTTTTATGCACCAATGGTGCTTTCTCGCGACGTGATTCTCGGAGAAGCCATAGCCTCCTGGTACCATTTCTCGAACGGGACCAACTCTCGACCAATAATTTGATTTACACTAAATAAAACATAAACTCTGGTCCACAAGAAAACAATTTGGACGGGTTTTTCTTCGTCAGTCAATGGGCGACGAAACAGGCTCAGTGCCAAGTGACAGCCTCGTTTTGGATTTCCCTAGCAGACGATGGAAACTGCCCAAAATCAAAGCAAAATGCATCTACTCTGATTGTCTGAAAAACATTCTTTGCTCAAAAAACATTCCTGAATTCCATTTTATTTTCTATCTCATGCCAGAAGCTATCTTCTATGTATTCAAATCAATTTTGGACGAATGAAACACACCTAGCGTCTTCTAGCTTTACAAATGTTTGTTTACACCCCTGTGAAAATACAGTGTCCGTGAAAATCGCATGAGCAACAAAAACGTTTTTCTTTTGTTACTGGTACTACCTCCCATTCCTAGTGGCTCTCCCTAGTGTGATCACTTGTTTAATCCCAAAAAATCAAATAGAAATTGGCTAAGTCTGCTCAGTTTTGGTGCTGGCAAAAATACAAGGAAACAAAGTGTAGTAAGAGACCAGTGTTTCGGTTGGACCTACTCATAATGACCTACGTGGTAACATGCCTGCATTTTACCTTATAATCTTACATTTAAATACCTCCTGGGTGACTACACACTGTTTTTCCCTGATTCCCTCCCATTATTATATATGAAAACGAGCTCAAATAGTCTGTTCGAGAGTTGGTTCCATTAACTGAAGGAAACATGATTTTTAGTGGTGATGCAACGGACCGTGCTGTGCACGCGCCATATGACGTCACACATAATTTAATAGGTCATTGAAGTTGGCAATGTTGTGTCTACAAAATCTGAGGATTAAATTCATTTTATTGCATGTGCTAAGATTATTGCATGTAACAATGTTATAAAAGTGGTTCGAGATATGGTACCAGGAGGCTATCGAAAGTAAATTTCCACATCCAGGAGGCTGGACAACATGCCGCCGAAAAAAACGAAAGTGAAGGGACAGCAAAGCATCTTTGGGTTTTTGGAAAGAGGTGTTGTATATTTTTTGCGTGTAAATTTCTTGTTTTGTGTTTCGCACGAGAGATCTACAGATAGTGATTCTGATCAGCTGGTCGCAACAACTTGTTTCCATATACACGAGAAACATATAACAAGTATTAGCTTTTTTATTTATCTTTCAAATGTCGCTACTGCTGTTGTTTTTGGTCTTGTTGTCTGGTAAATCGGATCCAATCTGTTTTTTCTTAAGCCAAAATAGTTGCATCTTTATCCCTTTGCCAAGGTTATTCTGGTTTACTGTATTTAACAAAAGCTGAAAGTAAGCAAATACCAGGAACTCGACAAACAATAACAAACACTAACAATAGAAAACAATCAATAGATTACACACTATTAAAGGAACCACATGGTAAGAAAAGCAACATACTGCATATATAAAAACAAAGGTGCAGATCAGCCGTGCAGTGTGCTGTATTAAAAGAATAAAAGCAATTCATGAAAAGTGCTAAAATCATTTAAATATTGTGCAACAAGCAATGACAAACTTTGTTTCTTCGATGCCAACCTGCAAAAGAAAGAAATTTAAGATTAATACACAACAAAATCAAAATACCAGCATATAACTTTCTTGACTACAAAATAATCAGACTAGAAACTAAACTACAATGCATTCATACACATTTTAGCATTTGTTTTGTAAGCATATCTGTATTTCTTCAGAATTAGAGCCATCAGCTGCCGTACAAATCCTAGACTCGGATGTCCCAGCTGAATCCATTCTAGATGCAGCTGTGCAGGTTGCGGCGGATTCCCAGGCAGGGGAGGAAGAGCAAGTCCAAAACGTTCTAAAGGAAATGGACATGGGGAATTCGGATTCTTCTGATCCAGACTCAGAATTTGAATTTGATTTTGATATGCCCACAGCCAGCAGAGAATAAAATTTGGAGAGCTATCAATTTTAATTTGATTTGAGACCAAATATTTAAAGCAATGACCAGGAACTTTTGTCATCAGAATCAAACTCATGCCCTTAAAAATTAACATTGGTGGGTCATGATTTGACTTTTGTAATCAGAACCAAAGTTCTGCCCATTGAAACCAAATTGGGAAATGACAAAAAAAAATCATATACTTGTATACAAATCTTGATGTTTCAGTCCTCTTAAAATAACTAACAAAATCCATAAAATAACCTAAAAACTTTGATTTTATTGAGCATAAAACAACCTTAATGTAGGCCTCAGAATGCACCAAATGGCACCATCTTTTCAAAAATTTTCCGGGGGAGGCCCCCCGGACACCCCCAGCGGGAGGGGATACCCCTCCCGCACTCTCCCCCTCGACGGCTACGCCGTCTCGGCCACGCGGCGTTGCCGCGTGGCGGTGCTGGCTACTTTAAATTAAGAACCTGCTACTTTTTTTTTTGGAGAGAACACTGCACTTACTCGATTAACAAAGTCTCGAGTTTGAAAATTGCATATTTCCAAGGGAGGGCACAGGCTATCCCGTCACATAAGTTCCTTATTAGCCGTAGCCTTTCTATGACATCTGTCTAGTACATAATGTTAGGTGTATTTCATTTACTTTCACCTGTTCAGTTGTGAGTTTGGGGTTAATAAGAGGTGATCCCTTCAAAGGAGGAATTTCTTATTGTCAAGGTATTAGATTGACTTGCATTCTTCGTTACTAAAATATTGACACTAAATCTCTTTTGAACACTTTAAACAAAATTTTACCAACAATTTATGATTTAGAGGCAACTAAAACAAAAAGATAATCACGCTGTTTTCAAGTAGCGAAAACTAATGACATTTCAAAAATTGCTCCAGAAGTGTAAAATATTTGCTTCTTTTAATTGTTTATGTAATGAAATTGATTTTTAATGAAAGTTGCTAGTTTTTAAAAGATTTCATGACTGACCTAGAAGCAAATTGTTTCATTGTACAGCTGACAGATCAACCGTAACTTGTTTACACAATGACACGTGTTATGAGCTATTATGAAAACACATTGTTTGATCAGTCAGCCCTAAGGGCATGTCTAATTGCATTGGGACAACATAATTAATTTGAGTAACCCACCTCTTGATTGGAGATAATTGATTCAAGGGGCTAATACAACAAAGCCAAACCGGCCTCGGTAGCTCAGTAGGTAGAGTGTCCGCTCCGAGATAGGGAGGTACCGGGTTCGATCCCGGGCCCGTGACATACCAAAGTCGTTAACAATGGTACTGGTTGCTCCCCGCTTGGCACTCGGATTTTCGGGGTAGGGCTAGGACTGGTCGCTCTGGTGTCAGTATAATGTGACTGGAGGTGGTATCAGGTAAAAGTGTCTGGGATCTGATTCCACAGTGAGGCAGCACTATAAAAGTGAGCATTGAGCTCCCTGTCACAACCAGACACCGTCGTGATATGACAGATAATGTTGAAAGCGACGTTAAACCCGAACAAACAAACAACAAAGCCAAGGTAAAGATAGTCATTTTCAAAACGATTCTTTGGACGTCTCACGACAAAAACATCTTGCGTCTGGGAATCATCTCTTAGCAGTAACATGCGTCTGAGCAAAAGTTTTCTCGTCCCGGGACGCCAAATCTGGCATCCTCGAGATCTCTGCACAAGAGATGCGAGCTTGGACACACAGTCATCAGACATTTCAGCAGAGGAGATCAGAGAATCAGGGAGGTCATTCCAGTCCCTGATAGTCTGTGGACAGGGATTTTTTTTGGGTGCCTCAGGGGCCGAAATTCGGCCCCATTCCCAATTGAATTTAGGTGACTTTTTTCCCAATCTGAAAGAAAAAATTCCCAATCACAGCTGTAGCTAATTTTCAATGTTTCCCTATAATTTCTAAAAAATGAATAAAAAATTTTTCCTGTCAAAAGTTTAGCTATCCAAAAATTTTCACACCTCCGTTGCAATAATTATCCAAGTGTAAACCAACTATGTTGAACTAATCTATCTATCTATCTTCTGATACTGAGTCGATCAATTTCTGATCATCACCTCAGGTGTGGGGTGGGTGGCTAAATTTAGAATTTAGTCAAGGGAAAATTAAACATTTGGGGTGGACCATTAAAACTATTTACAAGATATAGATGAGAGGCATACTAAAACGCATGCCTCTGGGCCAATGATTTAAATAGAAGCCTTAAATTCCTCAATGGTCTTAGATAGGACCACTGAAGAAGGGAGACTATTCCAAACCGGAATAGTTCTGGGGAAAAAGGAATTTTTCAGGGCATCACTATAGGCAAATGGTCTTGTGTATTGTGATTCATGTGATGCCCGAGTATGCCTTAGATTGGGTGCCGGGGTCAGGTATTTGTCTTTATCAAGAGACACTGTACCGGAGTGTATCTTGTAGAAGAAGGTTAAGGAGGACCGCTCCCTGCGAGACTCCAGGGATGGCCACTCAAGTTCGTCTAGCATTTCACCGACGCTACTGGTGTTCCTCCATCGCCTGCAGGTCCACCGGGCAGCAGTCCTCTGCACCTTCTCCACCGTCTCAATCTGAGTTTCATGATAGGGATGCCAAATAGGAGCTGCATACTCAAGTTGAGGCCGAACCAATGTTTTGTATGCAACTTCCTTAGTATGCCTAGGTGCCAGTGCCAAATTGCGCCGAAGAAAACCCAAAGTCTTAGTTGCCTTGCATGTAATTTCAGAAATGTGTTGACCCCAATCAAGATCATCTGTGATAGTTAAACCGAGGTATTTAGCGGACTGAACCTGTTCTAATGTTTGCTGATGCAGTGTGTAATTGAAATCTATATGCCTGCTTGGATGTAGCCGCGTCACCCTCATTGAATGACATTTGCTAACATTGAATTTCATTTGCCAATCCATTTCCCATTTGGCCAAGCTATTCAGGTCATCTTGTAAAATTTGACAATCCAATGGTGACTTGACATTTCTGTATAAAACACAATCATCAGCAAATAGCCGAACAGATGACCTGATGTTGTCAAGAAGATCATTAATGAAAATAAGAAATAGGACCGGTCCTAAGACCGATCCTTGTGGGACACCAGAAAGAACCGGGACTGGTTCTGAGGCACGGCCATCTAATACCACTTTTTGAGAGCGCTCAGAGAGCCACGAGTCGATCCACTTATGTGTAGATCCTCTAATCCCGTAGAAGTCAAGTTTGTATAATAACCTTTTATGTGGGACCTTGTCAAAGGCCTTAGCGAAATCCATGACAATCACATCCGTCTGCCTGTGGCCACGACCCACTGCTCGGTCCAGATTACTAACCAAATCATGATAAAACTGAACTAACTGGGTTTCGCAAGACCTTTGACTTCGGAACCCATGCTGACAGTCAGCAAGAATGTTTTCAAGAGCCAAGTGTTTGTTTATGTTGCTGACTATTATATGCTCTAGAGTTTTGCAACAGATACAAGTAAGCGACACCGGTCGATAATTAGCTGCATCGTATTTCTCACCTTTCTTAAATACCGGGGCTACATTTGCCTGTCGCCAATCGTCTGGTACAGCACCCTGAGCAAGCGACTCATTGAAGATATAGGTCAGTACAGGAGCAATTTCAGAACTACATTCCTTCAACACCCTAGCACTCAGGCCATCTGGCCCAGGCGCCTTATGTATATTCAAGTTATTCAACAGTTTAATGACCCCATTGGGGTCAACTGTAATTTCACCGATTGACACGACGTACAATACACACTGGCCTAGTTAAAGACGTCAGCTGTGCATGCGGTGAAATCAAAGACCAATTGCCTCGTGATCAGACGTGTTTACACAATAAATTAGACATGAAATTACACTGCAGTATTTATTATGCCACTTTCCAAAATTTAATTCCTGAAATCCAGGTAAATAAATTAATCTGATGCCTAGAGCAATGCATTGTGTGAGAGAAAATTTGAGTTGTCCGACAATTACATTTTCATTGAGATGCCAAAATTTGCATCACTACCGCTTTCTTTATTTTTAAACAGGGGACATAACAAGATCAGTTTCATTGGTCATTCTGGAAAAAAACTATTTTTTTTTCTACAAACTATGTCACTAGAATGATCCTAGACACGTTGTAAACACTTCCTCATGATGTACCAGTGGTATAATTGTGGTCAAATACCAATATTGATGAAAAAAAATTTTTTTGAAGACAAAACATAGTGATGACCGTATTGTCCACATACAGTGCACCCCATGAATGGGAAAGTGTGCTATAATTAGACCCATCAGCCATGTGGCTTGGGGGGAAAAACCCGAGTAAAAACAATTTAATAAATTGTTTTTACTCGGGTTTTTCCCCCCAAGCCACATGGCTGATGGTTAAACATAAAGATTGTTGTTGTGACTGACTTTAGAGATTTATTTTATTTTTTATTTTTATTTTAATGGAAAAAGAAATCAAATAAGAAAGTTGAAATAGATCTTTGAAATGTGGTACACAACAAAGAGTTAGAAGAACAAAACAGACAGTTGAATGGAATAACTGGTAAACAAACATTAAACTTTGTCAATGTTGACAATGAGTTTTTGGGACTCTTGTTTTAGCAAGGATTGGATAGTTAACACTGAAAATGGCTGGGATCCTATAGACCTTGTATTAACAAGGTAGACCTTGTATTAACAAGGTGTATCATAAAATTTTCCCAACTTTGGGGTTTACGCCGCTAATTTTCCCAATCAGAAAGGCCCTAGGGCCCCTTCCCAAAAATGCCAAAAAAATCCCTGGTGGAAAGAAACTACTTTTGTACGCTTCCATGCTAGCTGATGGTATCTGAAATGCCATTATCCGTCCTGTCCAGTGGTGAACACTGAACATGCTGAAATCAGTGCTCCAGATAAGGATTGATGGTCAATGGGTATTTACCCACCTCTTTTTGGCTTAATTGGGTATTTCGGATTCCATAGGGTAAAAATATAATTTTTAAAATTTTGAATTGGGTACTTCACGTTTTTGTATTGGGTATCCTAATTGAGGAAGAAAGAAAAAGTTAAAATTAAAAACAAAAATCATTAATAACTGATTTGTCTCTTGTTTTGAGGGTATCTCGGCTCATTTGCTATAACATTTGCTATAACATTGGAAGTGGTACTTGAAAAGTTATCCTCAATTATCACTGACTACATGTCTATGTTATGAAGCTTTTTCTAAAAGCTAATACTTGTTAAATCTGTTTTTAAGCAACAAGAAAAGCAAAATCCACATTTAAAATGACACAAAATATTTTGGAAGCTGCTTCCTGTTGTAGAAACAGTGTTTTGCTCAATGAGGTGATATCTGAAATTGATCTATTTTTGATATAAACTCCTATTGCAACTAGATGCAGAGCCATCACGCTGTTTATAATACAAGCATAGTGGGTGGGGTACGGTTAACAAAGACCGTAAGTTGCGTAAGATTTAAGGATGCTCTTTAGCTTTTAATTGCAGAATCAATGAATTGTTTGTGTGGAAATCATGAAAAATAAAATTTCAACAAGTGTTCTTAACTTTACATACAATAAATTAAATCTGATTGGTCATTATTGGAAGAAATAAGCTAAAGAATTAGGCTTCCTTTTCTCCCAGTCAAACTGAAAGTACAATTCATACTGCGCAAGCCTATTCTCTGGCGCAACCTGGTGGATAAAATCGATTAGATGAAATTCTTGGCTCATAGTCTTGATCATCAAGACGCTCTATACGATATGAATGGTGAAACGGGGACCAAGTTCCAAAAATAGACACATGTGCTCGATTGTAACTACACGCATGTGCAAGCACAGTTTGGTAAGCATCCTGTATTTTGACATGAATTGAAATAGGGCTGTACGCAAAGAAAATAATCTGATTTGCGTATCGAAGATTTCTTTTGCTTTTCTGTACGCAGACCTGTAAATCTTAATTGTGTTTTAAGGCATTTTAATTGGGTAAATACGCAGATACGCTGCTTATCTATAGCACTCTGAAATGCAACAGTGTTTTTAACTTTTATTCAACCTGGTGAAAACAAGATGCAGGCAAAATAGGTAAAAAATATTGATTCTAAGCAGGTTTACTTTGAGAATATGACAGGAACTTTATTTTCTTTTAAACTTGTTAATTCACTCAATTGAAGTGCAAATAATTTTGTTTGTTTGTGTGAATTGCAGGGCTTTTTCTGACCTTTTTGGGAAATTTTTGGTACCAATGAAATTGGTAAAAAATTGTGCGATTTTGGGGAAAAATATGACGATTTTGGGAAAAAATAGTGCATTTTTTAACAAAATTGAGTAAGTTTACCTTCTAAGTTCCAATTTTTCTGCTAATTGGGAATGTTCCAGGTTAATTGGGAATTTTTTCAGCCAATTGGGAAAAAATTCGGTACCGGAAACCAGACCCAGTTTTGTATATATAGAGAAAAAGCCATGAATTGATGCTTAACATTGTAAAAGAGTTTTTGCATAGTTCTTCTTTGTCATTAAGGTTTTGGCTATTTATATATTATTTTCTTGAGGTTGGATTGAGTAGCAAGTCTTTCTTCTGTTTATTTTATTCTTTAAATACATGTGATAAAACTTTACTTCATCTTAAAACATTTTAAACACAGATGTCTGTTTGTAGTGGTACATGTCCTATTTCCACATATTTTCTAGGCAAGGGCCAAAGCCCTTGCATTGTCTAAATTATCTTTAAAGTCACATATTTGTATTTATTATTTTCTCCACTTTGAAATTAGAGATGTTGCCTTTCCAAAATCTAGCATAAAACTGTCCCTCATGCAGAGAGTAAAACTTTCTTTACAAAGATTTCTTTTGTTTGGAGAATGGACATACTGCCCAGATTCAATATGGTATATAAAGGCAAGAAATTGAACAAAATTTGTTCAGTCAGCTTCATGGGTTAACTTGGTTCTTAATCTCTATCAAAACATATCTATGCAGCATTGCTGGTCATGTTTATATATTTGTTCTCTCGGACAGTTCCAAAGTAACATAAACACTGTATATACTAGTAGCTATAAGCCTCTTCTTTTTTGAAGTTACAACTTAAGCTTTCAACGTGTATTTGTGAATACATTAAAAATTGCACATTTCACTTTTATATTACATTTGTCAGGACAAATAAAAAGGACTAAGCGTTACTGAAACAAGAACACTTCAATGTGTTGAATTTGATGGGTATACGCTATAATACATGAAGATGGCATTATGTTAACTTTAACTTTTTGTCAATTTTGTCAGTTAGTATAAATGAACTTGCACTGCTTTCATAAACATTTAGCCAGTCTTGTCAGGAAAATGTTTGGCAATACAGGTACAGTTAGAAAAAATAATAATATGAAGTGGTCGTTTTTGAGCAATTTTTCTGAAATCGGACTTATATTCCTCACTGGATTGTCACTTATGAATAATTTAGTATTTTATACATTTTCTTTTGTTAATAGCTCAACACTTATATGTTATAAATTAGGTATCATTAGAGTTCAACTTAAACAATTATAGTACATCTGTTTAGTGTTTACTACTTCTGCTCGTATTGGACAACTAGTACCACCATTTCTCTTATGAAATGTGATAGATGTACCCACTTTACATCAAAAGCATAGTTTACTATTTTTCCCTTGTCACAAATTTCCCGCCCCTTTTGAAAATGTTTTGTCCTCAAAACAGCATTTGATTAATTATATTTGTTTATATTTTTCACAAAACATACATTTTATGCATTTTGTTAGAAGGGATAGTCTTATTGTCTGTGATATAGTATCGTCCCAAGACATTCAGGGTAACTTTCAGTGATTCACATTATTTATTAATTATTTATATTTTATATTAAAGGCATTTCTCGGCAGTGCCACCTTTAATCAACCCATGACTGCTCATCCTCTGCATTACAAACCATTACTTTTTAATTTTCATGTAATACCTTTGGTCTAATGCATTAATGGCATCATCTTTAATTTTACTGTAAAGTTCACCCTTCATTGTTTTGAACATCACATTTCATAAAATATACAAAAATTATGAGACAACTATCCAGTTCTTTAAATTACATATTAAAAAGATGTTTCTGTGATATATGTAATTATTGCGCATGATATGAAGGTGGACCGAATTTAGTTTATAGGCAGGATGATCAGTCCTCTACAAACCTAATTTCAGATAACAACATAATTATTTCACTCTGGTATGAAAAAAATGCTGAAATCACCTTGCACCACATTTAAAACCTAAAACTACATATTATGAAGTTTACATATTGTCATTTCTTATTAATAATTTTCTGCATTTCACTAATTCATGTTAAAAATTTAGTTTTGTTAAGTTAGAATTACTAGATTTTAGAAGTTTGCTTTTTTATTTTGACTTCAAATATATTCCCATATGGCATTGAGGACATGTCCAACATGTACAACTACAAATGAAAACATAGGCATAAGACATGTGTGAAAATGATAAAACATTGGTAAATTTAAGTCATTGATATTATCAGAACAAGTATAAGCTTTAACAAAAAGCTTGGTCTACGCTTCGCATATATAAACTGGAATGTCGAAGAATCTGACCGTACTCCCATTTCATCGTGGTGCATTTGAATGAACAGAAATAAAACGCTGTGCGGTGAAAGCATTCATACCTGCACGATACTGTCGGTTCATTTCATTCCAGTGTGGCTTGGATATACCCCGGGAGCTAATTTGACCTACCTTGCACCCCCCCCAGGACAATGAACAGAAATAAAATTAGCTCCCGGGGTAATAGAATGTAATTGGCTACACGGCAGGTGGGGCGCGGTCAAAGCTTTCATACCTGACCATATAGCGTCACAATACCGTCGGTTCATTTCATTCCGTTGTTGCTTAGATAGAATGCAATCATGCACCAGTTCCACGAATTTAACAATTTGCCCCATTTTTTGGTACCTACTGCATCATTGGTACAAATGTTACCAACCAAAGGGAGGTTTGCATGGGTGTTTGGGGGTGTTTACACGGTCCTTGGCGAAACGACCCGGAATCCTACTAACACGATGGTCAAGCCACTAGACTCAAACATGCAGTTGCAGTTGTGGAGAGGTGTATGAGTTGTCTTGTAAGTAGGTCAATCTCAAACCTTAGAGTAGTCTACGCGCTGGCGCGTAGACAATTATTAATGAAAGTTCCAGTATAGGTATTAAACAGTTTCTTATTTGTTTCTTAGATTTTTCTTATCAGTATCATCCGAGAAAATGTCACTTTGAAATAGGAATTTCTTCTCGAAAATAGTCACATGTGTTGTTTTTAGGTATACTCCATCAATTTTAGATTTAAATGTCCTCTGTCTTGAGTAAAGTTTATTCTTGCCAGAATAACACTGTCCGTCATCATCATTTAAAATTTCAGTTCAAGTTCTCCACCTTAGTTTGTTACTGTATTTTTGATGAATTCTAGTTATAATGCCCTTTAATTTCAAGTCCTGGGGAATTAAACTTCTGATTAACACTGTGTAGAGCTGTCCTGGAATCGTTGAAAGAGCTGAAAAGTCTTTCGACCACGGTTCCTCCACCAAAATTTGTAAAAGAGTTTTTGCATAGTTCTTCTTTGTCGTTAAGGTTTTGGCTATTTATATATTATTTTCTTGAGGTTGGATTGAGTAGCAAGTCTTTCTTCTGTTTATTTTATTCTTTTAATACATGTGATAAAACTTTACTTCATCTTAAAACATTTTAAACACAGATGTCTGTTTGTAGTGGTACATGTCCTATTTCCACATATTTCCTAGGCAAGGGCCAAAGCCCTTGCACTGTCTAAATTATCTTTAAATAAAAGTCACATATTTGTATTTATTATTTTCTCCACTTTGAAATTAGAGATGTTGCCTTTCCAAAATCTAGCATAAAACTGTCCCTCATGCAGAGAGTAAAACTTTCTTTACAAAGATTTCTTTTGTTTGGAGAATGGACATAAGTGCACAGATTGTCACTTGGACCAATTTCAATGAAACATGGCATGAAACATCGATGGCTAAAGCACTACAATGTATATATAAATCATGACCCTGTGATGACCTTGACTTATTTTATGGCAAGGTCAACATAGGTCGCCAATGCATTTGAATGGGGAAAACTTTTAAAATGTCATTTAAAGTGAATGTCTTACAGGAAATGGGCAATAGGACTGACTATTAATGATTCTGACAAAAAAATGGACCACAGGGGCTCATTATTCCCCCACCCCGAGGCAATATACATCTATATCTCCATAATATTCAAACATCTGCTCCTCTGAAACCACTTGGCCAATCAAAGCCAAATTTTATGTGAAGCATCTAAAGGATGGGGTAATCAATGGGTATATAAATAATCCAGGTCACATGACCAAGATGGCCGCCAGGCCCATAAAAATGGTAAAAATCTCTCAAAAATCTTCTTCTCCGGAACCAGTGGACAGATTTCAAGGAAACTTGGCTTGAAGCATCGATGGCTCAAGTACTACAATGTATATATAAATCATGACCCTGTGATGACCTTGACCCAGTTTATGGCAAGGTCAACATGGCTTGCCCATGCATTTGAATGGGAATAACTGTTAAAATGTCATTTGAAGGAAAAAGCCAGCAGGAAATTGGCAAATGGACAAAATATTGATTATTCTGAAAAAGAAGATGGCCCAAGGGCTTCATCTGCCCCTGCACTGGGATTAAATCATACATGTGATATCTAACGATTGATCGTGAATCTCCCGATATTTTGGTCCAAAAAACGCTCTCACGATATAAAAAACTAAAACCCGATGAAGAAAAATTCCTATGGTGTTTTTCCGCAAGCCACCATTTTTTTTAGTTTTCCCCAAAAAGATCGTTTAGCAGAATGTTTACAGCGCCTACTCGACGAATTTTCGTAGTGTGAAGTGACAGGTGTGATTATTGGCCTCAGGTAATTGGATTAACGCTATTAGGTGCTAGGTAATTGTCGTACTTGATTTGAGGATGTCAGGTAAGCTTACGTAAGGATCATCAGTTGACATGGTTGATTGATCGGTGATCATCGGGGTTTGTCTTGAGCTTGATAAAAAAAAAATACACCTACTTTACCTTCAAAAAAGCAATAATCCCAATAATATTACTCCAAAACACTATTCCAACATGTTCCAATAACTTGTTCTAAGACTCGAAGTAAAGAAATGACAATACACAACTTTCCATTTATATGCAATTATTTATTGTGTAAACATAAACCATGTGCTTTTTACGTCTGGTTAAATGCTGGAGTGCTATGACGTCATTATGGCCAAGTGGTGCAGTGGTTAAAGTGTTGGCTTGTCACGCGGGAGGTCGTGAGTTCGAATCTCCACTGGAGCATTTTTTTTTTTTTTTTTTTTTGAATATTTTTTTATCCTCTTTTCACCTTCAAACCTCTTTTTTTGCATTAGTTTACTTCTCTTTTTCTTATCTGCACAATTTAGATTTTTTTTATTATTATTATTTTTTCAAATAGATCTACATGTAATTTCCTTTTCAAACCTATACAAACTTAATAATTTACTAATTTCACAATTACTTATTTTATCAATGAACTACTGTTGAAGGAAGCTATCATTATCCATTTGGTACATAGCAAGTATGTCTTACAACCAGAATTAAATTACTTTCAATAATTATAATAAAATTCTAATTTTAAGTAATCATCTATAGATTTGTGAGAATCAGTTGTATATGCATATTGAAGTGCAAACATTTGACAAAATGCTGGACTGCTGAAAATATTTTCTGGGGTAAAATCGGCTATAATTTTGTCGAGAAAAAACCTCCCTATTTCAGACCTAAATCTCCCTACCAAAAATGTCCAATCTCCCTATCTGGGCCTAAGAATGTATCACATATATGGATTAAATACCATAATATTCAAACGTTTATTGGTATATGCAGCAGATCTCAGGTGAGCGTTTACAGGACCATTGGTCCTCTGGTTATTTTTTTTATTATTATTTTTGTGGTGGGAGTGAGTAAATTATGCACCAGTCATTTGCATTCCCGGCCCCATAGGGCCGTGGATATCGTAGACACGGGGGCTAAAGTACCGGCCCAGATTTAAAGTCCGATGAGTCCCGGCAGTGCCGGGTATGTCCCGCCAAAATACTCGGTCACATTAATTCAAATTAGATATTAGTTGTATTTTTAACATTTACATGTAGTTACTTTGATGGTCCTTATTTAATTTGCAAATGTATCTGTGTACCGTATTTACGTGAAGAAAATTATGCCCATTTCTCACATTTTTTTTCATTCGAACAACTCTCAGCTGTTGTTCCACATTCCACATTGTTGTCAATCGTCTCTGGGGTGCTGGAACTTTTAGCCAGGGGCGTGGATACAAATGACTGGTGCATTACATATTTATCTTCAGAAGCCTCAGTGTAGCATAGTGGATTGGCAACTCATCTTTTTAAACCAGTGATTGTGGGATCGACCCTGGATTTCTCCAGTTTTATGGATATGACTGAATAGCAGTGTCCTGTTTCCATATGACTGTATGTGTTGAGTGGGATAAAAACTACTTAGTGGTCACAATCATTCAAAATAATATGGCAAATAATAAAGCAAAGCAAGTGCAGTATAATCAGAAATTGTTCATTCCTAGACTCGCGACAGAAAGTTACCTGCCCAGTCAAGCCAAACCATCCATACGTACAAGCTTTCGTTGTTTTCTTTTCTTCAAAACCTGTACAGTTTAGTTTGGGCTGGTTTGGTTTGCCAAACCCCCCATTCAACAATTTAGATCTTTCACTGATTAAAATGTGCAGATACATCAGGGCTTTTTCTCTATACAAAACTGGGTCCGGTTTCCGGTACCAAATTTTTTCCCAATTGGCAGAAAAAATTCCCAATTGACCTAGAACATTCCCAATTAGCAGAAAAATTTCAATTTAAAAGGTAAACTTTCCCAATTTTGCTAAAAATTGCACTATTTTTTTCCCAAAATCGTCGTATTTTTTCCCAAAATCTAACAATTTTTTCCCAATTTCATCGGTACCAAAAATTTCCCAAAAAGGTCAGAAAAAGCCCTGTACATATAAACTGTTCATAATATTCATTAGATTCTGGTATGTGTATCGGGATCTTCTGTCCCATTCATAGAATACTTTTTCTAGTGACTGATAAGTATTATCTCTGGAACTTGTTACCTGCCATTACTTATGTTTCTACTTTCTCCAGTCTATAATGAATCATAATTAATGCAAGCTCCAAGAAACATCATCTGAATTATATGGCCACATGTGGTCCACGCCAAAGAAAGGAACTTATTCCTAACAGTCAACAGTATTAATTAGCACCTACTTGTTATCATTATCACCAAAAATGCGTTCTTTGGGGTTTAAGAAAAGGAGGAAGGATAGTAGACTATAAATACTGCTTTACAAAGGTCTGAAGGGTAAAGCCAGAATACCTACAGATCATGGATGACGTTATAGGCGTTGTAGAAATCAACACTCTAAGACGTCATATTTTTTCCCAAAATCACACAAATTTTTACCAATTTCATTGGTACCAAAAATTTCCAAAAAAGGTCAGAAAAAGCCCTGCAATTCACACAAACAAACAAAATTATTTGCACTTCAATTGAGTGAATTGACAAGTTTAAAAGAAAATAAAGTTCCTGTCATATTCTCAAAGTAAACCTGCTAAGCAATATTTTTTTACCTATTTATATGCCTGCCACTTAGGGTTTTTTTTTTATTCACAAAAAGATCTTGTTTTCACCAAGTTGAATAAAAGTTAAAAACACTGTTGCATTTCAGCATGTTTAGTGTTCACCAAATCTTGTTGGACTGCTGGACCGGACGGATGAAAAACACACTGGGCCAACAAATAAGTTCTGAATACAGTACACTGTGAGGCCAAAAATAAAAAATTGTTTGTTTGCCCTCTCCCTATCTACTCACCCAAAAAGGGGCCTACTCAAAAAATTTTATTGCCCTTTCTGCAGATTTTTTTTTTTTAATTTTTCTGTCAAGATAAATTGTTTTCCTTAGAAAGTAATGTTTTCATTTAAACCATGACCCCTCCTCACCAATTGGATATTTTGTTCTTAACTTCTTATGTTCAAGCACTACAAAACATAAAATGCAACTGTAATTGTGAGTAGCTTTGACAAAATTGTAGCTAATTCCTTTGACCAAAAATAACGCAAAAATACAAGATTTCATAAAAATAAAAAATAAGCCTACCTACCTACCCAGCTTTTCTAGACAGGGTAGGGAGAGAGCAAACAGAAATAATTTTAAATGTGGCCTGACTGAAAAAGTTAATACCCAGGCTATAATACTCCCCAGTTTTACTAGTCTATGTACAATTTAAAATTGAGGTGCAAAGGTGTATAAAGTCCACACCCAGCAGACATTATATCCTGATATGTTGTCTAGATGGTTTGACAAACCGTGTCTGCAGCATATTATGCTGTACAAGTTGTCCTCCTAGTTTTTCATCACCTCAATACATCAAGAAATCATGTCTGTGTAATTTAAACCCCCTTGAACCCCACTTTTATATAGCAAATTACTGGGGTATGCAGGGTCACCCGGGTGTACCTACTTTTCTTACTTTTGCTCCAAAACATAGATTGTGGGTATTCGTTAGAACCGTTCTAACGTGTACCCACAATCTATGTTTTGAGCAAAAATAAGAAAAATATTAGAAATTTTCAGTTGAAAAATTCCATTTTCAAAGGCAAAAACATTTTTGTTTATTGCATGGGCGTGTTTTCGTAATGATATACATACATATAGTTATACTCATTTTCCTGTCAATGACACTGGTGCAACTGAAATGGCAAACAGACCAGAATAATGCTTCCACCAACGCATTAAGGAAATATTGTCATGGAAACGAGGCTAAAAATAGCCATCTTAAGCGTCCTAGATATTTTCAGCTTATTGATCAAGGCTAGCAGCTGAGAGGACTGATTTTTCTGCTGTCTCGGTATTGATTAGCATGAATCAGGTCAGAAAAATACAGGTCAGCAGTATTGTAACAAAATGAGCTACCTCGTGGAAAAACCAACAATGTGGTTTCAGAACAGGTCTGACACAAACCGGCCTGTACAGCTACAGAAGCAGGCTAGAAGCTTGAAATTTTGGAGAAGTGTACTATCCGTGTAGCGAAAACAAAGGCGCTGATCAGCTTCGCAGTTACTGCGAAGCTGATCTGCGCCTTTGTTTTCGCATATGTAGATAGTTGGTTTTCCCATGGGGCGGCTCAAATAATTGAACATCTTGGCCCAGTTCAATCAGATGTCTCCCTCCCTTTACCCACCCCTATCAGTCCAATATAATCAATCAGAATGCATCCCTCCCTCCCTATGCTATCGCCATTATGACTATTAGGGCGTTGACAGAGAGCAAGGTTATTGCCTTCAGGTTGCTTTTTAGAAATTTAAAGCATTAAATTGAAAATTTGCCAGACTGCCCTGACTAAATTTCCTTTACGTTTCACTAGATACTGACTGGTCCCTAAATGATGCACTAGTCATTTGTAACCTGTGACTCTGATCCCATTCCCTATCCTCCGGTGAACTTAGAAAACTTAACTTAATGAATGAATGACTCATAGCCAAACCAAATCAGTTGTAGATTTCATTATTGTATCAAGGAAATCATCTAGCAAATTAAATGTACAACGTCATGAGCAAATCTGCGCTGAGTAGAACAGAAAAAAAGTGTTTTTCAACTGATCGTTTGATCAGTAAATGTCAAAGTAAAACAAGACCTTTCAGACTGACTCGCACATTTGCTGATCAGAGTTGAACAGCACACATCTTTGAAATGTGCTTTAATTGTAAAAGAAGTTTTCTCATGAAGCTGCCCAATGACATATGTTACAATTGAGCCGCGACGCGAGAAAACCCGTCTTCGGGGTTTCCGAACAGGTCTGACACAAACCAGCCTTTACAAGCTCAGAAAAGAGCTAGAAGCTTGAAATTTCGGATTTAAGTAGAAGAGGAATTGTACTATCGAGTAGCGAAAATAAAGGCGCTGATCAGCTTCGCGGTTACCGCGAAGCTGATCTGCGCCTTTGTTTTCGCCTAGGCAAAAATCCGGTTTTCTCACGATGCGGCTCAATTAATGATGGATATAAATGGGTCTAGTCATAAGAAATCATTATTTTAGCTATACATGAATAATAATAAATGATAATAATAATATAATGATTAAATAATAATAGTATTACAATTATTCTACCCATTCCGGATCAAGTTCATGAAAATTGCTGCGCATGCGCATATGAATGACTTGAGTATAATAAACTTAGTATTATCTTGAAGCCAATTTTGTTCCTCATCATCTGTAATGCTTTTCATTTTTGATCAAGCACTCGACTGTGACCACTAGAGCGTGAAAGTATATGCATAATTGAAGTCAATGCGGATCAGTTGGAGGTAATCCGAATCATGGACTATATATCACCACCGATGGGGTTATTCTTCAAATTCTTTGCATGTAGTCATACAGTGAACCTTATGAAATATTCCGAGGACCAAAACATGTGCCTTTTTCGGCGTCATTTTCCCATAGACATGTTTGCTCAACCCCACCCCCACCGAACACACGATTTTCCATGGGTGATCTGTATAACGTCGGAATAGTATATGATGCTTGTTAAAAACGCAGATTATTTCATAGTTTACACTTAATTTTATAATATAAATACCTAGAATGTAAAAATATACCTTTAGTTACAAACATCAAACAATACAAGTCCTTTGAGAGCATAAAATGACAGTATGCGGTTAAACGTGATTCGGAGTAACTACAATGATACCATTTCAACGTTTCTCATTAAATATGACGTAATATTCGATTTTAGGACGGAAACTTCGTCAAAATGACAGAAAATAATTGGGGGAAATATTAGCAACCAATATCGAAAGATAACTTACATGGTACCTTTCATTTTCGAGAAATTCGGCGAACCGCCGTGTGTAAAAGAAAGCTTTTTCCATCGTGTTTCTGTATATGAGCCGGGAACCATTGACGTGAACAAGATGTTGACGTCATTATCCACGATCATTGACCAATGGAATGAAACATAGTTGAATCAAGATTCAAGTGGCCAAGTTCGTTTTAAAAAAATCTTGTTTTATGTTTTTGTAAAATTCTTTTGAAAATTATTTTGATCCGGATCATCTTCAGATCCGCTATGGATACAACAAGTGTACTAGTAGTTGTAGTATAGTAGTATTACTAGTAGTTGTAGTAGTAGTAAAATTAATTATGAACTTCAACACAAGAAATCATGTGGAGCTTGGTGGCCTAGTGATTGAATACAGGATACTGGAACAAGAGAACAGTCCCAGCAGGCACATGGCGTCAGATCGACGTCGATGCGACGTCATGACGTCGCATCGACGTCGATCTGACGTCATTTTGACGTCATGTGCCTGCTGGGTAGTGGCTCTAAGTAGACATAATTGCTGACTTGGAAGTTCAAACTCATAACAAAGTTTACCTTCGAAATTCCACATTTGTGGAAGAAGACTATATATTAGCTTAGCCCAGTTGGGGGGTGGGGGCAACCAGATACCACACCCACTTAATGCACTTATCATTTGTAACCACTAACCACACTCACCCAGGTCCGGGGCAACATCTCAGACTTTGACTTTTCATGCAGCAAAGCACTGCTGAAAGCTCTTCACTGCAGGGGGGTTTGGGTGGGGTGATGGGGTGGGGGGAGGGCACCCATTTTATAAGACCCCTGATAATCCCCTCCCTCCCCCCTGACAGTTTGCAAAAGTCCCTGATAGTTCCCTGATCTTGAAAAAATTTAAATTTCCCTGACATTTCCCTGACTTTTCCCTGACGCATGGCAACCATGTCCAATCAGGTGAAAATTTACATTATTTCCCCAAACCTAAAAAATTGCATACAGTACATATGAGCCGCCTCGTGGGAAAACCAACAATGTGGTTTTCGACCAGGCCCGACATAAACCGGCCTGTACAAGCACAGAAGCAAGCTAGAAACTTGAAATTTTGGAGTTTAGTAGAAGAGGAATTGTACTATCCGAGTAGCGAAAACAAAGGCGCTGATCAGCTTCGCGGTTACCGCGAAGCTGATCTGCGCCTTTGTTTTCGTCATGCAGATTGTTGGTTTTCCCACGAGGTGGCTCATATTATACACTACCACAAAAGGAGGAGGCCAAGAAGAGAAACATTTCTGTCAGAACAAACAGTCTCTATCAGCGCTAGAATCAGCAATATAGACTTGATTTTTACTAGTCTGGTGGGCCAAGAAGTGTGTCTCTGTCCAGAGATTACTGAAAAATTGTTGACTGGGTTGTTAAGCAATAGTAAGCAAAGTACTTGAGCCGCTGTATAAGAAAACCAACAATAATAAGCATAGGCGAAACCAAAGGCACAGATCAGCTGTGCAGTAACTTTGTTTTCAGGTCACATATTTTGAGTATTGCCAATTAGAAGTATAAAAATTGCAGCACTTGAGGTTTGTTCATTTCATGTACATGTATTAAGTTATTGATAGTATCAATTTTCATTATGCTGCTTCCAGGGCTCAAAACCCAGCAGGACCGGGAGGTCCTCCGTCGTAAGTTAAGTTGTTGTACTAGTTCAGTGTTATACTGTAAGTGAGTGTCACAATTTTATTTCAAAGCATCATTTTCAATGCTATTTATTTTTGCTGACCGAAGACTGGCTTTTAGAAGAACGTTCTTCTCTGGGGTGAGGAATAACATTGCATGTAATCATTGTTATATTATGCTGTAATAGGATATCATGCAAAATGCTTGTCTCGATATCACCAACGTTGAAGAGCTTGGAGGAGTGAGCTAGCCATGGAATTAAGTTTCTGTGTTGTGCTTATATAATATATAGAGGATCTTCGTTACATGAGTGGTCATTTTAATGAAATTTATTAAATGAGCCTTCAGCGAGTTTTCTAAACTTCATATGAAATTACCATGAGTGTAAGATTCGTTTTATCATGACTTTTCAAAATAGGATTTTATCGCCTTCAAAGTGGACATATTTTCTATGAAAATTTATATTGTTCTTAACGTCGTCAATGATGTTATGTATTCCTGCAAAAGTGTTAATACACGTGTGGTCATAACACTGTTTATTCCATGAGGTTATCCACTGGAAAACGGAGACGTCATATGATAAAAAAAAATTTACAGTAACTATTGTAAACATCTTTTAGTTTAGTTGATCTAGGTATTTATCTATTACATGTATGTGTTGTGTAATGTACATACAGCCCCTTTCACTTGAGCTTGCCATTAGAGCATTTATATTACAAAAGAAGACCATAGTAATGATACAGAACTGAAGTATGATAACTAGTTTTGGTTTTTTATGTTGTTTAGTACATGTACAGAATGAGCCGCGCCATGACAAAACCGGATTTTTGCCTTTGCAAAAACAAAGGCGCAGATCAGCTTCGCAGTAACTGCGAAGCTGATCAGCGCCTTTGTTTTCGCTACACGGATAGTACAATTTCTCTTCTTCTTAAATCCGAAATTTCAAGATTCTCGCCTGCTTCTGTGATTGTACAGCTCGGTTTGTGTCAGACCTGGTCGAAACTCCCGAAGACCGGTTTTCTCGCGTCGCAGCTCGAATGATATGGACATGTTACTGTAATGATTAAAGGTCACAAGAAATAACTGACTAGACCAGGCTAGCTGTTGACCGTGCAGATATAGCACCGATGCATGTACAGAGACATATTAGATGTTCTATCAAAATCTGTTAAATTTAAGCGAACCATATTTTAAAGAGAAGCATATACATAATTTCAGGTCACATTAGAAATGGCCGTCGAGACATGACCTTGGCTGTTGACTGTGGGGATATAACACCAGTCACATGCACAGGCAAATGAAAAGTGTTATATCTGTTGAAGCAAATCATGTTTTGGAGTGTTACAAATGCCGCCGCATAAGAAAAACAACAATTTGCATATGCGAAAACAAAGTTGCAGATAAGCTTTGCATTTGCAGTAATTGCGAAGCTGATCTGTGCCTTTGTTTTGGCTACAGGGATAGTACAATTCCTCTACTTTCTTAATCCAAAATTTTCAGCCTTTAGCCATCATCTGTGCTTGTACAGCTTGGTTTGTGTCTGACCTGTTTGGAAAGCACATGACACGGCTCAGATATTTTTCAGGTCTCAAGATGGACCACAGCCAGCACCCCGGTCAGATGTGGGGAGTAAAAGATTACAACAGACACAGGCACAAGTCGACGAGGTAATTAATGTTTACATTTACCATATTTGTCATGATTAGCGCAAAAGTATCATTTATTAATATGGCTGAATTTCATAAAAATTGGCCACTCCTGACTAGAATGATATTGAAATTCTTACTGTTTTCATTCTAATTAGTAAATTTTATACTGTAAGTTCGGAAATTTTCGCGTGACTTTTTTTTTCGCGAATTTTCTATTTCCCAATTATTAGCGAGACTTTGAATTCGCGATCGAGTACTCGTGCAGTCTATAAAGCTTACAGTAATTCTTTATTAGCGAGAACTTTATTTTCGCGAGGCAACGAATTCGCGAATATTAGCGAAAATTAAGTTCTCGCAAACATTACCGGATTTACAGTAGTGCAAAATTTTACTGGAAAGTTTAGGATGCAAATTATCACAGTAGAAAACAAGTTCTTGTCAGAATATTCCCGAACTCAATAGTATCTATATTAGACATATAAATTAACAGAATATCCATTATGATCATGTTTCTCTATTAGGTTGTGGATATTATGCGGGTAAACGTTGACAAGGTGCTGGAGAGAGATCAGAAAATATCAGAGCTAGACGACAGAGCAGGTAATTTATTAGTGCTTCTGCTAGAATAAAAACGGCTATGCTGATGCCTGTTATGTATGATGTGTTGTTTTGTGGGTAGTTTTTAAGAAGGTGCTATAGAAGGCCAAGCTGATGAATTATAAGTGCTATGTACAGCAGGCATATTTAAGAATCAAAAGTAAAACTTTGTTGAAAGTGAGTACCTGTAAGGGCAGGGATAACATTAACCCATATTTGACAAATTGATTTTCCCATCATTATCATTTGGGTAAGTCCACTTTCATTTTTAGGGGTGTTAGAATTGATTTTTATTATTTATTTCATTTTTTCGATGAAATTTCTCTGTGCAAACAGAATAGCTCCAGATGGGACGCCGCGTTCTGCGGCGTCACATCTGGGGCTATTCTGTTTGCCTATGTCCCATAAAAGGGACGCCAGGCTTAAATGAGTTAATGAGAAAGGGGATGGGCCATACCGCAGTTTCGGCTACTCAAGCCTCATCAGTGACCCTTTCAATCTGGCAACATGGAGCCAGAGACAAATAGTGCAATTTTACGTATTTTAACTGGGATGTCAATACATAGGCGAGCAAATCTAAACAGAGCCAAACGATAAAAATTTTAATGTGTCATAGAGATAAAACTGTTTTGCATTTATAACAAAAAAATAAAAAACCAAATGACTCAACATTTTTCCACTCTATTTCAGATGCTCTACAGGCTGGTGCATCACAGTTTGAGGCCAGCGCTGGTAAACTGAAAAGAAAATATTGGTGGAAAAATTGTAAGGTGAGATCATATAGATTTCTTCATTGCTAAAATTTAAGAAATTAAAAAAAAAAAAAAACATAAAAATAACCTAACAGTAAGAGAAATAGATATTTAAGAAAACAGATTTCAAGAAAAAAGTTCATAAAATTGTGTAAATTGTTTGATCTTGAATCTGATGAAATTAGGGTGCAAAAATTCTAGTGATGAACACACAGAATTGGTAAAAAAAAAGATGAATTTATAACCTGTGTACATCTCTTAGGGTTTGAAAAATGTTGTATAGTGTATATTATTTTAGCCGCATTATGAGAAAACCAGATTTTTAGCTCACCTGAGCCGAAGGCTCACAGGTGAGCTTATAGTATACCCATGCTCCGTCGTCCGTCCGTCGTCCGTCGTTCACAATTTCAAAGATCTTCTCCTCTGAAACCGCTTGGCCAATCAAAGCCAAACTTCATGTGGAGCATCCTTAGGAAGGGGGAACAAAAGTTAGGTCACATGACCAAGATGGCCGCCATGGCTATAAATAGCAAAAGCCTTTAAAAATCTTCCCCAGAACCAGTGGGCTGATTTCCACGAAACTTGGTATGTAGCATCAGGGACGCGGGCCCATCATAGTTTATATAAATCAGGACCCTAGGATGACCTTGACCTATTTTACAGCAAGGTCAACTTAGGTCGCCAATGCATTTGAATGGGAAAAAATGGTAAAATGCTAATTAATGGGTAAAACTTACTGGGAATAGGCAAATTGGACAGAAGATTAATGTTAATGGAAAATTTTAGCCCCTGGGGGGTTGTCGGCCCCTGCCCCGGGGCTATATACATGTATATGACCATAATATTCAAACATCTTCTCTGAAACCGCTATGCCAATCAAAGCCAAACTTCATGTGGAGCATCCTTGGGAAGGGGGAATGAAAGTTTATATAAATGGTCAAGGTCACATGACCAAGATGGCCGCCATGGCTATAAATAACAAAAACGTTTAAAAATCTTCTTCTTCAGAACCAGAAGGCCTATGATTTTGAAACTTGGTGTGAAGCATCTGGGAATGGAACTCTACAAAGTTTATATAAATCATGACCCTGGGATGACCTTTACCTATTTTACGGCAAGGTCAACTTAGGTCTCCCATGCATTGGAATGGGAAAAAATAGGAAAATGTAATTACAAGGGTGATCCAAGAAGTAATGTGAACTCGTGCGTAATTTCTTTCACCATCATCATTTTTCAAGATAGTTTACATCAGAATTATGGTGCATTATCGAATTTTCAAGATCCGATTACTATTTTCACTGAATCACATAACAACCCTTGTTGCCTAGCAACAAGAGAATGCAAGGTAAACAATGCAAGGTAAACAACCTTGGCCACGGTTAAAATGGAATTTATTTATGTACCGTAATGACATATGCAAAGCACAATTACGCCAATAATCGTTTTATACCAAAGTTCAATAATACCTCGAATAGATTTACAGTTCATACCTTTATGAGTTTAACGAAGCGCAAATTATTGAGGTTTGGCTACAGGTACCCCCTAGAATCTGAGTCAATTTTGATCTCTTAAAATCTCCATATTTTCATCAACGCCCACTCTACTTAACCAAAAAGGTTAAATTATATACAATATTTATTTTTTGAATAGAAATTCTTCATTATGATAGGCTGTGAACATAAAGATCGATATTTACATCCTTATCGGAGTCAAATATACGCATGAATGATAGGTATTTGTCATATTTCGTAGAAATTGTGATATTTTTGTCAGATGCTGTTGCTAGGCAACATAGAATAGTCCCTGCTCATCTTTGCATTTCGCTTTCTCTATTATTTCCAAACATATGGCATATATAACACAACTAATATGATTTGTATGTATTTAAATGTCAATTTAATAAATTGAAGCACAAAATCTTTCCCTGTACCCCTTACAAAATATGACGTTTTCAGTCAATTTCGCGTCCATGTCGAGTTCGGGTCGACAAATCAAATATTCTTTAAATCTCAATCAGTCATCCGAACTTCATGATATTACACCTTATTACTGCACATATACACGTGTACACATGCCAAATTATTTAAATGAATTTGCTTTGGTTACTAAAATACAGTTGTGTTCGCATTACTTCTTGGATCACCTACGTAAATGGCAGAAAACTTGCTAGAAATGAACAAATGGACAGAAGATTTATGTTTAAGAAATTATTTTGGCCCCAGGGGGTTGTCTGCCCCTGCCCCGGGGCTATATACATGTATATGACCATAATATTGAAACATCTTCTTCTCTGAAACCGCTAAGCCAATCAAAGCCAAACTTTATGTGGAGCATCCTTAGGAAGAGGGAATGAAAGTTTGTATAAATGACCAAGATGGCCGCCATGGCTATAAATAGCAAAAATGTTTAAAAATCTTGTTCTTCAGAACCAGAAGGCCTATGATTTTGAAACTTGGTATGAATCATCTGGGAATGGAGCTCTACAAAGTTTATATAAATCATGACCCTGGGATGACCTTGACCTATTTTACGGCAAGTTCAACTTAGGTTGCCCATGCATTTGAATGGGAAAAAATAGGAAAATGTCATGTAATGGCAGAAAACTTGCTAGGAATGAGCAAATGGACAGAAGATTTATGCTTATGAAAATATTTTAGGCCCAGGGGTTGTCTGCCCCTGCCCCGGAGCTATATATATGTAGATGACCATAATATTCAAACAGCCATGCATTTGAATGGAGAAAATTCTTAAAATGTCATTTGCAGTTAATTGGCAAATGGACTGAATTTTTATGATTTGAAAAAGACATTGACTCCAGGAGTTATTCTGACCCTACCCTAGGGTTATATACATGCATTGTACCATTCTAGTGTAACAAGTTTATTGGTACATGTATATGTCTCAGGTCTCAGGTGAGTGTTTACAGGACCATTGGTCCTCTGGTTGCATAATTATGCGAAAACAAAGGCGTAGATCAGCTGTGCAGTAACTGCACAGCTGATCAGCTCCTTTGTTTTCCCTACTCGGATAGTACAATTCCTCCTCTACTTAAAGCCAACATTTCAAGCCTCTAGCGCCTGCTTCTGTGACTGTACAGGCGAATTTGTGTCGCACCTGGTCGGAAACCCCCAAGTCAGGTTTTCTTGTGTTGCGGGTGATTTGAGAAAATGTATAAATTGATTGCAGATGATTCTTATTTTGGGTGGAATAATTGGTGTTATTATAATCATTATTATTGGTGAGTTAAGACAGAATGCCTCTATTGTTGTTGTTGTTTAGATGTTGTTCGTTCAGTTTGTGAGAATTTAGTATTCATTACGAAAACATGCCCATTTCAATATACATAGAATTTTTTTTCAGCTGTAAATTTAAAATTTCATTTGAAAAGATATGATGTTTTAAATATTTCTGCTCAAAACATTGATTGTTGGTGCATGTTAGAACTGCCTCGTTGAGGCGGTTCTAATGAGTACCCACAATCTATACTTTGGATCAAAAATAAGAAAAATAGGGTTACCCCTGTACACTGCAGTTTTACTATATTAAACTGGGGTTCAAGGGGGTATTTATTTCACGTTATAAAGACAAATCAGCACATGTGCCTCTTTTGAAAATCATATTCATCTGAATAACAGAATAAGGCGTTCAATTTATAGCGTTGTTATACCCCCCGCCAAAACGAAGTTTTAAGGGGGGTATACTGTTTTCATGTCCTTCTGTCCGTGCATCCGTCCGTCCGTCCGTAACGTTTTGTTTCTTTAATATCTTGAAGACCCATTGATGGAATTTCATGAAACTTTGCAGGCATCTGCATATCTATGGGGCAAATATTTCATGCTAAAATGAGGGGCTAGGGGCCAGTCCCTTTTGAGTTACAGTTCAACCTCATTATAACACGCCTCAGTACAACACAGTTTTCAATATAAAACGGCCATGTCATGGCCCCCAAATGCTAAATTGTCTATAGTTCTTATAGTAAATAACCTCATTATAACACGGGTTCACTTATAACACGGTCTGTTTCTGTGGACCCCAAAGATAGCGTTATAATGAGGTTGTACTGTACTTCCCTTTATAGTTCTTAATGGCTTTTGTATACAGTGAAGATGGTGCATTTACGGGCCGATCAACTCCTACCACAGTTTTTGTTGAAACTTTTTGATATTATGTCTACATGATGTACACCCATTGGACATTTGCATAAAGAAATATTATTGCCAAAAAACAATTTTTGGCAAAATGACAGCTATGAGAACTTAGACAATTTTTCTTAGTTTTTTACAGGTAAGTGCATTTATGGGCCGATCAACTCCTAATACAGTTTTTGATGGAACAATTTGATATCATGCCTACATGATGTTCACCAATTGGACATTTGCATGAAGAAGTATTATTGCGAAAAAATAATTTTTGACAAACTGACAGCTATGAGAACTTAGCCAATTTTTCTTACTTTTTTACAGGTAAGGGCTCTCACGGGCCGATCAACTCCTACTACAGTTTTTCATGGAACAATTTGAAATTATGCCTACATGATGTACACCAATTGGACATTTGCATGAAGAAGCATTATTGGGAAAAAATATTTTTTTACAAAATGACAGCTATGAGAACTTAGACAATTTTCATTGGTTCTTTTACAGGTAATGGCATTCAGGGGACGATCAACTCCTACTACAGTTTTTGATGGAACAATTTGATATTATGCCTACATAATGATAATAATAATAATAATAATAATAGACTTTATTTCACGAGGGTAACACAATTAGTACAAAACTAATCTCCCTTGCGGCTCTCAATTATTTACAAATATTAACAGTTGTACAGATACATAAATATGCTAATTGAAATTCTCACACATAAATTGAAACTCTCACTCATCTCTACCAACAAACAAAATTACACAAGATTTGTCAAACAACGTCGTGACTTATTCTTCAGCAATAAACAAAAGTCACCTACGTGTTTGACCAATAGTGAAAATGATAAAATACAATGTGAAAAAAAGAAGTAAATGTACAAATATTACACATGCATTCAAAAAAAACATGAGGAGCACAAATGAATGACAAAAACTAAAAACAAGTGAAATGTATGAATAAAAGGGGCAAAAAGAATGATAAACAAATTATAAACACAAACATAATATGAATGGACCAATATACATTAATTAACCATCATCCATTTAATACATCTAGAATGGAAAGATTCGACAGAAGGAGCATTTTTTACACTGGTTTCGAGACAACTCCAAATAACTGGGCCTGAAAAAGCTAAACTGCCTTTGTATAATTCAGTATTTGGTTTTGGTAGCAAGAAGTTGTTTGCAGTCATAGATCTTAAAACATGTGAATCATTGACATTAACATTAGCTTGTCGTTTGGTAAACATTTCACTGATATATTCAGGGGTTAAATTGTTGGAAACTTTATACATAAATTTTGCTTTTCTGAAAAATACTCTTTCTGTCACAGTCATAATTTTTATTTCATTCATAGACTGATGAATATTTTCTACATTATAGTCCAAAATTACTCTACAAGCTCTCCTTTGAAGTCTTTCAATTTGCATTAAATTGTTTTTACATGCACTTCCCCAAACAATATTTGCATAGTCAAGATGAGGTTGAATATAACTTTTGTAATACATCAGTCTATGTTCTTTAGATAAATAACGCTTTATTTTAGATAGCAGCCAAATGTTTGTTGACATTTTCCTTGTAACTTTTCTTACATGTTCCCCCCATAATAGATTATTATCAATTTCTACTCCTAATACTTTTTCTTTCTGTACATTTGATAATTTAATATCATTAAGTAATATTTGAATATTGTCATCAATATTCCTTCTTCTTTGCCTTGTAGTAATCAACATTGCTTTTGTCTTGTCAATATTAATTACCATTCCATTTTTCCTACACCATGAGGCTATTTCTAAAACAGCTTTCTGCAATTTTCTTTCTATCTCTTCCTTTGACCTACTAATTTCATAAACAGTCGCGTCATCAGCATAAAGATCAATCAATGCATTAGTGTGTAAAGGAAGATCGTTAATAAAAAGCAGAAACAAAAGTGGCCCTAAAATAGATCCTTGGGGCACCCCATGTATAATAGACTTTTTGGCTGACATCATGTTCTTGAAAGATACCTTTTGTGTTCTATCTGATAAATAGGACCTAAACCAATTCAGACAAGTGTGATTTAATTTGTATAATTCTAGTTTCTTAAGCAAAATCTCATGATCTACTAAGTCAAAAGCTTTACGAAAATCTACCAATACTACTCCCACTAATTCACCCCTGTCCAGTGCCTTGAGCCATTTATCAACCATATAGAGTAAAGCTGTCTCACAAGAATGTTTTGGTCTGAAACCTGACTGTGTATTATACAGTAATTTGTACTGCTCAAGAAAGGCTAACAAAGACTCATGTACATGTTTTTCAAACAGCTTGGAGAGAACAGGAAGTATGGAAATTGGTCTAAAATTGTTAAGGTCATTGGTAGGCCCTCCTTTATGCAAGGGTTTGACCTTAGCCTCTTTCCATTTGTCAGGAAAGGACCCTCTTCTTATGCTCAGGTTACATATAAATGCCAAACTTTCAGCAATGAAAGGTGATGCCAATTTCAAAAGTCTTGGACCTATTTCATCAGTCCCTGTAGACTTCTTTACATCTAAATCCTTTAGGTATTTTAGAACTTTATCCGTGGTTATGAAAGGTATGTCAAAGGAAACATCTTCAGGAATCCTTTCATTGCAATAATCCCTAAGTTTATCATGATTAGATTCTTCAATGGGCTCCTTTATATTTTCAGCCACATTTACAAAAAAATTATTAAATGCATTTGCCATGTCTTCTGGCTCATCAATTTCTTGTTCGCCAATTTTTACTGAGTTTGTGCAGTTTGATGAGTCAGACTTTTGCTTGCCTGCACCAAGCTCACTAGAAATTTTCCAAATTGTAGTGGGTTGATTTTTTCCCTCTTCTATCAATTTTTCATAATTGTTCTTTTTAGCTTTCTTGATGAGATTAACTACATTGTTTCTCCACATGTACACCCATTTCTTCATTTGCATGAAGAAATTTTATTATGAAAATATACTTTTTGGCAAAATTACTGCTATGAGAACTTAGACAATATGTCCTAATACAATTCAATTTGTCTTAATTAGCTTTTTTTCAGGTAAGGGCATGGTTTCTTAGCTTTATTATAGTTATAGGCATTCTCATGCCGATCAACAGTTTTGATGGAACTATTGATATATGCGTACATGTAGGCCTATAGGACATTTGCATGAAGAAATTTTATTGTGAAAAATTAATGTTTGTGGTAAACAGTTACACTGCGGGGGGTATTTAATAAGCATTGCTTATTGACACTTTTTTCATTATTGTTGTTTTAGAACCCCAAAAAAAGGTTCGGTAATAATCAATATCTGTATTCACTGGAGGACCGTATGGAAGATTGGCAATTGTGCAATATACGTTTTCCTCCTAAAATATTGAGATTGGTATTACTGATTGTTGTTGTTCAGATTTAGTTATTGTTGTGTTTACTGTATTTTTCAGATGTGGTTGATTTTGATCGCTATAATTGTTGTTATAATTGTTATTATTGTTGGTAAGTTAACAATTGGAATACCATTTTAGCCTTCGCATGAGAAAAACAAACCATCTGGGTTACTGACCTGGTCCAACACAAACCACCCTGTACAGTCTCACAAAAGGGATATAATCTTGAAATTTCAGATTTAAGAAGAAGAGGTATTTTACTATCTGTGGTGCGAAAACAAAGGTGCTGATCAGCTGTGCAGTTACTGCGGCTTCGTTTTCGCATTTGCAGATTGTTTGTTTTCAGAAGAGGCAGCTTATTTCAATAGAAATAGCTAACAAATATGGTAATGGCATTAACATAGGAATAGATGAGATGCTTCATTGAAAAAATCTGCTATTTATTGCATATACAAAATCAAAGACGGTCACAAAGTGACTGACCAAATGTAATTTACATTATTGCACCATCTTTCATTTTATGGCACCATCTCTCATTTCAATCCAGTGATTAACCTGCATGAATTTTACACAATTTATTGTGATATATTCACATCAAGTCTCGTGCACGTCTTTTCTGGACTTTTGTCAAACATTTACAGGATGTTTTTACCTTGTTTCCTTTATCTGAAATAATTAAGTTTCTAGTCATTTTATGTGACTTTATTACGCCACTTGTATAATATCTCTTCGAAATTTTTGAACGTGAGGTAGCTCATTCACAAAACTTAAACGCTAAATAACTAAATCATTAGAGTGGCATGTTGTTACGTGCCAGGCATAACTAGAAGATTAAGGAAACCAACAAGTTGGTTAGCCAGCAACAAGCTTTGTTTAAAATTTAACAAATCTATTTAGAAGTGATTTAACCAGTAATTACATGTGAAACAATCAAAAGCATATATACAATCAAACAAAAATGAATATACAATACCTTTCAAGATGTTAATTCCCTTAAAGAATGTCTGAATGTCCCTCAGAATTTTTTAACACAAGTCTGTATCAGTTTCTGATCCCAAGAATTAAAGTTTGTTTCAAAATAGCACTATGTCCCAATCCAGAATCGAATATCACAAAGTAATCCAAGAATAAGTTTAAATTCCAGTAAGATAGATTTTGACTTCTTAATAGTAACAGTACCCAAAGATTGTCCTTATGAAAATTTGTAGCCCTTATATAGCACTGAGGAACATTCAGGATTCTTCCAGCAAATTCTATGATATCATATACTAAAAATAACAAGTTGTTTACCTAAATTTAATGTTCTGGAATATTCTAGAGAGGCCATTATCCTTCCAGAAAATTCCACAATATTCTTTTGACATAAAAAAGATTTTTCTAGAAGATTCTACATCTTTCCAGGTTTTTCCGGACTTTTCCGTCAAAGAACAATTTGAAATTTCTAGAAAATTCTGAAGTAAACAACCTGTTTATGTCTGGGACACTTAAAGTAAATAATTGCTAAGGACAACAAGTAAACGTCATATGTATAACATCATACTTTCCTGGGCATACTCCCTTGGGAAGTTTACCAGTACTGAATGCACATCTTTCGACAAGTAACTGTCATACATAACAATGTGCCCCCAGAAGACTGATTAAACAGGACTGGTGTGTGCACAATCTGATTACACTTCCTTTAAGGGGAGCATGATGGCATGGTGGTAGAGCTTTAATCTCCGAATTGAGATATCCTGGGTTGGATCCCAACTTTGGGCACCATGTGTCCTTGAGCAAGACCATTGGTGCTGACAGATAGTGCTTCACACACTGGCCTGTCGACTTTCACTTGTTGCAAGTTGCGACTGGGATTAGCCGCCATTGCAGCCATATTTTCTGCCATATTGGGACTATTAGGCATGTCCAGTCTTTCCTTTTAACAGCAGGAATTGAAGGTACTTTGTGAAATTCTCTTTTGATATTGAATATTTTTAATGTATCATCAAGATTTATCTATACACAAAACGAGCAAAGCAGTTTTTTCAGCCAGCTGCAGCGGATACAGTAACTGTATCAGATTGATACAGTAACTGTATCAGATTTTAAGTTCTATGTCTTTCTTAGCTGTACCAGTATTTGCTACTTTAATGGTTTATTGTAACATCTTATAGAGTGCTCTTCTATATCCTTTTAACATTGAGCCTTCGCATGAGAATACCAACAGTCTTGGTTTGTCCAACACAAACCAGTTTTTACAGTCATATAAATTTCACATTTTGGATTTAAGAAGACGGATTATACTATTCGTGTAGCCAAAACAATATGATCAGCCGTGCCTTTGTTTTCACCTATGCCTAGTGTTGGTTTTCTTACGTGGCAGCTTATTTGCGTGTCCTTATGCAAAATTTCAGTCAAGGCACATTGATTTTAGGTAAAAAAAAATGTACATGTATTTTTAACTCACTTGCATTGTCACTCATTTCATTGCAAATACTTTATAACTACACTTGGTGTAAATACCTATAGGACTGACGGCTTATCAGTTACTAGCTGCTACTAAAAATACAACATGAAGTATAGGGAAAATCCCGTTCACTTTTGCAAACTCTTGGCGTGAGTCTCTATGGTATAAAATAAAAGAGTATCTTTGAATTGGCTGTCAGTGATTTTAATAGCTACATGTATTTATCTAGAATATACATGGTGCCAAAAACAGTTGTAGTGTTAGCCTCATAATATTTCAAATTATAATTTAATGTGAACACAGGTATTCATGTAATGAATGATATGAAATGGTGTAGATTTGGAAATATTCATGAGAACTTAATTTTCCCTAATATTTGCGAATTGTTTGCCTCGCGAATTCAAACTTCTCGCAAATAAAGAGTCCATATAAACTTTATAGAATACTTGGTCACTTACGTGCAAATTCTAGAACTCGTTAATAATTCGGAAACAGAAAATTCGCGAAATAAAAGTCACGCGAAAATTTCCAAATTTACAGTACTTGAACTGAATTATTTTTTCCATACTTTTTCTTTTGAATCATGCAGCATGGGTTGCCTCTAAAAATAGCTAGGGAAAATTGACGGTACTTTCTAATAAAAGTATTTATTCTATTTTGCATCTGAATTTCTAGTTGTGTCTTTATCATCTTTCTGGACGAAGTATGGAATATTATGATCAAAAACCCCAAAGAATCAAACTTATAGTTTTTATAAAGGTACAAGTAGGCAATGATCAGGAAAAGGTGCAATCAGAAATAAATTCCCACTCCAAAAACCGAGATGGGAAAAAACTAAATTGACAATTAGGTTCTCGCACTGAGAAATATCGTAAGCCAAGTGAGCAGCTATTTCCCAATAGGTGGCTACTCAGTTACCCAAACTTAAAAATGTACATAGGTTCAAACAGCACAAAAATTCGACTTTTACATGATATTCCAAGCTTTGTTCAGATGGAGTTTGGGTGTATGATTATTTCCAGTATTTTTGTGTGCATTACGAAAACTTGCCCATGCAATAAACTGAGATTTTTTAGCTTTAAAAATTGAAAATTTCAGCTGAAAAATTTTGATATTTTTCTTATTTTTAGACAAAACAGAGATTGTGGATACACGTTAGAACCGCCTGGCCGAGGCGGTTCTAATGAGTACCCACAATCTATGTTTTGGAGCAAAAATAAGAAAAATAGGTATACCCCTGGATACCCCAGTTTTGCGATATAAAAGTGGGGTTCAAGGGAGTATACATTACACGGACATGTTTTCCTGATGTTCAGAGTTATTTTCAATTTCTTGATATCAGAAATTTTTAGATAAAGTGTACTTTAGTGTGATTTTGAGATTTTTTCTATACCATAGCACAACTTACTTGGTCTATTATATTCACAGCTATTTTGTTTGTTTGTTTGTTTGTTTGTAAGTTTGTTTTGAGGTTTAACATCCCAGTCAACAATTTTTCAGTCATGTCGGGATGGGTATTAACTAATACTCTTGGGAGTTAGTGTGTCTTGCTTGGGTCAAGGGCACATTACAGTGCCACCAATGGGGATCAAACCCAGGACCTATCAATTTGGGAGTCCGATGCTCTACCACGACACCACCACGCTCCCCTTCAGTTGTTTTAAAGTAGAAAGTTTGCATTATTGAGCATGAACTCTTTCTTAAAAGATAATCTCCTCAGTTCTGAGTGTATATATGAGTTTAGAGTAAAATAGAATTGCTTAGATAATTGTTAGCTCACCTGAGCCGAAGGCTCACAAGGTGAGCTTATAGGATGGCCATGCTCCGTCGTCTGTCGTCCGTCCACAATTTCAAAGATCTTCTCCTCTGAAACCACTGGGCCAATCAAAGCCAAACGGAATGGGGGAATGAAAGTTAATATAAATAGTTAAGGTCACATGACCAAGATGGTCGCCATGGCTATAAATAGCAAAAACCTTTAAAAATCTTCTTCTCCAGAACCAGAAGGCCTACGATTTTGAAACCTGGCATGAAGCATCAGGGGGAGGAGCTCTACAAAGTTTATATAAATCATGACCCTGGGATGACCTTGACCTATTTTACGGCAAGGTCAACATAGGTCGCCCATGCATTTGAATGGGGAACATTTTCAAAATGTCATTTGATGGGAAAAACTTTATCACGGCCACCAATCCAGCTCTTTCATAGCAAAATGCAATGATAATAAATTCATTTGTGGTACTTCCCACTTTGCAGCTGCGGGGTTCGAAACGTGTAAGTGACTTTGTGTTCTCTTATTTTATTACCAATTACTCCTATTTTAAGACATCTTTCAAAAATCGGAGAATGACATGATGTGGGTAATTTATCTAGCGTCTTTCATCTCCAGCCGATCTGCTAAAAACACAGCACGTGGTTTGGAATCACTTTTAAGGTGAGTGCAACACATGCGTTTTTAGGTTGTGTGCTTGATTTTCGTTTTCCAACTTATGCAATGCGTCCATTTTATTTGGAAGATTTTATTTTGACTAATGATGAAGATTTGTGACCATAAACATCATTTGTGTGCCTCTGATTTGAAAATAATTGATATGCTATGAAGCGGCGTGATAAGCGATGAAGAAAGGGGTCTAGCTATGAAGAAAACGTGTTATGCTTGGAGGATGAGCAGTCCTGTTGATTTCACTATAACGAAATACGCTGGTCAGCCTTGTATTTTCAAGAGGCGTATTAAATAGATAAATAAAATTAAACTTAGCAAAGCTGGTAAATGTCTTTCTTGTTTTGAAAAAGCATGATTCTTCCTTTACAAGAACATGTTTTGTCTTACAGTATGTATTTGTGTATTACAGGTATTTTTTCGATAGTCACCATTTTTGCATTATCGGCTGGTTCCCAGCTTTAGAAAAATCAATATTGGAAAAACAGGTAACCAGAAGCCCCCTGACCTCAAAGGTCAGGGGGGTTCTGGTTACCTGTTTTTCCAATATTGATTTTTTGTAAGCAGGAAACCAGCTGATAATGCAACAATAGTGAATGTATGCTTACTTATATTTATTTACTGTATATATGTAGTTTGCTTCTTATTGGAGAAACGAAAAAGAGCTATATGCATTACAGAAAATGATCAGTTTACTTCTTGTACATGGAACTATCAGGGTTCATACAGTAACCAGCATGACTACATTATAAAAAGAATTTAAAAAGAGTGTAGCGGTCTCAGATTGAAATTCCAACAACTGATTGAATGACCCGATGTAAGCGCAAGCGTGACTGATAATGAGCTAAAAAAAGTGCAGAGGTCTATCTATGTGCAATGAATACTTACTTTTTTTCCATACTATTTCAAAACAAGAAAGTCATTTATCAGCTTTTCTTAGTTGCTGAATAAGCTAAGTAAGTAAGTAACTTCTTCATTTCATAGCTGAGGAGGCTATTAAATACGCCTCTTGACAACACAAGGCTGACCAGGGCATTTCATTATAGTACAATCAACTGGACTGCTCTAGCTCAAAGTATAACAAGTTTTCTTCATAGCTAGTCTCCTTTCTTCATCGCTTATCACGCCGCTTCATAGCATTTCGATTATTTTCAAATCAGAGGCATACAAATGACGTTTATGGGCACAAATCTTCATCATTAGTCAAAATAAAATTGTCCAAATAAAATGGACGCATTGCATAAGTTGGAAAACGAAGTAATGCGGCGTGTCTGTGTTGAAAATCTAGCACACAACCTAAAAACGCATGTGTTGCACTCACTTCAAAAGTGATTCCAGACCACGTGGTATGTTTTAAGCAGATCGGCTGGAGGTGAAAAAAGCTAGATAAATTACCCACATCATGTCATTCTCTGATTTTTGAAAGATGACTTAAAAAAGGAGTAATTGATAATAAAACTAGAGAACACGAAGTCGCTTACACATTTCGAACTCCGCAGCTGCATAGTGGGAAGTACCGCAAATGAATTTATTATCATTGCATTTTGCTATGAAAGAGCTGGATTGGTGGTCGTGTTTATGGAAATGGGCAAATGGACTGAATATTTATGATTCTGAAATAAAGGACCCCAGGGGCAAGTCTGCTCCCACCACGGGGCAATAAACATGTATATTACCATAATATTCAAAGATCTTTTTCTCTGAAACCGTTTGGCTAATCAAAGCCAAACGTCTTGTTGAGTATTCTTAGGAAGGGAGAATGAAGGTTATATAAATGGTCAAGGTCACATGACCAAGATGTCTGCCATGGCTGTAAATAGCAAAAACCATTATAATTCTTCTTCTTCAGAACCAGAAGGCCATTGAAACTTGGCCTGAAGAATCAATGAATACAGCTCTACAAAGTTTGTATAAATCATGATTCTTGGATGGCCTTGACTTATTTTACGGCAAGGTCAGCTTAGGTTGCATATCCCAGTTCTCAGGTGAGCGTTTACAGGACCATTGGTCCTCTTGTTTAGATTATGTAAGCTTTTATCTCTTGCAACAATTAATCCCTTTTATAATGTAAATAAACCGCTGTAATAAGTCTGAAGACTAGAGAACTAGAATTTCGAAATCTGCTGAAATGACCTTGAAATAATAGGATTTGGCATGTTTAAAAACTTGGAGGCTCAGAGCATGTTACTTTGTTTAATATCATGCAGAGTTCAACTCATATTAGCAAAATACCTCTTAGAACATGTATTTCATTATAACACAACCATAACATAGTTCCCAAAATGATTATTTTGCAATAACTTATTCTATTATAACACAGCATGGTCTGTTTCTTTTAACTCTAAGATATCAATGAAGTTTACCTGTATTTTTTCTATATTTTAGTATGGCTACCTAACTGTATATTTATTCCTATATTTCAGTATGGGTAGCGACTACACAGGGTGGGGGTAGCGACGAGGGGAGCAAAACAGCCAAACCAGTGTCGAGCACTCCAGCATCGGGTTAATGTTTTGAATGGACATTTATTGTTCTGACATAGATAATCGTGAATTCCATTTGAAGAACTGGCCCCTAGGTTTATATAAAACTTCTTTCATGCTCAAATCAGCTGAGACTAAAATTTAAACTGCTGTCTAAATACTGAAATAGCCCAAATAAATTGAAATTTCAGCTTTCGATCACCAAATCCTGTAATTTATCCTGCTTATAAATGTTAAAATGCCAACAATTGTTGGCATTTTAACATTTATGAGCAGGATAAATTTTAGTCTCAGCTGAGCTGAGCATGAAAAAAGTTTTATATAAACCTAGGTGTCTGAAGTCCTGTGGGTTACAATTTTAGTAGCTTAGAAAAATATGGTATTTTGTGATAAATGCAAAATGACTTTTTAATTCGCTATAACGAATTATTAATAAATTCATTTGCAACTCTTTTGGTGCATAAAATGAGTAGCCACAACTTTCATTGAGGAGCCTTTTATTTATTTTTTTTTTTTTTTATTTTTTTTTTTTTTTTTTGATTCAGTTTTACGTCCCTTTCAAGCTGAGGAGCCTTTTATGGCCTAGTAGTTAATCCACTGGCCTTAAAAACCAGACTTTAAACCGAAGTTTTGTCTCCATTGGACGTTAGCTAGTGAGTGTACGTAAAAGACTAGATCAACTGACCAACCATTTTCATATTAAGTTATATGGAGGAACATAGTAAGAAACATACATACCATATTGGTTCTAATTAGCTCCCAGAGTGCTTAACTTTTCAAAATATTGTTCTAATTAGCACACACTAAGAACAAAAATAACTCATAAATTGCTGAAATAACCATGTCAAAATCATCTATGATGATGTCATTTAAGTGTTCCATTCATTTGAAAATAGTGTTCATTCATTTTAAGGTAAGTTTTGATACTGTAATCATGTGTAAAAATGGTGTAAAATACCAATATGTTAGTTTAGCTTATGAACATGTTTTTTGGAAACATCCAGGGTGTTCGCTTTTTGGAGCATGTACACTAATTAGAATGAGTATGGTATATGTTAATTGTTACCAAATACATTCCTTAATTAGGTTGCTTAGGCTACACACAAATTTTGTATTTCTGGATCTTGAATTCTGCTGTTCAGGAAGTCGCAGTGTTCATCCACAAAGTCACGGAACATAACAGAATAAAAAATAACATATTGGCAAAAATCACTCGATAATTGTCGTCAAATGACAACTTTGTGTAAAATATGATTCATTAAATGTATTTTGATGGATTTGATAGTGCATTCCTTATCTTGACAACTATTCATGACATTAAAATTCTGAATGAGACCCAACTTAAGTGTCTATTTTTCCATCAGGAAAACATGTCCGTGCAATGAATACCCCCTTAAATCCCACTTTAATATAGTAAAACTGGGGTTTGCAGGGGTATACCTATTTTTCTTATTTTTGCTCTAAAACATAGATTGTGGGTACTCGTTAGAACCGACTCGTTAGAACTGCCTCGCCGAGGCGGTTCTAACGTGTACCCACAATCTATGTTTTGAGCAAAAATAAGAAAAATATTTTTTAAATCCAATGAAATTTTCCATTTTTACAGGTGAAAAAAATCTCTGTATATTGCATGGGCAAGTTTTCATAATGTGAGTCGACGTTGTTAACCAAGATTATCGCAGAAGGTGTGAGTTGCATCCACATGTGTTGAATGTACTGTGGTTTTGTCAATTTTTAATCATACAAAAAGGCAATACATAAATCATCAATATAGTCATGAAAATTGATGTATATATTTGTAATGAAAGCCAACATTGTATATAGTAAATTATTTGTGTAAATGCTGTAGGAAAGTTCTACAAAGATGATCATTTTAGAAGAAAGATTTTGATAGTAGAAATATTTTGTGACAAATTTTTCTGAAAAGCTTTTGATAAGTTTAGTACTATGTGGTGACCTTCAATGCATGAAATCCAAAACAGTCAAAGTCACAGTACTTTAAAGAAAGATACATAAATGTTTTTAAACGTCCAGTCATTGATATTGCAAGATTGCCATTTTGAATTTTGAACAGTTACTTAGTTATAGAATCATTGTGTTGTCAAAATCATGTTGATTTTCATGAAAATTAATGCATTCTATTTGGCCATGTCGAGTCTTTCTTCTAAAGTGATGGCTCTTGCTTCTTTCCCTGTTAGAAAAAATGATGTGTGTTGCACTTGATTAAGACAGTTAAATTTTACTTATGGAATAGAATATTATATGCTGATGCCAAACTTTAAAACAGGTCATACTTAGGCATTGTGGGAGTTAACCATACTTTCCAAACTTTAGTTATTTTTGAAATTCTAAAACTTTTTACAACAAAAACAAATAAGAACTAAGATTAATTGTTAATCATTTTTTTTTTAATTGATATATGAGCCGCCTCGTGGGAAAACCAACAATCTGCATAGGCGAAAACAAAGACGCAGATCAGCTTCGCGGCAACCGCGAAGCTGATCAGCGCCTTTGTTTTCGCTACTCGGATAGTACAATTCCTCTTCTACTTAAATCCGAAATTTCAAGCTTCTAGCTCTTTTCTGTTACTGTGCAGGCCAGTTTGTATCAGACCTGTTCGAAAACCACATTGTTGGTTTTCCCATGAGACGGCTCATATCTTAAGTAACGCATTTGATTGCATGTAGATAAGGTCATGTTTATAATGGCCATGGATGTAACATGCTTCTCCTGGAAACATTAGTCATTTATCGATAAAGCATAACCATGTACAGATTAAAATTACTATTGTCATAGATAAGGATATTTATTATATGGCAAGTGATGAAATATAGAGAAATATGTATTAAATATAACCAATATTTGAAAAAGTTATATTTTCACATGTGAAAATATAAAAAAGTTATATTTTCACATGTGAAAATATAAGATTTGGGAATACACAAATTACGATTCCACTGTTTCATATCTAATTTAGACTTAACTAAATTTTATAATCTATACTATTGTTGACGCAATGAACGTTCACACACAATAGCGACGTAATGACGTGAAGTAATGACGTCATTTAAGATTTTGACGTCATACGCTTTAGCGCGCAACGTTACAATGACTACATGCAATATAATAAAAAGAAAATTCAAGTTTTTGTCGTGAATATGACTTTTATTTCATCTCGTGAAGTGAAATATAAAAATTTTCACTTCACTCAATGAAATAAAACTCATATTCACTCCAAAAACTTGAATATCCTCTATATCTATGTTTAACTTGAATATTTATTCATTCTCTTTTGATCCAAATTTGAAATGGCTTTACATGTGTGTGAGTGATAGACATGTATGTATGCTGTAGTATTATACCATAGATTATCATTGTATGCTGTCAAATAGCTTAACTATAAACTGTGCTGTAATTACTTGTTATGGTTCCATAGTTGTTATTATATATGATTAAATATATATTCATAATTTTGTTCATGGTAAATACATGTTATGCACCAGTCATTCGTAACCATGGCTCCTACTTACTGGGAAGGGTGGAGATTTCAGTTTTTGGTGCCCTGCTATAAGCCCCACCCTTAGGAAATAAGCTGGAGGTCAAAACTGTGTTTTGCCCTGCTTATTTGCAATAGAAAATCTCAGTGGGGTAAGGCTCCTAAGGTCAGAACCCTTTCCTTTCCTCTGCACTGTAGGGACAGTAAATTAACTCATTTAAGCCTGCATCCCTTTTATGGGACATAGGCAAACAGAATAACCCCAGATGTGACGCCGCAGAACGCGGCATCCCATCTGGGGCTATTCTGTTTGCTTGGAGAAATTTCATCGAAAAATGAGATGAAAATTAAAAATCACTCCTAACACCCCTAAAAATGAAAGTGGACTCATCCAATTGATAATGGTGGGAAAATTCATTCGTCAAATATGGGTTAAAGAAGTAATTGCCCCATACTTTAGCCTAGCCATCACCCACTCTTCCATATAGTGTGTGTGTGTCTGGGGGGGGGTGGGGGGGGGGGGTACAAATGACTGGTGTGCAATAATGGTCCAAAGGAATAGATTTTGAGGGGATATGTGTTCTGTTGTTGTAAAAGTGGTCAAATGGAATATTTTGTGAACACAGGCTGATTTAAATAATAAACCACGGTGAAATTTAAATGTACATGCATTCCTGTTGGTACTTGTTACTTATGGTACACTTACTTTCAAAGTAAATGTTGACTTCCAGATAACTATGACAGAAAAAGAACAGCAACATATGATTGTTCAATGCAATTTTCTAAGGTTAATAGAATAGAAATTCTAACAAAATGCACTTTTGTATTTCACTTGCAATCACTATGCTATGTCGTCAAACATAGTTGTTATGACACCAGTATAGCTGAGAATGTAACGTGGCTTCGCATCTTGGGCATTGTTGTTTGCTTAAAGAAATTAATTGAAAAATGAAATAAAATATTGGAATCACTCTAAATATTGGATGCCACTAAAATGAAAGTGGACTTGTCTAAATGAGCCGCCTCGTGGGAAAACCAACAATGTGGTTTCCGAACAGGTCCGACACAAACCGACCTGTACAAGCACAGAAAAGAGCTAGAAGCTTGAAATTTCGGATTGAAGTAGAAGAGGAATTGTACTATCCGAGTAGCAAAAACAAAAGCGCTGATCAGCTTCGCGGTTACCGCGAAGCTGATCTGCGCCTTTGTTTTCGCCTATGCAGATTGTTGGTTTTCCCATGAGGCGGCTCATATGGGTTAATCAGTTTGTCTTCTTATTTGAGTTTCTATAGTAATGAGCACAGGGTGTGAGGTATACATTGGTGTAGGGGGCAGATATTTAAATATGTAAACATGTACGTCTTTTGAGGTTGATAGTTTTGTAGAACAGGTGTATTAAGTTTGAGCAACATCATGGGAAAACCATTATCAGGATGTTGGGCTATTGGAGGACTAGTACTGTACAGGCACTAATAACAACTCTGATCAAATTGTACTTATGAACTGATTTACACCATTTATCCAGAGACAACAAACAAGATAGAGTACAACCAATGTGGAATAAATCAATATAAGGCTGTGGGATGCAAATAGCTTTGTAGGAACAACTTAGCACAGCTCAGAATGATTGGTGAAAGTTGTTCCCAGACAGGTATTTAACCCATATTTGATGAATGGATTTTCCCATCATTATCAATTGGGTCAGTCCACTTTCATTTTTAAGGGTGTTATGATTGATTTTTATTTTTTGTCTCATTTTTCGACGAAATTCCTCTAAGCAAACAGAATCGCCCCAGATGGGACGCAGCAGAATGCGGCGTCATATCTTGGGCTATTCTGTTTAAAAGGACGCCAGGCGTAAATGAGTTAATACCTGTGGTGTGGTCACTTATTGATTTTGCATTGGTTGTACATGTATCTGGATAACCCACATCTGACTATTATAATACAGGCTTTCCCATGATGTGACACATTCATCGAACAAGGAATTTCAGCTGTTATATGTATACTGAAGCGACTGCATATATTTATTCATTTTTAGCTCACCTGTATGAAAGTACAAGAAGAGCTATTGCAATCACCCTGGCGTCCGCGTCTGCGTCGACGTTAGCGTTCACGTTGCTCAAATGTTAAAAGTTTTTGGTTAAAGTTTTTACAAGTCTATATCTCATGAACATGCTGATGGATCAAGTTGATACTTTGCATGCTAGTAGATATTGGTCTGAAGTTTCATGCAGTACCATCATGACCCACCCTGGGTGACCTTGAGGTCAAGGTCACGGACTTAGAAATTTTGTGTTAAAGTTTTTGGTTAAAGTTTTCATAAGTCTATATCTCTTGAATATGCTGATGGATCAAGTTGATACTTTGCATGTGAGTAGATAGTGGTCTGAAATTTTATGCAGGACCATCATGAGTCACCCTGGGTGACCTTGAGGTCAAGGTCACGGACTTAGAAATTTTGGGTTAAAGTTTTTGGTTAAAGTTTTATATCTCTTGAACATATTGATGGATCAAGTTGATACTTTGAATGTTGGTAGATATTGGTCTGAAGTTTTATGCATTACCATCATGGCCCACCCATTGTGTTAAAATTTGGTTAAATTTTTTTATAAGTATATACGTCTTGAACATGTAGATGTATCAAGTTGATACTTTGCATGTTTATAGATATTGGTCTGAAGTTTTATGCTATATCATCAGGACCCACCTGAGTGACCTTGAGGTCAAAGGTCATTGGTCATAGACTTTGATTGATTTAGTGGCAAAGCACAAGTCAGGCGAGCTACTCTGTCCTGCGACAGATCTTATTTCTTTAGTCCATGTATCATCCAATATATAACTCCCATAAAAAAAAATTATGAACTTCATATAAATCATCATTGATTATGTAGTTTAAGAAATTATAAAGGCAATTTTTTCCTTGAATATACACACAGGCATCTTACTGAGTTGTTTCATAAGAAAACCTGCCATTTTGGGCCATTCTGGTTTGGAATCCTAAAGGCAGGTTTTAAGGTGAATTGATTTAGTAGTCTTTGCACACTTTTTAATTTATAAGCACTTTGAATTCATTGAACACAGTGCATGTACATGATCATCTGTTAAGTTTCTCTGAAATTTGTACAGTTTCTTTCAACTTAATACACAAAAAAAGAAGATTTTTAACAATTTTGCACATTTTTGAAAAGAGGTCATTTGACAAATATTTTTCTAGCCAAACGGTAGGAGCTTCCAATTTTTTACCAGCTCATATTTTCAGAATGAAGCATATTGGTGCTACTTGTAAATGAGCCTGTGCATGAGAAAAGCAACAATTTGGGCTCCGACCAGGTCTGACATAAACTGGGCTGTACTAACAGTCACAGAAGATGGTTAGAGGCTGGAAATTTCGGATTTAGAAAGTAGAGGAATTGTACTATCCGTATAGCGGAAACAAAGGTGCTGATCAGCTTCGCGGTTTCCGCGAAGCTGATCAGCGCCTTTGTTTTCGCCTATGCAGATTGTTGTTTTTTCCATGCGGCGGCTCAGTTATCACAAACAGTTTGTCAGCATATTTTTATTGCGTTACCCAAGGAACAAATAAAATGATGCCATGAAAATGACACCAAGTTCGATTCATTTTGTTACAGTTAATGTTTGTATTGTACAGCAATTTGATCCTTGTTAGAACTTGTGATTCAAACAACAGACTAGATAAAAGGATATGTGTGCTTACTTGAGTTGCGACACGAGAAAACCAGTCTTCAGGGTTTCCGACCAGGGCTGACACAAACGGGCCTGAGCAATCACAGAAGCAGGCTAGAAGCTTTAAATTTCATATTTAAGAAGTAAAGGAATCGTACTATCAGTGTAGTGAAAACAAAGGCGCTGATCTGCGAAATCAGCTTCGCAGTTACTGCGAAGCTGTTCTGTGCCTTTATTTTCGCATGGGAAAAAATATGGTTTTCTCATGACACAGCTCAATTTTAACTACTGACCTTACACCGTCTCTCAAGAAGCTCATTTTTTGGTCCAAATCAACCTTTTCTCAAACTCATGATCTCGTATCCCTGTCATTCTTTTGCATGCCATAAGTCTTAAAAAGTGTCTCAAAAATTTTGAAAATCGATTCACTTATAAAAGTTTTATGCCCCAAAATTACCTTGAATCGTCAGTTTGATAAGGGAGATAATCCAGAATTCTTCAAATTGAAAGTCTAGCAAATAAACTTAACTCATTTAAGCCTGGCATCCCTTTTATGGGACATAGGCAAACAGAATAGCCCCTGATGTGACGCCGCAGAACGCGGCATCCCATCTGGGGCTATTCTGTTTGCTTGGAGAAATTTCATCAAAAATGAGCTAAAAATTAAAAATCACTCCTAACACCCCTAAAAATGAAAGTGGACTCATCCAATTGATAATGATGGGTGAATCCATTTGTCAAATATGGGTTAAGATACATGCAGTATTTTCTCTTTAATCTTGAATGTCCTGTTGATCTAGTCTGCTGTTTAGAATGCTGCCGAATTGTCATAACTATGTGAAAAAGATCTGTGTTTATTATGGAATAAAAGTGCTGTTACTTGAGACAATAAACTTTATGTATGAAGTTTCTCGTGTAAATTTTTTCCATCCAATGTTACTTATAGTGTAGGTAAAATACTTTGACCGTGCAGCTTAACCTCTGACATAGATATGCATTCGTTTATCAACTGCTTAAAATAACTATGTTCTCAATAATGCGACTCCATGATGGTAAACAATATATGACCATGTGCTTCACAGGGCACAGGAAAAATGTGTAAAACAAATAGGCGCCCCTTTAACCGTGTTTACAAAACTTCATCACATGAGTTCAAGAGGCACGGTCAAAGTATTTTACCTATAATAGCTTCTGTGGTGTTGTGGTTAAACCACTTATCTTGTAAACTATGGGAAGTTGGTTTGGTCCTAGACCTCTCTGGTCTGTTCAATGAACTTTATGAATCTCAGCTGAGGTTCTGTCTCTATATGACATTAAAAGCTGTTGATGGGATGTTAAACCCCAAATCAAACAACCAAATTACAAAAACTTGCCCATGCAATATAACACAGATTTGTTCAGCGGTGAACATTGAAAATTTATAAAAAAAAAATATATATATATTAATATTAACATTGATTGTGGGTTCTTGTTAGAACCGCATCGGCAAGGTGTACCCACAATGTTTTGAGCAAAAATATTTCCCATGAAATTTTCAATATTCATGTAAAGAATCTATGTATTGAATGGACAAGTTTTGGTATTGTGGATTCGCATTTGACAGGAAAAATGATTAATGAAAGAAGAAAAATGTGATTCAATTTATTTATATAGCAGTTAAACTCAACAAATAAAGGACAAAGGGGGATAAATCAACTCATGAAAACAATTTCTTCTAAAGCTAACTAAAGTATGCATTTCAAAAAGAAAATAAACTGTATTTATTGTTATTGGCGCACCATGCCCTTAACTTTTCAAATTATCTGAACAAAATTTATATACACTTTTGAGAGAATCTTAGATCAAATTTTGAAATTTTTGATAGCTTGTACAACTTTCAAAACAGATATGCGTTGAACATTTTTCAAAATTTCATTCTGACTGCTAAATTTAAGCCTTTTGTTGAGATATAAAACACTGGTCAACATTGTAAATATACACATACAGACTAGCTTGTTCAGTAACTTGTCTGATTCGAGTCGAGCCTCACGTTGGGTACATTCATTACGAAAACATGTCCATGCAATAAACAGAGATTTTTTAAGTTGTAAAAACTGAAAATTTTCTGTAGAATTTTTTCAATATTTTTCTTATTTTTGCTCAAAACATAGATTGTGGGTACACGTTAGAACCGCCTCGGCGAGGCGGTTCTAACGAGTACCCACAATCTATGTTTTGGAGCAAAAATAAGAAAAATAGGTATACCCCTGCATACCCCAGTTTTGCTATATAAAAGTGGGGTTCAAGGGGGTATACATTACACGGGCATGTTTTCCTGATGTCTTGAAGATTTGGTGATCAAAACTTCTACAACCCTTCCTCACTGCTGATGCAATAAGAGAACTTGTTTGTCAGTGATAAAAAACATGCACTTAGTATTGGTAATCTGCTGGGAGGTTTGCCCAGGAAAAGTGTGGCAAGGATAACTTCAAATGTCCTGACATTACCTTAGATGAGATGTTGGACGTAAAGCAATAAAAACATACAAACAATAAATGTAATGCAAGCATTCTTATTCTAAAGCTCGGTCTTTGCATTTTCTTTGAAATTTGTACATGTGCACTTGAACCTTATTATAACGTACCTCAGTATACATGTCATGGCTCTCAAATTTATAATTTTGCTATATTGTATTTTGTAAGTAACATTATAACAGTTTCTCTTATAACACACAAGGTCTACTTCTATTGACCCCAAAGATAGCATTATAATGATGTCGGTCTGTTCATGTATACATACAGTGCAAGCTTTTTGGAATGTATTGAAACACATTTAGCGCACCTAACAGGAATTTAATTCTGAATTAAATTTTGCAAGTAAAGACACTGCAAAACGAAACTTTCGAAATTCTGGGAAAGAAGATAACTGTGGCACTAAGCTTATGACATTGTGCATTTAAAAGACAAACTTTGATGTGAATAAATCTTCAGATGATCTACATTTCTACATGTATAATGTGATGGAAGAAAAAAACATTCAGAACAATAATTTTTAATAACAATAATCACATCCCCAACCCCCATCCAACCCCGATCACTGACAACTCTGCAAATGGAATGCAATCGTAAAGCTATCACCAGTTATTGATACTATCTCCTCAACTTGTATGAGTGTATCACCTATGATTTGGAAAACATCCAAGTTGCATACGTTCATTTAACTACATGTACCATGTTTTAAAGCGTCATGATTTAATAGGGTACTGCGATTTCAGCAGAATTTTATGAGCAATGCCAAATAGTATTTTTGTAGTCTTTGCAAACACATAAATCTATAGCAGAACCCTAATGAATTCTGATTCATGTACAAATTTTCCTGTCATGTCGGACCAAAATGATTTTGAACCGAGTAGTTATTTTTACAATGTATTATAATCTGGTCAAAGTAAGTTAAGCCCCAGTTGAAAATTTTCCATAGACTTTATGTTAAGTGTCAAAAGTCTCACAAGTCTGTTATGTCATACTTAATAAAAAAGTCTGTTATGTCATACTTCATAAAAATGCATGGAGTTTTCAACAATTAAGCAGTAATCATTTTAGTAACATGTGACTAGTTTTCATTCAAAACATTTTTTTTTCTGTTGAGCACCATTTGATTCAGTAAACGTGTTGGGTCTTTCTATTTTGGTCATACAGTAAAATGGTAAAAAAAATCTGTCTATTCTCCGAAACCATTTATCCAAAGCCAGTTGGTATTCAGTCTTTATTGAAACTGTAATGACACATGTGGTATTGCTATTTAATTTGAGTATAGTTGGAGGTTTTAATCGTTTTCGATATTTCTAGAATTAGCAATGAAACTTCGTCAATTTTAACATTATGCCAATAAAATGGCATGGGACCTAACTTATTTTGACAAGTTTACTTATTACCATCTCATACATATACAGCAACATGTTTACTGTTTATAATACACGAGTAACAGTTTACTCACAATAGCTCCATCTATAATAACACATAAACAACCATTATAATCGGGCAAATGTAGCTTACCAGTTCAAAACAGCGTTAAAATTGTAAGGCCAAACAAAAATAATAGGTGTTTCTGATTAATCATGACTGGCTGTGATCTTTAAAAAAATGTGTTCTCCGTCCCAGACATAAATAGACATATTTACAAATGAACCGTTTCTAGGTTTACAACTTTTGCTTGTCTTTCTCTATGGCTACATGTATTATAGATGGTAATATCCGAGTGAACAGTTCATCAAATAACAAATGAAGAAAGAAATGTCATCATTGCATGTGATGTATAATATCACTTTGTAGCTGTGCTATTTCCGGCGTTGTTCTCATTTTTGTTCGCCCCTCCCCCTCCTCCGACCACACCTGTCTTTGTAGCGATCCAAACTGAAAATGAGAGACGAGAGTTATACGCAAAACATGCTGAGGGTTTGTTTATTGCCCAACGATAATTTTAGGGAAAGAAAAGCTGAGGATTTTCCATCCCCGGTTTGCCCTTCACTGAACAAAGCTGAGGATTTTCCATCCCCGGTTTGCCCCGTCACTGAACAACGTTAAGATGACTGGCGTATGCATATCTTCGTATTTTAACTGAGGTTCTTATTTGAGTTGAACATAAAACATGCGCATATTTTTTTAAGCCTAGCAGTTTTAATAGACAGTTAATGGCCTATATAAATTGTACGTATTTGTAAATGACTGACTACAAAGTGCAATGAAGTAAATTTACGATCGGACAGTTGGTATTTTTTACAACCATCAAGTAATATAATTGTCTTGTTCTTTGCAAAGTATTAGGACAGCGCCCAGGGATCTCCATCGTCGGGCAGCTTACTCAATCTGTGAGTCCTGGATTTTGATTCATCAGGATGTTTATCGTGATTTATTTGTTTGTCCTTGATGATTCATTGACTAGTTAGAGATTCACCAAGAGGACCGAAGTACTAACTAAATGTTATGAACCACTGCAGAAGCTGAGGGTGAGGTTATGGCCATGTAAAACCGCCGCCAGCAACTTTGTTTTACTGATCGTTCCGAGGCGATACTTCTGTGGTGGTTCTTTTTGTTTTATGTCTTGGTGTTTAAAATTTTTTGTGCTGTTGGCGCCTTATGTATGTTTACAAATTTTAGTTAAGTTTAGGTAACTGAGTGGCCGCCTATTGGGAAAATAGCTGCTCATTCGGCTTACGATATGTTTTCATTGTATCAGTACCTGATTGTTAGTTTGGTTTTTTCCCACCTCAATTTTTGGAGTGGGAATCTTTTTCTGGTTGCGCCTTTTCCTGATCTTTGCCTAGTTGTACCTTTTTTTAACACGAAGTCGAGCATAAAAATATGTTCAAATGTTTTGATACATGAAAGAATTTTTCTTACCTATGATTATTACAACAAATATTCCAGCTATGCCACCCATAATTAACATCATCTGAAAACGAGATTAATAATTATGATAATATATTGTTTTCAGACAAATTTATGAAAGCCGATGACGCATCTCAACATTACCCAAATAGTGTTGACCGAGAAATCATATTTGCATCAGATACGTACGATGTATGGAAGTGTACATTAAAGCAAAAGAATCATGCAGCATGCAAATGGTGTGAAATATCTAGCTTGAAATATTGAATATTTATACCATCATCGTGTTGTTGTTTTCAAGATAACATGTCCGTAAAAAGTGTCCTCTTAAGTTTCAAAACTGTTATAGTTCACTTTTAATGACTTTTATGAATTTATGTTAGCCTACCTTGCAGTTTTTCCACCAGAATTTTCGTTTGAGTTTACCAGCAGAAGCTTCAAACTGTGAAGCATTTGCTTGGAGAGCGTCTGCAATAGAAGAATATCAATATGCATTTGCTTCAAGAACGATTCACATGCACTATTCTGGTTATACCAAAAGTATCTGTGGCTCATCTGTAAATGTACATTGACGTACACGTCGGTTATATTTAATATGATATTAGCAGCCATCATCACTAGTCTGAAAACTTATTTTAATGAATAATTCACACCACCCATTTTTAGTTAACATCACGTTTTGATTTGCCAAAAATAAAATAAAACTATGACAACCTAGTACTGATTTGGAAGTGGCCTTATTTTATCTTGAACATGCATTGCTGCATAGCGCAGGAAAAAAGACCCAACATTCTCGGTCATATAATAATTATGCACCAGCCATTTATAGTCACTGCCCCCACCTACGGGAAAAGGCGTGGATTATGACTTTTCAGCTTTCTGGGTGCGCTGCGCATGCTGTTAGCCACAATCCCAGGGGACAAACTCAAGATCAAAACTTTGCCCGGCCCTTTGTAATAGAAAAATCCGGGGTAAGGGGGTAAGGATCATAATCATACGACCAAAACCCCGTCGTTTCCCCTGCACTGTGGGGACACTTAAAATTAATTTCCCCGCACTTTAGCCCGGCTATCCCTCACCCTTCCCCGTAGTTGGTGGGGAGGGAGCTGCAATGGTTACAAACGATTGGTGCATTACCTGCTCGTCCATCTAGTTCTGATATTTTGGAATCTCTCTCCAAGACTTTGTCCACATTCACCCTCATAATATCCACCACCTAAAACAACAGCAAAGAGTTTAGCTAGATTTTGACCCCCGGCGGATCAAAAGCCAGGCCAGTCTATGAAGTAGAACGTTTAACGAAACGCCGCATAATTTTAATATTACCTGTTATGTTCGGCTAGCACGCAGCAAGCATTTGTATCGCTATGAGGAGGTTCTAAACTGTACTCGCAATATAATTTTGGAATAAGAACTATTTTCACAATTTTCCAAACGAAACTTTGGAATTTTCTGTACAAGTATTCGCTAAAGAATCATGATTTCCAAAAGAAACTTTAGATCTTTACAAGGATTCGCTAAATAATCATAATTTCCAAACAAAACTTTGAATTTTTACAACAAGGATTTGCTAAAGTTTAAATGAGTGTGTCTTCGTGATGTGATCGTATATCCTTACCTCGTCGACTTGTGCCTGTGTCTGTTGTAGCCGTTTGCTGCCCATATCTCTCGGGGGTCCACCCTCACCACCGGGACCCCTAGAGGAAAAGAGAGTGAAAAGATCCGTCAGAAAAACCTTCGTCTGATGAGGAACCAGTAGTACATAAAGAGTCATGCTCAAACAGAGACTTTGCGTATTCATATAATGTTAAGGTACACTTTAGGGAAATAGCTGTTCACTCGGGATACCGCACGTTCTCTTTGTATTAGTAACATATAGCCAATTTTCCCCAACTGGGATTTTCAGTGTGGGACTTTGATTCTGATTGCACCAGTTCCTGATCATTGCTAACTTTTAACCTTGTCAAATCAATACAGTAATGAGCCAGTGCATCGGAAAAAAAAAGAAAAGAAAAAAATGCATGTACGAAACCAAAGGCGCAGATCAGCTGTGCAGTAGTTGCACAGCCCCTCAGCGCCTATGTTTTCGCCACAGGGATAGTGCAATTTCTCTTCTACTTGTATCCAAATTTTCAAGCTTCTAGCTCTTTTCTGTGATTGTACAGGCTTGTTTGTGTTGGACCTGGTCGGAACCCCAAATTGTTGTTTTTCTCGCGCGAATGCTTAAAATTATACTTACGGAGGCCCGCCTGGACCAGCAGGATTCTGTGACCTGAAAAAAAATCAATAGGTCTATAACGCATTCAATAAAAATTCTATAAATTAATTATCATGATTATGGTCACTATAATTATAACAACTCCCATATCCTCTCAGATGGTTCCCAGGGAACTGTATAGCCGTGGTCATCAGGGAAACATTTCCGTGTAATGAATACCCCCTTAAACCCCACATTTATATAGCAAACCTAGGGTATGCAGGGATAGTCTATTTTTCTTATTTTTGCTCCAAAACATAGATTGTGGGTACACGTTAAAACCGCCTCGCCGAGGCGGTTTTAGGCGAGGCGATTTTAACGTGTACCCACAATCTATGTTTTGGAGCACATTGATTGTGGGTACTCGTTAGAACCGCCTCGGCGAGGCGGTTTTAACGTGTACCCACAATCTATGTTCTAGAGCAAAAATGAGAAACATAACGAAAATTTTTTGACTGAAAATTTTCAATTTTTACAACTTACGAAAAATCTGTATATCACATGGGCGCGTTTTGTAATGGTAAAGCAGTTTTCTGTCTTCACAATATGCCAGCGGGACATTGCATATGACATGGTACTCAGTGGCGGATTTAGAAGGGTTCGGTTGGTTCGCTTGAACCCTCCTCTGGGACCAACTTTCAATTTTATGGGGAAATTTACGAAAAATCAGGTAAAATAATGAAAACGAACCCCATCTTGATGGATTTGACCCCCCCCCCCCCCACACACACACACACGCACACACACTTTCAGAAATCCTGGATCCGCCCCTGGTACTCACACAATAACCTATACCGGTACATGTGAATTTCTCTGATCTGATTGCGTTTGTGGAACTGGGTACATGTTTGCATAACTGGGTACGCATGGGGCTCTTACATTTCGGACGGAAGACGTGTATAAAAAAAACTTACTATTGGTATATGAAATGATATTAAATGTTGACATGTTCATGGCAAACCCTTTTTGATATATGAGATAGTATTGTGAGGAACAGCCAATGACGAGAACTGTTTGTGAAACTGGGAACAGATGTTTATCATCTGACCTGCACCTACCGGAACCCGGGAACATACCATACTGTTTTATGGGTGGGCGCTTCTCATCTAATGCGATCCGATTATGCTATCATAATGCTAATAATAACTCATTTTAGATTTTTTAAACTTTGCTTGGCAAATTTTAGTGCAGCCATTCTTTGACTATAATGTCTCTTACAGGACCTTGCTTAAACATCCTCAAAGATTTATATTTATCTAGCCAGTTTAATCTATTTTAATCTGTTTTAGGCATCGGAACGATATTGTATGGCATAACTCTTGAAATCAATGTAACACCATGATTAATCAATCGTTGCTTGAGAGGGCTTGAGAGGGCCTCATTATCGAATTTCTAAGAACTTATTGCTATTTCTGGAAAATCTATTTGAGCTTGCTGAGCTTTATGTAACGTTTGTTGATGGAGTCAGCTGCACTATGCAGGGCGGTATAGCAATCACTTGAAAAAAAATATCTTCAACGCACATATTTGTTTGTTTGCAACGATGTTCAATGTTCTATATTTACAGTAAAACACAAAACAAGTAGCCCAAAGGACAACGGTCGCTCAACTTAGAACAAACAAGGTGAACTACTAGTGTTGTAAAAGAAAATTTCCATTTTAACTCTATGGGTCGTTTCTTTTTCAGACACTCAAGGGCAGCTAACTCCGCAGTCTGATGTCGAATCTGACCGAATTTGAAATCATGTGAGATATTATGGTTCTCCACGCCTCTGTCATGAATGAGATCCAATCGAAAATGAAGGAAGTAGAGTGTCTATCAGTAAATATCAATTTTTCAGACATTCAAGGGCAGCTAACTCCGCAGTCAGTGGTGAAATCTGGTCGAAATTCCAAACTCATCCGAGATACATGTATTACGGTTGTCATTGTTACCGTGAAGAATGGTGAAGATCGGGTCAAAATGAAGGCGCTAGAGAGTTGACAACACAAAATATCATTTTTTCAAACATTCAAGGGCAGCTAACTTCTCAATCAATAGTGACATATCGCCGAAATTCAAACTCCTTCGAGATATTGAGGATGATGAAGATCCGATCAAAAAAGGCTGGGCTAAATCGTCGACAACTCTAAATACGGTATAATTTTTTTAGACATTCAAAGGCAGCTAACTCCGCTTTCATTCATAGAATCTGGTCGAAATTTTGATCTCATTCGAGATCTTATGATTGTCCTTGTTACTATGAAGAATGAAGAATATCAGATCAAAATGAACAGATGAAGGCGCTAGAGAGTCTTGACAACACTAAATATCAATTTTTCAAACATTCAAGGGCAGCTAACTCCGCAATCAGCAGATACAGTGTAGCAGAGAAAATGTGCTGACACCATGTGTGTGTGTGGGGGGGGGGGGGGCAAAACGATCAAGGGCAGGTAACTCCACAATCAGTGATGGTATCTGGCCAGTATTCGAAATCATCCGAGATATAATGGTTGTTATCGTTACCTGCAAGAATGAAAAAGATCCTTTCAAAAATGTAGGGGCTAGAGTATTGACAAAGTATTCCCCCATTATAATCCTATTGGAGCTATATGTTGCCATGGAAACCAGAGTTCCGATCCTGCCCGCATTTAAACCTAATGCAGACAATCCCCCTCCAGAATAATGCTTCTAATAAAGTTTGATTGCGATTGGCCTACTTGTCTCCGAGATAAGAATGTTTGAAAGCGTGAACAGACAGACTAACAGACGGACGCCGGCTCGAGTCCCATCCTATAAGCTCACCTTGTGAGCCTTCGGCTCATGTGAGCTAATAAGCGAATCATTAGAATGAGACTGTGCATGATTCAGTCAATTCCGAATGTTTTCCCAGATTTTTTTTGGATATACAGTGAACTCGACAATAGCGAATCATCGACAATGGCGAACCACTCGTAAAGATATTGCAGAATTTCTTGAAACTTAGACAAAATATTATTTATTCTATAACTCAGTCATTTACTTTCATCTATGCCTTGGGGTTTAGTAAAAGAATGGAGTCAAAATTCCACCGGACAATAAAATCAGGGTTGCTGAAATGCTTGACCCCTTAACTAAGATGCCTAGTTTATTGTTCCACAAAAAGTACCGTTCAGATAAAATGTGTTTCATACCTCGTTTCTAAGCATTTGATGATGGCCACTTTTGCATTACTTTAATGCCTAATATCACTAGTTATGCAATATGCCTGTTTTTGATAAACGTTTTGACATTGAAGGTAGATATAAGCGGGGAAAGATGTACATGTAAATTCGACAATAGCGAATCATACTTTGTGTGGTGAAAAGAATGTGCACAAAGTACTGATAATCTACCTTTTGAAGGCTTGCCCTGGAACCATTTAGTTTAGTCAATGGCGTAACTAATATTGGTGCAAGTCGTGGTTTAACCATCTTGCTTTTAGGCTTACATTGATTCGTTAAAGCAACAAGACATGCTTAAATCGGTAAAATTGACTTTTCCGATATGGCATTTGCTGTTGACAGTTAACGTAAAGCACAAAAGCAAATTAACACAATATTATCGAACACCATTTAGTTTCGCATGATGATGGCAACATTTGTGTGCAAAACTACTCTTCTAAATGGTTTCTTTTGGGCTATAGGCTATTTGATTCGCCATTGTCGAGTTTGGTTCGCCATTGTCTAATGCAGGAGGTATCATATCAACAGAGTTATCTCCCATTAAGAAGTTAAATGAATTAAAATTATTATTTTCCTGTAAAGCTGAGATATGTTAGATGTTCTTAGTATCAAATAGAATAACATTCCCATGGTCGTGTTTAAAATAATAGCGTTAGATCTCTTAGTGATTCGCCATTGTCGAGTAAACTGCATACAGCAGAAACACCGCCTGTTTGCGACATTGTACAAATTCGTCAACATTTCTCGCAAACGGCTGCTGGCAAATAAAGTAAGCCATATACGGCACATAAATAAATGACCTTCGGATTTATAGAACTACCATTCATTCTGCATATGGATTTTTCTTTCCCTCTAACCATATTCCACATTAAATCAATATGAGCTGCGTCATAAAAAACGGAATTATGCATATGCGAAAACAAAGGCGATGATCAGCTTCGCAGTAACTGCGAAGCTGATCAGCGCCTTTGTTTTCCCTACTCGGATAGTACAATTTCTCTACTTCCTCAATCTGAAATTTCAAGCATCCAGCCATCTTCTGTTGCACTGACCCATCACCGGTTTGTGTCAGACCTGGTCGGAAACCCCGAAGATCAGTTTTCTTGCGACGCGGCTCAATATAAGATCAATGGCCTCCCTACTTTTATTTGTCTAGGGAAATCATCTGCCGCGGTCTGATCAATGCCGGCAAAAATGTCTGTCTTTAAATAAAATGCACAAGCTAAGCATTAAAAATTAATCAGCTATTGCAACATGGACAAAGTTGTAGACATATTTTCCAAAATGGGTTCCAGACATGTATTTTATGTACAGTCTGACATGACCAACCAATGAATTCGAAATGCCAATCGGCGATATTTTGCTACATATGAATGAAACGCCTATTTCTACAGAACCATTGGGGCATGTGTACTGTATATGTATATCAATGACGCCGGATGGTTCTGGCTCATCTTTTAAAGTAAGGAAAAATACATTCGTAATAGCTTTGTACACTGATGTCTTTATATGCTCTACTCCACCAAAAGGGTATCAGTAATAAATTTGTATGAAAATGCTTTCTTGTATCAGCAATTCAACAGGATAAAATTTACTTATTAAGTGTTTTCCTGTATACCCTTTGTACATGTTTTCAATATTCTGCCTGCCTCGCTGCTGCACTAATCCATTTATCAGTTATGCTATCCAGATGGCATCCTTGTTGGGAAAAAGCTAGCCATCTTACTCTTGAAGCGTGTTTTAGGAATGTAATGGTTTTTGCGGTCCTTTCTCTACCGCCTGGTGTCTTGATTTTGAGATGTTTTTAACTGTATCAATTCGGCTGAACCTTGTTACCTACTTTTCTCTCTCTCTCTCTCTCTCTCTCTCTCTCTCTCTCTCTCTCTCTCTCTCTCTCTTCAGTTTCTTGCTCTACTTTGTGTCGAAAGTGTAACCGAGTCACAAATGCTTCGAAAAAGCAGTTTAATATTTAAGTGCCTATTCCTGGGACATATTGATCGGTAACTTACATGATTTTGCTTTAATTCCAATAGACTGTTAACCGGAATCAGAATCTGAATCACAATTATACTTCCATATCGAGCTTAAATCAATGGTATTCCTGTTCGAAACGATTTATACCGTGCACTTTCTTCAAATAAATATTAAGAGAAAGTCGAAAACCACCCCTTTCCAGAACCCAACACGGCACAAAAACAAGAAGAGGCTGTTAATTTCTGCCTTTCTCAATTCTTCCAAACATGGCGATGTCTGTACAAACTGCGAAAATAACGATTTTCTGGCCGCGCCACAATGTAGTGTACGTGACTGTAACTTTCGTTACCATTTCTAAGTAGTGTCCGTTACCAATTCGTGCATTTTGCGTCTTCCGGTCGGCAGTTTTTACAATTGTTCACTTGAGGACCAGAATAAACCACAAATCACCTCACAGCGGACCAGAATACGTAAAAATTCCTTCGAATAACTGAAAAAAGTATGGAGACATTTTTGTGCCATAGCTCGGTCCTGAAAGCCGATAGTATTGATCAAAGACTTCTCAGAGCGTGTTGGCTGTCTCATTGCGGCTGTATGAAGAATTCTAAAGGTTTTTGTTCTGTTAGTGATAAATCTATGTAGTGTTAAGCTTCGGCATTGAAGGGAAACCAATAGCTTATTGTGGGTGTTTGCGACCATTGACTAATAAAAGCCCGATGGACCTATAAAAGCCCAAAATCGACTTTTCCTGGACCTGTTGAAGACAACCAGGAATCGATACACTTAAAAGTCCCAGCATAGGCACCAGGCGAGAAAGAAAATACATCACAAAACATCACATTTAAGCATTTTTTCGACCACACATGCGAATAGCAAGATGACTAGCTCTTTCCCTACAAGATAGCCATCAAGCTAGTCTCAACCAAAAACTAAGGCAACGAACACAACAGAGACCCACAAGATAACATATATAAATGAAGATAAAAACCGCACTTGAACAGTGACTTTTTTTTACTGGGGCATTGATCATCGCACTGTTGATCATAACTAAGCCTGGATATCTTACTCAGACTGATCGTTGTCGTAGCTGACCACAAAGAAAAATATACTTAGTCTGACACATAGCTATCTAGCATACAACTGATGACAACTGATCAGGCTGCTTGCATATCCAGAAGGCGATACTTCTGTGGTGGTTCTAATTGTTTTATGTTTGGTGTTGAATTTTTGTGTTGTTTGCACCTATGTACATGTATGTTTTTCATATTTTTAGTTAAGTTTGGTTAACTGAGTGGCCTCCTATTGGGAAATAGCTGCTCACTCGGCTTATAATATGTTTTCTTGGTATAAGTACCTGATTGTTAATTTAGTTTTTCCCACCTCGGTTTTTGGAGTGGGGATTTCTTTCTGATTGCGCCATTTCCTGATCATTGCCTACTTTCACATTGGCCTAGATCTAAGTCGTAAAGTTGTATTTTTACGGTTTCCAGTACCACATATTGTTTTTCTGGGCAATATTGACTTACTAAATGTCATGCACATTGTAGATAAATATATTTTCCAGTTTGATTATGCAGTTATTCTTTCTGAAAGTCACTACGATCGTTCCTGCGTTCAGATACCCCAAAATGACGGATTTGAGTCTTTGTGTATCCCTTATGTAGGCTTCGAGCAAGTCAAGTCCTCGTCACACATAAGCGAAAGTCCTTTGACGTAGACTGACGATTAATTACGAAAAGGAATTCCTGTTTAATTTATTGCTTTACATCCCTGTCAACAGCTTAAGTACCGACATCACTGGGGCTGTTGTCCGGTCCCGAAACTTGTGAATCACTTATAATCCGGAAAAGAAGCAGTCGCATTGCGGGGAAAGCGCTGTGATAAGTTTCAGCCAAAATCCATTTATGACGAATGGATTCGCAAATCATTATCATTTGAATGTGTCCATTTTCAGTTTTAAAATTTTATTATTTTTGTTTTTTCGAAGAAAATTCTCTAAGCAAACAGAATAGCCCCAGACGGGACGCCGCGTTCTGCGGCGTCACGTCTGGGACTATACCATTTGCTTATTTCCCATAAATAGGAAGTCAGACTTATACAAGTTAATCTGGTCATGTAGTTGGCGTTGTAAAGATGATTGTGTCTTGATCCTTTCTATCTATTTTATGTCTAGACATGACTGAAATATCTCGGTGATATAAAGTACAAGTGCATTTGTACTGTTTTCCGGGAATATATGGGAAAGGCAACGGCATGACACGACTAGTAAGTAGAGAACTTTCTAGATGTGCTACACTCGTAAAGGTATTTGAAGACATGATACTAAGCGTTACAATGCAACGTTTTTAGTCAAAACTTTGTGTTTGATACTGGGAAGAACAAATTCATAAGTACCCCGAACAGTTGAGTTGTTTTATTAAAATATAGACCTTTCAGTAAGTTTGATATTATGGACATTTGTAACATTGCAGTACCCCAAAAGAGCAAAGATATATATAAAAAAAAAACAGAATTTTGTATACATGTAATGTTACATTGTATATGTAAAACCGAACAAGGTACAGTCAGGCCAGCGATAAAAATGTTGGTTTCCTGTGACCTACCCTATTTTAAACTGAATGTGTAGGTGCACAGCAAACAAAGATTTTTATGGGTGGTCTCGTAATTCAATCAGTGCCTTGGTTGCGATCCATAATCTAGCTTTCTTTTCAAAAACAATGTTAGAAGCCGACTTTGATAGTCGCCTGAGGTCGGCAAAAGTAGGTCGTATGAATATATTAAAAATAAATAAACACACATTTGAGCAGATAAAATGAAGACAAACAGTTTAAAAATGCACAAAGAGAACACAGTGTAAAACAAAAAAAAATCTAGAAATTAATAATTATCATAAAAACAGATGCTCCCGACTCTACGTTGATCAACTGCACTAAATACATTTTAAAATAGCAGTACTTCATGCATAATTATATAGCATTTTGTCCACGTCCACGACCAACAGCTAAGACCATATTAAGACACCTGCATTTCTTGAATTAGAATACTATAATACTATAATATACATGTAATTATGTATGAAGAGAATTGACACTGGAAAAACTATGACCACTCAAATCTTCATGAAATAAATATTCCGGAGATGGCCTTCTTCGATTATGAATCGGTCACGCAACCTACGGAGCTACCACAGCTGGTCCGTGTAAACATCGAAATGCAACACGCATGTATATATCTTTGCTCAGTGAAAAGGAAATCATTTGTCCAGAAGCTAACAACCTCTTTATGGTCATAATTTTCATGGCTTCTATCATCTAGCCCACTACAGACCTGTGAGGAATACAGACTTGCAGTTGTGAATAAATTATCAATCAATCCTATTTAATAGAATTGCCTCTGTCATTTGCATATGAATCATGTGACGATATTCGATGTTACATAACATATTAAATATTAAACATGATGAGAACATTTTGATTGTCCTTGCTAGCAATGCAGAGTCTTCAAATGCCACACGAAATGACTTAAAATGGAATTTACATATGCAACACACAAAATGCATTTAGATAGTAAATCAAATCTCATATTCTACCCCTATGGCACCAGACCCTGCTTAATTTGTTATCTTTTTCTGTATGATCGCTTCAAAATAGTTTGCCGCCTTTTATAAATATAAAATAGTCCCCCTAAACAAGTAAATGGCATTATGGTCACGAAAAATAGTTCCGTAAATGTCCACGGTTGCTCTGGGAAGTATTCAATATATTGTTCTGAAACTCTAGCTATTCTTGGAATAACATATTTTTCGGTTTTTACATTAAACTGATACATTCTTTCCATGATTATTGTCAAAGCGGAAACATCGTATCTATGACATCCGGTTGTCTTGGGCTTGCGCATATGGAAACATCCGTCGTAGCGCGAGCGCTTCGGAGCGATACATTCTATATTAAGAGCACATTTTAGCCACGGTTTCATAATATCCGTCCACGTGGTGTTTGCTCGATAAAACACGAGAGCTGTCATGTCAATTAGCCCTGATTCCGTGTAACAGCATCGTGGTTCTTTGAGATATTCAAACGTGAGGGGGTTGGTGTAAGCTACAAGGCCCATGTGTTCTGGAGGTTGCCATAGGAAGAAGGTGCGTTCGCCGCGATACTTTAGTTGGTTCAGGTCGCTGGCTTTGGTTAGCCTCGCCGAGGGACTCAGCCACAACACGGACCCAAACTCCTCGATCATTGTCTGAAACAGAACGGAGTAAAACTAGAGCATTTAAAATAAAGTGAAGTTCAGGAGACGTCAAAATTGTGTGCCGGGGAACATTTAACGCGGAAAAAGCCATCCGCTTTTGAAACTACTTTGGAGCTCTTTTTAACCTTTGTTTTGTTTGACAACAATGTATTTTTGCTTTTTTTTTTTTTTTTTTTTTGTTGTTGTTTTTGTTGTTGTTGTTGTTGTTGTTGTTGTTGTTGTTGTTGTTGTTTGCATTTGATTAGCAGAATCTTTTAACCGCAGAACCAGTGCTTCTATAGAACGAGCCCTTAGCAGCGCATGCTTTAATTTTCATGTTTAACATAATAAAACATGTACCCTTCTTGATGGTCAACAATCCAAAACGACTGCAATAATTATCCTCTCAATTAAAATTCCAGTAGCGGTTGTATTCTAGTAGCACGTTGCGTAGATTGGTTATTAAGTATTTTCTGTACGCAAGGAAAGTATTGTCAGCTTGGATTCAGTTTTGGACCCGAGATCTCTATCATGAGAGCGTTAGTCAGTGTGAATACTTTACCTGTATAATGATAGGTCTATAAGCGAAGTTTGTGATGTCAGCCACGTGGTCTGGGAAAGAACCGGCCCTGAATGTTCGGACCTCACATTTACAGTGGGCTCGTAGCTGAAAGGAAGAAAATGACAAAATGGAATTCAAGTAGACGCAGTTTCCTATTTATTCAAGTTACCACACGGGCGGTAGGGTAGGGGTACATGTGAATAGTCACATGATACATGGACCATTTACAGATCATGTCTAAAGACGAATTGAAATATTTTTATTTTTATATCAGAACAGTTAAGGGAAACAAATCTGCCTATTTATGCTGCACATAGCGTTTATCATCTTTCGACCAAAACCGTGATGCCAAGATATTTTGATGCGTTATTAGGCTGGCTCAAAGGGTTTGTTTCATGTATTTCTATGGCGTGTAACGAAGGTTAAGATAAAACCATAATTCTAACATATATCGCAATTATATCAAGATTTAAAAACCTCAAATTGCCCGTGGAGTTTTATAATCAAATGAGGAATTTTGTCACAGGCCATCGACATTTCTGATGCATGCGGCAAGTTTACAAACATTGGGACTTTGGTTCTGCTATTTCAATTTGCTTTTTGAAAGCAGCTATAAAACAAGAGACAAATGTAAGCTTTGGCTATAACCCAGTGAAATAGAGGCCCAGTATGTTCCACATACCAGTTCAAGCTCCCGACTGTACAGCCCAATGTCATATATCAGAAACTTCACATCTTTAAAAGCAGGCTTGATTTCTTCATGAATCTGTTTAATCAAACCCTGCACATCGAAGAAATCTGCTGTTGAAACTGCGGTAACTATAGCGGGCAAGCCTTCAAACTCCTTAGGGGCCGCCGTCCCCTTAAACTGACTCGTGTAGCTCTCAGGACCGAGTCGCATCAGGTAGGGCCCTGCGTCTTTCTTGTTGTAAGCTGTAAAGAAGAAGGGGGGGGATGATTATATGCCATTTTAAGCATTTTTTTTCGAGTTACGTGGTTCACAAAACGCCGCAGTAAAAACGGCAAACTGTAAAAAGGTCATTTGGACATCATGTCGTTACTACATCACATAGTTATATGGATTTAACATATATGAACAGTCTTTAAAAGTTATTTCCTATTTCCGTTTCAGAGACAAGGTCCCGAGGTTATAAAACTTTTTTCATGCTCAGCTAAGCTGAGACTAAAATTTATCCTGCTCATAAATGTTAAAATACAAGTGTTGGCATTTTAAAATTTATAAGCAGGATAAATTACAGGCTTTGGTGATCGAAACCCTAATGTAGACAATATCAATATTTATGAGCAGTTTAAACCCGTTTCAGTCTGAGTTGAGCATGAAAAAAGTTTTATAACCTCGGGACAAGATATTAACCCCTGCGTCAGTTCTTTGCCACTGTTTACTTTTACAGTTTACAATGTACGCTCCAGTGAGGAGTATTATTAAAAATATTCTCTCGATTCCAAAATTTAAGACCTTTGATTATAAGTAAGTCTGAAAAATAAGTTGGGCTAGGAGGACCGTCGTGCACTGAAGACAGCATGATAAGCCCCATCCCGATCCTCTACCCACATCGTTTAACATTTGACTTGCATCATGAGAAACCCAGATTTTTCCAGTAACTGTACATCTGATCAGCGCCTTTGTTTTCCCTACACAGATAGTTCAGACCCCGGTTTCCTTCTTAAATTCGAAAATTCAAGCTTCCAGCCTTTTTCTGTGACTGCACAGGCAGATTTGTTTCGAACATGGTCGGAAACCCCCGAAGCCCGGTTTGTCGCGTCGCGGGTTACATGTATATTACCTTCTACGACATTCCTATTATCCTCTGGGTTTCCGCCAAAGTTCTTGCAACATTCTGGGGTATCCAGTTTACTATCATCAAAAGTCATATACAGAACACCGTACTGGAACCCCTTAAACACCATCCAACACACAAAGATCCACCAAAAGCAGGACGCTATCACTTCTTTCGTCCCAATTTGAAACTGTGAACTGAAGCCCATTCCCCTTGGAGCCGGGCGTTGAGATGCGGGTGGATTGCCGTACAGCGGTAGAGTACTCGGGTTCGGGTTGTAGCGATCCATCATCAGTTTGGGGGCCGGTCAAACTGGAAAAATACATGGAATGTTACTTTGACGCACAATGTAAGATGTGTCAAATGCATGATCATTTCATTTTTCTTTCTTTACATAATGCCATACGCCCTCGCGGACATTCTAGGCATGTTGCGCTGTCGAAAAAGTCCAAGTATGTTAATAGGATGAGGCTAAAAGCTAAAAAAGTGTGACAGTGAGATCTATTTGATCGAAATTACGATTTTACAGCCATTTTAAGCTGGATTGGTAATTTCAACTGACCCTCTGGTACGCCATTAGTCTTGACCTCGAACGTTCTCAGACTGCTGAACACAGAGACACAGACTGGCCAGGAAAGTCATACCAATAAGAGACTTTGGGAATCAAAGTTTGGGTAGCCGACTTTCAATTACAACCAACACGACATGGAGCCTTGGACCACGATGGCCATTAGAATACAGGACTACGGAGTGAAAGGTCCTGGGTTCCATTCCTACCTCTGTGGTGTAGTCCTTGAGCAAGACAGTTTAAGCACCCCACAATAATCTGGGTACTTCTCCGAAGAAGGTGGTGGCTCCGTCCTGACATGGCTCCAAAACTTTTGCCTGGGATGTTAAGCCATAATCAAATGCATGATCATTTCATAGATCTATTTGATCGAAATTACGATTTTACAGCCTTTTTAAGCTGGATTGGTAATTTCAACTGACCCTCTGGTACGCCATTAGTCTTGACCTCGAACGTTCTCAGACTGCTGAACACAGCGACACAGACTGGCCAGGAAAGTCATACCAATAAGAGACTTTGGGAATCAAAGTTTGGGTAGCCGACTTTCAATTACAACCAACACGACATGGAGCCTTGGACCACGATGGCCATTAGAATACAGGACTACGGAGTGAAAGGTCCTGGGTTCCATTCCTACCTCTGTGGTGTAGTCCTTGAGCAAGGCAGTTCAAGCACCCCACAATACTGTGGGTACGTCTCCGAAGAAGGTGGTGGCTCCGTCCTGACATGGCTCCAAAATTGTTGCCTGGGATGTTAAGCCATAACAAAACTATACAGCATGATCGAATAATTGGAACAACCATTCGCGAATTGATGGGTAACGAGGGCTCCAGTTTACCGAACTGGGAGCGGGGGGATTGATTGCATGGTGTGGTGACGTGTTGGTGTTACCTGTACCTTATGCGCACACAAATCGTTATAAATAAAATCATATCTTACCTTAATTTCCTTTTTAAAATCTTCCTTATTTAGTTATTTCGCCATGTCATGTGTAACAACGTGTTAAGCTTTCGCAAAAATTATCGACATGTATGCACTTGAGTTTTACGATCCGTAAAATTCAATACTATTCTATACATATTGTATGAACGTGTCGTCAAGGAAACGTAAACAATACCTGTATACGCCTGGGTCTAAATATAGATCAAACTCATCGACGCATGACGCTAGCGACACCTATTGGACAGGTAAATGATGACAAGTTATAGCTTTTCAAAACAGTTTGAGTGGCTAATTCGATGAATATTCACAATACTCCAAAGGATCTCTACTCTACGAAGTCCCTAGGTCAATTTTAAAAACATGTAATTTAAGCAAAATTTTGAACTGTAAAATTTGGTATAATATGCAAATTGTATAAAAACGGATCTGACAGTGTTCCCATATGCCAACAGATTTGTGTACCGTCCCAACTGCTAATAATGTCCATGGAGCGAAAATAACAGCATGGGCGGATCCAGAGGTGGGGGGGGGGGGGGGGGGCATGGGGTCCGGATCCCTCCCCCTGGATTTGCCAGATTATTGATTTTTGCCATGTTGAAATTTTCCGTCAGACCCCTTCTGGGAATTTGGACCCCCCCCCCCCACCGCCGCCCCCCCCCCCACCCCGAGAAAATTTTCTGGATCCGCGCATGCAAAGTCCGTTTGTTTCTTAATATTTTATTATTGTTTTTGCGAAACTATTATGAAACTTTCCCATTCAATATAGTGGAGATTTTTTTTTCAGTTGTAAAAATTAAATTTTCATCAGAAAATTTTGATATTTTTAATATTTTTGCTCAAAATATAGATTGTGGTCACACGTTAGAAACGGTATGAGGCGGTTCTAATGAGTACCCACAATAAATGTTTTGGAGCAAAAATAATAAAAAAAATATTTATACTCTTGTAAACCCCATTTTCCCTAAATAAAAGTGGGGTTTAAGGGTATTTATTGCATGGACCTGATGACAGAAAATAGGGCGGAAATATTGATACATGTATTAAAGGCAATTATTACGGCATTTATAACATGTGCTTGGCGCCGAATTACTGAGTAGACATAATTCACCTTCACGCAAAATTTCTCATCATTTTTCCTATCATCATTCACTGAACCATGAAATATTGGTTGAGGTGACATTCGCCCCAGTTGCACTGAGTTCGAAGTAAATATAAGCGAGAAAAGCAGATTTTCAGCCATCCTAGATTATGACCGTTAAGGGTCTTTGGCCTTAAAATGGAAATCAGGGAGACACTGAGTATAAATTAAAGCCGCACACATGTGAAGCATTACTGCATTACTGCGTCCGACGTTTTAAAGTAAGCTGGTGTAATAATATCTGAAAGTATAACACCACTTCACGCTTTTGAGGGATTTCTAAAGATGTCTGGCTGCAATACTGCGCAAGCGAAAGTTAAAAACAATTTCCTTTTCACGATAACAGTTTTGATTCTGACCTATTAAATGTCCTTTTGTAAAAGCATCATTGATAAACTTGTCTCTTATTTTTGTTTTCTTATCTTTGCTTTAAGATGTCCCTTTTACACACACACAGATACAAAAATGGCTTGAAGTTTACTATAATGGATAAAACATAAATTCAACTGAAAAGGAAAACAAAAGGAATGAAAATGCTAATTTTAATGACTTGGACGTTACTATGCCTCTTGGATGTGGTGGCTGGGGATTACCAGTGTTTGTGTAACCACGGCGGTGGTTCGATCGTGTTTCCTCAACCGTTTGTGACTTCAACAATACTTGGACTCCTGGGTAACGGGGTGTGCAAGCCGACTTACCCTGTCTGGACCACGGCAAACTGGACTGCTATACAGTTTAATAACCAGGTATTCGTTTAAGAAAGACCATCTTTATTTTTTTGTTGTTCGCAGGGTAGGGGTAATTAAAACTATAATTGTAATTAATTGTAATTAATGCAGTACGCCAAGCAACCAGTTTTCACGTGAGCAGCTTGTCTAGATTAGTTATCTAGTCAACAACAAATCTAAATAAATGTAATTTGTTTTGCAGATGGGGTTTGTTTCGATAACCCCTGCACTACAGCACTATAGCTGCTCCGGGACCCCTTCAAGCACTGACGTTTGTGAGTATTTGTGAGTAATTTAAAGTACCAGTATCACTATTGACAGGTATATTTTTTACACGCGCACTTTGAACTAAAATGATGGACCGGTACCTACTAAAGCCTCAGTCGTATGTAGAAATCGTGAGACACTGTTGAACGCCATTCGCTGGTTCTAAAAAAAAAAAAAAAAAAAAAAAAAAAAAAAAAACGGGTATTTTAAAAGGACATCGAGACATCTGGGGGTTTTGGCGGAGGTTTATATTCACTTCAAGTCCTTCGTCCTTATAAACTTATAAAAATGCTAATACAGTGTCTTTAGCAACATGCAAACAATCAGCTACCAGCGCCTAAGAGTGGGGGTGGACAGGGGGCTATCCAATCCCCGATTCCCTCCCCCCCTCTCTCCCCGCTTCCCTCCCCCTCTATCCCCACTTCCCTCCCCCTCTCTCCTTGCTTCCCTCCCCCTCTCTCTCCCCTCTTCCCTCCCCCTCTCTCCCCGCTTCCCTCCCCCTATCTCCCCGCTTCCCTCCCCCTCTCTCCCCACTTCCCTCCCCCTCTCCCCCGCTTCCCGCCCCCTCTCTCCCGTACCCCCGCCCCCCCTGTCCACCCCCCCCCCTAAGAGGAATCCTTACATACAGTGTAACTTGCAAAGTAAAAAACAAATCTTCTTGTTGCAGTGACAACACACCACGGTCTAGTCTCAGCCACAACAGGAAGCACAGCACCAACGACAAGGGCGACAACAGGTACACGTACACAGTTCAGCATGTTCATGTATTCTACAAGGTGCCACCTTATAGATTTCACTGTATATGTATTCCATAGAATGATCATTGAACGTGACAACACCCAATGAATGAGCACATTTGGTGTCACGTTCAATGAGTTTTGGAGTAAATCTGTAGGGTAGGGGCATGTACTGAGCGTTTTATGGTTTTAATACCAACATCACTATGTGCTATCTGCCTTGCGCCATGATTATGTGAAGGTTACTTTTACCAACTAATCACCAACTACATCGATCATACTGAGTGTCTTTGTTACGTTCGACAATACGATTTGACTGCCAACATAAAATTGTCTCCCCAGATCTCTTAAAAATGTACAGAGATATTGGAAGCCGGTGTGCTTTCATGCGTAGTCCGTGTGCATGTAAAAAAGCTCCACATTCTTTATACAAAAAGAAGTCGTTTCATTTCATACTACCAACTTAGTACCAAGAAAGGCCCTAACTAAAATTTATGTTCCACTTATTTTCCTCAAAAGCCTCAACAGCACAGTGCCCATTTAGGGTGTCTAGAAACAGATTTCTGCGGGTTTTCAAAGACCACTGTTACGAATTTAACGTCGGTGGACAACTAAGCAGAACGTGGCCGGACGCTGAAAAGAACTGTCAAGAAAAGGGAGGTCACCTCGTGTCCATTAGCTCCATGGAGGAACAAAATTTCATCTTCAAGAGTTTAGTGGTAGGAATTTTTAGATCTTTGTGGATGAGGAGCTTATAAGCCTTCTCGTAATCTTAGATCAGATCACTGTGGGTCTTACATGTAATTAAGCGTATATGAACATAATTCTTTCATGACCAAAATGTTTTAAATAAATCTTTAGTGATTGCATGAGAGATAATTACGTATTATAGCCATTTTGCAACACTGTCTTCTTCAGCGCAACCGTCTTGTTGCTCTTTAAATTTTTTCTATATCCGGAAAGAGTTTACTTATGACCAATCAGCAGCCAGTGAGAATAGACAAAGCTGCTAACATGGATACGTGATGAACGAGCCTGTGCGATTTGGGTTCCGACTAGGTCTGGCACAGACCAGGCTGTACAGTTACAGAATATGGTTAGAGGCTGAAAATTTTGGATTTAGAAAGTAAAAGAATAGTACTATCCATGTAGCGAACACAAAGATGCTGCCAATGATTAGCTTTGCATTTAGTGCGAAGCTGATCTGCGCCTTTGTTTTCGCCTATGCAGATTGTTAGTTTTCCCATGCGACGGCTCGTATTGAAGAGATTAATAAAACATATCAGAAATATCGTAGACAAGCAGGTACTGTCATCGGTCTTGCTTTAAGATTAATCATGTTTATGGGCATTTTATCTGACAGAGATTGTTGTATATTGAAGTAATGCACCAGTCATTTGTAACTACTGCGCCCCCCCACATACACACACATACCTATGGGGAAGAGTGGGGGATAGCCGGGTTAAAGTGCAGGGCAATTACTTTTCGAGTGTCCTCTAAGTGCAGGGGAAATGACGGGGTTTTGACATTAGGATCCTTACCCCGGGGAGATTTTCTATTGCGAAGGGCGGGGCAAAAAGCAAAGTTTTGACCTCCAGTTTGCCCCCTGGGGGTGGGGTTCACAGCAGGGCTCTGAAAGCTGAAAAATCATTAACCCCGCCCTCCCTTCCCCGTAGGTGGGGGAGCAGTGGTTACAAATCTGAATAGAATGGATTCGACACGCATTTCAAAACTGTTTATTTGCTTCAAATGTCATTACAGGATTTACATTTTCACCAATATGACGGAGTGTGGATAGGATTAACAGATCGGCACCACGAGGGACACTGGACCTGGACATCCGGTTAGTGGCATATAACAAACATCTGCCAAGGGTGTATTATAAAAAAATGAGATATCGTTGATTTTTCCTCTTTGGGCACAAAACGAACTAAACCGATAAGTCAAGAACATCTTGAATATGCTATGTCGTATAAACAAAACACAACTTTTTAGTCCTATATTTTTTTTCCTGTCATTACGAAAACACGCCCATGCAATATACAGAGATTTTTAATGTTGTAACAAATGAAAATTTTCAGTAGGAAAAGTTTTATATTTTTCTTATATTTACTCAAAACATAGAATGTGGGTACACGTTAGAACCACCTCGCCGAGGCGGTTCTAACGAGTACCCACAATCTACGTTTTGGAGCAAAAATAAGAAAAATAGGTATACCCCTGCATACCCGAGCATACCCCAGTTTATCTATATAAAAGTGGGGTTCAAGGGGGTATACATCACACGGACATGTTTTCCTGATGTTTCGGGTGAGATGGTGAATTTCATCTACTCGTACTGGACCCTGGATCAGCAAAGGTCTTAGGGAAATTGGAAAATTGTCCATGCAAATACACCCTCACACCCCATTTTTATATAGTAAAATTGGGTTATACAGGGGTATACATTTTTTTTCTTATTTTTGCTCTAAAACATATACCGGTATTGTAGGTACTTGTTAGGCTGTTCTGATATGTACCCACAATCTTTGTTTTGATCAAAAATAAGAAAAGAATATCATTTTTTTTTTTTTTTTCAAATCTGAAATGTTTACGAGTTTTGCAGCTGAAAAGTAATTCACACGTATATTGAATGAGCATATTTTCGTAATGGTGTCAGTGGCTAACTATAACATAAGACCTGGCCCCTAGTTTATAAAACTTTTTTCATGCTCAACTCAGCTGAGCTTGAAATATAAAATCCTCATAAATACTGAAATAGCCCAAATATATTGAAATTGAAGGTTTAGAACTCAAAAGCATGTAATTTATCCTGCTCATAAATGTTAAAATGCCAACAATTGTTGGCATTTTAACTTTTATGAGCAGGATAAATTTTAGTCTCAGCGGGGCCTGGTTTAAAATGTATCATATTTTCAGGTGAGAGGGTCAATTTCACGTACTGGGCTTTGGATCAGCCCGGGGCCTTCGGTGCCCTGGAAGATTGTGTAATGATTGATATGAATGAATATGGACACTGGGGCGATTATACGTGCGAAGGTTTACTTATAAACCTAATAGGACACGCCTATATTTGTGAATATAATAAGATATAAATTTGAGAATACATACAATTATTATGAAACTACAGTTTGCTTGTTTAATTTTCTTGCCTGCTCCCGACGTTATTTTTTTCTGCGTTCTCAGCTCAACTGAGCACGGTTGTTAAACTGTTCATAGATCTATATAGCTGATTGAAAAAATACCCATACCCGTGTCACAAGATATTAACAGCCGTTTATTAAAGAGAAAGTCACGTATTAGTGTTGCAATTCACGCGCACACGTGCTTTCACTTATGCTCGTTATCGTGCTGATAAACTTAAGTCCGCCCAGAACGAGCATACAAAATGAAGGCTCTTTCGCGTATGAATGTGATGAGTCTGTAAAGTATAGTGCACCATTTTTTCTTTCGTTTTTGCAGAATTTATGCAATAATAACGATCAAAAATGATTTTGTCATTCATTAACTTTCGCTAGGTCCCTCGGGCCGGAGTGTTGATAACCTCTGGATACGCCCTCGGTTTTCAGCATTCCCGTCGGGACCTAGCGAACATTAATGAATGGAAAATCATTTTTGATCCCTACATTGGTACAAATTTTATTTAAATACCAAATCTGGTCATGTGTCCTCCTCATACAAGTTAAAATGACAACGGTATTTTGTTATTTTAACACTAATGAACTGGATGCATTTCATGCCTATCCAGGAAGACATTGTTCATTAATACAAAATTGCTCGATGTGTTTACTCACGGCTACCAAACAGTTAAATGCGTAACCGCGGTTAAGAAAAGAAATCCGATTCACGTCCTTCCGGTTTTGCGTGTGAGGTGCAGTAAAAGGTAAACAAACTTTCGCAACTCGCGTTTCCAAGTAATTTATTTTCACCTGGAGAAAGTTATTAAAATTTTGTCAATGCAATTTTGTTAGTTATATATTGATCTTATCGTAACTCAAAGGATTTCCAGATTTGTCTCCTTAAAATCGTGATTTTTATTCCCTCCTCCAAAATGCATGTTGAGATTGCATTGTACATGAAGAAAATGTGGGTAAGTCATATGGATATTTTTAGATCCCCGCTAATTGTGTCATTATAAACGGACGGCAAGGCAGCGAACAGATTTTAACTTTGTATAAGTTCTGTGAACACTTTTCTTGCCACTGACCGCTGCATTCTATGTATATGTGGCTAAAAGCTGTGTCAAAATTTCGGTCACGCATTTAACCATTAGAATGATAGCAAAATAATCGACGTTCTCTCTCGAGTTCTACGTTTAACAATTTAATTATCACAGTGTCTCATCATCTTTGTATGGGTTTTACCTCTACAAATCAAGTTTTATTGTAGGGTTTTTGACTTACAGTGGTGTGCAAGAAAAAACAAACAAACGAGAATCTGCATATACAAAAGCCTTAAATATACCTTGGTTTCCCTTTTGCTCATGGTTTTAGTGAGTTAATGTTAAAATAATTAACCCAGTTAATACATATAGACAACCCCTCTCAAGGAAAATGAAAAAAAAAAATCCAAAATTGGTTTCTTTGTGATGTTTGCAGTGAGAATACTTGGTATATATCAAAATACAATCATTTTTGCAACAAACATGCAATACAAAACACTGTAATTCACATGTATGGTATTCCTGTTTATGATAAAACTTAGACTTTAAAACATTGTGAATACTGTAATTTGCTTCTTTTTTTTTTTTTTTTTTTTCGTTTGCTTTAATCTAAAACGCTGTACAGAGAATGTTAAATATCATAAAACAGGCAGAGGTTTTCAAACATATCTTGAAATAAATCCTTCTTATTTTAATGATTAAATGCTTAACCATTTTTCTTCCCTTCGAAAAATAAATGTTGAACCCTAAGAAAAGTGCATACTGTGGCAGACATCAGTTGTAACTTATTTAATATATAACTACAAATTTGTCGCGGAACAATCACAAAAACATGATATTTAACAGCAAATTGTCCAATTTTTAGTTGTATTTTGCCGTTCTTGACCGTGTTGAAACACGTTTCGAAGGAGGGAACAAATAACCCCCAAAAACAAGTAATGTTGTAAACTGTTTTGGTGCTGTCTAACAATGATAAATAAGTGACAAAATAGCATTATTAGATTTTTGATACCGTTCTGTACTACAAAATAATTATCGATCGATCCGAGTAGTGTATGTTTTGCTTACATTTTGTTGCACCTCACACGCAAAACCGGAAGGACGTGAATCGGGTGTCTATTCTTAACCGGCGGTTACGCATTTAACTCTTTGGTAGCCGTGTTACAGGTTGATTGTTTCTTATCTTTCCAGCAGTTTGTTCAGTTTTGTCTGTGACATAAACTTTGACCCATATTTAATCATAACATGATAATTTGATACAAAAAGAAAAGAAAAGAAGAAACATGTAAAAGAACACTGGAAAAGGAGGGACATGTTAATTGTATTAGCTTTTCAACTTCTGTCAAATGTTATTGGCGTAAATGCCGACTACGGATGCTTGTGTATTCATGGCGGAACCTCCGATGTTTATTATCAACCGTTTATATTGTCTACCATGTTGGGACACTTGAGAGATGGTGATTGTAAACCAACATTCCAAGCAGGAACATCGGTCAATTGGACAGCTATTCAGTTTCATAACCAGGTATTACAGTCAATTTGCACCCTAAAGGCCTCGTCACATATTAGCGAAAGTCCCTCTCTATTGCGAAAAGGCGGTCTTATTTGTTCGCTTTATTGCTTTGTCTCTGTTCATGGCTAACTGTCCCGACATGACCATAATTATTAAATGGGACACAAACCAATAAATCAAACACACATAAACACCTTTTCGCAATGAAACGCAAGGCTCTACGTCACGTATGTGTTAACGGGGTCGTAATGGACGCATGTTCTGCGTACGTGATATGGTGTTGCAGTAGATGCACCGGCATTCTTGAATTTCTTCTGTTTAAACAATACTGCGCAAAGTTGCTTCCTATTTGATAGCATTATCTACAATTATGAGTAAATCGCGAAAGAGCGAGTAGAGTGCAACACATAAAATTTAGGAATAATTTCTGGTTTTCAATATCTATTGTCATTATTGTCATCGCGTAAGCACAACGTTCTAAGCTTTTGGCATATTTAAAGCTTATTTTAGAAGGCATGGATTAAGCTACAGTATTTTATTGAGGGTTTCCTGGAGCATTCAATTATCCACTTTTTAAGGTTTAGTGTGGCTATGATTACCGATCGTATCGACATCAACTGTTGACTGTGGACGTAAGCCATTATAGCGCAAACAAACAAAATGTATTTCATATACACAGATTGGGTTCATTGTCAACACGTCTATAGTTCACTTCTACAACTGTCAGGGGAATCCATTAGAGGGGGATGCCTGTAAGCACAACACTTTTCTTCCAAAACAAAGGGAAAAAAGAAAATACGAAAGAGGGAAATACCAATAATACCAATTTGCGATTTTTTTTTATTTTTTTTATTTTTTACTTTTCATCAGAATAACATGTCCTAGTAATGTATACCCAATTATACCCCACTTTTATATACATGTATAGTAAAACTGGGGTATGCAGGGGTATACCTATTTTTCTTACTTTTGCTCTAAAACATAGATTGTGGGCACTCGTTACGTTAGAACCGCCTCGGCGATGCGGTTCTAACGTGTTTCTACAATCTACTTTGAGCAAAAATAAGAAAAATAAAAAAAAAAATCTACTATTTTTTTTTAGTTTTACAACTTTAAAAATCTCTGTATATTGCATGGACATGCTTTCGTAATGATCATATCCTCTCTCAGTAGCATCGCGGGTCGATTTCCGGAATATTCATATTTTCTCAAGCTTTTGTTTTCTTTTCTACTGCGGAAAAGCATTTCTGGGCATAACATATGCATTTTATTTAGGAAACAATATACGAGCATTACATTGTGTGTATGCGTTTCATATAGCTTAATCATACACTGACAATATTGTGTGTTACAGATCTAATAGTCCCTTTAAATAAGCTTTGATTGCAGTTCCAACAGCATCCTCTTCACAGTCGACGACGTCCACTAAACAAACAACAACTTCCAATGCTCCAATAAAAGTAACAACAATAGCATCTATGAAGAAAACAATGACAAAAACAATTGCTACATCCACAAAGAGAATAGCAATGTTAAGAACAGCAACACAAATACCACAGTCAACAAACGGTGATTACAAAATCCCAGGTGTTGCTAACAAAACGCTATTATAATGAAGTGGTATACAAGTAAAATAAGTAACTACAGAATATACAAAACTTTCTCTTTCTTTTCACTATCACGAGTTCATTATAAAGCATTAAGAAGCCTCCATGATGCGGTGGTTATGTCACTCGCCTTGTAAACCAGGGGTCGCAGGTTCGATCCCGGGCTTCTCCATTCCGTCGGATGGGACTATAAACCGAGGTCCCGTCTCCATATGATTTTAGCTGTTGGTGGGACGTTAAACTCCAATCAACCAACCAATTATAAAGTATGGTACACTTATGTTTTTCTATAACCACATTGTTTCGTCAAATATAAATCAAATGATAGCCATGCTGGCAATTCCTCAAGTGCTCATTCTGTGCCTTTGTAGTTCTGACCACAAGTACGCGGCTGCATTGTCCTCCACAAGTCCGCAAACATGGTGTACGAGACTATATGGAAGTTAATGGGCGTTGTTACGAGTTCAACATGGATCCACATAGGAACTGGCCTGACGCCGAACATGATTGTAATACCAGAGGAGGACATTTAGTATCCATAGGCTCAATGGCTGAGCAGAATGTGGTCTATAATGCTTTGAGGGTAAGTATTGGATTTGATTGTGTCTGAAAGAAAAGATAAATAGAGACTAATGCATTTTGCTTAATAATGTAAAACTGAGATCCTTTGTCGTTCTGAACTTTTCCTTCAGAAGAGAAACATTATACATGTATATTTGCTTTTAAAACACGAAATTCTAAATCAACCCTTGATAACGCGATCTCTAAAACATTACATGATCTGACAGTCCTATTTAATTGTGCTTCATGTTTGACAGAGAAAGCATTTCTATCATGGGGACAATGATGTATGGATAGGACTCACGGACAAAGATGTTGAAGGGCATTGGAGATGGTCTTCAGGTAATGTCGGAAATAATGATTGACTTAACTCATACTTTACTTTTATAGCAATGAAAAGTATTATTTTATCATCATTAATATTATTAAGATACTCGAAAATGGCATGTAGATATGAATGATTCGGAAAAGGACTGACTACATGTATTTTAAAAATCCCTATTCAAGATTTTGTTCTAGGGATATCCCTCTTGACAGGTTCTGAGCATACTGTAGAGTGCATGCTACATTGACATTGATGTAGAATTGATAGCCTGTTTGCTTGTACCTATTTCAGGTGATAGATCAAAATTTACATACTGGGCCCCGGGGGATGGTCATGGTAATTTCGAGGACTGTGCACTGCTTGAAATGGACCAACATGGCCACTGGGGAGATATTTCTTGCGAAGGGTTTCTTTTCAGTCATGAAAGACATGGATATATTTGCGAATATAATTTAGTTTAGAAATTACCTTTTGGTACCCTTTTTGTGACTTTCGTTAGATTTTGTATAGTCTTTGTAATCGAGAACAATAATGAACCAAACCAACTGCACACTGGAAGGCGTACCTAGTTAAATACAAACAAGCAATTACATGTATTCATGCTCTATTTCCATGTAGGTGTTTGCTACATGCACATCCACGGTTAACAGTTTTTTTCGGGACGATCAACTATCAAACTATCATAACCACGCTGTTCCGCAGGCAAATAACAAAATTTAAGATTTTTTTTTCATCGCTTTATGCATGACCAATGCAAAAGGATGGCGGCAGTATTTTCAAACCCAAATGTTCAAAAACAAAATGCGCTGATCGTGACGATCGACCAAGGGTCCGCTTTCAAAATGGGCTAAACAAGTGCATATTCTAGGCATAGCTTTCTATTTTAAAGTGACTCATATCATCGGCAGAGAAACAAAAACTACGGAAATTCGTTGAAAAAGCCACTTTAAGCATTCTACCATGTTTTCATGATTTTCAAAAATGTTTTCGCTTTCTCATCTGTGACCGAAGATGGAATCAAAACAGTTGACCTCATATAAAAGACAGTCACACAACAAGGTGAATTATTTGCTAAAGAATGGGTTCATGCTGATTTTGTTAGTCTTTATATAATTTCATCATGTTGATGCTCTGTCACTTTTGGTTCTAAGCAAGAACACATACTGAAGTTTTATTAAGTGTTCAATTATCCATAATAATAAAGTGTAACATGTGTATTCATGGGAATAAGCCTCGGTGGTGCAGTGGTTAAGCCACTTATTTGTAAACCAGGGGTTAAGGGCTCGATTCCGGGCTTCTCGCATATTCAGTAGTTGGGGTGCCATCTTGAATCGAGGCCCGTCTCCATATGGCATAAGCATAAAGGACATAAAACAATAAACGCCACCAGTACGTATCCATTCACGAGAATTTCGACAAACCATAAGATTTAAGATATGTCAATTCATGTTCTCAGGTAAAATGCTTCCTGGTTCATACTGAGTACGTGTTTCAAATTTTGCGATAATGTTCAAAACTGGTAAATATCTTATCTTTCTGGATCGGTCTGAATTTATGTTTTATCTTTGGCGTAAACTGTGTCATACACAATATGATAAAACTGTTATAATGGCACAAAGCATAAAAACAATAAATCGGAGAACATGTTCATTGTGTTAGCTTTTCAACTTTTTTCAAATATTATTTACGTAACCGCGGACTACGGATGTTTGTGTATCCGCGGCGGAACCTCCGATGTTCATTTACAACCGTTTGTATTGTCCCCGGTGTTGGGACAGTTGAAGGGTGGTGATTGTAAGCCAACATTTCCAGCAGGAACCTCTGTCAACTGGACGGCTATACAGTATCACAATCAGGTACACCAGTTGTACATTGGTGTTCGCCAAGTTAACGAACACATAAGATTTATCATTTCAATTGTTTTAGGAAATTATAGTTAAAAGAGATTCATGATGTTTTGATCGAATCTAATTCATACAATATAAACCTGAAAAAGGGTTATTCAGTCAAAAAGTAAAAGATAAGTTTTAGACCGTTTGTGGTGGAAAAGCTTTATAACATATTGCACCCTGTATACCGTTGATGCAACTGAATTGTTACAGCACACATTGATGCAACATTTCACGAAGGTAGTGGGGAATCGAGAGCGGTACGTTGACGATCATGTCAATTTTATAGGTATTAATGCGAGGATGTCTGGGGCGTGACTTTGTGAGAAAACAAAGTAAGGATGCCTTCAGTTTTTGCCATAAGTAGTTTGTAACAAAAGCTTACCTTGTGTCAGAAATTATAAATTTCATTGAAGGAATATGCCACCAGAAACATGAAAATTGATTACGTTTGCTAATTACTCGAATCCTTCATCATCGTTTGTAAATATCAAAGTTTCGGTATATACCGGAATCATTCCTTGTTTCATACCACCAAAAGACAGTCCTGAACCCAAGCAAACTTTTGCACAATATGGTGTTAACACGCCTAGGTTGGATCGTTTGGGAAGCAACGAACGTCAAAGAGTTCATTGCCTGGATGCAACGTACGTCCGATGTGTTCTTTTAAAAAATTATGTTATCTACGACAGATCATTTGGCCAAAAATGATATTTCTTACGGCGGACACTTTTGCAGAATGGAAAATCATATGACCGTTAAAGCTTGAGTGAGCGGGGCTATGTGATTTTTGCATACTTTTGCTGGCAGTGTTTCTTGTGTACGTCTTCCACTAGCTTCCAAAACATTTAGTTTCGTTTTGCAATGACTTCAAACGTCCCAATCAACATTTTTAGTCATGTCGGACAGAGCCAACGCTTCCTAGTTGTTTATCGGCACTGTGGGGACAAGTGTTTTTCTCAAGCAAACTACAAGGGAACCTCTTGCTCTGGTGCCGCGTTCTACCATTACGCCATCGCGCTCCCCACTCAACAATTGTGACGTATGTGTAGTGTGTAATGATACATGTGTGGCACTGTCGGCATCAACATCTGGACCAACTGGGCGTTTAATGTTTGTGTGTGTGTGTGTGTGTGTGTGTGTGTGTGTGTGTGTTCTCGCTTGTCAAAACTGTCTGTTTCCATGCAATAGGGTTGTGTATCTTAGTGTTGTTTCGTGTTTAATTCTAATAGTAAGTTTAAGCGGCTAAATCTTGCTGAAAAAGGCACTTGTTCTTAATTTCGTACCAGACCCTAGGGTGCAAGGAGAGGGAGTGTCAGTGAGGGTCCCATGCACAGATTCAGAAATATTTTTCACTCGGTACTCATTGCGCATTTTTTTGATAGCACAGGTAAAAATGTACGTCTGAAATTCTTCTTGCTCACAGTGAACTAGCGCACTATGTTAATACTACAGAAGGTCCCTCCAGGTGAACTCCCTTCAACTGAAAGTAATGGGTTGACTCGACTCTCTTGACCATTGCTTACCCCATCTTCCTAAAAAGTATTTGCACATGCTCAAAACTCCCCACCCCACATATAAAGTGCTTGCTCTGTAACTCCCCACAAATTATCACGAATGCACTATCTAGCTCATGAACTAGTCATTCCCACCCCTTTCCCCAAATGCCTGGTAGCGATTCAACTATGTTGCAATATTGCTACATATAGCATAGATCATCTTTTCTGAAACGGGAGGGGAGTAACAAACTGCTGTATGCAGGACCACTAGCATCAGTCATTTTCTTGAAAACATTTCGAGATCAGTGAAAAACATTCACATTGTGCAATAAATCGCCCATATAAACAACGAGCAAAAATATCGGGATAGGGTTATACACTTTTCAATATATTTGCATACACATGTTGATTGATTAAAAAGAATCAAATATTTTATTCAAAGTGATACTAAAGCTGCCAATTCACAACACATAATGTTAAAAATAAAACATCATTTTCATTCTGCGAAAGTGTCCGCCGTAAAGACCCGCCGTAGTTAGCATCATTTTTCAAAAATACCTCTTGTACGTAGGAAGTATCCAGGCAATGAACTCATTGACGTACGTTGCTTCCCAAACGAATCAACCTAGGTGTGTTAACACCATATTGTGCAAAAGTCGGCTCGAATACATGATCGTTGTTTGGTGGTATGAAACAAGGAATGATTCCGGTTTATATGGAAGCTTTGATAATGACAAACGATGATGGATTTGAGCAATTAGCAAACATAATCAATTTTCGTGTATCTGGTGGCATATTTCTTCAATGAAATTTATAATTTCCGACACAAGGTAAGGTTTGTTAACAAACTACTTATGGCAAAAACTGAAGGTATCCTTACTTTTTTCCCACAAAGGCACGGCCCAGACATCCTAACATTAATACCTGTAAAATTAAATTAATGGTCAACTTACCGTTCTCCATTTCCCCCTACCTTCGTGAAATGTTGCATCAATCTGTGCCGTAACGAATTTGGTTGCATCAACGGTATACAGAGTGTGTTGATGCACATGGTTTGCATTCTTGTATCCATTATTTGTTCAGGTGGGTTTCATACTGAACACATCAACGGTAAACTTCTACAACTGTCAGGGGAATCCATTGGACAAGGATGCATGTAAGTCATGTAACATACATCGCTACATAATGATACATTATCATTAACTTGCAAGTGCATATAATTTGCAAGTGCTTATAATATCATGCACTTTTTGTCCTACTATGGAAAAAAATTGGTAAAGTTCCACCAAAATGCTTTTATTTCAGGTCTGATTTTTTTCTGCAACAGTCTAATGTAAGACTAGAAGACACAGGTATTTACAGTCAAATTTAAACTTCAGCCTGTAATCAGTCAATATCATTAACGAGTTCATTCTGTAGGATGCGTGTCAGTTTTATACTTAGGTGTATACATAGTATACAATATAATATTCAAATTAGCAACGTGCTATCTATTATTTAAGTCATCAAATGTTGAATGTATTATTTGTATTATGTATATTTTATCATACAAAAGCATGATTTTCAATAGATCCCACGCCCGCCTCCAAAATACAAACAGCATCAACTCCTGCCCTCAGCCATATGACATCAGCACCAACCACTACAACTAATGCTACACAATCAACAACAATTATACCTTCTGCGACTTCGATAAGATTTGCAAATACATCTGCAACCCAAACTACATGTGAGTCGGCATTAAAATGTTCAATAATAATCGGATATGGGGGCGAGGCGGGGCGAGGCGGGGCGGGGCGGCATAGTGGCATAAACAAGAGGTTCTGGATACAGACACAACCTACGCTGGGTTGTGTCCAGTTGCAAAATCCATTAACTTCCCATAGAACTGGTTTGTTATTTTTCTACTTGACTAAAAAAATAGTGAACACACATTCCTACTCCTGGCAATTTACTTTCTGCAAAAAAAACTTCAGAAATAGTCGAAAAATAATAATTTGAATACAAAATAATTTGTTTTCCTAGTTCACACAACCACAATGGTGCCTGCGCAATGTCCTCCACAAGTAAGGAATCATCACAGACACTACATAGAAGCTCTGGGTAGCTGCTATGAATTTATAAAGACACCACACACGAACTGGTATGACGCTGAACATGACTGTAACTCGAGGGGTGGCCACCTGGTATCTATAACGTCACAGGCAGAGCAGAATTTAATTGAAACAGAATTATGGGTAAGAAGCACGCACTTTATAAGTCACAGACAGAAAAGAATATTTAATTCAAGACATATAGAATTATGGGTAAGAACAACTCAGTCATATTGCACATAAATACAATTACATGTATGCAGTTTACGAGTTGGTAAAGTTTGAAATATGCTAGTAGAGTCATTGTGAACTGTTTATTACCAAGTTCCAACAAACATTACAAGCATGTTTTAACCAAATTGAATGCAGTCATGCGCCTTCTTATCATTTAGTGTAAAGAGAAGCTGAAGCTAAAACATTTTTGTCAGATTAAGACATATAGAATTGTGAAAAAGTGCATGTGCTCCAACTCTTTCATTGACCTCAGTGTAATTTCTTGTTTTGACAGCGACTGCGTTTCAATGAAGATGACACTCATGTTTGGATAGGATTAACTGACAAGGATAAAGAAGGAGACTGGAAATGGTCATCAGGTTTGCACAAAATTATTTATACCGGTCACAAAGCGTGGTGGGAACTATGTGCTAGACGCTCGCAATAAATGCCTACAATAAATCACTATAATCAAACCGCACCTTTTGGCAGTTTCAGTTTGTCCCGACATTGGTCCCCTGACACAAAGTACGAGGAGGTATGAATGGAATAAAAAGTGTATAGTTTCATTTTTGTTCAGTATGCATGTGGTCAGTGGTCAAAGACACATTGAAAGCCGTGTAACAATGGAGATACTTTTGTAGGTACATCCCCTTTTTGAAGAACCACATGAACGGTTGTCATTTATTTTGTCATAGTGCAATCGGCTTTATCTTTGCTGATAAAATCATTTACATTTCCCTGGTCCCAATAAATAATTTGGTGCCCATGATAGTCCTGCGAGCAAGAAAGGCCAAATGAACTTCTGGGGTATGTAAGGTCCCTATATTTTGCGCAATTTATTTTATTTAATAAATTAATTTATTTACTTAATTTAATTATTGTAGGTGAAAGACTGACGTTTACATACTGGGCAAGAGGGGAGTCTCATGGTACTTTAGAGGATTGTGCACTGATAGCCATGGACAAAATTGGTCATTGGATGGATTATCCTTGTTCGGGTCAATTAAGGAGACGGCGACGATTTCTTATTTTCAATAAACAGAGACATGGTCATGTGTGCGAATATCATTTAGTCTAAACCATTGAATTAAAGAACTTTGATACTGTTTTTATCAGAAAGTGAAATAGTGATTTATTGATATCTAATCTTACCTGAAAAACAAAATTGAAACTAAATTTTCAAAATTCCTTACCCGTTCAAATATATTCGAAGTCATGCTTTGAGTGTTATACAGCATGAACCAGTTTATAACTATATGTACAGACAGACTGCAGTAATATACTAACCGAATAAGGTTCCTATACCAACTAATTTTGGTATAAGACATGTCTCGTCCTTAAGATATTCTTACTTAAGTCCTAACAATATGGCATATCATGATTGCTGTTATTTAATAAGAGCTGTTGCAGGACAGCGCGCTCGACTGTTTCTGATCTTTGTCAAACATAAGGCCAAACCCGACCTGTAACCCAAAGCATTATGCTCATACATCTCTTTGCCTTGATGCAATAAGGCAAAATCACTGAACAACTAGAACTTGTTTTCTATGTGAAAAATGATGTCTCCCCCCTTTCTACTTGCATGTCCAAAATATGCAAGCAAGAGTCGTAGTTCTTGTGCATCACATATCCTGTCATTCCGTTTTTTAAGTGTACTAAGTTTCATTGAAATATCTCTTACGGTTTTCAAGTAATAGAGCGGGCACGAAATTGTATGGAGAATAATCAAAGGGAAATAACTCCAAAGATATGAAAGCAAGAGTAATGATTCTTGTGCATGACACATCGTCTCATCATGCTTTATAAGTGTACCATGTTTCATTGAAAAATCTCTAATGGTTTTTGAGTTATAGAGCAGACAAAAATTGTATGAAAAATAATCAAAGGGAAATAACTCCAAAGATATGCAAACAAGAGTTATGGTTCTTTAGCATGACACATCATCTCTTCGTGCTTTATAAGTGTACCAAGTTTCATTGAAATATTTTTTATGGTTTTCAAGTTATAGAGCAGACATGAAATTGTATGGAAAAATAATCAAAAGGAAATAACTTCAAAGATAAGAAAGCAAGAGTAATGATTCTTGTGCATGACACATCGTCTCATCATGTTTTATAAGTGTACCACATGTTTCATTGAAAAATCTCTAATGGTTTTTGAGTTATAGAGCAGACACAAAATTGTATGAAAAATAATCAAAGGGAAATAACTCCAAAGATATGCAAGCAAGAGTTATGGTTCCTTAGCATGACACATCATCTCATCGTGTTTTATAAGTTTACCAAGTTTCATTGAAATATTTCTTATGATTTTCAAGTTATAGAGCAGACATGAAATTGTATGGAAAAATAATCAAAGGGAAATAACTCCAAAGATATGAAAGCAAGAGTTATAATTCTTGTGGATGACACATCGTCTCATCGTGCTTTATAAGTGTACCAAATTTCACTGAAATTTCTCTTACGGTTTTCAAGTTATGGAGTAGACACGAAATTGTATGGAAAATAATTTTAAGGGAAATTACTCCAAAGATATGCAAGCAAAAGTTATGGTTCTTTAGCATGAGACATCATCTCATCGTGCTTTATAAGTGTACCAAGTTTCATTGAAATATCTCTTACGGTTTTCGAGTTATAGAGCGGACACGAAATTGTATGGAAAATAACCAAAGGGAAATAACTCATAAAAGATTCAAGCCAGAGTTATGGTTCTTGTGCATCGTCTGATCATGCTTAATAAGTGTACCAAGTTTTATTGAAAAATCTTAAACGGTTTTAAAAAGTTATAGAGCGGACACGAAATTGTATCGAAAATAATCAAAGGGAAATACTCAAGCTAGAGTTATGGTTCTTGTGCATGACACATCGTCTCGTCGTGGTATACAAGTGTACCAAGTTTCATTGAAAAAAATCTTTAACGGTTTTCAAGTTACAGAGCGGACACGATTTTTGACGGACAGACAGACAGACAGATGGACAGAGAGACAGACGGACAGACAGATGCACGGGGAAAAACAATATGTCTCCGGACCCTGAAGTGGGAAGACATAATGAAAGTTTACTATAACTACCTAAGATTTAAAGGTCTCACTCATATTGTGAAAGAAGTGTGTTCATATACCAACTGAGTGCCAAGATACAAGGCAAAATCACTGAACCGTGAAATAAGGTCACACTGACTTATAAGTACTTCAGGGTCAAAGGTCTAGTCACACTTACTCATAATGTGAAAGAAATATGATCATATGTTTATACGCATTGAGTGTTGCGATATAAAGGAAAATCACTGAACCATGAAATTAGGTCATAAATATGTTTGGATTACTCATTCATAATCAGAAAGAAGTATGAAAAAATACCAACTGAGTGTCGAGATATAAGGCAAAGTCACTGAGCCATGACATTAGGTCACAGTGACCCAGGAATACTTTACGGTCAAAGGTCTTGTCATATACCAATTGAGTGCCGAGATATAAGGGAAAATCACTGAACCGTGAAAATAGGTCATAATGGCCTATAAGTACGTTTGGGTTAAAGGTCTGGTCATACTCATTCGTAATCTGAAAAAAGTAAGAAAAAATACCAACTGAGTGTAGAGATATAAGGCAAAGTCACTGAACCATGAAATTAGGTCACAGTGACCTAGGAATACTTCAGGGTCAAAGGTCTTGTCATACACAAACATATCGTGAAAACAGTATATTCATATACCAATTGAGTGCCGAGCTATAAGGCAAAATCACTGAACCGTGAAATTAGGTCATAATGACCTAGGACTACTTTAGGGTCAAAGGTCTTGTCATACGAAAACATAGTGTGAAAGAAGTTTCTTCATAAACCAATTGAGAGCCGAGATATAAGGCAAAATCACTGAACCGTGAAATTAGGTCACAGAGACCTATAAGTATATTGGGGTCAAAGGTCTGGTCATACTCACTTATAATCTGAAAAAAGTATGGAAATATACTGAGTGTCAAGATATAAGGCAAAATCACTGAACCGTGAAATTAAGTCACAATGACCTATAAGTATATTGGGGTCAAAGGCTTGTTCATACTCACTCATAATCTGAAAGAAGTAAGAAAATATATTAATTGAGTGTCAGGATATAAGGCAAAATCAATGAACCATGGAAAGTAGGTCAACCAACCCTTACCATCATGACACACAAGTCAGTGTCACAAAGTCAAAAGATGAATGACCAACCATCTTCCTAAGATGTTTCTATCAAGAAATAAAAAGAAAAAGAAATTCAGGGAGTTCTAGATTTTGACCTCTAGGCCCACCCCCCTGACTCTGACCCAGAGGTCTGATGTCATGGAACCTAAAGTGTATGAAGTATGAACGCTTTATGATAAGTTGTTGTCAAGATATGGACTCCTTGTTAAAGTTACACAGCAGTACATCTATTTTTACATTGTTCTAGTTTTTAACCTCTAGCCCCACCCCCAAGGCATGGACCCAGAGATCCGATGCCATGAATTGAAACTCAACCCTACAGGGTACCTATGGCCCGAGTATGAAAGCCCCCTGATAAAAGGTTTTCAAGATATAGACTTCTAGAATACTATATCATAGAAATGCTATTATAATTATGGTGTTCTAGATTTTAACCTCTAGTCCCACCCACTGGCAAGGACCCAGGAATCCGATGCCATGGAATGAAAGCTGACCCTACAGGGTGTCAATGGCCCAAGTATCAATGCTTTCTGATGAGTGGTTGTCAAGATATGGACTTCTAGAAAACTTTAACGCAAATGGCCATTTTCTAAGGTGTTTTAGATTTTAACCTCCAGCCCCACCCCCTGGCCTGGATCCAGGGGCCCGATGCCACGGAATGAAAGCTAACCCTATAGGATTTCTATGGTCTAAGTATGAATGCTTTCTGATGAGTGGTTGTCAAGATATGGACTTCTAGAAAACTTGAACGCAAGTGTGACGCGCACGCGCACAGGAACGGTAACAGGAACGTGGACAACCTGGGTGACTGCAATAGCTCTATGCACTTCGTGCAGTCGAGCTATAAAAATGGCAGCTATGTTTATGTTTTTGAAAAAAAAAAAACAACAGCAAAACATTACCTGGACTAGATTCAAACTTGGATCACTTAGGCAGAAGACAAGTCTCCTTACCATTAAGCCACCAAGCCACATATTTTGTTCATTGATTCAGTATTATAGATACATGTAAAGACCTATAGAATATATTTTTATTTTCAGTTTGTTGGAATTTATGCTTAATGTCCCAGTCAACAGCTATGGTCATTTTGATAGGTTGCCTCCATTTTGAGGGACTTTTATACAAAATTAATAGGGATGTCAACCGGAGTCCGAACGTTCGGACTTCGGATCCTGTACCGAAGTTCGGATCCAAATTTTAGCATCCAAACGTTCGCTAAAAATCAATATTTAGGTAATTTTTCATTATTATAAGACAAAAATACACAATATTTACTTTTTAGCAGAATAGAAACCAAGGTATTTAAAAAAAATTCTAATCATGTTGTGTCAAAGGTCACTAAGTTTATGAGGTAAACGTACAGGTAAACGAGACAATGCAGGTCACGGGGAAGCGACAATAAACAAAGGATTAAAAGTGATAATTGGCCTGTGTTGTTTTCTTTTGAAAAAGATTTGAAAATAATAATTATACAGATCGCCGCCCAGCAAAATTAATGTCAGGTGATAAATAGATATATTCTATTATGCTTTACTATGATCTTAATTTGACAAATCAAATATGCGGATTCTTAAACTGACCCATTTACGCAGAGAACGAACACATTTAGAATACAATTAGATTTTCTACATCTATGTGACTAAATTTGTTTGCTGACGTGCCAGTTTGACAAAATGGGAACTCAGTGAATGTTAGTGAATTTTTGAAAATGAGTAAGTTTAGTGTAATGCTGTTTTAGCATGATTCTTGTTGTTTTTGTGAATGTAAATAAAATTTCCTAAATTTATGGCGTTTCGTTTCTGCGTCACAACGGAAACAACGCCAAGCTCAGTAAATCTTGAATATGAATGTTCTTTCAAGGGAACACTCGATGAACATGCATGTGAATGTATAGGTAATACTATGATCTGATCCTACAAAAAAAAAAAAAATGCGAACGTTCGAACCATTCGGATGTTTGTTTCCGAACGTCCGAACCTTAAATCTGACACCAAATGACATCCCTAAAAATTAGGATGTCATGGCATCCAAAGAGTGCTTCAGATATACTGAGCCAAACTAATAATGCAACATCGGTTTATTTGTAATGTTATGTAATGCCAGAGCTTTGGTGTAAAGAACAAGAACTCCGCGGAGGTCGATATCGCACCTGCATCGGGCAAAATACACATTACTATGCAAGGTTTCACACTCACAGCTATCACTGATGCAGAGAAAACCAAACTTCGACTTAAAAATTAACAAAGTCAATGGACCGTGAAATATAGGTCAAGGTCAGTGGGTCAAGGTGCGTGCTTGATGGGTATGTCAAGGACAATTACTATGCAAGGTTTCACACTCACAGCTATCACTGATACAGAGAAAACGGAACTTCGACGTAAAAATTAACAAAGTCAATGGACCTTGAAATATAGGTCAAGGTCAGCGGGTCAAGGTGCGTGCTTGAAGGGTATGTCAAGGACAATTACTAGGCAAGGTTTCACAATCCTAGCTATCACTGATGCAGAGAAAACGGAAATTCGACGTAAAAATTAACAAAGTCAATGGACCATGAAATATAGGTCAAGGGCACCGGGTCAAGGTGCGTGCTTGAAGGGCATGTCAAGGACAACTACTATGCAAGGTTTCACAATCCTAGCTATCACTGATGCAGAGAAAACCAAACTTCGACGTAAAAATTAACAAAGTCAATGGACCGTAAAATATAGGTCAAGGTCAGCGGGTCAAGGTGCGTGCTTGACGGGTATGTCAAAGACAATTACTATGCAAGGTTTCACACTCACAGCTATCAATGATGCAGAGAAAACGGAACTTCGACGTAAAAATTAACAAAGTCAATGGACCGTGAAATACAGGTCAAGGGCACCGGGTCAAGGTGCGTGCTTGAAGGGTATGTCAAGGACAACTACTATGCAAGGTTTCACAATCCTAGCTATCACTTATGTAGAGAAAACCAAACTTCGACGTAAATGTTGACGGACGGACGGACGAACGAACGAACTAACGAACGGACGGACGGACGGACGGACGGACGGACGGAAATTTGGACTCCTATATCGCATCCTGCTATAAGCAGGTGCGATAATAAAAAGGAAGAAACTCAGTCCATGTATTTTAAGATTATGTTTTTAATAATGGTTTCTTCCTTAAAACCCATAATGCGGCTGATACATGTATTCAGAAATTCATATGATAAGCAAACTTTTATTTCAAACTGATGACAATAATTTCCATTTATAATCATTGGCCCTGCATCTATCCCTTCTTCAATCATCTAAATAACCATAAACTCTTCTCAGTTTTTCTTTCTTATGTCTGTTGTTATGGCGTTTCCATGGCTTCCCTGCCAGAGACCCCTGGCTACCCGTAGAACTACCATTTGACGCTCCTTCCATGGAGGTACTTCTAGCAGTGCGGGAGTGGACTGTTGTCTCAACCTGAATATGGTTAAAAAAAACAATTATCAGTTTGAAAACATAAAAACAAAAATATCACCTTATGTCCGTTTACATTTCCATTAATTCGAGATTATCTGCCTTTAATGGTATGTCACATGGGAACCCTAGACAAAAATCCAATCCAATTCTCAAATTCTTTTCTAGATATGCTTCATAATTGAGCCCCCTCGTGGGAAAACCAATGTTGTGGTTCCCGACCAGGTCCAACACAAACCGGACTGCACAGTAACAGGAGACAGCTAGAAGCATGAAATTTTGTATTTAGGAAGTAGAGGGATTGTACTATCCATGTTGGCTTTCCCATGAGGCGGCTCATATCTGTGTCACAGCTTTCATGTCGTAAGACATACCAAACCAAATTAAATTTCACAAATTATACATTTTCTAACATTTTAATGAGAAGGTCATTTTCAAATTTGATTCATACTCAAGTAGTTTTACAATTGAGCCACCGCATGGGAAAACCAACAATATGCATAGGCGAAAACAAAGGCGCAAATCAGCTTCGCAGTAACTGCGTAGCTGATCAGCGCCTTTGTTTTCGCTACGCGGATAGCACAATCCCTCTTCTTCTTAAATCCAAAATTTCAAGCTTCTAGCTATCATTTGTGACTGCACAGCCTGGTTTGTGTCAGACCTGGTCTAAATTATTGTTCACTGACCAATAGCACATTCTAAATCTATTCTAAATCTTTAGTTTAGAATTTTTTATATAGAATTAAAGCTATTTTATAGAGTATATTTTAGGCTTTTTGAAAATCCCAATGCTTGTTTTAGAAAATCCGAAGTCCAGATTTTAGAAAATCCAAATCCGGATATTAAAATATCGCAATCGAGATTTAAGACAATTTCAGTCAAGTGTTATTTGTGAAGTGCCCTTATCATCAGAAGTGAGTATATGGATGAATAAAAGTAGAACTTACCGGTCTGAAAAAGTCTTTGTCAACTTTACTGGGTACCGGAAACAATGGCTCCTGGAGCAATAAAGATAGTGATTAACCCATATAAGATGAATGGATTTTCCCATCATTATCATTTGGGTGAGTCCACTTTCATTTTTGGGGGACTCAAGAGTGGTTTTAAAATTTAATTCCCTTTTTCGATGAATTTTCTTAAAGCAAACAGAATAGCCCCAGATGGGACGCTGCGTTCTGCAGCGTCACATCTGGGGCTATACTGTTTGCCTATGTCCCACAAAAAGGACGCCAGGCTTAAATGAGTTAACTACAGCATATGACACATGTATGAGCTATTGTAGATAATTGTGACTTCCAATGACGTTCATCATGCAAATCTTAACAATAGACAGATTAGTCTCACCTAAATGTTTGGATTCAGTTTAACATCCCTTTCAAGATTATTTCAGCTCATATGAGATGGGGCCAAAATGGATAAACTCAAAAGAAAAAACTCCTGGCACACATGCATGCAGAACTTGGCCTGTCTTGCATATGCCCAATGTATGGCTTGAACTTGCACCATACACAGATTTGAGATGAATAAATGATTAAGCCTGTTAATGAAATCAGTGCTCTTAATTATAACCACTTGGCCACAGGGGCTGTCCATCTCAATCTTGAGATTGATACAATTTAGTTGGCTACATAAAGAATATACATGTATCTCTTTCATTTAACAAGATATGGAGTGACATTAATAAAGACTAAAGTTCATGTACCAAATTTTTAGAAAACCATATATTTTACGTGTCCATATTATCCTGGAAACCACATATTAAATTGGCTATTGTAACAGTGACAAAATTTGTATTTGAATTACACATAAATTACATTGATAACGAAATTCGCCATACCTGATTACTGGCCTGCAGCTGGGAGCCATCTCCTCCTGCACCGGGGTCAAGGTCATGGTTAACTGGGTTAAAGGTCATGGGGTCAACATCTGGAGGTGGATGACAGTATAACAGCTTTCCCTGAAAAGAAATATGAAACCAGAGGACCAATGGTCCTGTAAACGCTCACCTGAGATCAGCTGCATATACCAATAAACATGTTTGAATATTATGGTATTTAACTCCAGTGCAGGGGCAGGTAAGCCCTTGGGCCATTTTCTTTTTTCAGAATCTTCAATATTCTGTCCATTTGCCAATTTCCTGTTGGCTTTTTCCTTCAAATGACATTTTAACAGTTTTCCCAATTCAGATGCACAGGCAACCCATGTTGACCTTGCCATAAACTTGGTCAAGGTCATCACAGGGTCATGATTTATATATACATTGGAGTACTTTAGCCATCGATGCCTCACGCCAAGTTTCCTTGAAATCAGTCTATTGGTTTCAGAGAAGATGATTTTTGATGGGTTTTTACCATATATGGGCATGGCAGCCATCTTGGTCATGTGACCTAGATTATTTATATACACATTGATTCCCCCATTCTATAGATGCTTCACTTAAAATTTGGCTTTGTTTGGCCAAGCGGTTTCAGAGGAGAAGACGTTTGAATATTATGGAAATATACATGTATATTGCCCCGGGATGGGGGCACATGAGCCCCTGGGGTCCAATTTTTTTCAGAATCATTAATATCCAGTCCTACTGCCCATTTCCTGCAAGACTTTCACTTTAAATGACATTTTAAAAGTTTTCCCCATTCAAATGCATTGGTGACCTATGTTGACCTTCCCGTAAAATAGGTCAAGGTCATCACAGGGTCATGATTTATATACACATTGTAGTGCTTGAGCCATCGATGCTTCGTGCCAAGTTTCGTTGAAATCGGTCAACCGGTTCTGGAGAAGAAGATTTTTGAATGGTTTTTACCATTTATGGGCATGGCGGCCATCTTGGTCATGTGACCTGGATTTTTTATATACATATTTGTTACCCCTTCCTATTGATGCTTCACATAAAATTTCGCTTTGATTGGCCAAGCGGTTTCAGAGGAGAAGATGTTTGAATATTATGGAGATATACATGTATATTGCCCCGGGGTGGGGGCGGATGAGCCCCTGGTGCCCAATTTTTTTCAGAATCATTAATATTCAGTCCTACTGCTCATTTTCTGCAAGATTTTTCCTTTAAATGACAATTTAACAATTTTTCCCATTCAAATGCATTCGCGACCTATGTTGACCTTGCCGTAAAATAGGTCAAGGTCATCATAGGGTCATGATTTATATACACATTGTAGTGCTTGAGCCATTATTGCCAGAGTCAATTGACTGAGAACAATGACACAGTTATCTTCAATATTGCCAGAGTCAATTGACTGAGAACAATGACACAGTTATCTTCAATAAACTATACTACAGTGGACCAATAAAGTTATTATTAGACGCGTAGTGTTCAAAATCAATACACCTGTAGTCAGGAGAGGTTTATTTTTATACCCAATATTGTATTTCCTAACTGTTTATTTTTAGACTTAACTTGTGTGTTTGTATTTTCAAAATGTCATAGAACTTTAAACTGTTGTAAATGAAAAGTACAATGTTGAAACTTTATCAGGTAACCTTTGTTTATTGCTTTATCCATTTAACTTTCAATTGACACTAAATTCATAAATTTATGTTGACTAGAAGAGGCAGGATACATTTTTTTTTGTTAACAGGTTGCTTGATGAGTCAGTCGTAAATATTAAATGAATTTTTGATAACTGATATTAACGACCCATTAGATATTATTGAATAAGATGATTAATTTGTTTTACCAACTGGCCAGCCAGACAAGTAAACATTAAAATACACTGAAGTCAGGGGAAACTTCCAAAGGTGTCAAATAATTGTCTATTGACTGCATATCTCTACTTTGATCCTTTTGAAATCGGTCTTGCTTCTTCAATGGGAATTTGAATCTTGACCACCTCAGCCTTTTAATTGAAATTTTCTATTACGGAAACATGCCCAAGTAATATAAAGGGATTTTTCAAGTTGTAAAAATGATTTTTTTTTTAAATAGAATAGTTATATATATAATATTTCTTCATTGTGCACAATACAATGCTTGTGGGTATGAGGTGGTTCTAACGAGTACCCACAATCTATGTTTTGGAGCCAAAATAAGAAAGATAGGTATACCCCTGCAAATCCTAGTTTTTCTATATAAAAGTTGGATTCAAGGAGAATACTTTTCATGGACATGTTTTCCTGGTGTATGAAATAGAATGCGTCTACAATAAATGGTTTAGACACAAAAGACCAACAAGTACGACTTTCTGATGACATCAAAAGTTCCCTTTGATATTTTTTCTTTTTTTTTTTCCCATGACAGCACATTTATGAATCTAATCATATCATGTACATGTAAATAATACAGCAAAGGACAGACAAAATATGTAAAAAAACAACAACAACAACAACAAACAAACAAACAAAACAACAACTAAAAAGAAGGATGCCATCATGGTCGGGTGTGAATATCGGCCCCCGCCCATTGGTGCCTAAAGAAATAGATGGGCTGCTTTTGCCTCCAGGCAAAGCTTCTTTGCTACTGACTGACCATCTGATAACTGGTTAACCGCTCAGGTCTGAGCCTGCCCAGGAAAAGTGGTTCATGTCAAACTATCTATACATTATGGCGTGTTGGTTTAGTTGAGTAATTATATTCGAAGCAATTTTTGGATGCCATGGCAGTCTAATTTCTGGTAAAAGTTCCATAAAATGGGGGCAGCATCCCGACATGACCATTAGCTGTTGACTTGGAGGTTAAGCATCAATTCAAACAAACAAACAAAAAAACCTGCCACCTACCATAAAAAGTCTGTCTGCACATTTATAGTTGATTTTGTTCACTGTTTAGTTTATTACTGAAGACAAAAAGATGCAAAAAAGTCCATCTGATTGCAAATTAAAACATCTGAAACTTCTGTCCAAAATTTTCCTGTTGAAAGTGAAATCCCTCAATGTGCTGGATTGCTGTTTTGCTGTGTGCTGCCTAAGTCACACGCTCAGCATGTTATTGAATAACATTGCACTTTAAAAGACTAAACGCACAAAAAATATGTCACTACAATATTTTAAAATTGAGACCCCTTTGTGCAGCCTTGTAATTGACAGAGCTCTTCTCTGACGTAATAATATAACAATACCCTTTATGTTCAGCTGGCAAGAATCTGACAATTGTGTATTAAGTGAACAGATGTTGTTGTTGTTGTTTTTTTTTAAAAAGGGGTCTTTGCTCAGACATGAGAGGAAATATATTCAAAGGCAAACTTTTAGCAAAGGTCATTTGTCCTTAGAGCTGGTCACATGAAAAGGTGTTGAAATAGCCCATAATTATTATGAATGGTGCAGTTAGTTCATTCAGTGGCAAGGTTTATCATTATTTCACTTTATGAATCCTCTTCCTTAATTAATTGCAAATTAACCATATGGTATGTATAGCTGTAGATTTACAAGGTAATTTATTTATCATGACAAATCTCTTTTGAACAGCACAGTGGGTGGACCAAAACATTTAAGTTTGATGTTTAAATTGGTGACACTTGATCTATTGACCCAAAATTCCTTGTGATGAAATTTGGAAAATTGTCATTGTGAATTAAGCGTGTTTTGCATTGTAATAAGTCGTGTGCCTCCTCTGTTTAATACCTGGTAGATCCAGACAGTTCTGTCATGCATGCTGCATGGGAATGATTATCAAGATGTGCACTCATTTAATTCAATTTTTGTTAGCGCAAATGTAACGTTTGATAGAGAGAAAAAGAAAAAGAAACAACAAAAGGGATGAGCTCATTGCTATTTAAACGAATGTGCGGTCTTTGTATTCCCTGGTTTTGGTGCCTACTTCAAAAGATTTTTACGCACAACTGGGAAACAAACTTTCATTCCTAAATTAAGACATCCATGGGACATGCGATGTTGACAGAGTGTACTGGGATCACCATCTCCGTGAGATGACAAACCCTGCCTGATCCGGACTGCAGGAAGTTAGGCAACAAACACAGTGTAGCAGTGTAACTGTTGAAAGATTGCATATATTATTTTACCATCTATATATCTGTCTGACGAAGTTGTTCGCCGTTTCTTTCCATGTTCATGAGGGTTCATTTAATACCAAAACTGTGCAATATAGTCCATACTATCTCACTTTGAATGTTTTACTGCTTCCAAAGGATCAAACCATTATGTTTTATTACATGCGTCAGCAAATCATACAAGATCTTTATAAACCAAATTACATTTAAACTAGCTTTCTCAATACAGAAATTGACTAAAAGCAAAGATGGCTAGAGGCTGGGAATTTTGCATTTAGATAGGTAGAGGATATTTACTTCGCTGTACATAGCGAAAGCAAAGACACTGATCAGGGGAAGACTGTTTTCACAGTTGATGTTTCAAGCAATTGTTCTCGTCTGTCTCCGATTGTTTTCTTTTTATCTTGGTTGGTCAACAATTTGACAATCCATAACACCATTCATACTTGGATAATGTATAATTAAGATAACAATCTTTGAAATCCTACAAACTGTCGGGTTCACATTTGAAGTGTTAGGTCTCAGTCAACACCTTATTGAGCTAATTCAAAAACTGAATAAATAAAATTAAGCATGCCGTCAGGTTAAATAACTTGTCAATTTGATTGATAAGTTGCAAATATATAATAATTGCACTGGTCTTTTGAAACCATGTAAGAGGTATGAAAGTTTACAATCTAGATAAAATAATTACCTGACACTTTTCATAAAATTTACACTAGAACAATTTGGGTCATGTTAAAAATCAAATGTACTTGTAAAGCATAATTCAAACATCAAAGAAACTCTACTGACTGAACTGTTTACTTGTCACCATTTTTGATTGTCTATTTTGGTGTATTGATGTTGTCAGTACTCTATAAATAGATCTAGAGTACTGCAGATAAAAATAGAAGTAGAGACTGAGGTAAAATTTCCAATCAATTGTCACAGTGACACAGAGTTTACACTCTACACTTGCAAACTTTACCTACAGGCAAACTGGGGGTGTTTTCACTCAATTGAAAAAAGCAGTAAACTATACTACAGTGGACCAATAAAGTTATTATTAGACGCGTAGTGTTCAAAATCAATACACCTGTAGTCAGGAGAGGTTTATTTTTATACCCAATATTGTATTTCCTAACTGTTTATTTTTAGACTTAACTTGTGTGTTTGTATTTTCAAAATGTCATAGAACTTTAAACTGTTGTAAATGAAAAGTACAATGTTGAAACTTTATCAGGTAACCTTTGTTTATTGCTTTATCCATTTAACTTTCAATTGACACTAAATTCATAAATTTATGTTGACTAGAAGAGGCAGGATACATTTTTTTTTGTTAACAGGTTGCTTGATGAGTCAGTCGTAAATATTAAATGAATTTTTGATAACTGATATTAACGACCCATTAGATATTATTGAATAAGATGATTAATTTGTTTTACCAACTGGCCAGCCAGACAAGTAAACATTAAAATACACTGAAGTCAGGGGAAACTTCCAAAGGTGTCAAATAATTGTCTATTGACTGCATATCTCTACTTTGATCCTTTTGAAATCGGTCTTGCTTCTTCAATGGGAATTTGAATCTTGACCACCTCAGCCTTTTAATTGAAATTTTCTATTACGGAAACATGCCCAAGTAATATAAAGGGATTTTTCAAGTTGTAAAAATGATTTTTTTTTTAAATAGAATAGTTATATATATAATATTTCTTCATTGTGCACAATACAATGCTTGTGGGTATGAGGTGGTTCTAACGAGTACCCACAATCTATGTTTTGGAGCCAAAATAAGAAAGATAGGTATACCCCTGCAAATCCTAGTTTTTCTATATAAAAGTTGGATTCAAGGAGAATACTTTTCATGGACATGTTTTCCTGGTGTATGAAATAGAATGCGTCTACAATAAATGGTTTAGACACAAAAGACCAACAAGTACGACTTTCTGATGACATCAAAAGTTCCCTTTGATATTTTTTCTTTTTTTTTTTCCCATGACAGCACATTTATGAATCTAATCATATCATGTACATGTAAATAATACAGCAAAGGACAGACAAAATATGTAAAAAAACAACAACAACAACAACAAACAAACAAACAAAACAACAACTAAAAAGAAGGATGCCATCATGGTCGGGTGTGAATATCGGCCCCCGCCCATTGGTGCCTAAAGAAATAGATGGGCTGCTTTTGCCTCCAGGCAAAGCTTCTTTGCTACTGACTGACCATCTGATAACTGGTTAACCGCTCAGGTCTGAGCCTGCCCAGGAAAAGTGGTTCATGTCAAACTATCTATACATTATGGCGTGTTGGTTTAGTTGAGTAATTATATTCGAAGCAATTTTTGGATGCCATGGCAGTCTAATTTCTGGTAAAAGTTCCATAAAATGGGGGCAGCATCCCGACATGACCATTAGCTGTTGACTTGGAGGTTAAGCATCAATTCAAACAAACAAACAAAAAAACCTGCCACCTACCATAAAAAGTCTGTCTGCACATTTATAGTTGATTTTGTTCACTGTTTAGTTTATTACTGAAGACAAAAAGATGCAAAAAAGTCCATCTGATTGCAAATTAAAACATCTGAAACTTCTGTCCAAAATTTTCCTGTTGAAAGTGAAATCCCTCAATGTGCTGGATTGCTGTTTTGCTGTGTGCTGCCTAAGTCACACGCTCAGCATGTTATTGAATAACATTGCACTTTAAAAGACTAAACGCACAAAAAATATGTCACTACAATATTTTAAAATTGAGACCCCTTTGTGCAGCCTTGTAATTGACAGAGCTCTTCTCTGACGTAATAATATAACAATACCCTTTATGTTCAGCTGGCAAGAATCTGACAATTGTGTATTAAGTGAACAGATGTTGTTGTTGTTGTTTTTTTTTAAAAAGGGGTCTTTGCTCAGACATGAGAGGAAATATATTCAAAGGCAAACTTTTAGCAAAGGTCATTTGTCCTTAGAGCTGGTCACATGAAAAGGTGTTGAAATAGCCCATAATTATTATGAATGGTGCAGTTAGTTCATTCAGTGGCAAGGTTTATCATTATTTCACTTTATGAATCCTCTTCCTTAATTAATTGCAAATTAACCATATGGTATGTATAGCTGTAGATTTACAAGGTAATTTATTTATCATGACAAATCTCTTTTGAACAGCACAGTGGGTGGACCAAAACATTTAAGTTTGATGTTTAAATTGGTGACACTTGATCTATTGACCCAAAATTCCTTGTGATGAAATTTGGAAAATTGTCATTGTGAATTAAGCGTGTTTTGCATTGTAATAAGTCGTGTGCCTCCTCTGTTTAATACCTGGTAGATCCAGACAGTTCTGTCATGCATGCTGCATGGGAATGATTATCAAGATGTGCACTCATTTAATTCAATTTTTGTTAGCGCAAATGTAACGTTTGATAGAGAGAAAAAGAAAAAGAAACAACAAAAGGGATGAGCTCATTGCTATTTAAACGAATGTGCGGTCTTTGTATTCCCTGGTTTTGGTGCCTACTTCAAAAGATTTTTACGCACAACTGGGAAACAAACTTTCATTCCTAAATTAAGACATCCATGGGACATGCGATGTTGACAGAGTGTACTGGGATCACCATCTCCGTGAGATGACAAACCCTGCCTGATCCGGACTGCAGGAAGTTAGGCAACAAACACAGTGTAGCAGTGTAACTGTTGAAAGATTGCATATATTATTTTACCATCTATATATCTGTCTGACGAAGTTGTTCGCCGTTTCTTTCCATGTTCATGAGGGTTCATTTAATACCAAAACTGTGCAATATAGTCCATACTATCTCACTTTGAATGTTTTACTGCTTCCAAAGGATCAAACCATTATGTTTTATTACATGCGTCAGCAAATCATACAAGATCTTTATAAACCAAATTACATTTAAACTAGCTTTCTCAATACAGAAATTGACTAAAAGCAAAGATGGCTAGAGGCTGGGAATTTTGCATTTAGATAGGTAGAGGATATTTACTTCGCTGTACATAGCGAAAGCAAAGACACTGATCAGGGGAAGACTGTTTTCACAGTTGATGTTTCAAGCAATTGTTCTCGTCTGTCTCCGATTGTTTTCTTTTTATCTTGGTTGGTCAACAATTTGACAATCCATAACACCATTCATACTTGGATAATGTATAATTAAGATAACAATCTTTGAAATCCTACAAACTGTCGGGTTCACATTTGAAGTGTTAGGTCTCAGTCAACACCTTATTGAGCTAATTCAAAAACTGAATAAATAAAATTAAGCATGCCGTCAGGTTAAATAACTTGTCAATTTGATTGATAAGTTGCAAATATATAATAATTGCACTGGTCTTTTGAAACCATGTAAGAGGTATGAAAGTTTACAATCTAGATAAAATAATTACCTGACACTTTTCATAAAATTTACACTAGAACAATTTGGGTCATGTTAAAAATCAAATGTACTTGTAAAGCATAATTCAAACATCAAAGAAACTCTACTGACTGAACTGTTTACTTGTCACCATTTTTGATTGTCTATTTTGGTGTATTGATGTTGTCAGTACTCTATAAATAGATCTAGAGTACTGCAGATAAAAATAGAAGTAGAGACTGAGGTAAAATTTCCAATCAATTGTCACAGTGACACAGAGTTTACACTCTACACTTGCAAACTTTACCTACAGGCAAACTGGGGGTGTTTTCACTCAATTGAAAAAAGCAGTAAACTATACTACAGTGGACCAATAAAGTTATTATTAGACGCGTAGTGTTCAAAATCAATACACCTGTAGTCAGGAGAGGTTTATTTTTATACCCAATATTGTATTTCCTAACTGTTTATTTTTAGACTTAACTTGTGTGTTTGTATTTTCAAAATGTCATAGAACTTTAAACTGTTGTAAATGAAAAGTACAATGTTGAAACTTTATCAGGTAACCTTTGTTTATTGATTTATCCATTTAACTTTCAATTGACACTAAATTCATAAATTTATGTTGACTAGAAGAGGCAGGATACATTTTTTTTTGTTAACAGGTTGCTTGATGAGTCAGTCGTAAATATTAAATGAATTTTTGATAACTGATATTAACGACCCATTAGATATTATTGAATAAGATGATTAATTTGTTTTACCAACTGGCCAGCCAGACAAGTAAACATTAAAATACACTGAAGTCAGGGGAAACTTCCAAAGGTGTCAAATAATTGTCTATTGACTGCATATCTCTACTTTGATCCTTTTGAAATCGGTCTTGCTTCTTCAATGGGAATTTGAATCTTGACCACCTCAGCCTTTTAATTGAAATTTTCTATTACGGAAACATGCCCAAGTAATATAAAGGGATTTTTCAAGTTGTAAAAATGATTTTTTTTTTAAATAGAATAGTTATATATATAATATTTCTTCATTGTGCACAATACAATGCTTGTGGGTATGAGGTGGTTCTAACGAGTACCCACAATCTATGTTTTGGAGCCAAAATAAGAAAGATAGGTATACCCCTGCAAATCCTAGTTTTTCTATATAAAAGTTGGATTCAAGGAGAATACTTTTCATGGACATGTTTTCCTGGTGTATGAAATAGAATGCGTCTACAATAAATGGTTTAGACACAAAAGACCAACAAGTACGACTTTCTGATGACATCAAAAGTTCCCTTTGATATTTTTTCTTTTTTTTTTTTCCCATGACAGCACATTTATGAATCTAATCATATCATGTACATGTAAATAATACAGCAAAGGACAGACAAAATATGTAAAAAAACAACAACAACAACAACAAACAAACAAACAAAACAACAACTAAAAAGAAGGATGCCATCATGGTCGGGTGTGAATATCGGCCCCCGCCCATTGGTGCCTAAAGAAATAGATGGGCTGCTTTTGCCTCCAGGCAAAGCTTCTTTGCTACTGACTGACCATCTGATAACTGGTTAACCGCTCAGGTCTGAGCCTGCCCAGGAAAAGTGGTTCATGTCAAACTATCTATACATTATGGCGTGTTGGTTTAGTTGAGTAATTATATTCGAAGCAATTTTTGGATGCCATGGCAGTCTAATTTCTGGTAAAAGTTCCATAAAATGGGGGCAGCATCCCGACATGACCATTAGCTGTTGACTTGGAGGTTAAGCATCAATTCAAACAAACAAACAAAAAAACCTGCCACCTACCATAAAAAGTCTGTCTGCACATTTATAGTTGATTTTGTTCACTGTTTAGTTTATTACTGAAGACAAAAAGATGCAAAAAAGTCCATCTGATTGCAAATTAAAACATCTGAAACTTCTGTCCAAAATTTTCCTGTTGAAAGTGAAATCCCTCAATGTGCTGGATTGCTGTTTTGCTGTGTGCTGCCTAAGTCACACGCTCAGCATGTTATTGAATAACATTGCACTTTAAAAGACTAAACGCACAAAAAATATGTCACTACAATATTTTAAAATTGAGACCCCTTTGTGCAGCCTTGTAATTGACAGAGCTCTTCTCTGACGTAATAATATAACAATACCCTTTATGTTCAGCTGGCAAGAATCTGACAATTGTGTATTAAGTGAACAGATGTTGTTGTTGTTGTTTTTTTTTAAAAAGGGGTCTTTGCTCAGACATGAGAGGAAATATATTCAAAGGCAAACTTTTAGCAAAGGTCATTTGTCCTTAGAGCTGGTCACATGAAAAGGTGTTGAAATAGCCCATAATTATTATGAATGGTGCAGTTAGTTCATTCAGTGGCAAGGTTTATCATTATTTCACTTTATGAATCCTCTTCCTTAATTAATTGCAAATTAACCATATGGTATGTATAGCTGTAGATTTACAAGGTAATTTATTTATCATGACAAATCTCTTTTGAACAGCACAGTGGGTGGACCAAAACATTTAAGTTTGATGTTTAAATTGGTGACACTTGATCTATTGACCCAAAATTCCTTGTGATGAAATTTGGAAAATTGTCATTGTGAATTAAGCGTGTTTTGCATTGTAATAAGTCGTGTGCCTCCTCTGTTTAATACCTGGTAGATCCAGACAGTTCTGTCATGCATGCTGCATGGGAATGATTATCAAGATGTGCACTCATTTAATTCAATTTTTGTTAGCGCAAATGTAACGTTTGATAGAGAGAAAAAGAAAAAGAAACAACAAAAGGGATGAGCTCATTGCTATTTAAACGAATGTGCGGTCTTTGTATTCCCTGGTTTTGGTGCCTACTTCAAAAGATTTTTACGCACAACTGGGAAACAAACTTTCATTCCTAAATTAAATCCATGGGACATGCGATGTTGACAGAGTGTACTGGGATCACCATCTCCGTGAGATGACAAACCCTGCCTGATCCGGACTGCAGGAAGTTAGGCAACAAACACAGTGTAGCAGTGTAACTGTTGAAAGATTGCATATATTATTTTACCATCTATATATCTGTCTGACGAAGTTGTTCGCCGTTTCTTTCCATGTTCATGAGGGTTCATTTAATACCAAAACTGTGCAATATAGTCCATACTATCTCACTTTGAATGTTTTACTGCTTCCAAAGGATCAAACCATTATGTTTTATTACATGCGTCAGCAAATCATACAAGATCTTTATAAACCAAATTACATTTAAACTAGCTTTCTCAATACAGAAATTGACTAAAAGCAAAGATGGCTAGAGGCTGGGAATTTTGCATTTAGATAGGTAGAGGATATTTACTTCGCTGTACATAGCGAAAGCAAAGACACTGATCAGGGGAAGACTGTTTTCACAGTTGATGTTTCAAGCAATTGTTCTCGTCTGTCTCCGATTGTTTTCTTTTTATCTTGGTTGGTCAACAATTTGACAATCCATAACACCATTCATACTTGGATAATGTATAATTAAGATAACAATCTTTGAAATCCTACAAACTGTCGGGTTCACATTTGAAGTGTTAGGTCTCAGTCAACACCTTATTGAGCTAATTCAAAAACTGAATAAATAAAATTAAGCATGCCGTCAGGTTAAATAACTTGTCAATTTGATTGATAAGTTGCAAATATATAATAATTGCACTGGTCTTTTGAAACCATGTAAGAGGTATGAAAGTTTACAATCTAGATAAAATAATTACCTGACACTTTTCATAAAATTTACACTGGAACAATTTGGGTCATGTTAAAAATCAAATGTACTTGTAAAGCATAATTCAAACATCAAAGAAACTCTACTGACTGAACTGTTTACTTGTCACCATTTTTGATTGTCTATTTTGGTGTATTGATGTTGTCAGTACTCTATAAATAGATCTAGAGTACTGCAGATAAAAATAGAAGTAGAGACTGAGGTAAAATTTCCAATCAATTGTCACAGTGACACAGAGTTTACACTCTACACTTGCAAACTTTACCTACAGGCAAACTGGGGGTGTTTTCACTCAATTGAAAAAAGCAGTAATGCTTCATGCCAAGTTTGGTTGAAATCGGTCCAGTGGTTCCGGAGAAGAAGATTTTTGAAGGGTTTTTACCATATATGGGCATGGCGGCCATCTTGGTCATGTGACCTGGATTATTTATATACACATTGGTTCCCCCTTCCCATAGATGCTTCATGTAAAATTTGGCTTTGATTGGCCAAGCGGTTTCAGAGGAGAAGATCTTTGAAAATGGTGGACGACGGACGACGGACGGACGACGGACGACGGACGGACGGACGACGGAGCATGGGTATACTATAAGCTCACCTTGTGAGCCTGACGGCTCAGGTGAGCTAATAAAGCACCAGGGTTACTGAGGGAAAATGATAATTTGAAGATGTCTGATGGCCCCGAGGTTATAAAACTTTTTTCATGCTCAACTCAGCTGAGCATGAAATTTCAACTGCTCATAGATGTTGAAATAGTCAAAATAAGTGGAAAAATTTGGTTCAAAACTCATAACCTAGTAATTTATCCTGCTCATAAATGTTAAAATGCCAACAATCGTTGGCATTTTAACATTTATGAGCAGGATAAATTTTAGTCTCAGCTGAACTGAGCATGAAAAAAGTTTTTTTTCCTTGGGGACTGATATCTTTCTTTTAAATGTTTACACCAGTCTTAGAGAAACACATTTTACAGTTTCAATTGATGATGCCTTCACAGTTATCATCAAGGGTAAATCCCAAAGAGTTTTAAACTGATCAAAACGTATTTCCACAAACTACCTACCTCCATTAAACTGAATTTCAACAGAGAAATTGGCAACCTATTATAAAAAAGACTTGTAAGTTATAAATTCCCTATCAAAATAACTTTCAAGCTGATGGCAACCTATTAAAGCAGAGTTGTAAGTTGTTATTAAATGCCTCAGGGAAAGGCTCTCTCTATTAAAGCTGTTGTACTAGTAGTGCCTGATTTGGTACAATTTCTAAGAGAATTTCTCCACATAACTATAACTGAACTAATACTAGAGTACCTACATTTACATAGTCTTTGAGAATATATCTTGAAGATCTTGGACAATCTGGTACTCCACGCTGTGTCATATACCCTCGCATAGCTGAAATACAAATCAAATCATCAATTGAGTCCTCCGTCAAACCACCCATCATTAGTATTCATTTTTATATTGACCATTCAAATCAGCACATTAGCTAATGGTCAGTGACAGTTAGACAACAAGTGGGTTAGACAAACAAACCAACACATGCTTTTTACAGGTAAATATAGGTGCAAAAACACAATGTTTGTCTAAGGAAATAGGGGTGGGCGTGGTTATACCTTGCTGGCGGAGGAGTCAATTTTATTGGTAGGAAGTCCAGACTGAAAACTGTCACCACTTATACATTTATACATGACGCACAATTACACAAACAAATAAATTCAACTTATTGTAATTCTGTGTATCACAAAGGGTAAGCAATGGAATGTTTTTATGCTAGAGCTGGACTGATCAGCATCTTTGCTTTTGCATCATGTGACATTGGAAATGTTCACGAGAACTTAATTTTCGCAAATATTCGTGCATTCCTTGCCTCGCAAATTCAATCTCGCTAATAAATAATTACTATAAGCCATAAAGACTACAAGAAAGTCATGTGCAAATTTAAGACCTCTTTGCGAATGGCCAAATGGCATAACCACTAAACAACGGAGGCTTCTACCTAATAGCTGTCGAGTTGTTAACACCCCAATTCAAGAACAACATTTTTCACATAACAACATGTTGCCCTTTCACGAAACATTAATCAAGGAAAAAAAATTACATACCACCATAAGCATTTAGAAGTTCATGTGCTGTAGGGGGTCTGTTCGGGTCTTCCCCCTCCCCTGGGGCTGGGAGGATTATACCATATGTCTGCTCCAGTACTGGGTGTGGGATCAGTTGACAAACCTATTCTTTGGTTAAGGAATATTTTTTTTAAACATCACAAAAGCGATAGCGATTTTTATAGCTGTGTGAGTAATTTACATACAAAATTCTTACTTTGAAATTTTGAATTTGAAAGCATGAAAACTCAGAGTGTCACAGTAACGTACAGTTTCAATAATCTCAAAAGTTCTAGATTAAATAGCTTAATCTATACAATTTACTACATTTTATTTGTTTTTATGGATTACAAAGGAGTTAATCATTATATTTTACTCATTCACAGACACTGAGACAAGCAGAGTCATCAAGCAATAATCTAAATGCACATTAAACTGCTATATGTAAGATCGAAGTCCAATATTCTACCACTGTGACCCCATTCAATCAAAATCAAACACTGTTTCACATCCCCAAAAGACAAGACATTTCAAGTGAAGGATACAAGAGAAGTGGGAGGGATATGGTCTCTCATCTGATCTACCGGCAATATCCCACTAACAACCAGGTCAGCCTTGGTCGTCACGAAAGACGGGAACACCAGCCCCGGACAGTCACACAACATGAGCTCGGGGTCCACAAACAAGGTCTGGAAATGTTTCGTTCTCCCAGGGGTAGCTGACACGGGAACTTTCTTCATCCTCAGTATTGCGTTGATGGTGGAGCTTTTGCCGACATTGGGGTAGCCAACCTGAAAAGTGAAATAAAGATTAGAATTGAAGAACTGAAATTATATGATTTTGCTATTATAGTAATTACTTCTGTCATTTATTCCACAAGTATGTAGGCTTATGGTTTAAAGTTTTTGTTTTGTTTGTTTTATGGTTGAACTATCCAGTCAAGTTAACATATGTTCAGTCATACCTAAACAGTGTCACAGCCTAATGAGTACATGAATGTACCAGAGCTATGGGGAGTCAATGCGTCTGACTCAGAACACAACCCTTTGCCAGTAGAGTTGAAGTCCCTCAATCTCTCAGATCTGAGGCAATCGCCAATAGGCAACATTGCTTTTTGGAAATATGATATTTACTTTTTAATAAGAAATTGTCACATTGTTATTATTTCTGCTTTTTTAACTTTATGAATTTTGCTAACAGCTAGATGTATCTTACCATTCCTATTGTGGTAATTCCAGTCTGAACTTTAGGCCCTGGATGTAAACTTCTGAACAAGTCCAGTAACTCTTCACCAATACAGAGTTTAGAACTGTTCTTTACATCACAGTGACTTCCCTTACTATTGCTTGCCAATTCAGTATGTTCCAAAGTTTGTTTGCTGTTTCCACTGGCAGATTCTGTCTCACATTTGCAGTCCATGTTCTCGCTTTCTGAATTTTCTCCAGTTTTTCCCTGATCATCAACATTTTCTGCCATATTTCCCCGATTGTATCCACCATCATCAATGACTTTATCACAAGACTCTGTATCCATTGTTTCATGTGCTGATTCAGTCTGATTATCAAAGCTTTTCTTTGAATCTGAATTTGAATTTTGGCTTTCACAAAGAGTTTCATTTTCTTTAGTATGTGCTTCACATTTCGGCATAGATATTTTCTGACCATACTTGTCAACAAAATCATCATCATTCATATCATCATTATCACCATCAGAATCATCACTATTATTATCATCATTATTATCACCATCTTTATTATCTCCAAGATAATCATTCTTATCTAAATTCTCACTTGACTCTTTAGAAAGCTGTTCTTGTCTATTTGCTTCTTCCAATGCTGACCAGAAAGCTATTCTTACTCCCTTCTTTGTAAAGTGCTTGGCCCATAAATCTCTGTGAAAATAAATTTTGTAATGTTTAGAAATATGAAATGGCAGTCCAGCTGTTCAACAATAGTAAGATCTAATCTTGGTGTTTTAACCTTAACAATCTATACAAGGATCTCGGAAGATTTCTTTAGTGAGATTGCCCAAGAAATCTTCAAAATCTCAAGTTCCAGGCACTTAATTGAAGTTTTGTACAGCCGAAAAATAAGTTTCTGTTGTATTTATTTGTAAGTCAAGAAGTGACTTCTTTAAAAATTTGACAAAATCTTTGAATTTCATATAGGATCATATAGGAAATAGGAAACTTTTTATAAGTTCATGTTCCCCCCTTTGCCCAATCAAAATATTTTGAACACAACTGTATTTTTGTAAAGGCCATATTATATCAAAATGTCATGTTTGGGCAAGGGGGGAAGGCTGTCAAAAAGCCCAAAAACCAATAAATGGGTTCAACTCTATTATTTATAATGTACCAAGGCTATGGAAATATACTGTATATGTATGTTCTACCTGAATGAACAGACTATCTGTCCTATTTTAATAGGTAAACACATTAAGTCTACATGTTTCAATGCATATAAATATACTGTGCAAAATATGCTTCTCAATTTTTGATGGTTTATGTTGTATTTGAGATATGCATCCGTGGACTTAAAACCTAACTTTTCTACAGCACCACACAACTATTGGTTTTACCTTAATTTGATACATGCGAGCCATTGTCAGAAGAACGTCCCTAATGTCTACAAAACATATGGGGTCACTTTTCAAAGTAAAAGTTGCTTAATGTTTTTGCACAGTATATTTTAGGTACAGGTTTTTGCAAAAGTGATGGACAGTGTTATTTAGAATTATAAATCCAATAAACATAATGTACCAGTTATTAGTCTATTAATAATTTTTACCCAAAATTTTAGGTTGCAATAAACATTTTGTAGTATTTTCTCGATAATCTATGGCAAAAAAATTGTTTTCTGACAAAATATTTTTTTCAAAAAATCTGACCAACTCCCCCTTTGACACAGATTCATGCTGCATGTATGTAACATCAAAAGGTTTCTACCATGTTGTTGCATCAATAAATCCTTTAATTTTACAGAGAAAGCAACAATTTTCCTATAAGATCAATACAGAAGCTGCCAGAAACACTCAAACTTTGGGCGTAAAACCTATATAATCTTCCGAGATCCTTTATAGTTAACACTATGTCTGATCTGTACCTGCAATAGTAAGACTGTCTCAGTCAACAATTTTCCGCCATGTTCGGACAAAACCACACTTCTAGGGTACTTCAGTAACCCTAAGGGTGCTCAGGGACACAACAAGGCAATGATCTCTTATTCAGGTGTCTGAAACTCTACCTCATAATAAAGTAAAATTGAGTCCAATACATGCCTGAATGTGTGACATTAAAATCGTTGAAAAGAAATGAACAAACCTTTGCCTAGGAGTAAGAAAATCAGCCTTGTTGATCAGTAGAAGACAGACTTTATTCTCGTCCACCTCATGTACATATTGTTCCAGATCAGGACAGTAGAATAACAGTGGGTTGCGGGCATCCACTATCTGCACCACAACATCACTGAAACCAAACAAAATTATGAAACATGAAGCTACGTTGACAGTTACAAGCATCTTAGAACGCTACATCACTGTAAGATGCTGTAAAATTGGAAATTATTGTTAAACTTTTCATTTTGGGATTTTCCTAGTTCCACGAAAATATGGGTGAAGATTCAGGGTTTGCACTATCTGTTGCCATTGTCAACGAATGCGAGAAAAATATTTTGGGCGAAAGTGATTGATAAAAGTATAGGGCCACTTTTTTTCAGTTGTGCCTTAATATTCCATATATACATGTATTTTCACCTCATCGTAAGCTAAAATCAGGCAATGGTATGATAATTTTAGGAATTTATTTAGTAGTTGCCATATAGCAAATTCCCTGCATGGCACCTGGAAGGGAAGTGGTCATCCAACCATAGTCAGTGGTTTTTCCTGGGTTATCCGATTCCCTCCACCATGTTTGACAACATAATGGCAACATGTGCAACTTCAAGAACACATAAATGGATTCCATGAGATTTCTGTGTAACTGAAATAAAATAAACAATGTCAAAACATCACCTTCTTTCTATAACCCTCCAAAGCTGTCTCCAGAAGTCAAGATTTTTCTCATATGGAGTCATAACCAACCCATCCACCTCCTGTAACCTATTATGAGAAAACTTTGATACAGTAAAACATATAAAGACTGGACAAAGTCAGTAGAAATCATTATTTTTGTTGTACCAGTTCAGAGCTAAACTCCCTTGTCAACAATTTTTCAGTGTAAATGTAGCTTCCTACTAAGTTTCAACCAGTAATTTGCTTAAAAACTGCTTATTGAAGTATAAAATTTGATGTGGCTGTGCTAGGAACACAGTAACCCAGTCTCTTCATCTGAAGTCCAAGACACTATCTACCACATGGATAACATGTTCTTGAAATGCATACCCACTTAAACTCCACTTTTATGATGTTAAACTGTGGCATACAAGGGTAAACCTATTTTTCTTATTTTTTCTCTTACAGAGATTCTGGGCACTCATTAGAACTGCCTCAGCATTCGTCAAGGCAGATCTAACATGCACTCACAATCAATGTTTTGAGCAAAAAAAAACAAGAAAAAAAAAAAAAAAAAATTCAACTGACATTTTTCAATTTTTACACCTTCAGAAAAATCTATGTATTGCATGGGCATGTTTTAATAAGTTACATTTGAGCCGCCTCATGGGAAAACCAACAATCTGCATAGGCGAAAACAAAGACGCAGATCAGCTTCGCAATCCCAAAGCTGATCAGCGCCTTTGTTTTCGCTACACGGATAGTGCACTTCCTCTTCTTCTTAAATCCGAAATTTCAAGCTTCTAGCTCTTTTCTGTGCTTGTACAGGCTGGTTTGTGACAGACCTGTTCGGAAACCACATTGTTGGTTTTCCCACGAGATGGCTCATTTACCTTGACAGTCCACGCCTCCACTCTAAGAAAGCTTCTTTCTCATTCTGATCAAGCTGACTGGTCGACATCTCTTTCTTCCACGGAGGCCTGAAATTGACAGCAAAACATGTGATGCAGTCGGGCTTACATCTTTTATTATACAACTTACAAGGTTTTCTTACTGAGTAGGGGGCAGCACTAGTAGTATTTACAGCATAGTAGGATCCTTAAACTTTTGTGGCACATTTGCTGAAAGGGGTCACAGGTTCAAGTCTTGCCTTCTCCAGCCTTTCAGATGTGATTTCAAACTAAGTTCCATATGACCTTAACTGTTAAATCAGATGTAAATACAAACTTTACCATCAACAAAAGTTTTTATCCAATTACACACATGCTAAAATTTTCAAATTAGATTGCAGACATATGAGCCAACACATGGGAAAACCAACAATCTGCATAGGCAAAAACAAAGGCGCAGATCAGTTTCGCAGTAACTGCGAAGCTGATCAGCGCCTTTGTTTTTGCTACACGGATAGTACAATCCCTCTTCTTCTTAAATCTGAAATTTCAAGCTTCTAGCTGTCATCTGTGGCTGTACAGCACGGTTTGTGTCGGATCTGTTCGGAAAACACATTGTTGGTTTTCCCACGAGGCAGACAAGTATAGTGAGATTACCTCCTGGGTATTCTGAGTAGTTTCTGATGCTGTTTATGTAAACCATGGATCTTTTTTAGGTCTTCGCCTTGTGGTATGCCCCCATAATTATCAGATGTTACAAACTTCACATTCAGCTTTTCTAAAATAAATAGAAAAGCATAGATTATGTGTACAGGTTCATACTAAAGTCACATGTTCAAATGTTTATTAAACCTCTCTTTACACTAGCCACTTAAAACCACAGCCCCCATCCCCACAGCCCAGTTTCCACCAAATGGTCCAAACCCCTGCTAAAAGTACCACACTTCTGTGACTTTCAATTTGGGTATTTCAATTTGGGTAAAAAACCCTGCTAATTTCCCCCGCAGTCTATGTTTTCTTTGCATTTATGCTATTGCATATATACAGCCAAAAGATAACATAGCAAAGGCAAAACCCTTGTTCATTTCTAATGCTACACCACACTCCTCCAGGCCTGGAGCCAGGAGGTGTGGAAATAGTTACAAATTAATCCCTTGCGTGATACAATGTAATTCAAATATTCTAGATAGGTGGACTAATAAACTCTATTCAAAATATAACTACAAGTACCTGCTGTAAATTCTGTCCCCGCCATTTCAGCTGTTGACAGAAATTCCTCCAGATTATTCTGTTCCGTGACGGACTGTAGATTGAGACGTCCCCAGTCATAGCCATCCTTGAGATCACTGGTGTGTAGCTGTAATACATGTACATAATAAGTAAGGCCAAAATAAGTCAATTTTGGGATTCTCACTGAAACATTTTGGGGTGGATTGACGGATTCTTTTCTGTTACAGATAGTACATGTAGGTTGAGACGTTCACAGTCACACATCACTAGTGTGGAGCTGAAAGCATTCAGAAAACACACCTATGTAAAGACCAGCAATATTTAATGAAAATTTTCACTTGAATTATTTTCATTATTTTTCTATTTATACTCAAAACATAGTGTGTAATGTTCAACTTGTCAAGGCATTTTTACGAGTATCCACACTCTATGTTTTGAAACTAAAATAAGAGAAAAATGTAAACCCCAAGGAGGAATTCATTTCATGGACATGACAATGATGTTATCCTGATGAGAAATGGATAACAACAAAGTGAGTTTATTATTTGATTCTCATCCAAAGTTTGAAAAAAAATGGGGTGGATTTGTGGGTTCTGATCTGTGATGGACTATAGATTAAGACATCCCCAGTCATAGCCATCCTTGAGGTCACTTGTGTGGAGCTGTAAGAAAGGGGTTAAAGTGACATTAAAGTTCAACAGTAGAAATAACTCTAAACTTCTGAAAAGAGGCCATCATTACAAACTTATAACATTTCATTTTTAACTGAGTGCCGAAAAAAAAATCAGGCTCATTGAAGGACTGCCGATGAACTTGAAAATATGAAATTGGTGAACTCAATAATAGTTAAACATATAAAATCTATCAGATTACCGGCATTGCACGGTTATTTATTTTTTTTTTTTAAGTAATTCTTTCTTGCTTGGCTTATGTGTAATAATTACCTGTGTTTATTGTAAATGAATTATTCCTTTTTTAAAAAAATTGAAAATCACTTTTATAAATTATATATTTAAAGCACTCATTGGATGACATGACATCCTAATTTTTTGGTTGTTGTCCCATAAAATTGAGGCAACATCCTGTCATGATCATAGACTGATTTTAAAGAAAACTTTCACAAAATGAATGAATTGAAACTAAAATGCAAAGTATGAATACTTGCAGGCAGGGCTGTAGAAATATAACAACCAGAGGACCAATGGTCCTGTAAACGCTCACCTGAGATCTGCTTCATATACCAATAAACATATTTGAATATTATGGTATTTAACCCCAGTGCAGGGGCAGATGAAGCCCTTGGGCCATTTTCTTTTTTAGAATAATCAATATTCTGTCCATTTGCCAATTTCCTGCTGATTTTCCCCTTCAAATAACATTTTAAAAGCAGATGAGCCCCTGGGGTCCATTTTTTTTAGAATCATTAAAATTCAGTCCTACTGCCCATTTCCTGCAAGACTTTCACTTAAAATGACATTTTAAAAGTTTTCCCCATTCAGCATTGAAGACCTATGTTGACCTTGCCATAAAATAGGTCAAGGTCACCACAGGGTCATGATTTATATATACATTGTAGTACTTGAGTCATCCATACTTCATGCAAAGTTTCGTTGAAATCGGTTCACCGGTTCTGGAGAAGATATTTTAAGGGTTTTTACCATATATGGGCATGGCGGCCATCTTGGTCATGTGACCTGGATTATTTATATACACATTGGTTCCCACTTCCTATAGATGCTTCTTATAAAATTTGGCTTTGATTGGCCAAGTGGTTTCAGAGAAAAAAATCTTTGAAAAGTGTGTATGGACGACAGACCGGCCAAGGTCAAGAGATGACCTTGACCTAAATTAATCATATACCTTCATCAAATCCATTAGTTGTTTGCATCTACCACTTTTCAGATCACAGGCTGCAATAGTTTTAAAAAAATAGCTTATTTCCACTTTTCCCATTGTAAGTCTATGGAAACTTAAAGTTACCATAGCAACCAGAGTTCTTATCCGACTGGAATAAAAAACACAAATTATGTAGAGGCTACTGTCAGGAACGTGTATACAAAGTATAGGATTCATCCACTTGACAGTTTCTGAGGAGAAGATTTTTGAATGTTTTTTTCAAAATTTGCCCTTTATGGGGCCCCAGCAACCAATCAAAATTAAGGATTAGAACAAAACTCGCAAGAAACGTCAAACACTACTCAATAAACATTTCTGCAAAAACAAAATTCAAATGTCTGCAATTTTAGCGGAAAAATAGCCGATTTCCACTTTTCCCATTATAAGTCTATGGAAACTTTAAGTTGCCATAGCAACCAGAGTTCTTATCCGCCTGGAATAAAAAACACAAATTATGTAGAGGCCACTGTCAGGAACATGTATACAAAGTACAGGCTTCATCCCCTTGACAGTTTCTGAGAAGAAGATTTTTGAATGTTTTTCGAAATTTTGCCCTATATGGGGCCCCTGCAACCAATCAAAATGAAGGATTAGGATAAAAGTCACATGAAACGTAGAGGACTACTCAATAAACATTTCTGCAAAAACAAAATTCAAATATCTCCAACAAGACAGCAAAAACTGGCAATTTTCACTTTTTTCCATTATAAGTCTATGGGAAGCATAAGTTGCCATAGCAACCAGAGTCCTTATCCGATCAAAACAAAAAACACAATTATTCTTTCCTCCTACCTGTAGATGGTGCATGTGTAATATGAGAACAATCGGCCCAGTGGTTTCAGAGAAGAAGATCTTTGAAATTGTGGACGACGGACGGACGACGGACGGACGGACGGACGACGGACGACGGACGGACGCCGGAGCATGGGTATACTATAAGCTCACCTATGAGCCTTCGGCTCAGGTGAGCTAAAAATCCACCTGTCCAGGGACAAGTAGATTTGCAAAATTCACTTTCTCTATACAAAACTAGGTCCAGTTTCCGAATTGACAGAAAAAATTCCCAATTGACCTGGAACATTTCCAAATAGCAGAAAAATCCCAATTTTAAAGGTTAACTTTCCCAATTTTGCTAAAAATTGCACTATTTTTTCCCAAAATTGTCATATTTTTTCCCAAAATGATGAAAATCACACAATTTTTTCCCAATTTCATTGGTACCAAAAATTTCCCCAAAAGGTCAGAAAAAGCCCTGTATCCAATCAAAATTTTACTTGTCCAACAAGGTGGCAACTAAACATTATTTCATCAAAAGCAAACAGATTTAATGATATCTCAAGTTAATTAATAATTATGTGGTTATGCTTGCCTGAGACACAAAACGTTGGAAGATTTTCATGTCAGAATCTTTGAATATCATATACTGGCTTCCTCCTGTATCGCGGCCCTTGTTTGTAAACAGGAAGAAGCAAACAAATATTATTGGTAATTGAAATTTATTCTACCTCAACAACTTTCAAAATCCTTCAACTACAATCCTGTTATGATGACAATTACAAGACATTTGTCAATATTTTGTGACTACCGTATTTGTGTGGCCATGTTGTTATATCCCTAGGTGGTTCACATCTATGAGTTGAGTGTAAATACAGTGATGGATGAGGCTTTATGATCATACAAGCCTCTTTAAGTAAGTCACTATGGAGAAGACTCCAGTTTGAGGTGTGCCACTATAGGAGGATAATATATATGCTACAAAAGATACGGTCTATTATGATAGCCAAAAATTCAACGTAAATTATAGAGCGTTCCTTTGGAAAAGTAAGCCTGGAAAATGCATTTGAATCGGGATTTTTGTAAGGAAACACAATTACAAGCCAATTGAATGTTAAAAATGCGGCTAATGGATAGTTGTAACATATTTTGCTCATAAAAACGAAACGGTTTCACAGCGATCGGTTCTTCAAATGTCTAGTTCAAAGGCTAACAGTAGATAATTTGCAATTATTACATCACAGTAGTGTGTCTTCTTGTCAATAATTTATGACTCCGCCCTCTCAACCGCCCCTTGTCAAACTTGCTTTCGAAACGTGACGCTAATTAGCCAATCAGCATTTGTGACGAAGCGGCTGACACTTGTATACATGTCGGCGTGAAATTATGACTAACGGTGATGTGTTGATTATTGAGGCAATTATCCAATAATTGCATAAGGATTAACCAATAAAGGTAATCTGTTTAATGTCACTTGACAATCAGCTGTGTCGCCGTGGGCACTTCCGCTTTTATGAAAACGAAAATAAACATTCAAACTCGCCGAAAAACTCTGAAAATACGGGAAGAAGAAAACTATTGATAGTTCAACACACTATCGGCGATAGTCATCGATGTATAATTTTACCATCGATGCAGTACAATTGGCACAGTCACTATTGCAATACATCGATGGTCCGATGCATCGTTACACCACTATATCCAATACTGTTTTGCCGATACCACCGCTCATCAGCATAACCTCCATGCAGATATGTGGCATTACTGGCACTACAATTGTGCATACAGCCAAAGGCTTTGCCAGTAATCGCTCATACAGGCACAGGCTACGTGACTGTAAGGCTAAGGCAGTGATATCATTTCAAAGGCTATGCCAGTTATGTAACAAACAAACACCAATATTTGGGAGACCAAGTCACAGACTCATGGTCAGACTTTCACTATTACTATTTAACAAGCACTTTTTTCATCTAAAATCAAAACTAAGGCCAAATCATGTCAATTAATTATGAACCACATTTTTTTCTTTCAAAAGCTAGTACTTGTATAACCATTATTTCACTTACAAACGAGTCTCCGACGTTCCTGTTTTTGTTTCCGAACCTGTCTTTGATTATTTGCCTGCCAAGCCCACTCGTCTGCTTCTTCTTGCCCATATTATTGGTCTAATTCTCGTCAATAACTTCAAATTAACACAAAACTGTGAAACTGATTACACAACCTCGTCAAATCATAGAGGCAGACATATTGTGACGTCATCCGCAATGGGCTATCAATCCAATAGCCGTGTTGTCAAACCCGCCTTTGAAGGCACACCTCATAAGGGCATTTAAAAGTTCTCACATCATTTAACTGTGCCCGGAAACTGTTTCTTTTTCTCACATCATTTAACTGTGCCCGGAAACTGTTTCTTTTTTTTTTACATAACCTGGCTACATTTTTCTTCAATTCTGGGGTCATAATGAACAACTTAATGCACACGATCTAGTGCAATTTAACGATCCAGGGTGCTTCTGGCATTTACGAGATGCATGTACTGTACAAAATTGGGGTGGGTATTCAAGCCAATAATAATCAAAGAGGCGGATTGTAAGCTGCACTCAAACTTTCTCGGTATATTTCAGAGTCATAGCACCGACTAAAAATGTAAAACTAGAGGCCCATGGGTACCGAGACGCTCACCTGACCTGAAGTCAGCTGAAATCGGTGTTAAATAGGTCAAGGTCGTACCAGTGTCATTATTTTTTTTAAAAAAAAATAGACCATAAGCTACATGCTTCGCTTCAAGAACAAAGTTTAGATTGGCCAAGCTTTTTTAGTTGAGATCTTAGATGTTTGAAATAATGGCAATACGAGTACACACTATGTTTTACCAATTTTCCCCATTCAAATACATAGGCGACCTTAGTTGACCTTGCTTTAGTTTGGTAGGTCAAGGTCATGCTTAATATACACTTTGTAGAACTTGAGACCTTGATGCTTGGGTCTGGGTTGAAGAGAAGAATTCAAGGTTTTGGCAATAAATGGGCATGGTGGCCTTCTTGGTCATGTGACCGGGACCATTTACCAAATATAAACTTTCATTATCCATTTACACTGAGGTTCCACATGAAATCTGAATTCAATTACACGGCTAACAAACCTTTAAATGCGTAACCGCCGGTTAAGAAAGAAAATCCGATTCACGCCCTTCCGGTTGCGCACATGAAGACCAAGAAAAGGTAAACAAAACATACACTACTCGGATCGATTGATGATTATATTTTAGTACAGAAATATATCGATTATCTATGAATGCTATTTTGTCACTTATTTACTACTGTAAGTAAGCACCAAAGTAACTCGCAAAATAATTTGATGGTCTTTGAGTTATTTATTCCCTTCTTCGAACCTAGTGTTCCAACAAGGCCAAAGTCGGCGAAATACAACTAAAAATTGGACAATTTGCTGGTAAATATCAAATTTTAGTGATTGTTCCACGACAAATTTACAGATATGTATTAACTAAATTGCATCTGATGTCTGTGCCAGTATTTCGTTGTGTTAGTGCCCGGCATTATCGATTTGAAGGGAAGGAAAAGATGGGTAGGCATTGAATCATTAAAATATGAAGGATATATTTCAAGATACGTTTGAAAACCTCAACCTGTTCAAGTTATCGTATTTATTTCCCTGTAAAGCGTTTCGAAAGACATAAAACCAAGAAAAAACAAATTAAAGTATACAGAATGCTGTAAAATCGTTTTTATGAACAGGAATATCATGCATGTGAACTATTGTATTACATGTATTTCATAGACAGTCTGTATTATTTTATATCAAACATTTTCACTGCAAATATCACAAACACACCAAATTTGAGTAAGCACCTATTAAGAAAGGACGAGAGAATGTGACAATAATCTTCAGCGTAAAACAATTAACAAAAACAAACACTTTAATACATGTGTTCTATAATGATTATATTGCTATCATTCTAATGATTAAATTCGTAACCGAAATGTTGACACAGCTTTTAACCACATATACATAGAATGCATTGGCCAGAGGCAACGAAACTGTCACCAGACCTCACACAATGTTAAAATCATCTGCGCACCGTATTGCTTTCCGTTAATATGGACGTAATGAGCGGAAATCTAAAAATATCCCTGCGACTGACCCACATTTTCGTCGTGCACAATTCAATCCCAACATGTGTTTTGGGGTAGGGAATAAAAATCATGATTATCAAGAAAAAAATCTGGAAATCCTTTGGGGTCCAAATATAGCAATGTCTAACTAATAAAATAGCATTGAGAGAATTATAATATTAAATTTTGTCTTCGAATCGAAATATTTTACTCGGATACACGAGCTGCAAAAGTTTGTTTACCTTTTGTTGGTCATCTGATGCGAAACCGGAAGGACATGAATCGGATTTCTTTTCTTAACCGCGGTTACGCATTTAAAGGTTTGTTAGCCGTGAATTAGCCATGCGGTTTCAGAGGAGGTCCTTAATTAATGAAAATGATGGACGGAGGGATAGATGATCGACGACGGACGGACGACGGACAATTTGTATCACCTTGTGAGACTTCGGCTCTGGAGAGCTAATAATGCGATTCGAAGAAGTGTTGTTTTACTTATTTCTTCCATCGAGTCATGATTTAACTAACCTGTAGTATGATAGAAACTTAATGAACAGACCTTTACATTTAAGTGTGCCTGGTGTCTGGGTCTAAGACCTGTTATTCATACTTTTTTATTTTGCTGGCAACACAGTATGTTAACTTATTACGTAATCAATGTACAACAATCGGATGTCGATCGTGTGTAAACAATGATTACACATATTCGTTTGTTACATGTTTATGGAAATCTTTATAATTTGAGGTTTCATCTCAGAAAAACTGTGTGACATAATATGGTTTAGCTACGGTCGCCTGAATAGGGTATGTTAGAAGTATTTTCGTATGTTTTTGTGTTTTAATTCTTTTGTTCAATGATAAACTCACTGCCCAGGCAAACGTCTCGTGGCCGACTGATCGCTTACATGTCGAGTTTTTAAACGTAAAAGACCATATATCTATCTTTATACTAGTGAATGAAATAGGTATTTTAGTTATCTAGAGGATGTTCAAAGGATTCTATCAGATTCCTCCGAGAAAAGGTTCTAAATTGATTCTAAAAGACACCCACTACAAACCTAAAGTTTTCCCATTTTTTGACTGCAAGGTGTACGACTTAATGATTTTATATGATGCAGTAATGTACCATTTCCTGCAGTTAATGCATCCGTTCTTGCAGTAAATGCATCCTTTTATTGCAGTTTATGTACCCGTTATTTCGGTCACTATGTCTGATACTACTTACTGAACCACTAATAATAACTTTGGTAGCCACTATAACTTTTACGCACTCTTTCGTTACCTTTCTTCATACATGCACGAGTTTCGTTGACCATTAAAATAAGATTTTCATTTTATGTTAAACCAAACCTGAGTAAAGGTATGATTTGGAAAATATTATATATGACCTATTTATGAACTCTTTCTAAGAAGACCATCTGATTACTGTTAAACTATTTTGGTTTGAGCCTGCCCAGGAAAAGTGGTTAAAGTCAAACCATCCATGCATATTATAAGCCTTTGTGGCTAACTTGGGTGGTTATATTTTAAGTACGTGTTGGATGTCATCACATCCTCATTTTGGGTTAAAGTCTCATAAAATGGAGGCAACGTCCCGACATGACTTTTGCTGTTGACTGACATCAATTCCAACAAACAAAAGCCTTCTAGGAAACAATGAGATAATATAATAGAGTTATTGCACTCATATCGGTGAATATTGTCCCGAGCTGGGATATCGAAGGACGCGAGCTTGCGATATAAATATCTGCTTCTCATATTTGATATTTTGTTGAGAGTTAGCGTAAAAAAAAATAAAAAAAAATTAAATATCTACACGAAGGTCGCGATAATATCCATAAGTGACAACATTTTTGCACATTTTGCAAATGAATCAATATTGCTGACATTTTCTTTTTTTCGGCTTAAATTGTTTAAAATTGAATCTGAAAGTGACAAATTTCATCTGACGTTTTGGCCCGGTATGACGTCATTTTCCACGCGACGTTAGATGAAGATGACGCCATTCGAGTTGACGTCCCAACTTTACAGTTTTGCACGATGACCCTCAAGTCAAGAATTTGGCAATGTTTCATAAAAAGAATTTTTCGTGTGCAATATCAAGTAAGTGTGCAGATATCGCCCAGGATGGGGAGCTTGGAGATTCCCCCCCCCCCCACCTCGTTTTTTTCTTCGGTGTTAATCTAGATTATGTAGATTTTGCCGGTGGCATCTTCCACCTCTGTAATGTGCGACGAATTGCCTGAAGAAAGTGAACACAACCGTTTGTTTTCGCCTGGGTATTAAAAAGCAATTGGTACAGAACAGATACACCGCAGATAGGAATGGAACGTAGTACATACGTCGCAGATACGTCACGCGTACATTTTATACGCCATATATACGGCATACGTAAGTAGAACATTCGCCTTGATGCGCCGTACATACGAAAGTGAAATTCCATAGGAATACTGATACGTCACTGATACGACGCGGGAACGTAGTAAGAACGTCAGACGTACGTGCAACATACGTCGCTCGAACAAAATACGCCTCAGACCTCGTCGTATCGAAAATCTCATAGATACGCGATCGATAGGCCGCTGATACGTGAATGTGTGACAGAGCTATTAAAGACAGTTTGCACCAGTTCCGCCGATGGTGTTCCGGTGAAACCCCGGATTTTGCCTGAATAACCCGTAGTTGTTGCGATTACTGAAGGTTTATGCCGGATTATGACGGTCGAGCCCTGGGTATCACGGTTTGTTCCGGTGTATCCCCGCTGTTATCCGTTTTTTGACATCCCTCCTAGTTCGCCCCGGTTGCATTAAATATTTAATAAAATCGTGAAGGCTCCCCGGTAAGCCCGGTTTACACAGTCACGATTTTCTGTACGATTCACCACGATACACCCCGATTCACCCCGATTTCTTTTGGTGAGAAAAATCGGGATGGATCGGGATGAATCGTGGCGAAAAGTGGAAATATTCAGTGTCACTACGATTCCAGTAAGAATGTCCACGATATTAGTACGGTGTCTGTAAGGTATCGCTACGAATCAATGACGATTCATGACGGCAACGCTACGGTGAATGAGGATTAACCACGGTGGCACAACGAATAATCACAGTGCTTGTACGGTTCGATACGGTATAACTACGATTCACGGCGGTAGCCGTCATGGCCAATCGTGGAGTTTTGTAGCGAAACCGTGGATGCCGTACACAATTCGTGGTGAATCGTGAGAGTTTGTGAAGTCAAAGATTCCACGGTTTTTGCTTCAGAGCTCCACGATTGGCTACGATCTCTCACGATTAGCCGCGAATATAGCTACGGTGTCAGTACGGATAAGCACGATTCCGCTACGGTTGCGCTACGAATAAGGCAACGCCCAATAACCACCACGATTCGCCACGATACGCCACGAATGTTTTAAACAATTTAAAACTTCCGTAGCGCCACGATTTACCACGGTTCTACTACGAACCACGACGGTACACCACGGTACACGACGATTTTACAAATCGTTGCGACTCGTATTGCCACCGTAGCTAAAAATCGTGAATGTGTAAACAGGCCTTTACCCCAGTTTGCCACGGTAGCGCTACGGTTGTGTCACGGTTCATCCCGGCTTATCGAAAGTGAACCGAAGGTTCACAGGGTGAGCTTATAGGGAGTTCCCGTCCGTGCGCTAGGGAATCCGTGCGCCAGGGAATCCGTGCGGCTGTCAACAGTTTTACAAATGGGTATTCTTGAGACATGTTAGCCAAAGGCAATAAACTTTTATATGAGACATGATTAGGATGGTGGGTTGCCTGCGTGAAAACGTAACATTGTCATTATTTGGTTACAAAATATAATTGATTTTTGATTTTGCATTTTCACCGTCTATCCGTGTTATAGGTATTGTACAGACCATTATTGTTTCAAATATACAAAAGTACTTTTATTTCAGCAAATAGCAAAACTATTTCATCTTGTGTGTTGACAACCTCGATCGTTTTTCAATTGTGCTGCGCAATCGTGAAAATTCTTCTCGATGAAACATATTTAGTATTCACCTCAAACAAATAATCTTTATATATAATTGTAAATGAGAATTGTATAGAAAGGATATTGTGCATGTATAATGCGGTGCTAACTGCAGATTATGAGAAACGTCGAATGATATTTACAGCACATTTAATTATATACTAAGTTGCTTATCTCTGCACAAAACGAAATTTACGACACCATTTATATGGTATGAAGTAATCATTGTAATTTATCCATGCCGTATGAAACTCGGTTTTCTATCATTCTGAGCAGGTCCAACATCAGTCTGTACAGCCACAGATGAAGGCTAGAAAAATGTAAAAGTAGGCAATGATCAGGAAATGGCGCAATCAGAAAGGTGTTCCCAATCCAAAATCCGATGTTGCAAAAGACTTGAATAATCAATCAGGTACTTATACTAAGAAAACATATCATACGCAGAGTGAACAGCTATTTGCCCAGTAGGTGGCCACTCATTTACCAAACTTAACCAAAACACAAAAACGCACAGAATGTGCAAACAGCACAAATATATTTGCTTTGCTTGAGAAACCCTGCAGGGGCTTTCCATTCGAAGATCACACAGAGCAGACTACACATGATATGCTGACAAAAACACGTTGGTCAATGTTATTTTAATAGTAGTATTGTCCACTGATTTTAATCGCATATCATTGCCCCGGTTACGCATTCTCATAGTCAGTACAGACTTATTACTTACATATACAGTTCTTCGCTTATAATTTTATAAGCTGCACCACGGCCGTGACTGAACTACCTTTGACACTGCTACATTGTATAAGCCGAAAATAAACAGGTTATTTCAACAAGCGTGAAAAATGTGTTTATCCATGTTTGAAAATGTTGACACCTGGACGGACGAGCGCGCTCGGGGATGCCGAAAAGAGTCTGATTCTTTAACCTAGCGTTTTATCTTTCACCTCAAGTGAGCTAAAACAACAATGTAGTGATTTTTTCTGTATATTAATTCCGTGAATCAATAATCTGATATCTGTGGTCAGCATAAAGTTTTGAAAACTGCACGGTAGAGACCAAAGACAAGTTTATTTATTGTAAAATACTTTGATCTAAACGCATCTACTGCAGCTAAAAGAATTTTTCATCACTGAAAATGGTACATCGACTCATCATGTAATGGTACACTCTTTCCATTAGGAATAACGGAAAATGGGACACTCGAAAATACAGCATGCCGTCTATTTGTCGGAAGTTTTCCCTATTGTGTAAGATACCACAACCATATCAATTAAACATTGATGAAATAGGGTATTTATGGATTACCATACATCTTTGGAAAAACACACTGTTCTCACAAAGCGGGTCTGTTTTAGCGCAAGTTCTGTCTGTTAAACAATGTCTTTGGAACGAGTTTTACAATTTTATGCTGTTTTAAGATTCAAAAATGTGAAAGAGACGTCAACTTTACCTGGGCTGATTCTCCAGACGCCAATCAAGTATAATTTTTAATTTCCAGGTGCGAAACGCTTTGACAAACGTGTAACAAACGACAACTAGATATACACGAATATGTGTAATCATTGTTTACACACGATCGACATCCGATTGTTGTACATTGATTACGTAATAAGTTAACATACTGTGAGCAATGATCGACAATAAATAGTCACAGTAGCGTAAAGGGACCAGTGATCGATCAAAATTAGCCATGTTTGATAATTTTATGGATCAGACATGCATTGAAGAACGCTTGTGTACATACCATATCTAAGCTTGAACCGTCGCCATGTTTTTCAATATGTCAATTTATGACGTCATAACGTCACATTCTGTGTGACGTCATTTTAACACACCCACCATCATATAACGTGAATCAGGGTCAGGTGGACCAGTGATCGATCACCTTCTTTTTCTCACCAAAACCGCGACTAACTTGGAAGGTATGTACATTTTAAGAAAGAATAATTTTTGTTCAACTCTAGCCACGAAACACAGTTTGGAAATTTTCAGTGAGTTAAAAGAAATAAAGCAGCGAAATTAGGTGGTCGAAAAACATAAACGCCCATAGAAACAATGGAAAACTATTGAAAAAAGAGGTCGAAAATCACAGAAATTGTCCATTAATCGCAGCGTTATCCTATACAATTTGGAATGTGGATCAGATTTGTTTAGTATGCAGTAAAGTTAAAAAATTTAGCCAGTCGGAACAAACGCAGGTTGTTTCATCTTGAAGAATTTATTTAACAATCACCGCTTTTAAGCAGTACAAGTAAGACCCCCTCTTCGTGAAGTGCCAGAAAATGCAAGATAGAAAAGCCTTCCAAATAAATTTATATTAGTGTTTGTAAGGTAATATAATGCGCTTTAAGTTGAGACTAGCAGAAGATTTTCTTCAGGTATCCCTTAAGAATTAATAGCCGATAACCACTAATTGATCGATCACTGGTCCCTGATCGATCACTTGTCGCTTTACGCTACATTAGTACATTACGAAAACTTGCCCATGCAATATAAACAAGAACGCCGCGGAAGTCGATTTCTTGCACACCAGCCTATGATAGAGAAATCCTACGTTTTACCCCATGTGAGAAATTCTTTTCTTACATACCTCTATCATAAAGACAGAAAAATTCCGGTATTTTAGTGGTGGTAGATAAATCGATCTTACACTGCTGGTTTGGTTGCTCATGCAAGATAAGAAAAGCACGCAATATAATTCGATCGTTTCTACTGCTTGCAGCAATGGCGTTCACCAAAACTAGACAAAAGTGATGTTTTTCACAGCGAGTATTCTTGAATCACGCTCGTTTTAAAATAAAAACAAATAAAAACTACATCTCTATTGACTTTGACAGCGATTTATTTACATTTGACGTCACATCCGTCATATGCACAACGTCACAAGGGTTAAAGCACGGTACCAGGTTACGTTACCGGTAAAAGGATAAAATCGGAGTATGTAAGAAAATCGGAGTATGTAAGAAAAAGAATCGATCATGGGTGTTCAGTGGAGAAAGGAAAATCCCAACCCTCGGGTCCACCGTTCCAGTGGGAAACTCGGCGAGCCTCGTTTCCCACTGGAACGGGTGGACCCTCAGGTTGGGATTTTCCTATCTCCACTGGACACCCATGATGGATTCTATTTTTCTTACATACCTCTATCATAAAGATAGAAAAATTCCGGTATTTTAGTGGTGGTAGATAAATCGATCTTACACTGCTGGCTTGGTTGCTCATGCAAGATAAGAAAAGCACGTGATATAATTCGATCGTTTCTACTGCTTGCAGCAATGGCGTTTACCAAAACTAGACAAAAGTGATGTTTTTCACAGCGAGTAATCTTGAATCACGCTCGTTTTAAAATAAAATCAAATAAAAACTACATCTCTATTGACTTTGACAGCGATTTATTTACATTTGACGTCACATCCGTAATATGCACAACGTCACAAGGGTTAAAGCACGGTATCAGGTTACGTTACCGGTAAAAGGATAAAATCGGAGTATGTAAGAAAAAGAATCGATCATGGGTGCTCAGTGGATAAAGGAAAATCCCAACCCTCGGGTCCACCGTTCCAGTGGGAAACTCGGCGAGCCTCGTTTCCCACTGGAACGGGTGGACCCTCGGGTTGGGATTTTCTTATCTCCACTGAGCACCCATGATGGATTCTATTTATCTCACCCTCGTTATCTCACCCCGGTCGCACCCTGCGTTCAAGTGTTCTTTTTTAACATTGGTTGTATAGGACGTCACGTAATTTCGTTGCTAAGCGCACACGTCACAATCTTGACGTCAAAACGTTTTAATTCAAAATGGCGGGCACCGCGATTGTAGCATTTTTCTAGGTAAATAACATAAAAATCAAACTTCGCCGCATTTAGGCGTGCAAGAAAAAGAATCCATCATTTGTGTAAGGTATGGATAGACAAATCTGTCCCGAGGGTCACAATTTGGCATCACTCGGCGAGCCTCGTGATGCCAAAATGTGACCCTCGGGACAGATTTGTCTATATCCATACCTGACACTCATGCAAGATTCTTATAATCGCACCTGCATGGGGCAAAATAATTAAACACGTGAAATATAGGTCAAGGGCACCAGGTCAAGGTGTGCGCTTAAAGGGCATGTCAAGGACAATTACTATGCAAGGTTTCACACTCGCGGTATCACTGATGCAGAGGAAACCAAACGTCGACGTAAAAATTAACAAAGTCAATGGACCGTGAAATATAGGTCAAGAGCAACTAGGCAAGGTGCGTGCTTGAAGGGTATGCCAAGGACAATTACTATGCAAGGTTTCACACTCGCAGCTATCATTGGTGCAGAGGAAACGAAACTTCGACGTACCTCGACATAAAAATTAACAAAGTCAATGGACCGTGAAAAATAGGTCAAGGGCACCAAGTCAAGGTGCGTGCTTGAAGGGTATGTCAAGGAAAATTACTATGCAAGGTTTCACACACTCGCAGCTATCACTGATGCAGAGACATTTTTAACATTTTGCTCGAAATATTGATTGCGGGTGCATGTTAGAACCGCCTCGCCACAAACTATGAGGGTCTGGATGGGGGGTCCTGGTATTCACTAATCACTAAAAATTTAGCCATTTATTCACTGTCATTAAAATTTTGGCTTATTCATTAAAATTCGCTCGATTATTCATTAAAATATTACTAGTCGCGCCTTCTTCGACAAGCTAATAAGCATAAGCAAAAAGGTGTTCCCCACCTAAGACATCCCTTATGATGATCTCAAGCCACATGGACCGATTGTTTTAGCATTTTAAATCTGTTGGGAGTATAATCCCCTCCACCTTTAATAATAAATACCCTGAATCTTTCTCCTCAATTATGAATACCAAAGGTTATTTAAGAAAAAAATGTAACATCAGGGGTAAAGGTGTAATAAAATGGTGTTGTTTTTATTTAGCAAACTAGTTAGCATAGGAGTAATATGTGATGTATGGATTTGTGCTTGCGCCTGATTGTACAATACAGTTTATTAATGTCTTTAATACCGAGCGAGCGAAGCGAGCGAGGAAAAAAATATGTAGTGCCATTTAAATTGTCAGATGGATTGGCATTAACATTCTTTGTGCTGCCTTGTTTCTGATTGCAAAATGCACTATAATTATGGTCTGTCATATAAGACACCAAGATGATGTCCATCCACAGAAAATATCATCACTATAGGATTGGAACATAATAATGAATAAGGACAAAGTGGGGTAATAGAATAAAAAGAAAATACATATGCATAAGCAAACAAAACAGTAAAATAGTATCTGGCTCAGTAAACATCCAGAATGATTTAATTTATTTTTCTCTGCCTTCAAATGACACATTTTCAATTGGCCCATGAGGTGAGTCCCTACATGCTTGGCTTCCAGACATATGCATTTCCAAACATTCAAGGATTTCTAAAATATGAATACAACATTTGAACTTAATCGGGTCTGGGGGCGTCTAGCCCGCAGACCCAAGAAAAAAATTGAAATTCTGGCATGTCAGGGAGGCCATCTAAGACCATTCCATGGCCAAATTTTAGCATATTCAGTATTCTTTAAAATGTTATTATTCACTATTCTTTATATTATTCTGCTATTCATTAAAAATTTACATTTATTCATTATTCTTTAGGGCCTCATTATTCACTAATCATTAAATTTTTTGCTCTTTATTCACTCTCATTAAAAAAATTAGGCCATTATTCTTTAATCATTATACCCCATCCAGACCCTCATCTATGTTTTGGAGTAAAAATGATGGGATATTCTTTTTTCATGGACACGTTTTAATGGAGGTAAAACAATATCATAAGAGAAACCGCAAGAAAATTTATTAGCATTAGCAATTTGCCAATTGCAAATAACATATACAACAGCAAACTGTAATAAGTTTTTATACAAAAACTAATGCGGATAGTGACTCGTATAAACAAACGCCTATAATATTTTATAAAAAACGATGACAATGCAATTGAAAACTATCTGCAAAATACAAGACACAATAAACCACTCTTTAGTTATTTCTAGATCTGATTATACGCGGTCAGCAAAATAATGATTGTCGCATAGCTTTTGGAATTCAACAGAATACATTTTAGTATAATTTTACTATAAAATCTGATTTCTAAAATTATCGAACAGTTTGTGCTCTCTATTTTCTACAGCCAGTAACACAGTACAAGCGTGTTTACTTGCCGCTGTACATAAAAAGGACAAACAATGGGACTGAGCAACAAGTTCATCAGGAAAACATGCCCATGCAATGAATACCCCCTTATACCCCACTTTTATATAGCAAAACTGGGGTATGCAGGGGTATTCCTGTTGGCGAGGCGGTTCTAACGTGTACCCACAATCTATGTTTTGAGCAAAAATAGGAAAAATATAAAAAAAATTCAGCTGAAAATTTTCAATTTTCTTAGCTTAAAAAATCTCTGTGTATTGCATGGGCAAGTTTTTGTAATGGTATTAACATTAGCTACACCCCGTCCCCTACAACAGCATAATATTTTCTGTTGCAAGTGCGTCACAAATGTTACAATTTTGTTTGAACACAGTTTGGCTAAAAGTTTATTCACCGAATAGTAACTATCTTTTCCCGTTTGTTGTACTTTTCGTTGTTTGACTAGAAGAATCTTCCTCAGTTTCCAAATCAAAGTCACTTCCTACTGCAGCCCCTGCTGTTTTCCGTGCATGCCCACTTGCAATGCCACCGATTACGAAACCCCAGCCCACCCCTTCTCTGGAGTGTTGAGCGATATTGTCATTATCACTGATTTTTCGTCGTAGCCCCTTTGTTGGGTGTGAAGTTGTACCCTGTCCAGCAACGCTCGCTGCGCATGCGCCTGAACCGTTCTCCATCCGACGTCCCAATTCAAGGGCTGAAAAGACAAAATAAAACGGATTAATGTTTGTTTGAATGACTTATTTAAAAAAAATATGACTCAATTTTATTTTAAAATGACGTTGAAACGTCATATTTTTATATTTTTTTTATCTTTTTATTTTATTTATTTATTTATTTATTTATTTATTTATTTATTTTTGTGGCGATGCGTTCACTGCAAACAGTAGAGGTCATTTCATTTTTGGAATCACGTTGTCCTTGCGCATGCCACATAGGCATGTTAATATTTAATATACACTGCACCATATTTAGTGCTTATGTTATAACTTTAACCATTTTACAATTTTAAAAGTATTTTGTTTCTCCTTTACTTATTTTTTTTTAAATTTTACAATCTAAAATCTAAATATACTCTGAACACTCACCATTAGAACACCACAGGTCTCCTGTCTTCATTGGAAACTTAATTTTGTATGTACGAGCAAATTTGTATGCAACGTTCGAGCAAAATTTTAAGTCTTATAAATATTTTATTCTCAAGCAACAAATATTAGTTCTAATAAGCCCAATCGCCTAATCGCAAATTCGTTTCAATATACTTTTGAAGTCGCAGTGCCTGCATATCGGTTATAAACCATTTTCAACCAATCCCACAAATCATTTTTGTCTATTTTTAAATATAAAAGCTAATTTCTAAAATTAAACGAATACACCCGTACCCTTGTCCTTCAAATTATTGAAAAAACTTTTGAAAAATAATGTTTTGTCGGGCCCATATAGAACGTTCTCTAAAGAGTTGCACGAATTTACGATATTCTCTTCCAAACACTTCAAATCTTGTCTTAAACCGAAATACATTCCTTCGTTCATATTTTTTTTCATTTGATTTTACCATCTGATTACTGGTTAACCGCTCTGGTCTGATTCTGCCCAGGAAAAGTGGTTCAAGTCAAACCATCCATACTTATAAGCCTTTGTGGCTTAGCTGGGTGGTTATATTTCAAGCACTAATCTTCTTGGATTTCATGACATCCTCAGTTTGGGTAAAAGTCCCATAAAATGGAGGCAACGTCCCGACATGACTGCCAGGACGAATAGCATTAATTCAAACAAACAAACATCAAATCTATCATAAAAATATTTTATGATAGATTTTTCAACATTTTAATCATCGAACTGCCTAAATTCAACTGCAAATCAAAATTTCAAGCCCCTGTGGGCCCATGGCGAAGTAATAACATACTGTTTTCAAACGCACAATCCATTTTGGCGGCAAGCATACGAGATATTCGTTTATGAATGACACCTGTACGTTGTAATTGAAACTTGTCAAATAACACTCCTACACAATGATCAATGGAATGATAATTTGAGCTGATTTGGCAATTCTATACTTACTTCAATACTTGATCATACCTTGCAACGATCGATTATACAATTATAAGTGTCGTAGTTACAAAATACTGACAAAAGCATAATTTTGATGAACTTGTCAGTTAAGTTGAACTAAACCTAAACTTAACCTTTATATAAGCATGTAAACTCGGAGCATGTAAAACATAGATAGCTGAGTCGGGTCGTTTGCCAGCTGAAGTTTGACATTTTGTTAGATAAGCCTCCAGATGGCTTCTTATTGAGAAAGAGCTAGTCGTCTTCCTCTTCACGCGTGTTGTAAAAAGATTTTATGGTATTTTGTGATGTCCTTTTTTCCCGCCTGGTGTCTGGAATAATATTTAATATATATATAATTGTATCAATGCATTGATCTTCAATTCTTACTTTCCGAAACATAGGTTATTCATTGAATAAGCAACAACATCCATGCGGACAATCGTCAAGAGTAACCAAGAACGTAATTAGAAAACACTTTATTTAATGAAGGTGGCCCAGTAGGCTATTTAATGAAGGTGGCCCAGTAGGCTATTTAATGAAGGTGTCTAATAGACTATTTTATGAAGGTGGTCCAATAGGCTATTTAATGAAGGTGGCCCAGTAGGCTATTTAATGAAGGTGGTCCAATAGGCTATTTAATGAAGGTGGCCCAGTAGGCTATTTAATGAAGGTGTCTAATAGACTATTTTATGGAGGTGGTCCAATAGGCTATTTAATGAAGGTGGCCCAGTAGGCTATTTAATGAAGGTGGTCCAATAGGCTATTTAATGAAGGTGTCTAATAGACTATTTTATGAAGGTGGTCCAATAGGCAATTTAATGAAGGTGGCACAATAGGCTATTTAATGAAGGTGGTCCAATATACTATTTAATGAAGGTGGCCCAATAGGCAATTTGATGAAGGTGGCACAATAGACTATTTAATGAAGGTGGTTCAATAGAATATTTAATGAAGGTGGTCCAATAGACTATTTAATGAAGGTGGTCCAATAGACTATTTAATGAAGGTGGTCTAATGTGCTATTTAATAAAAGTGGCCCAATAGGCTATTTAATGAAGGTGGTCCAATAGACTATTTGAGCCTGTGCATGAGAAAACCAACAATTTGGTTTCCGACCAGGTCCGACACAAACCAAGCTGTACAGTCACAGAAGATGGTTAGAGGCTGGAAATTTTGGATTTAGAAAGTAGAGGAATTGTACTATCCATGTAGCGAAAACAAAGGCGTGATTAGCTTCGCAGTTACTGCGAAGCTGATCTGCGCCTTTGTTTTTGCCTATGCAGATTGTTGGTTTTCCCATGCGGCGGCTCATTTAATGAAGGTGGTCTAATATGCTATTTAATGAAGGTGGCCCAATAGGCAATTTAATGAAGGTGGCACAATAAGCTATTTAATGAAGGTGGTCCAATAAGCTATTTAATGAAGGTGGTCCAATAGGCTATTTAATGAAGGTGGTCCAATAGGCTATTTAATGAAGGTGGTCCAATAGGCTTTTTAATGAAGGTGGTCCAATAGGCTATTTAATGAAGGTGGTCCAATAGGCTATTTAATGGTGGTCCAATAGGCTTTTTAATGAAGACGGTCCTATAGGCAGAACCAATCTTACTTTGGACCCTCAAAACATGGTACATGTAATTAACACATATCATTGAAATTATCCTGAGCGCATAATATTGTCATTCTTATGAGTATCCGTTGCAGCATGTACATACATGTAAATTAAAATGTATTGTAAAGGTATCTGAAAGAGTCCATAAAACAGTTAGAAAAAGGAAGTGTCTATCGACAGACGTCTGCCAATAGCAAACAGTCCGTAAATGTGTTATTGACGAATGTCTGTCAGTAGCAAATTTTCAGTAAATCTGCTATCGACAGACACATGATATAATTCACCAACTTTTTCCTAGAAGGTCGCCTATGGTTTATATTTGAATAAAACATTTGGTCATGGAAAAGTTACTCATTTAAATTATACTCGAACACAATTTACTGAGACTCTTTAGGAACGCACAACTTTACTGTTCCGGATATATTTTTAAATGCTAGATTCTACTAATTCTATGATATTTTCTTGATTGTATATCACACAATGATTTGCTGTAAAAATGACTTTCATCATAGCTATGTTCGTTTTGACGTAATCGTGACGTTAGTGATTTTCGGTAAATTGTTCAAAAACACGGAGTTTTGTTTTGATTTGCAGAAACATGGCATCGGCTTTTATCCATAGGTCATAGGCCTACCTAACGGAAAACTGAGTCAGCAGTCATCTTTTATATAAACGCTCACGGACGCAGCGTTTCTTTGTTTACGTCAGACGTCATGTGTTAATGATCAGTCATACGGGTACGTGTCGATTTTATCCATTTGGTTGGCGAGGAAAGGCATATTTACGTTAAAAATCGAAGACGACATTTTCGGCGGTAATATCGTGTCCGTCCGGAAGTTGGTTTTTGTAACTCAATCATTCGAAAACGAATATTCATAGAAAAAAAATCGTTCATAACGTAAGGCATAGCAGGCCTATAGCTTAAATTTGGCTATCAAAGAATAGTTTGTTATTCAGATGATAGGGTTTATGTTGATATGAGATGTGCATGTCATTAAATAAAGCAAAAAGTCGGTAAATGCTATTGCCATACGTCTGTCAACAACACATTTACCGAATATTTGCTATTGACAGGCGTCTGTCATTGGACACTCCCTTGGAAAAAATGTCAGAAAATAGGCTATGAAAAGAAAGATATACTAGCCATTCGCATACCCACAGGAAGTACAGTCGTGTATGTGCATTTTGAATGCTTAATATGAAATAAGGCACAACCTTTTGAGCGACGCTCTGCTCCTACTGCGCCCATAATTTTAAAAGCTGATCAATAAGTTCCTCACCCTGGGGGCCTGCCAGATTTTTTGAGGATATGGAGGAGAAGGCCCATCTGTTTTAAAGGAACAGGCAGTTAAGAACCCCCTCCCCACACACACATTGGAATAGGGGAGACCGGGGCTAGTTGGTCCGAAAATTGCATTTTTCCAATGTCTGATTTTAATGTTAATTTGCTGCTATTAGTTTGACATTTTACACTCAGAATGATCATTTTTCTATCTTATTAGGTAGATTTTCGTTTATACAATGAAACATTCTAGGAAATATAGCCGTTTTTCGAGACACGGTACACCGGACCAACTTGCCCCGATGTCGGGGTAAGTTGGTCCGTGCAGCGGGGTAGGTTGGTCCGAGGTAATCTGAATGGAAAAAGAACGTAAGTCTCAAACAAACATATTTTAATCTTAAACAACAATAAATAACATGAAACTGTTTTCAAACCGTGCATATCCTCAGTACCACAAACACATACATTCTTAGAATCCGATTCGATGAAAGTTTATGATGACAATCAGGCTTAAAATATCATTTTAGTAAATTACTGGCACATTAAGTAGGGGAGACCCAGGCTAGTTGGTCCAAAAATTGCATATTTCCGAATTCTGATTTTTATATTAATTTGCTGCTATCAGTTTAAACTCAGAATGATCATTTTTCTATCTAATTATATAGTCTTTAGTTTAAACAATGAAATGTTCTAGCAAATATAGCCGTTTTTCCAATGGACCAACTTGCCCCGTCGCAAATGGACCAACTTGCCCCGACCATACCGCATTGTAAATCTTCACGCATGACCGGAGCGTCGTTGAATTTAGAAAAAGAAAACACACACGATGGAATACCTTAGGTATTGAGCTTTCAGAAAATGTATAACATGTACGTGTTATTTGATACACAGGGAAGAAAAAAGCAAACCGATACAGGGGCGAGAAAGTTACTTACGTGATGCAAAATTGGATTTTCTTCTCTAATTTTTGAACGTGATCTCAAGCAGCAATATCGTTTACTTCAGTAAATGTGTCGTAATGAAATGTTCAATGGGTCATATAACTGTCGTCATAATTGTTATCAATTTAGAGAAATTGCCCTAGGACCAACTTGCCCCACGGACCAACTAGCCCCGGTCTCCCCTAAGCCCTAAAATTCTTCCTTTTATCTTTTTGCACAATTTACAATGATTTTTACATATCTAGATCTATAGTCATAGATCTGCATTTCTGAGGATAGACCATTCTGAAATAAGGGAGATCGTTTTATTTCATACGAACCTTCGCCGCTCGGTGCGACTAAGGTGGTGTATAGTGCAGTTAACCGAATGCAACCATGTGACGTCATACTAAAGAAAACTATGACGTCATGTTGTCATGATCTATCGCATTGTCGCCGACAGGTAGCGCTATAACACTATCTAGATGAGATATCGTCAGATCTCGCGAGAATGGATCTATCGGCTGTGTTTTTTTTTTGGCACCAAAACGGCGTACGCCGCTGTCTCGCCGGCGCCTCCTTCACGCCGGGCGATTTTGTACCGGCCTAAGCCGATCACGTGACCGGTTAAACGCCGTATTCGGAGTGAAAAGAATGACACCGGCGAATAAAGAAAACGGCGACCCTCATCACCATAACAGCCAGTATAGCAACGATAGTTTCTGTGATTCATTTTGTAAATAATCGTGTTTATATACATGTGCATGCTGTGATATACTCTGTTACGTACTTTTAATCATTTTACATATGTTTGTTGAAATAAAAGCCCTACTGGGCATATGTTGTAATGTTAATCATATTCGACGTTAAATAGGGCCTAAAGTTTCTATGTCTATGTCTATGTCTATAGTTTCTGTAACAGAGGTTTTTGAAAAGGACGATGTTCACCTGAGGTGATGGACTCAGTATCAGAAGATAGATACTTCCTATCGTTGCTGAGCTCGCGGCCGGCTGCGTCACTGCTTCAGTGTAAGAAATATTAAAAATCACTACAAATACCGTAAACTGAACCTTAAAAACGACGTATCCCCTTTAACTTTGATGTTTTGCCCAAAGTGGTTGATTTTAGAATATATTTGTGATAACAATTAATTTTCCAGTACGACAATGATTTGCTGTAATCGACATTGGTCACACTGTTCAGTTTGACGTAAAAGTGACATGAGTGTTTATCAGCAAATTTCCCTGAAAAATAACCAGAGGCTAGGACCAATGGTCGTGTAGACGCTCACCTGAGATCTGTTATATAATTGGTTACTTTCATACATATTTTTGTGTATAACCCTGTGACAAGGACAGCCAACATAAAATATAACTCATCTGCCTATTAAGTTTCTACCCATTAAATGACACAAACTGGCTAAAACAGCCAAACTTAAACTAAATTGAAACGACTTTTAATACGTTTTATCTCATTTCCAGACATTAACACTTTTTGAAAAAGCGATATCTTGTTGAGACAAAAAATAAAACAAGGTCTAATCAGTTTCAGTAAGTGTTTCAAAGCACAGGAATGGCCACTTATCATATACTGAGACATGAAGATTAGTTGGGCAACAATGTTTACTCAATACATAATCAAGAGTTCAACAAATTGCTGAAAATAAACTTCATAAATTTACCAGGCCATTTTTTCTTCGCCGCTTCGCCTATTCCACGCCTTGGTCAAAATTCGGCGAGATCGGCGTACGCCGGTATTAAGCCGAATTGATCCGCCGGTCACGTGACCTGACCCAAATAAACGCGCTCGCCGTTCACCGGTCATGTGATCAAAATCAATCGAGTGTCTCGCCGGTTGCGGGGCACTACCGGCGTACGCCCGGCGAGACCAAAAAAACACAGCCAAACGACATATCTTGAGTAAGTATTTTTGTTTAATTCGTCCATTTAGGGAAGCCGCTGTCGATGAAATTTGTCAACAAAATATTTCGAATGTTTCAACGTGAATAATTGTTGCTAGTCGCTACCGCCGAATTCCGGTTCCGGTCGACGAAAGATTTATCATTTTCTATCAATGTATCTAGAACAAAATAGAACAGAACATTTTACCACCCTTCTACCATAAGAGCGACGCAGGAGCGTCGCTATTAATGTAGGGAATGTAGAGTTCGCATTCTGTAAGGATGCACAATGTTTATTAAATGTATTTAACATGAAGAGTCTGCCATTCAAACAATTCGAAAAGATCTTGTCTTTCCATGAATTCCTCAGGATTTTCTCGGATTGCTTCGGAGTTTATCACGTGTTGATTGGTTTTTTCGGACGTGGCCGCCTTCTCCGTCTGTAATGAGGCGGAAGTTGATTCTGGTAGTACCGGTAGTCGAAGCCTCGCCAAGGCCTGAGGTCCTCAGGATCGTGTCGCTCTCGGTTTTCGTCGTCGATGTACCCTTCAAATGCTGGAACAGAGGGTATACAAAAATAAAATGATGCATGCGTTTAGTTTTTTATATTTTGACGTAATTCTGTTTTATGCATGTACGTACAACACATTTGCATTGCTGTATATTGTATAAAATGCCTCCATAATTTGCGCTCTTGAAACTTGAAGGCAAACTCCCAATCTTCTTAAGTAATTATTATTTTGTTCAACAATTCATGTTTACTCTTTGTCATTTTGATTGAAGTGATTTAAAACAACAATAACAACAACAATACAAAGTTATGCCCAAAATAGAAAGAACTTGATAATAAAAGAAAACGATCTGCAAACCTTTCTGTCTCAGCCCGCAGCCGTAGTTCAGGAACACCTTCAAAACGTAGTAGAACACACCCACACGTGATATAAGGCAGAAAATAACCGACATAAACACCATGGCTGTCAGACCCACTTGCTCCTCGGTATGGCCACGGGCTTGGACCCAGATAGCTGCCTAAAAAGATTATATAATAAATAAAAATAAAAACTATGAGATGCCAAGTCTTACGCGATGAGGTCCACTAATCATTAGTTTTTTTTTTTCTCTTGCAAGTTAGAATTAGGTTTCAGTTATTCCGAAACATGTTAAAGTAAAATGAAGGAAGTACACTGTCATTCCAAAACATGTAAAAGAAAAGCATTGTTGATTTTGATTTCATAAATGTAATGTAAGACATGTAATGTAATGTAATGTAATGTAATGTAATGTAATGTAATGTAATGTAATGTAATGTAATGTAATGTAATGTAATGTAATGTAATTATCATATCTTACCGTATGGGGACCTTACCTTAATGACGAGATAAACACAGCAGCAAGGCATGAAGAACCAAAGAAGACTGAAGACTAGGGTCATTCTAGGGTTCTCGTAGCGTACCTGTGATAAAACTTATAACAATGGTGAATAGCTAAATATGAGTAAAGAGAAATTCTGCGTACTTTGATCGTTGTTATGTCATGTATACATAGCTTGCTTTATTTTAGTTGTGGTTTAACGCCCCTGTCTACAACTATGGTCATATCATGAGGTTGACTCCATTTCTTGAGATTTTAACCCAAAATTTGGATGTCATGATATCCAAAACGTGCTTCAAATATAACCATCCAACTAAGCCAATATGGCTTAATAGATGGTTTGACTTGAACCACTTTTCCCGCGCTGGCTCAGATCTGAGCGGATAACCAGTAATCAGATGGTCAGTCAGTAGCGTAGAAGCATTGCCTGAAGGCACAAGCAGTACATCTTTTTTTCTTGAGAGAGAGAGAGAGAGAGAGAGAGAGAGAGAGAGAGAGGGTCCATATTCCCAACCGGCCACCGGTACCTTATACATATTTTGCGTCTACAGTCATATGCTGTTTCCCCAAAGTAAAAAGTACAACCATGGCCTCTACCTTGCTTTTGTTGACCGAAAAGCCGCTTCCATAGCCTGGATTTGTGTCTAACCTGGACTGAAATATTTTCGTGTTGGTGGCCCAGACAGCCACATAAAGCCACTGTTACGATTAACCACAACTGCATAAGTACGAGTATTGCGCCTACCATCATATATCCCAGTGCGCCCGATGCTATGGCGAGCCCTGACAGGAAGATCAGGAAGATCCACTCCAGGACGCCCAGATTTAGCCCATCCTTCATCACTAGTATTGCTAACGTCAGCTGAAAGATTGAGAGTTTGGTAAATAATACATTGTGTATGTATTTCTGCTATTGCCCATTTTTATTTTTCATTTACACAGCTACATTTTATCGTCGTATTTAGTGTAGAAAATGCGGGAAAGAAAGAAAGAAGAAAGAAAGAAAGAAAGAAAGAAAGAAAGAAAGAAAGAAAGAAAGGAAAACTTCAAGAAGAAAAAGGAATAAGAAGAACAAAAAGAAGAAGAAGAAGAAGAAGAAGAAGAAGAAGAAGAAGACGAAGAAGAAGAGACGGAGATGAGTTAAAAAAAAAGGACGAAGACTGTGTAATTTTGTAAGAAAACGAGATGGTTAAAAACAAATCATCACCTGAGTCTGAAAATCAATTTTGTTGAGCGCCATGAACTGGAACAATGTTCGGCAGCGCTCCTGCAACATTTTGTTGGACCCGCAGATACGGTATACTACGCTGTTGGTGATATTGTAGCTCCTGATGATCGTGCTGCATGTCACACAGACCCAGGGGCCGGTTACAGAAATTATCATGAGTCTAACCTGGAACAGAAAAGGGTGCAATCCAACGGATACTCTTGAATTTTCGGACACTTAGTGACAAAAGTTAATATCATTTTGGATTTTATTATTATTATCATTATCATTATTAATATCATCATCATTATCATCATCATCATCATCATCATCATCATCATCATCATCATCATCATCATCATCATCATCATCATCATCATCATCATCAAAGACTTTGTGAATATGTTTTGCGTGGGTATTTTTGGGATAACTTCTGTGTCTGTTAGTATTGAGGTTTTTAAAACGATCCATTCAACAACGTTTCAGTCATGTCGGGACGGAGCCATTGTTTCCTTGGTGATACTATGGGCGGTTATTCAGACTTCCTCAAGGACACAACCCGGCGCTAGTAGGGTTTGTAACCAGGACATGTCGATTCGGAGTCCGACGCTCTCTACAGCTATGCCACAGAGCTCCCCTCCGTACAGTTGTGACTTAATTGACATGCATGACGCGACCTCCCTTGCCATCAGGAAAACATGTCCGTGTAATGTATACCCCCTTAAACCCTACTTTTATATAGTAAAACTGGGGTGTACAGGGGTACGCCTGTTTTTTTAGTTATCTTCAATACAAAACATATATTGTGGGTAATCGTTAAAACGCATCGGTGAGGCGGTTTGAACGTGTACCCACAACCAATGTTTTGAGCATAAATGAGCCGCCTCATGGGAAAACCAACAATATGCATATGCGAAAACAAAGACGCAGATCAGCTTTGCGGTAACCGCGAAGCTGATCAGCGCCTTTGTTTTCGCTACACGGATAGTACACTTCCTCTTCTTTTTAAATCCAAAGTTCAAGCTTCTAGCTCTTTTCTGTGACTGCACAGCCTGATTTGTATCGGACCTGTCCGGAAACCACATTGCTGGTTTTCCCACGAGGCGGCTCAAATATTTAAAATATCTTCTTCTTTGTCCAATGATTTTTTTTTCAGCTGAAAAAATCTCTGTAAAATCAACGAATACTTGCCATTTTGAAGAATCCCTGTACGCTCAGTGCATAGTTTGTAGTTATCAGGATCCACAAGAACATCATACTGAATATGGTTGCCGCAATTTCATATGGCCGCTCGAAGAATATACCACTGTACATATAGTAGAGCACAAACCCTGAATCAATACAGGAACCCTTTATAAATCAGCTTTAGATCATTAGGCGAATAGCAACAATAGCAACAACATCATGCCAAGTCCGTACAGGGTCTCAAAATCTCATCTTAGTAAAAAGTTACAAGTATTTAACCTATGTCCGGCCTAGCGAAAGCAATCAGCAAACACAATCAGTGGACAAACATCCTCTATTCGAGTCATCGATGCAACCCTAATATACCCATCAAAAGAAGTTTTGCACCATTTAGATTTTCATATTTTTAAGTGACATTTTGACTAACAAATTTTCAACCTAGCTTTTTGAATTTGCACAGTCTGAAAGAGTTTGATAATGTGGGTGATAAGACAAAAACAAGTTGTGGAAACGATTTTAGGAAAAATTGAAAATTCCCATTTTCTGTAAATACAGAAAATTGGAAAATCGAAAAAAAAATCCACCAAAAATGACATAGAGTTAAGAACACATTTTTGTTTCCCAATTTACACACAAGAACCCCAAAGCTAATGATTAAGCCTAAAAACAATTTTAAAAAATCTCAAAATTTTGGTAAAAATGCATTTTTTGACAAAATTGCAATTTTTGAGAAAAAAATCATAAATATTGGAGAAAATGAGTAAAATCAAAATTCATTTAAATTTTTGATCACTATGAGATGTTTTGACACCAAAACCTGCCGCTTGTTTTCTTTCTGTTAAAGGCGATCTCATGTCAAATATGCTGCATGAGTATGTTTTTGATATGCAGCTTTTTAAGAAGTCGGAATCTGGATGGGTTGAAAAGCAGTACCTCCAGTTAAACATTAAGAGGTGTTGCATGCTGTGTTTGAAGGAACAACAACCCATTTTATTGGAGAGATTAGTTACTAAGCTTTATCTGAGAATTTAAACAAAATCTCAAAAACGGTTATTTTTGGTCAAAAATAGTGTTTTTGTCAAAAAAAAAAAATTCAGTTTTTAGTTTTTTGCTTTAAATGATTGCTTTCAGTATCTTGAGTGAGAATGTGAAACAAATTCAGGTTTGAAAGCCCAGAAAAAAAAAGAAGTGGGCTTTTTGCTGCAACCCAAATTGTGGTGTTTTCAAAAACATGCATTTTTGCACATTTTTACTTACTAGTAATCTTTTTAAGAAAAAATATTTATTTGATATTCACGAAGTCCAGGCCTTTAACATGTTATTAAGTTCTAAAAGTTTATTTGAAAAAGATCTATACTTAACATTATTTTAAAATGAGAAAAATATTAACGTGAAAAACTTCTTTTGATGAGTATATATATGATCATAATTACTGCCACCAAATGTACCGAAATATCATCCTAGAGCTCCGCGCGGTAGTGTTGTTTTGTTACTCGTTACTTCGGTGGCAGCTGTGGGGGCAGTAAAGTGATGATGAGCTATGAATGCAAATTTCAAAATCGGTACTTGTCAAATTAGTAATGGTTGCGTTTACACTTTATAGTGCAGTTTTACCACCCTCAGTGGGTTAGCATTTTTCTAACAACTTGGTATGAATTTGCTTGGTTCGGTCCCCATTACTTTGTTTTAGTTTTCCCAAAGGATGTCAAAATTGAGATTTGTACAAAACAAAAACTTACACACATTCATAATGATTGCAATATCTGCCGTGATATCTGCATTGCCGAACAGGTCAAAAACGGCCAGCCTCATCACTGTAGACATGAACACGGTGAGGAAACAAATAGTCGCCAACACGCCGGTGAAAATATCCTTGCACGTGCACTGGTGAAGATACCGCCCCTGTATGAAACGAAAAACATATGGGTGACAAATGAAAGACTAAAAAGTGGTTAAACATGCTAAATGGTAGCGCGGTGAGATATCTAACTTTGAAACACGGTGGGGAAACACAGTGTCACCAGGGTCCTGCTGAAAATATCCTCCGTTTGCACGTGCTCTGGTGAAAAAAAAACGTCACTGAATAAAAAAGGGTGAAAATGTCAATATTCTAAAGAAAGCACTCACAGAATGGTAAGTGTAGATTTCAAATATGGTCAATCACAGACATATTGTCAAAATGCCTTTTCCATTATTTTCCATAACTTTTGTATTGTAGACGTCATCGGTGCGCTTTGCTCATAATAGACACACAAACAGACAGACACTCACAGACAGACAGACAGTGCTTACCAGCCCCAGGGCGGTATGTATCATTTCCCGTGAATCCCGAATCCCTATTTCCGCCAGGGCTAAAACGCCCGGATATGGATAATAATCATCGTCATCATAATACTCATCATCTTCCTCCTCCTCTCCGTCCCACCTTGCCCCACCGTCAGCTTCGCCATCCTGTGCATCAGTATTTGCAGTATCTCTAGTTGCCCCCGTAGATGAACTCAAACCCGCAGCGACCTGGTCCTGATCCGAAACTCTTGTGGTTTTGTTGGCACTTTCAATTCGGGATTCCTCGCCTTCCATCCGGGACTCTTCCGCTTGTGGTTCCATGTTATTGGTTAGCGGCAGCCTGTGATCTGCCATTTTGACAGAGATTTTTTATGCAAGCCTAAATATCATTTTTGCCGACATATAACATTTTGTAAACCGAAACTATGAATTTTGGCGAGCGAACCGGGAACTTAAATCAACGTGAAAACGGATATGGCTAAATTTCCTGAAATATATACTTATAAGCTGGTCATGTAGAAAACGTTTCAAATGACAATACTGATAAAAATCGAAGTCAAATACATTTTTATGCAGACTGGTCAACACATTCAATGCTCTCTGTTATCAAAGGATTTTTTTTTATTTGTGCCATGCTGAATTTCGGCTCTTTAACCTAAACACAGTAGACGATTTTCGTAAGATGTGGCTCATATATACATATCGTGTAACTACACTTACATTCAGGAAAAGCTCTCTCTCTCTCTCTCTCATTTCAGCAACAAAATACATTATGGATGCATGTTGCAAACATGCAAATAGACAACAATGATACTACATCAAAGCCGCAAAGGTCTAGACAGATGGTTAACACGAAGCATACGAAAATTGCCACCTGAGAACGATCAGCGGTGTTGTGAGATTAAGCAGGTAGTAAGGGAACATAATAAGTGTAGCACACACACATAATTAGCGTATAAGCCAAATGCGAACCGGCGTATTCGGACAAAAATGTAAAATTCAACATACGTCAGGAGCACGTCAGAGACGCGTTAGAAACATGTTACGTGCGCGTTTTGCACGCTTGACTTACGTTGATAAACGTCGATGTAGGTCGCCGATGTGCGTTCCACATGCGTTTGGTGCAAAAGCTTATTTTTTAAGCATGGCTTAAAATTTCCCCCGAAGCTCGGAGTGTCTCGGACGTGTGTCTAATACGTTTCGAAATACATGTAGTTCCACGTGCGTTACAGGCGTGTTGACAAACACGCTTTGAACGCGTTTGGTGCACGTTAAATTCCTTAAATATGCTTGGCTGCCATCCCGCTATATAATCTCTAGATACGATACATGCGTGCCGGGCATGTGTGTCACAAATAAAATTGACTTCTACCATATTGGCTTGGATCCGAGCATATCCGGGGCCATATTGTCTAAGCCGGGGACAGCTGTACCGTTGTCTGAAGATTCTAGCTGAAATACACGTTCTCTTCAATCCATATAAAATGGTTTGAAATTGTGCCCCTATGTGTGCGAATAGGCCTTTAAGTCTTGGAACTAAATGACTAGGACCGGAATGAATCGTTGTACCAGGCCTACAAAGGGCTGAGGCTTTCGCACGACGGTCGTGCCGATAAGCGACTCGTGGCTCTCTGAGCGCTCTCAAAAAGTGGTATTAGATGGCCGTGCCTCAGACCCAGTCCCGGTTCTTTCTGGTGTCCCACAAGGTTCGGTCTTAGGACCGGTCCTATTTCTTATTTTCATTAATGATCTTCCTGACAACATCAGGTCATCTGTTCGGCTATTTGCTGATGATTGTGTTTTATACAGAAATGTCAAGTCACCATTGGATTGTCAAATTTTACAAGATGACCTGAATAGCTTGGCCAAATGGGAAATGGATTGGCAAATGAAATTCAATGTTAGCAAATGTCATTCAATGAGGGTGACGCGGCTACATCCAAGCAGGCATATAGATTTCAACTACACACTGCATCGGCAAACATTAGAACAGGTTCAGTCCGCTAAATACCTCGGTTTAACTATCACAGATGATCTTGATTGGGGTCAACACATTTCTGAAATTACATGCAAGGCAACTAAGACTTTGGGTTTTCTTCGGCGCATTTTGGCACTGGCACCTAGGCATACTAAGGAAGTTGCATACAAAACATTGGTTCGGCCTCAACTTGAGTATGCAGCTCCTATTTGGCATCCCCATCATGAAACTCAGATTGAGATGGTGGAGAAGGTGCAGAGGACTGCTGCCCGGTGGACCTGCAGGCGATGGAGGAACACCAGTAGCGTCGGTGAAATGCTAGACGAACTTGAGTGGCCATCCCTGGAGTCTCGCAGGGAGCGGTCCTCCTTAACCTTCTTTTACAAGATACACTCCGGTACAGTGTCTCTTGATAAAGACAAATACCTGACCCCGGCACCCAATTTAAGGCATACTCGGGCATCACATGAATCACAATACACAAGACCATTTGCCTATAGTGATGCCCTGAAAAATTCCTTTTTCCCCAGAACTATTCCGGTTTGGAATAGTCTCCCTTCTTCAGTGGTCCTATCTAAGACCATTGAGGAATTTAAGGCTTCTATTTAAATCATTGGCCCAGAGGCATGCGTTTTAGTATGCCTCTCATCTATATCTTGTAAATAGTTTTAATGGTCCACCCCAAATGTTTAATTTTCCCTTGACTAAATTCTAAATTTAGCCACCCACCCCACACCTGAGGTGATGATCAGAAATTGATCGACTCAGTATCAGAAGATAGATAAGCGGTGTTATCGGCACGACCGTCGTGCGGATAGCCAGTGTCTTTTCAAAAATAATGCAGTTGCAGCTGTATTCAACCTTAACCACAAGTTGCTGTTCCTGATACTGGTTCCCGCTTTCCAAACATAAGTTTTGAAATGTAGGAAACCAGGTGATAACCTTGACCTTAGGCCAGAGGAAAAAGAAACTAGAAAGTCAAAGCGATTTTCTGTTAAATGGTACCTGATTCTCCCAATTTCGTAGTATTTATCAAAACGTCAAGCCATACAGAACAGTGATTAAAATCTCCAAGTTGTGTTACAGCACGAAAGTTTTGTTTTGTTTTTTGTTTTTCTGTTACTCCCATCAATCAATTTCTGATTATTCTTGGGAGGTGTACATTGTACACTCCGGTGTGTTTTGCAGGATGAGCCTACATGCATGAGGATAGAACCTGTGTAGGGATCTTTAACCTGCACAGGGGGTGACTGTCCCTGCACAGGGGGCCTCCAGTTAACGTCCCGATCCGAAGGACGGCGCACTGTATCATGTCATTCCTGCAAATGACACGAAGGGAAGCAAGTTCGGACCAACAAATTTTCCTCGCCGCCGGCGGGGATCGAACCCGGGACCTCTAGCACAAGAAGCCAGTGCGCTAACCACTCGGCTATCTCGCTTCCTATCATTTAGTTTAGCATTTTAGAAAATTCCTGACAAACAGCCATGTTAAACTATAGAATGGCTTCTGTAACCAGTTATCGGTCGTGATCTGCCTAAAAATCAATAAACCGATTGTCTCCCTTACATCATGGTCCAAGGTGCTGAATTGATAATCGATACAGGTTTATCCAGGTAAGGATGTAGCATTGGTTATATTGTCACACACAGGGATTTTCCTACCTTTTCAAAACAGGGAACTGGGACCAATGATTTTGGGAAAAATAATACGTATATCAGTCAAATTGGGAAAATCGATACAAAACAGAACAGGGGATAATATGCATATTTGGTGTTAATTTGAGGAGATTTCTCCAAAAAATATTTTGAGGGTATGATCTACCTATCCACAACAAATGAACAACGATTTATTTATTATTTTGGGATTTTTTACCTGAAAATTGGGAAATTTTACACATTTTTTCAATTGGGAAAGGGGCCCTTAATGGGCCCCAAAATCACCCCAGGAAAATCCCTGACACAGTATTACCTCTCAGGTAGATGACACTGAATTTTGCTAGTTCACGGGTCCCCGACAGATTTGTGTTATAAGTTATACAAGTGGTGAACCGCCACTGTATTCGCATTTTGAAATTATTTGAAATTACATGTATTGTATTTTCTCTTGTTGCTTACATTGTAAATCTGCTTAAATGAATTTGAAAACTTTGAATTCTAATGCCGGAACTGAAATATATACATAAAATTTAGATAAAAATTTTAATGTTTACATGAACTTTTAGAATATTTTATGCAATTTTTTAAAATTATTTGATCAATTTAGTAACAGGTAATTTCATGTCGCATGAATTGATGTCCAGGCTCAATGACCAAGAGGAATATACGGTATTATTAAATGTTTTCGAATTAAATGTTAACATACACCATGATGCACATTTTATTCTGCATTTAATTGAAAAGTAAAGCTACTTTATCTCCACATATCTGTAGGCAGCAAATAAGCACGCTGATTGAAATAACTTCAATGCACAACTTCTTGTGTTTCAAACGTGATTAAACCTTACCCCTATATGAGCCGCGTCATGAGGAAACCGAATTTCAACAAGTGCGAAAACAAAGACTCAGATCAGCTGTGGGGTAATTGCAAAGCTATAAAAATACAGATAGTTGCAAAGCTATCAAACATGCAGATAGTACAATCCCTATTATCTGAACTTCCTGCTTCTAGCCATCTTCTGTGTTTTCACAGGTCGGTTTGACTCGGAGCTGGTCGTAAATTCCGAAGACAGGTTTTCTTTCGCTGTGGCTTATATTACTTATATCTAGTAAAGTACCCGTGCCGGTCTATAATTTAAAGCAGCAGGAAACTCATACTTCACCAGTACCTTAATTAGGCTGCGTATTTGCGTAATTACCCAATTAAAATATGAAAAAACGCAATTAATAACGATCTGGTAGCGTAAGGAAACGCAAAAGAAATCGCCGATACGCAATACCGGAAAAATCAATTGCGTACCGGTTTTTATCGGTGTGCGCCGCACAACGGCTTACGCCATCTACATTAAACAAAAATGTCATTGGACATGCGCAAATCGATCGATTGGTAGCCATTTCTTTTCTGTTTTTTCGTTGGTTGACTGCGATTTTAGTTAATTCTCTCAACCAATCAATGTTTCCCTTTTATTTTATGCTATGCAAAAGCGAAAGTAGAAGAAAATAAGGAAAGTACACCTCGAACATCATTTTTACCAAATTGTTTTCCATTTTATCCAATTGATTGAAAATAGAGTGCGTAACAGAATTGAACTTACCCAATTAAAATTCCAGATACGCAATTGAATGAAAAAGGGGTGCGTAAATACCCTATAGGCTAAAAAATTAATTAAGGTACTGCTTCACCCTTAACCGTTATTTCAATGCTGGCTGTCAACACATGAGTGTCTTTGTAAAAGGTCTCGCCCATTGCCTTCATTCAAAATAAGCACCACCGCCCGTAAAAACTAACAATTAAAGCATTCAACAGAATTGGAGGACATCCCGAATGAAATCGGCAATCTAGCCGTGACATTACTATAAATACACTGGTCACACGACGTGTTACGCCAGCACGTGATATGTGTTACGTTGGTTTTCATAGGTTGCTTGATTTATATCCAGTCAAAACACTTTGTGATCTAGTGTCATGGCAACAATGCAATACAATTATCCAGTAGGACTGATTCTTTCATACGATATTTACAGTGACCTTCCACTGATTTCTAGAAACGAAAGGTCACCATACAAAAACATTCGGGATCCCATCCAAGTAGACAGGTGGTGGTATAAAATATAAGTTTACGGGCGACTATGCTTATTTTTGACGAAGGCAATGAGTGAGACCTTTTACATAGTCGCTCATAAGTAGACACCCAGCATTGAAATAACGGTAAAGGGTGAAGTACGAGTTTGAGATGCGGGGAATCCCATGACCGCAATTAAACTAGGGCACCGCGTTTCCGACCTTGTCTATATTGTAGCCCATAGACGAGGGTTAATTGAGGATTGATAGAAAAGGTTTTAAAGGTAAAATAATTGCATGAACATATCGTAAGGGTCTCCAAACGGGTGAAAATGCAAAAAAAAAAAAAAAAAAAAAATGAGTCCAGTCGTCGAGCGCCTGTGGTTCAATTCAAATGCATTTGATTAAAAAACAGAGCCTTGATTAAAGAAGTCATGCGTTAAGCGTATTCAAAGTGACGGATTAAATAACATTGCAATATCTATGGTAAATGAGCAATGAGTCCATTAGCTCAACAACTTGTCTTGAGTAAGTGTGAAATACTTAAATTGATAATAAGGTTTCTTTAATTGACAGATAAAAATGACAAAAACGCTGTCAGGTCGATCATTTTGGCTAAGATTATTATGTTTCGAGTTTGCATCTCATTCAGCGGACGAGAAAGAACACTAAAGAACAAATTAAAAGTATTTAAATTGCTATTTCAAATCTAATAAGTTGAAAAAAATTAATTGATCTAAAATTTAATCTTAGAAGCATTTTTGTACACTTTGTACATGTCACAGGCTGTTTCACCAGTTATCTGTTTACCAACAGTATAATAATCCTATGATTACCTGTCCAGGTAACACAGTCTGAAGAGAATTTTCGAACTACTGTCTAAAAACTTGCCTCTGATAATGGTTTTTCACAGAAAATTTTGTATGGGGGACAACAGAAAAATTATTTTAATGTCAAAATCTTGATGTTAGTTTGTCCTAATAGGACCTGCAAAAATTTTGAAAATCGGTGAACAAATAAAGTTTTTATTGCCAAAATGAATTTTGCATAGGGATTTTGCATTGGCAAGGGAGATAATCGATGATCGTGAAAATGCATATTTTTCGAGAATTTTTACCTGATCATGAAGATTTTGTCTCAGGTATGTCATTTGTTTCAATTTAAAATAATTTTGAGCCATCATGATTAAATAGTTAGAATTTAAATTTTTTGCGGGAAAATATTTACCTCCCTTCCATGAGATTTTTGTACAGGAAATCCCTATTCAAAAATGTTTTTGACCATAACTTTTTTATTTGTCAACCGATTTTCAAAATTTGTGCTGCACATTTTGCGACAAACTAGATGCTATATTGTGCCAAGAAAATATTTCTTCTACATTTGAACAGTTGTAAAATATCTGCGAAAAACCATTATCACACACTACCAAACAGACTTTAAGAATTTTTTCTTCGCCTCCACAGTCAGTTCGGTCGAAAGGGCTCTCAAACCAATTTTTAAACAAAAAGTGACCATTTAAAAGATTAATCTATTTATGTGAAATTTACATCATTGCAAAATATGGAAACTAGTAAATCTATGTATATCTTATAAAATTTATGAAAATTAATTAAAACTTCTATTATTTGGTGGTAAAATGCTTAAACTAAGCATTTCAACTCAGGAGACATAGACTTGAATGGGGGTTTGCTCTTCTAAAGGATGAACAAAATGACCCCGCAAAGCATTAACTTAATTTATATTTTCTTACATCAGCGTGTCGGCAAGGTTTTACACTTTCTTGTGATATCTTATAAAATAGTGAGAGACCAATAATAAGTAAATTATGACAAATTATTTTAATGTTTTATATACTTTTCTTAATAAACGCGGGTCGGAATTTTACAGGTAAGTAGCGAGATTGGCAAATATCCAAGGGAAGATAACCAGACATATAAAATCGATAATCGATTATATAGTTCGGTATGACACATTTTTTTTTATCTTGACAAGTACTAGCTTTTTGAAAATCATAAACTTAAAATATCCAATGTAACACAAAACAGCATCGCTCATTTTAAAGACCAATAGAATCAATTATTATTGTTGTTGTTTAGTGCTGACATTATGAAAAGCAAAGAAGGCCAAGCATTCTATTGGGAAACAAGGCTTCTATTGGGAAACAGGGTTGGAATATCCTTGGATTAATATTTTTCGATGGATTTGAATCTCCAATACATTTGTCTATAATTTTTGCTTATTCGTGGTCCATTCAAAATCCAGGTAATGTGGTCAGAAAAAATCAATATTGGTAGAAATTAGTGGAAATTAGCCCTAAAAATACTTAAAACCTACTGTTTGAAATACAGAAATTAAGATTTCTATTTATAGGTTCACACTGAAAATTAGCGCAGAATGTGCACAATTAAATTAGCTTTCCAACAGTGTAAATTTTATGGACAAAATATTTTAACTTTAAGAGAAGTTTTGAACACCAAAACTGTACTGTTTGGGGGTACTTTTTTTTCCATTTTTACTGTATTTCATATCATTATTAAGAGGGTTAAACTTCATTAAATTAAAATAATTTTATGATAATATTATTCTTCAGTCTTTTCTCTTTTATAATATCTAAAATTGACTGTACTTGAATGTACCATTAATTTGCTTTATTGCACACCAATTGACCATGTTTTGATAAAATTTTACTATGTTATTGAATAGGCAAGTCAATTAGGGATTATTGGTTATATGGTTTACCTGGAAGGCAACGCTTATGTAAAAAATTTCAAGTTTCATACGCCAGGAATATCTATCTATCTTCGTATACTGCCATACGCCCTCACGGACATTCTAGGCAGATGCGCTGTCGAAAAAGAAAAAGACTGAAAATTAATGAAGAGACAGGTTAAAAGCATTCAGGAAGACGGATAAAAGATGATAGGTTAAAATAGCTAAGTTGAAGTTAAAATCAGGTTAAAAACAACTATTTCTGGGTCTACGGCCTGGAATGTTGCAGCTTACTGACTGCAACCTTGAAGGAGTCAAGGTCTGGTAAGCTTGCAACATCTGCAGGGAGGGCATTCCACTGGACAATCGCCAGTGGAAAGATGGAGTATTTGTAGTAGTTTTGGGTAGTCTGGAGTTGTTGGAATGTCATTGAATGGCAATGCCTAGAAATTCTATTTGGAGGGTGGATATAATCAGGAAGGGGTACAGCAACAAGGCCATGTACTATTTTGAAGAATAGTACTAGACGTGCATCTGCCCGTCGTAATTCAAGCGTTCTCCATCCAAGGTTATTAACAGTGGCAGTAGTGCTTGACCGGTAGTCGTAATTACTGGTGGTCCAGCGTGCTGCCCTGCGTTGTACTTTTTCCAGCTGGAGTACCTTCTCCTTAGTGTGTGGGTCCCAAACTGGGGCGGCATACTCCAGCTGAGGGCGGACCAGTGTGTTATAGGCAGTCTCTCGTACCTTTTGATTCTTTGTCTTAATGTTCCGTTGGATAAAGTTTAGCGTCCTGGTGGCAGTTTTAGTTATGCGGTCTATGTGGGGATTCCAGGATAGGCCACTGGAGATATCAACCCCCAAGTACTTTGCACTTGTGACAACCTCCAGGACTTGGCCATGTAAAGTGTATGTTACGTTAATGAGTTTCCTGGATGTTGTCACCCGTACCACCTGGCACTTAGAGGGGTTGAATTCAATGTCCCACCTGTCCTCCCACACAGATAGTCTGTCCAGGTCATTTTGTAGCACTTTGCCATCCTCCGTGTCTCCAATTGTCAGGTACACGGCCGTGTCATCTGCAAATAGTCGGACCTGTGATGACAGTTCATCCGGCAGGTCATTGATATAGATTAGAAACAGGATCGGTCCAAGGACTGAGCCCTGGGGTACCCCAGAAGTCACAGGGACCGATTCTGATTCCTCTCCATCAAGGACCACCGTCTGCGACCGGTTCCCCAGGAAGGCACGGATCCAGGCAAGTGCATGTCCTCTGATTCCATACTGGTGGAGTTTCCAAAGGAGTTTGGAGTGATTCACTTTATCAAAAGCCTTTGAAAAATCCAACAGTATCAAGTCAGTCTGTTTACCTTTACTCACATTCCTGGCAAGGTCCTCGACCAACATGGTAAGCTGTGTCTCACATGACCTCTTCTCCCTAAAGCCGTGTTGTAAATCATACAGGAGATCATGTGCATTGAAGTGCTTTACCACATGTGAAGCGATGATATGCTCGAGGACCTTACAAAGTATGCAAGTCAAGGATATAGGTCTGTAGTTGGCAGCAGATGATTTATTTCCCTTCTTAAAGATTGGGGTGACTTGTGCTTTACACCAGTCTGCCGGGAGCTTGCCTGTATGGAGAGAGCGTTCAAAGATAATTTGAATAATTGGAGCAATTTCATCCCGCAGTTCTCTGAGCAAGAATGGTTTGAGCTTATCTGGACCGGCTGCCTTGAAGGGTTTCAGGTTTTGAAGGAGCTTTAAAATGCCATTGCAGGAGATGGTAAACTCTTCCATTTTGGGATTGGAGGTGAGAATGCCTTCTGGTACTGCGTCATGACGCAATGTACCACAATCTGCCATGTCCTGGATTTGTATCTTACATAGTCGAGAGAGTGACAGGGGTGCCTTGGTAGTGAAAACTGACTGAAATTGTTGGTTATGTATGTCAGCTTTTTCAGTGGTGTCAGTTACAAGTCCGTTTCCGTTCTGGAGAGGGGGTGAGCCAGTCTGATCCTGCTTAGCGCTCTTAAGAAATGAGAATAACTTTTTATTGCTGCAGACAGAGTTTTCATCAGATATGCCAAGGAGACCTTCAAGGTATAAGTTATAAGAAGACTTAATGTTGTGTTTAATGTTTTTACGGAGGGCAAGGAACTTATCACGAAATGTCTGGTCTCCAGTCTTTTTGAATTTCCTGTATAGATCATCTCTGCGCCTAATCTGTCTGCGAATGCTCTGGGTAATCCAAGGGCTCTGGGTAATATTCTCTTCTTTCTTTTTGCAACTGAAAAACATTTTTTTTTATTTTTTCAGTTTTACATCCCTTTCAAGATTAATTTCATCTCATATGAGAATCTGAATCTGCCAAGTACTCCAAACACCTCATAAACAGAGTATTACATGGAGCTCTCATCATTGAAGTTATCTTTTTTTTTTTTTTAGGGTCAATCAGTAGCTAAGTAAGGCAAAAAGTGGAGACCCCTGAGAAGAACCACCAGGCACAACCGCAAGCAGAGCTTGGCGTGTCTCATGTGCCCCGTGTGGGGCCTGAACCTACACCAGACACAGTGGTGAGATGATCAAATGGTTAAGCTCAATATGAAATATCAGTTCTCTTAACCACTCGGCCACTAGGAGTGCCCGAAAATCATTTAAGAATTCTTTTTCATATATTATTTATGCTGCACAAGTACTTGGCCAGCAATCATAGACTTCTCTGGTGTCAATTTGATAATTTATTCTCATACTCTTGGACCTCCATATAACATGCTTCATTACAACATGGTTTTTGATATAACACTGATCATTGTTGGACCCCACTTTGTCATATCAGATCTTTTTGCTCAGCTATATGTCTATACATTTTACTATCGTTATAACACAGATTGGATAGCCATCAGGAAAACATGTCCGTGAAATGTATACCCCCTTAAACCCCAATTTAATAATACATGTTGCAAATAATATTTTTCTTATTTTTACTCCAAAATGTAGATTGTAGGTACTCGTTAGAACCCCCTCGATCTATGTTTTAGCAAAAATAAGAAAAATAAAAAAAAATTCTCAAAATTTTCAATTTTTACAACATTAGAAAAATCTGTACATTACATGGGCGTGTTTTCGTAATGTAACATGGAAATTGGCTTGGAACCCAACAATAGTGTTATAAAGAGGTTGTGATGTAGGTGTTTTTGTTTTTATGCACTTTATAAGTAAGGTAAGCGAAACAAAAAATAGAACAGATACATTTTTTGTCATCAAATAAAACAAAGCGCTGTATTTGTTTCAGCAATAGAACAGCACCATGTTAGGTCAAAGGTCAAGATTGTTGTACAATGTGGGTCAAAGGTTATGCAGCCACGTCCAGAAGCAGTATAAAGCCACAGCAGCACCAGCAAGTGATGTCAACCCTTTCTACTTCCAAGATATTCTAGATTTGGAAAAGAAACATGATGTCCCATGGAAAAAGCTGACAGGTAATGCACTAGTCATTTGTAATCACAGCCCCCTACACCCGGGGGAGGGCGGGGGATAGCTGTGGAAATGAGCGTGGATTTGACCAAAATTTTGCCACGGCAGTGCGGGTAAATACCCGGGGTTTGCTTTATATGGACAAAAAGAGCTAGCAGTCTGTCGGGGAAAACAGCGGTGGTTTTACCAACAAGTAACCTCTGCAGGGTGGGGCTTTTAGTAGGGATTTGCTGGACCAAATGTCAAAGTCCTCGCTATTTCTCGGGGCTGGGGGTGCGTGGTTACAAATGACTAGAGCATAAATAAGGCAATAAATTATGTTTGGTAAAAGCGACATTAAATTTTATCATTGAAATAGGGATAGTGCTAAATGTTAAAATGTAAAAAGATTTTTACAGTGGGGCTTTAATCGGAATATTCTTAGATTCATATTGGAAGATCATTCTTCGTGAAATCTTTTTTTCAGCTGCATGACAGGCTTGACAGCTGTCTGGCAGACTGCAAGTTTTTGCTGGTCAAACCCCAATTCTGTAGGACAGTTCTATATGTAAATCATTAAAATTTTGTAAATTTTTGTCGACAGAATAAAATATTTTGTCAGTCAGAATGAAATTTTGCTGGTTTTAACAGACAGACAGTACCAAAATCTCTTTGGAATCCTCTAAACTGTTTTAAGAAGTTATAACCGATGAGTTAGTTGTTGTCACTTTTAGGATTTGACTGATTTAAAGCTTTCAAATAGTTTAGAAATGAAGAGATTGCAAACTAAACTATCACATGGCCATTTAAAGTATAAACTAACATTAACAAATAATGGGGTTCGTTATACAAAGAAGTCGAAAAATAACCCCCCTATGTATGATAACATTGTAGGTGACTATGTGTCAACATTTGAGGTAAAAGGCAAGAGGATGGTACAAGTGGAGCCAGAGGCTTTAACTATGATTGCTGAACAAGCTATGATTGATATTGCTCATCTTCTTAGGCCGGCACATTTACAGGTATAATCTTCTTATATTATTATGTTATTTCTTATCGTTCATGGCTGTGGATGGTAAAAGTAAAAAATGTGAGATTTGGAGCATGGTTGTATAGCGGACTGGTACAACATCAGATTACGAATGGAAAGGTCGATTCCAACCGATTTGGTCTCAAATGGTGGCCAGGTGTATTCTCCCCATACAGATTCATACGCCGAAAGGGATGGCTTAATCCAAGAATTACTTAGAGAAATTGTTCACTGGGATGTTTAATTGGATGTTAAAACATAATACAAGTAAACAAATGAAGTCAGCATTTAAGAACTTATTTATCTACAAAATATTGCTGGGTGCTTAACATCATAAGCGATGCTGTTTTTGACAGTTTTGCTTTGTTGATTACAGTTGAGCTTACATTTGCAACAAACAACCTTGCCTTTGACACTTAGAAGTCAAATTGTGTGCAGTAGAATGGAAATAGCATAAGGTGCATGGATTTCAAACATATAATTTTTGGCTGTATATTGTAATATTCAGATTCATAATACATGTACTTATGTAAATATCATTACATCAGTATTGTAATGATATTTAATGTTTGGTCCCTCATTAATATTGTAATGAGTTAGTATTGTTGGTTTCTCCCTCTACAGCAACTATCTAAGATCCTCAAGGACCCAGAGAGTTCCAGTAATGACAAATTTGTTGCCCTGGAGCTGCTGAAAAATGCCTCCATTGCCGCTGGTATGGTGCTGCCGGGGTGTCAGGACACAGGCACTGCCATTTGTATGGGTAGGTCTTGTTTAGTACATTTATGAAAATAAGTTTTGCAGACAGGAATATCTGAGTAGACTACAAGGTTTTGTGCAGTCAGATCTGAGCCTTTCTTAAATCTGCCATTTGTATGGGTAGGTTAAGTTTTTACAATTCTCTAATACTTATAAAATAGAATGTACATTACTCACATGTACTAAAATTCAAATTTTCTATTTTGATATTTTCTAGGTAAGAAAGGCCAATATATCTGGACCGAGGGCAGGGATGAAGAGGCCCTTGCTAGGGGAATATATAACACATACACAACAAAAAATCTGAGATATTCACAGGTAACTACAGTCAGAATACTCCCATCTTCCACATGGTAGTGTTGTGATATTGTCAGTAAGGCATTTCACCACTTTTACTGATTTCAAATTGTTCCTACAAGGAGGTAATTCTATAACACATACTTATAATAGGATTATATAGGAGTTCAAACCATCCGTCAGTCCACTTGGCCATCTATCAAAATTTTGTTGAGATGTGTATTTCTCTGTAGCAGTGATAGTTGTAAGCATGAAACCCTGTATAGTAGCCTAACATGCTCTTTAAACATGCACCTTGACTTGATGTCCTTGGACTATATATTGCAAGCTTTCAATGACCTTCAATATAGGGATTGTTCATTTATATTTTTTTTTCATGTAAATGCTTGTGGAGCCTCGAAGCAGTTATTTGAACGCAAGGCATTATCTTTCTCTAGGTTGCTCCCCTGGACATGTACAAAGAAGTAAACACGAGAACCAATCTACCAGCACAGATAGAGCTATATGCTACCAACAGCAACCAGTACGACTTTCTATTTATAGCCAAAGGAGGAGGATCGGCAAATAAAACATTTTTGTACCAGCAGACAAAGGCTTTGTTGAATCCTGATAAACTTTTGAAATTTGTTAACGAGAAAATTAAGGTAAATTATTACAGTGTTTGATGATAAATAGGAGATTTTCAAATCTGTGTGACATTGTATGATGTGGGTCCTCAAGTTGATATGAGCATCCAGTAAAACCAACAATGTACATATGCGGAACCAAAGGCACGGATTTGCACAGCTGATCAGCACATTTGCTGTAGCTCCATAGATAGTATGATGCCTCTTCTTCGTAAATCTGAAACTTTCAAGCTTCTAGCTTTTATTTGTGACTATACAGGCCTGTTTGTGTCAAAGCACAAACCAGTTGTATTCCTCAGGCAGCATCACATATATTTTGGACATAAGTTTATTTATAGAACCTATTATTAAAATGGTTTACAAATTAGATAAAACTATGTTTAAAAACTCTTACTACTTTGCATTTATCAGAGAAATTACATTTATTGTCTGGCTAATTTTCAGACTTTAGGTACAGCAGCATGTCCTCCGTATCACTTGGCATTTGTCGTTGGGGGTACCTCGGCAGAGTTCAACTTAAAAACTGTGAAACTGGCTTCAACCAAGTATCTTGACACATTACCAACTAAAGGTATAGGAAATCCTGGAATATTGAATAATTATTCCGCTTGAAGGGCTACCTTTTCATTTTTACTGGTCCCAATATTTTTATGGCTGTGTAGAGTTTATGAGAATAAGATATGTAGAGTTTAGAATGAAAATCGAAGCTGCCATCTAATGAGCTGTGTAAGAATTTGCATATACATGTACGTAAAATAAGTTTTCCTAGGATGCAGCAAGATGTAGCTTAACATCATTGCAATGCAACTTCGGACACAGTCGGTGAAACAAACAATGTTTGCTGCCTCTATTAAATATTACCACTACTTAAAAATTCTTATATTTTCTTGTCATTACCCAATGTCTGATAGAAGTCTCATACAATTGAGACAATGTCCCGACATTACCATAATTGTTGACTGGGACATAAAGTAACGAATCAAGCAAACTAAAATCTGTATAGAGAACAAAGCAATCTCCTCATATTGAAATCTGGGGTTGGTAACTCAAACCCATGTTAAGCTTAAGATCAACTTGCAACCAACTTAAGTATTTCTCAGGGATTATGGTGAATAACTGAAAAGGACCATAAATTACGTTGAAAACTTAACAGCATCGTAACTTTACGGTCCACTCAAATCCACCATAGCGTTGTCTTATCTTATGGAGTTGCACCTTACATTCAAAAAAGTTACGATAGCTTAGGGTCACTGGAATAGCAAGGGCGTTAATGTTTAGGTTGTCATCTTAAGATCATCTTAAGTATGTCGTAAGTTGGGGATATTACGATGCCTTCGAGTTACTCACCCCTGCTCTTTATCTTCAACTTCTGGAATTTAATTTTAGGAAATGAACATTTGGGAGCATTTTGAGAGCTGTGGCTACTAAAATCCTTTTAAAATACAGAACAAAGCAAACCTTCATTATATGTCATTGATGAAATATACTCTATCTCCATGTCTCAACATTCAATTCTAGGAAATGAACATGGGAGAGCATTTCGAGATCTCGAGTTAGAGGCAGAAATCCACAAACTCACACAGAAGATGGGGATAGGGGCACAGTTTGGAGGGAAATATTTCTGTCATGATGTTCGTGTTGTACGACTGCCGAGACACGGAGCATCTTGTCCCGTTGGTATAGGGGTGTCATGTTCTGCTGACAGACAGGTATGTGTAGAAAAAAAAAAAAAATGCTTTTCATTTTGGAAACTTGAACATTTACTGTAAGTTTGGAAAGTTTTGTGTGACTCATATTTTGCAATTTGTCTTTTTCCAAATTATAAGCGATTGCTTGACTTTGCAAATGTATAAACCGCATTCTATAAAGCTTATAGTAGCTCTTTATTAGCGAGACTACGAATTTGTGACAAATTAAGTTCTTTGGAGCATTTCTCAGTTTACAGTATTGAATCTTTATAGTGCACAAATGTAGATCACAAAATAGTTTACCGAAAATAATAATAAAAAAAAAGATTTGGGGACAGAACATCAAGTCAGAATTTAGTCCCAGCTGCTTGTTTTGGTTTGTCATTTTTATCTAGGGTCATGTGGAAGGCTGGCACTAGAATACAGCCTATTTCTGGCAAATGATGCACACATTAGAAAGATATTTAGATGACTTAAAAAGAACTGACTATGCGCTTATAAGAGCATGTGCCCTAATAGAATAGACTGTTTCCTCTACTACTCATCAGGAAAACATGTCCATATAATGTATACCCCCTTATACCCCACTTTTGTATAGTAAAACTGGGGTATGTAGGGGTATACCTTTTTGTACCAAAACATAGATTGTTGGTATTCATTAGAACCGCCTCGGTAATAAATACCCACAGTCTATGTTTTTGAGCAAAAATAAGAAAAATGACATAACTTTTCTACTGAAAATTTTCAATTTTTTCAACTTAAAAAAATCTCTGTATATTGCATGGGCATGTATTCGTTATGTGTCATTTCAGATTTTAGGCAAGATCACCAGTGAAGGGGTATTCCTTGAACAGTTGGAAACAGATCCCGGTAAATATCTCCCAGAGATTGACTCCAAAGAACTTGGTGGTGAAGTTGTCAAGGTAATTTGTTTTCATCATCAGGAAAAAATGGCCAAGTAATGTATACCCACTTAAACTCCATTTTTATATAGTAAAACTGAGGTTTACATGGGTATACATGTACCTATTTCTCTTATTTTTGATCCAAAACTTAGATTGTGGGTACTCGTAAGAAACGCCTCGATGAGGCGGTTCTAACATGTACCCATGATCCATGCTTTGAACAATAATATTAAAAATATCAAATGAAATTTTCAATTTTTTCTGCTAAAAACATATGGGCCAAGATCTGATAAAAGGGGTCTTATGGCAGAAAAAAAATCAAAATGAAGATACTAATTGCATAGGAAAGACAAAGTTTCTCTGAGTATTTCCTGAAAATTTGAAGAGATTATCTTTACAAATAGCAAAGATGTGAACGTTGAAAGGTGTGCAGTTGATGCAATCTAAACATGACGTCATAAAACTGTTGATGACGTTTGGACGTTGATGATGTTAACGTCTTTAAATCACTGTAATTAAAAGAAGGTAATACTAAAATTCTCGAAACTCTATGTGTTTCTTGAAGTTCAACATCTATACTACTGCACAGACTATGCAATAGGCACGAATTCACAAACTGTTTGATAAAACATGCAATACAAAGGGCGTACCTGGTTTTTAAAATGAGGGTAGTCCTTATTGCGCAATGGTTGCCATGGCAACATACATGATACAAATAACGTTTGACCAAAAGAAAAGTATGTGTTACAATATTAAAGCTGTATGAAATAAATATCAGAACATGCCAAATATTTCAAATTTAGATGGTTTTTAAATTTTAATAGCATAAAATGTACTTGAATGCCCGAAGACACCTTTTACCAGATCCACGCTCATATCTATATTGCATGGGCATGTTTTTGTAATTTATTGAAAGAAAAGCTATGGAATACTTAATACATGATGTTGAAGTGATGTCAATTTAAAATGAAACATCTTTTCACTCGATATTTTCTGTCATCTTTTATCACCAAAATTCATAAAGTTCTCAAGTACTTATACCAATATAGGTACATAATAAGTGCTTTATGACAAATCAGCTGAATGATATAAGCAAGCTTCCCACAAGAACTCGTCAACTTTGACTAGATCAAAATTAACTACTCTCTATTTCTCAGCTCTGTTAGCCTAAATAAAACAATGTCAGAGCAACTTAAGGTGTTAGAACAGTTTCCAGATAGAATGTGCCACAGTTTGTCTGGTTAACAAGTCTCAAATAAGAAACAATATCAAATCCAATCATTTGTTTCTTTCTCTTTCTAGGTCAACCTAAACCAGCCAATGGCAGAACAGCTTAAGGTTCTGGACAAGTATCCAATCAGAACTCGACTTAGTTTGACTGGTACTCTGATTGTTGCCAGAGATATTGCCCATGCCAAGCTTCAAGAGAGAATAGATTCAGGAGAGGGGCTGCCACAATACATCAAGGATCATCCTGTGTACTATGCTGGACCTGCAAAGACTCCTACTGTAAGTAATGATATGACCCCCACATGAGAAATCTGGATGTTGGCAGTTCTGACCAGATTTGGCACAAACTGGAGTGTACATTCACAGAAGAAAGGTATGTGATTGAAATTTCAGATTTAACACGAAAAGAGATTGTGCTATCCATAATGCAAAAAAGCTGTTCAGTTGCTATGCAGCCTTTCTGCTTCTTTGTTTTTGCCTATGCGAAAAAAATGCTAACATTAGTAAATAATACCATCCATCTGTACAATGTCCATGGATTACAATGTTCATGGATTCCATGGACATTCTGGACATTTTCCTTGGAGTCTGTGGACAATGTTGAGTGTACTGTGGACATTGGCTGGTGTTGATGTTGCTCTGTCTATAGGCATGGCCTAGATCATGTGACATCTATGATTGTCTTGGCTCTTAGAAGTAGAATTAAATCAGAACATTTGAAAATTTCTACTTAATCAATATGTACATGTAAAGTGGGCTGGGTAATAAAAAAACATAGATTTACATGTATATCTCTGTAGGGTTATGCTAGTGGATCGTTCGGCCCTACCACAGCAGGACGTATGGACAGCTACGTTGACACGTTTCAAGCTAATGGTGGCAGTAAGATAATGTTGGCTAAAGGAAACAGAAGCAAACAGGTACATATTCTAACTCTTGGTTTAAAGCTGTGGTCACCATCACAAAGAAAAAATTACTGGATAATGGCACAATTTTCATTTGAAGACAATTTTAATCATGTCAGTTCATATAACTATTTAGCCCTGAAAGTGTCATGATATTGTCAGGCTAGGATGGATTAATCAGTCACACTGAATTCATTCTGTAGCGTTGAAAATCAGTGACAAGAATGAAATGCAAACTCCAAAGACTGGTCATCTCACTTCACTACTCCTATAATAATTCAGTGTTTTCCCTCGGGATTTATTTTTAGGGGACACATGTCCCCCTGCTTTGGCAAAATGGGGGACACCTGGATGATTTTAGGGGGAAAATCTTTCATTACCCGCAAAAATTTGCATTTGATTTCAATACTTGTCTAAAAGTCAGGTGAGGTACTTATTATTCACAACATCAATAATTGGGGTTGTCCTGACCAGTTTAACAGCTGAGCAAATGTCACTATGTATGTCACAAGTTTTATCAACAAAACAAACATGACGAAGCCAGGAAAATTGAGCAAGCAATTCCTGTCGGAAACTTCTTTATACAGGATAGCCTTTTCATGTTCCTGTTTCTCTGCATCTGGGGACAGAGTAATCCACTTTTCTGGCGGCTAAGACACCGCTGACTCGCTATTTTCAGTCAGAATTTCAGTTAGTTAAAAAATCTGTCATCAGACACGAGTGAGCAGCCATGTTGAAGAAAGAAAGAAAGAAAGAGAGTTGACAGGGTTTATCACAATTATGATATAAACATCTTCTTAGCAGAGCAAACCAGTCAGAAAGTCAATAAGACGCTTTGTATAAGATCGAGTACAGAAACTAAAAGGAAAAACAAGCGTCCGATAGGTGTAACTAAAATGGGTATCCGCGACGAGAAAATCAGACCGAAATTAACAGGACTTTTCGACCTAACAAAAATTGCGCCATGCATGGTGCGCCTGGGTATATTTTTGGGGACATTCAGTCCAAAATTGCGCCAAAATGCTCATTTTTGTGCGCCAGGGAAAACACTGTAATTGTTAGGCATGATTGTTGTGTTTAGCATGAAAATGGTCAGTCAAAAATGTTTAATTATTTTCTAGGTGACTGATGCGTGTAAGAAGCATGGTGGATTCTACCTAGGCAGTATAGGAGGGCCAGCAGCTATCTTAGCTAAGAACTGTATTAAGAAGGTGGAAGTTCTGGAATATCCTGAATTGGGTATGCAACACTGTCCCCCACCCCTTTCCCCAGCCATCCCTCCTCCAACACACCCCATAGTCAGGTAACTGATTCATGTTCTACCTAAACTGTATAGAACCAGCAGCTATATTAGCCAAGAATTGGGTATGTAGCACTGACCTCCCCCCCCCCCCCCAATCTAGCCTACTTATGGAACTATTTGCTATTCATGGCCTGGCAAGTGTTAAGGTGGTCCTGCCTGCAGCCATCTGAGCAAGAAGGTTGAAGTCCTGGAATATCCCAAGTTAGGTATTCATGTCTTGGCCTGGCAAGTTTCAGTATAGGAAGGCCCACTGGAATCTTAGCCAAGAACTGCATAAAGAAGGTGGAAGTTTTGGAATTCTGTCACAACTTCTATGTCTCTCACTTAATATGGAAGTTTAGCAACCAATTCAAGGAACATGGTTTCTACTCGCCCTTTTTCTGCAATATCTGTAGCTCACCTGAGCCGAAGGCTCAAAGTGAGCTTATAGTATACCCATGCTTTGTTGTCCGTTGTGGTCGTCGTTGTCGTTCACACTTTTCAATCATGTTCTTCTCTGAAACCGCTTGGTCAATCAAATTCAAATTTCATGTGGAGCATCCTTAGGAAGGGGGAACCAAAGTTTGTATAAATGGTCCAGGTCACATGACCAAGATGGCTGCCATGGCTATATATAGCAAAAACCTTTAAAAATCTTCTTTTCTAGAAGCAGAAGGCCTATGATTTTGAAACTTGGCATGAAGCATCAGGCAATGGAGCTTTACGAAATTTGTATAAATCATGACCCTGGGATGACCTTGACCTATTTTACGGCAAGGTCAACTTATTTGGCTAATGCATTTGAATGGAAAAAAATAGTAAAATGTAATCAAATGTGGGAAAACTTGCTGGGAATATGCAAATGGACAGAAAATTTATGTTTATGAAAAAAAAAAATGACCCAAGGGGGTTGTCTGATCCTGCCCCGGGGCTTATACATGTATATGACTATAATATTCAAACTTCTTCTCTGAAACCACTAGGCCAATTAAAGCTAAACTTTATGTGGAGCATCCTTAGGAACGAGGAATGAAAGTTTGTATAAAAGGTGAAGGTCACATGACCAAGATGGCCACCACGCCAAACCTTTAAAAATCTTCTCCAGAACCAGGAGGCCTATGATTTTGAAACTTGGCTTGAATCATCAGACAATGGAGCTCTGCAAAGTTTGTATAAATCATGACCCTGGGATGACCTTGACCTATTTTACGGCAAGATCAACTTAAGTCGCATATCCCAGATCTCAGGTGAGCATTTACAGGTTACAGGACCATTGGTCCTCTGGTCTTGTTATCATATGTCATGAGAAACTCGGCATTTTGCTTATGTTAAAATGAAGATTTCTTTTCTGTGCAGTAGCTGCACAAAATGTAGATCAGCTTCACAGTAATGGATAATACAATCACTCTTTTTCTTAAATAAAAAAAAATCAATTTCTTGTCTTCTTCTGTGATAGTTTTCTAGTCTCCCAGCTCATTCTATAAATTTTGGACTCTATTTTTTCAGGTATGGAGGCTGTGTGGCGATGTGAGGTGGAGGATTTCCCAGCATTCATTGTTGTGGACAATAAAGGCAATGACTTCTTTAAGGAGTGGCAGGTCGAATAGAGACAATGTGTTTTACGGAGCATCGTCATGAGAATAAATAATTGCTTCTAGGGTTTTAGATATGATCACAGATGGCCGGTAAAGGGAGTATTAGATGATAATTTATGGTAGTTAATGATAATTGAGGGATAATTTTGCTCGATTCATTAGAAAATATGTTTTCATTAAGAAGTAGCAAATACCCTCTTTATCTGATCTTCTGCATCTGAGATTTTTATCAGATTAGACTGAATCAGCACCTGACTGAAGGGTAACCAGGCCCCGAGGTTATAAAACTTTTATCAAGCTCAGCTCAGCTGATCATGAAATTTCAACTGCTCAGAAATACTGAAATAGGCCAAAATAAATGGAAATTTCAGGTTTAGAACTACAAAGCCTGTAATTTATCCTGCTGATAAATGTTAAAATGCCAACAATTTTTGGCATTTTAGCATTTGTGAGCAGGATAAATTTTAGTCTCATGTGAGCTGAGCATGAAAAAAGTTTTATAACCTTGAGCCCTAGTCTTGAAAGTGTAAAACTTTTTCATATGTTCAACTTAGCTGAAATTTGAATTACGTGGGTTGTTCATAGACTTTCTTTAGAAAAGTTTGGATGTCTGTTATACAGAAATTATAATTATATCATCTGAAAGTACATTATTTTACCTATCATATGAGATATTAAGCGCAGTTCTACTTAATATGGTTTCAGCACAACAATGAATTAAACACAATGACTCTCCATCACCCGGGGCACGCCGTGGAAATTTGACGTCGAAACTACGCAGGGCTGGGGTAATCGTAATTTGTAATCGAAATCAGCAGTAATCGATTACAGATTTTGAAGTAATCAGTTGCAATCAGTAATCAGCCATTTTTCTGATTACAAGTAATTTAATTTAATCAATTACAATTGAAAAAAATGGTTTGTAATCATGATTACATTCTGATTACATCTGATTACAATCAGATAAACTTTGACTGGTTTTATGCTAAATACTAATGTGCATCAATGGTATATATGAATATGGGTAAAATCCCCCCTCCCCACCCCCAAAACAAAAAAGACATAATTCACAAAACTTGTCTTTCTGCAGTGGCACAGGCAAAGGATGTTATTGAAAATATTGTTAACTATATTGTAATGAAAAGAACACACAAACTTATTTGTGATATACATTTTGATGCATTTTGCAGTCTGATATGGAAACTGCATATTGACTGAAAATTTACATTATCTAACACCCTAAGCTACAAATCATTATGATACAGCAATCACAGGCAGCTTATGTTCAAGCATTTCAAGAGCCTTTAACTTAATTATTTTTCTAAAGCTCAGTCTAATGCACCAATTAGGTTATATGGCTGTGTCACTTTAATTGGCTTGTTGGTCTATTGAAAACAAAAGTTGTTCAGGGTGTGAACAATTTCTTTTGTTGTATGCTGATGAATTAATTTGATTATGCATTTGAGTCCAACAAATGGAAGAGTTACCTGTGACCACACCTGAACAAACTGTTAACAATCAAGATATGCATTAGTAGACAACTATATTTTCTTAACAAATGGGACATGTTAAGTTAACCAAAGATAATTAAGTTAGTGAAGTTAACCAAAGTTTTAGCTTCTTGCAGTTTGGCTGTCATGGATAAAAGCTTGTTTATAATTGTATCCATTCCTGGTCTTTCTTATTGTTTTACTCATGAAATGCCTTCCTTCTGACTGTTTTTTAGAAAAAAAAAAAGATGCATTATATGCAGGTTTATATTTCCCAGGACTTTCATTAATATGCAATTTATTGTCCATGCCTGATGAAAGACAAATCTTAACAATTCGTTGAACAGCATATGTGATGGTTTATCCAACAACTAAGGTCATGGAGGCGGGACCTTGGTTTAAAATTTGGACTCGTGTCTGGTTCGCCGAATCATATCTGGTTCGGCTTACAGGAAAATAATATGACAATTCTAAATTAATAGAATTGAGTTCAAATGATACTTTTAGTGAGGTGCTGTTATTTCCACCTAAAGTACTAGTGAGAAGCAAACGTTTGCATTAAAGAAACCAGTTTAGGAGAGATGTTAATTGTCACCTTACCAAAGTAATCGAAAGTAATCTGATTACTTTATCAAAGTAATTGTAATTTAATCAATTATATTCAAAATCTAAAGTAATCAGTTGTAATCGATTACATTTTGGGCAAAGTAATCTGTAATTTAATCAATTACATTGCAATGTAATCGACCCCAGCCCTGAAACTACGTCAAATTGCATTGAGTACCGCCATTAGAACGTTTGTTTTTGAATCAAACAACATGCCCTACATTTAGTTATCTGCATAATATTCTTCAGGGATTCGTAAATTATTATTGGCAAAATACTGCGATTATCAGAAATAGCTATTACAATCTATTTTTCTTAAATATGCATATCCGTGATTTAAATTAAGAATGTTGGCCATGGTGATTGTAGATTAATCGTAGGCACGTGCCTTTCTCATCGGGTAAAATTAAAGTTGGTCCATCTGAAATCTCACATGGCATTTAAATACCACTGTATTGTCTGTTCTACAACTGTACATTAAATGACTATCATTTTTAATGTTTCTGTGGGCTTATCAAACACAAGATGGTATCATTGCTCTTGTTTCGACGTTGCCTGTTACATCCATTTTTAGCTCGCCTGTACGAAAGTACAGGAAGAGCTATTGCAGTCACCCCGGCGTCGGCGTTAGCGTCGGCGTTAGCGTCGGCGTTGCTCAAAATGTTAAAGTTTTTGGTTAAAGTTTTTGTAAGGCTATATCTCTTGAACATGTTGATGTACTAAGTTGATACTTTGCATGTTGGTAGATATTGGTCTGAAGTTTTATTCTGTACCATCATGACCCACCTGGGTGACCTTGAGGTCAAGGTCACGGACTTAGAAATTTTGTGTTAAAGTTTTTGGTTAAAGTTTTTGTAAGTCTATATCTCTTGATAATGTTGATGGATCGAGTTGATACTTTGCATATTGATAGATATTGGTCTGAAGTTTTATGCTGTACCATCATGGACCACCTGAGTGACTTTGAGGTCAAGGTCACGGACTTAGAAATTTTGTGTTAAAGTTTTTGGTTAAAGTTTTTGTAAGTCTATATCTCTTGAATATACAGATGGATCAAGTTGATACTTTGCATATTGATAGATATTGGTCTGAAGTTTTATGCTGTACCATCACAACCCACCTGAGTGACCATGAGGTCAAGGTCACGGACTTACAAATTTTGTGTTAAAGTTTTTGTAAGTTTGTATCTCTTGAAGCTTGTGCTGAGATGGATTAAGCTGATACTTTGCATATTGATAGATATTGGTCTGAAGTTTTATGCTGTACCATACCCACCAGAGTGACCTTGAGGTCAAGGTCACGACTTAGAAATTTTATGTTAAAAACATTTTGGGTTAAAGTTTTTAAAGTCTATATCTTTTGAATATGTTGATGGATTATGTTGGTATATACATGTAGTGGTTTTAAGATGTACCATCATGGCGAACCTGAGAGACCTTGAGGTCAAGGTCATGGGTCATAGATTTTAATAGATTTAGTGGCAAAGCATAAGTCAGGCGAGCTACGCTGTCCTGCGACAGCTCTTATTTAGTTACGACTCGCTTCACATTGTCTCCAATAACAAAATAAGTCGTACACGCGATGCTTAAAAATCTAAATAGTGATAATACCATGATACTACGATGCCTAAAATTGATTAAGCTCAAAAGTATGTTCTTCTAAGTATTTCATCTTCAGAATTATTCAAAATGCCCCGGGTAGCGAAACCTAGGTTGCTATGGAGACCATGTTAATGTGCACTGCGCCAGATTTTTTGAAAAATATTTTAAAAATGAAACGAGAAGTCCTTGCTTCCTTATAATAATGCATCAAATATTGGATAAATGCCGTGATATAAAATCAGCGGCAAAAGTCTACGAACTTAAATCCCAACCCTCGTACATATAAAAGTAACTACACTGTTACAGTACTAACATAGACTAAATGAATTGTTAGCATTTTAACATTTATGATTAGAATAGATATTAGTCTTAGCTGAGTTGAGCATGAACAAATTTTTATAACCTTGGGGCCTGCTAAACTATTTTTGCAAATTTTTATGATATTGTATAGTAATCTGCTAAAGGGGTTAATTAAAGGCTGATCTTTGCATGCAGATTCTCTCATTAAAAGGCTCTTCATTCCTTTAAAAGTTATAGGTTCTAATCATGTGAATGAGATCTAGAAGTTTGTACATGTAGATTATAAATGACCCGCCTCATGGGAAATCCAACAATTTGCATACGCGAAAAAAAGGCGCAGACCAGCTTCGCGGTAGCGGCGAAGCTGATCAGCGCCTTTGTTTTTGCTACAGGGATAGTACACTTCTTCTTCTTATTAAAGCCAAAATTTCAAGCTTCTAGCCTGCTTCTGTGGCTGTGCAGTCTGATTTGGGTCACACCTGTTCGGAAACCACATTGTTGGTGTTCCCACAAGGTGGTTCAAATCATAAGTGACATTCTTAAGAATCTATATTATGCTGTAGTATATTTACGATGACCTTAAAAAGCAGTCCAAAATTATAGGCGTAGTTGCTTTAGTTTTTCTCTTTATATTAAGGTGTGTAAGATGGTTTTAGATGTTTTAATGTGTATGTGTTGTGTATAGAAAGCCGGTGAATTTTAATTTGAATTGTTGTTGGGTCTTGCTTTCATAGTCTATGTAATTTTTTTCGTTCATTAGAAGATTTTCTTTTTCAGAACAGCTTGCTTCTTAAATATTTGCCGAATACCTAATTGTGCATTTTAAGAGGAAAAAGCTTAGACACCAAAAGGTAGCCAAAATATTTTGGAGTACATAAAAGTGCTTTGTCTGCATTTGAATGAATGTGCTTGTAAATGAATGTTAATGTTAGTCTGTTAACCATATGTCTCTTTTTTGTTTATTTATAAACATCAGACATATATTGCATCTTTGTTGCATATACTTGTAAGCTAGTAGAAATCATGTTTATAGTACAGTTTGTTAAACATATGAATTTCAAACCTGACATCTAGAATATATGTGCAAATAAAAAGACAGTTGTAATAGTTTGTTTATGTTTTACCCAAAATTAAAAAGTACAGTTATTTAAAGATATAAATAAATTTAAAAGATATAATAAATTACATGAGCAGCTTCATGAAAAAAAACAACAGATTTTTGCCTATGCGCAAAACAAAGGCGAAGATCTGACAGCTGTGCAGTAATAGCCGATGAGCGCCTTTGTTTTCGCTGCACAGATAGATCAATCCCTCTTCTTCTTAAATGCGAAATTCCAAGCCTCTAGCCTGCTTCTGTAGCTGTACAATGCAGTTTGTGTGGGACCTAGTTGGAAGCCCCGAAGCTCAGTTTTCTTGCGTCCCGGCTCACATTACATTTGACTCCTGAAGTACCATTCTTCCATTTATTGTTAATGATTTTGTTCTGTGTTTCCATGTTATGACTGTATTGTAGTAGGGTATATCTATTAATGTGCTTGAAAAGCAGAATGTTTCCTTTAAAGTGCTTCATAGTTTTAGAATTTACATGTAATTTTTTAAAAGTCTATTTTGTTGTATCTGTCATACTGTTTGGACATGTTGTCTTAAAATTGTTTCACATAAGTTAAAAATGATAAAATATTAAAAGTACAAAATGAAAAAAAAAAACAAAAAAAAACAACAACATACATTTGTATGAGCCACCACATGGGAAAACCAACAATCTGCATAGGCGAAAACAAAGGCACAGATCAGCTTCGCAGTAACTGCGAAGCTGATCAGCGCCTTTGTTTTCGCTACTCAGATAGTACAATTCCTCTTCTACTTAAATCCGAAATTTCAAGCTTCTAGCTCTTTTCTGTGCTTGTTCAGGTCGGTTTGTGTCTGACCTGTTCGGAAACCACATTGTTGGTTTTCCCACGAGGCGGCTCATATAAATATTGTCTGATAAAAACATGATTAATGTCAACAATTTATCATGTTTGAGTTACTTTAAATAACGGACTGAAATACATTGTATATCTGGAGATTGTGTATAGTTAATGACGGGATTTATATGGTAAAAACAATCATAAAAATATGAATTTGTAGATGCTAGAAGCTTAAACTTTAAGTTGGACCTGCTCCACTTTTATGTAACTCCACAAACATTACATTTTACACGATAAAACAGTTGAACTGGATTCTTTAATATTGTTTATTTTTGTCCGTAATAGGGGACCTGGATAGCGTAGTGGATAACACACTCGTCACCTCTGTTATCTGGGTTCGAACACGGGTTAAGGCATGTGGCAGGGTAGTGGTCGCCCCTCCAGGTTCTGTGGTTTTCCTCAGGTTCTCTTGTTTTCTCCGCCATGCTTGAACATATAAGCCAACATCTGCACCTTCAAGAACCCATGAGCTTAGTGTGATTGAAGTAAAATAAATAAAGTTTAAACTTTTATCCACAATAGGCCAGGTTAATATGATAAATTTGGGGAAAAAGGAAAGTCCACATATTTCAAACATTTTTTCCTCTTCTCCAGGTTCAAGGAAAGCCATTGGCAGTTGCTGAAAAACATAGGCATCAAGCAAAACTTAGTCAAGAGGCATACTCAGAAACATTGTTTTTGGTTTTTACCAACACTGAGTTATCTGCCTTACAGCTTCAACTGAAATATGCCATCTCAGTGGCAGAGCATACTAGGAATCCAAACAAACATACATGGTTCATTACCCAAAATTGAGCAATATGGCCCATACTATCTCCCTTTGAACGTTTTCACTGCTTCCAAATGATGTAAGAGCTTACATTTTATTCAAAATTTCCATCACTGTGTGTTGTTCTTTAACAAGACACTTTTAACTTACGTGAGTATTGGATGTAGCTGGTAACTGAAAAATTTGACTGACATGTGATGTGTACCATAACCAAGGAAGTATACAAAACTTGAATTTGATAGGATGCTCAAAAACGCCATACTGACTTGCAGTACTAGGGGTTCTAAGTAAAATATGAAGAATTTTGCTGTACAGAGTTTATTGCAAAAATAATATCTGAATTTCAATGTATAATCCTAATATTTATGATATAAATGCTAACACATATTCTGTTTGCTTAATGATGTCAATCATAAGTCAACTGATTTTTAGCTCGCCTGTACGAAAGTACAGGAAGAGCTATTGCAATCACCCGACGTCGGCGTCTGTGTCCGCGTTGCTCAAATGTTAAAGTTTTTGGCTAAAGTTTTTATAAGTCTATACCTCATGAACATGCTGATGGATCAAGTTGATACTTTGCATGGTAGTAGATATTGGTCTGAAGTTTCGTGCAGTACCATTCATTACCCACCCTGGGTGACCTTGAGGTCAAGGTCATTGACTTGGAAATTTTGTGTTAAAGTTTTTGGTTAAAGTTTTCATAAGTCTATATCTCTTGAACATGCTGATGGATCAAGTTGATACTTTGCATTTGTGTAGACTGTGGTCTGAAGTTTTATGCAGGACCATCATGAACCACCCCAGGTGACCTTGAGGTGAAGGTCACGGACTTAGAAATTTTGTGTTAAAGTTTTTGGTTAAAGTTTTTTTAAGTCTATATCTCCATACATGTGATGAGTTTGAAAGAGGCATCAGGGAGATTTTTCATTCATTTCAGGGAGGATTTTGAAAAATGTGTAGAATGTATAGGAAAATTCTTGCTTCATTTCAGGGAGATTTTGAATTTTCTTTAAAAAGTGGTGTCTTTTTGAAGAAGTTTAGAAAATTTTAAAGCTCATTTCCTGGAGTCTCCCTGATGATGAGGGAGGTATCACATGTATGTATCTCTTGAACATGTTGATGGATCAAGTTGATACTTTGAATGTTGGTAGATATTGGTCTGAAGTTTTATGCAGTACCATCATGGCCCACCATGGGTGACCTTGAGGTCAAGGTCGTGGACTTGTAAACTTTTGTGTTAAAATTTGGTAAAACTTTTTATAAGTATATACGTCTTGAACATATAGATGCATCAAGTTGATACTTTGCATGTTTGTAGATATTGGTCTGAAGTTTTATGCTACATCATCAGGACCCACTTTGAACATGTTGATGGATCAAGTTGATACTTTGAATGTTGGTAGATATTGGTCTGAAGTTTTATGCAGTACCATCATGGCCCACCATGGGTGACCTTGAGGTCAAGGTCGTGGACTTGTAAACTTTTGTGTTAAAATTTGGTAAAACTTTTTATAAGTATATACGTCTTGAACATATAGATGCATCAAGTTGATACTTTGCATGTTTGTAGATATTGGTCTGAAGTTTTATGCTACATCATCAGGACCCACCTGAGTGACCTTGAGGTCAAAGGCCATTGGTCATAGACTTTGATAGATTTAGTGGCAAAGCACAAGTCCGGTGAGCTACGCTGTCCTGCGACAGCTCTTATTACAAATCGACAGACTATGAACACAATTAACTGCTGATCAATTAGAATCTTTATATTGTAATGTCACAATGTATACATCGATTATTGACAATGGTTCTAGGATTTCAGTTAGCTGATGCTGATATGAAACAAGCATCTCTGCACTTGTGAGAAGAACGATATAGGTATGGCACATTGAAAACAACAATGCACATTACCTAAAAAGGTCTTTGGATTTGTACAAACTAAGTTGTGCTGCTCTGAAACGAGGAGCTCTTAAAGGATCTCAGTTTTAATTTTTAGCTCACCTGAGCCGAAGGCTCATAGGTGAGCTTATAGTATACCCATGCTCCGGCGTCCGTCCATCCGTCGTCCGTCGTCCGTCGTCGTTCACAATTTCAAAGATCTTCTTCTCTGAAACCGCTGGGCCGATTGTTCTCATATTATACATACACCATCTACAGGTAGGGGGAAAGAATAATTGTGTTTTTTGTTTTGATCGGATAAGGACTCTGGTCGCTATGGCAACTTATGCTTCCCATAGTCTTATAATGGAAAAAAGTGAAAATTGCCAGTTTTTGCTGTCTTGTTGGAGATATTTGAATTTTGTTTTTGCAGAAATGTTTATTGAGTAGTCCTCTACGTTTCATGTGACTTTTGTCCTAATCCTTCATTTTGATTGGTTGCAGGGGCCCCATATAGGGCAAAATTTTGAAAAACATTCAAAAATCTTCTTCTCAGAAACTGTCAAGGGGATCAAGTCTATACTTTGTATACATGTTCCTGACAGTGGCCTCTACATAATTTGTGTTTTTTATTCCAGGCGGATAAGAACTCTGGTTGCTATGGCAACTTAAAGTTTCCATAGACTTATAATGGGAAAAGTGGAAATCGGCTATTTTTCCGCTATAATTGCAGACATTTGAATTTTGTTTTTGCAGAAATGTTTATTGAGTAGTGTTTGACGTTTCTTGCGAGTTTTGTCCTAATCCTTTATTTTGATTGGTTGCTGGGGCCCCATAAAGAGCAAAATTTTGAAAATAACATTCAAAAATCTTCTCCTCAAAAACTGTCAAGTGGATGAATCCTGTACTTTGTATACATGTTCTTGACACTAGCCTCTACATAATTTGTGTTTTTTATTCCAGTCGGATAAGAACTCTGGTTGCTATGGTAACTAAGTTTCCATAGACTTATAATGGGAAAAGTGGAAATTAGCTATTTTTTGAAAACTATTGCAGCCTGAGATCTGAAAAGTGGTAGATGCAAACAACTAATGGACTAGATGAAGGTATATGATTAATTTAGGTCAAGGTCATCTCTTGACCTTGGCCGGTCTGTCGTCCATACACACTTTTCAAAGATTTTTTTCTCTGAAACCACTTGGCCAATCAAAGCCAAATTTTATATGAAGCATCTATAGGAAGTGGGAACCAATGTGTATATAAATACTCCAAGTCACATGACCAAGATGGCTGCCATGCCCATATATGGTAAAAACCCTTAAAATATCTTCTTCTCCAGAACCGGTGAACGGATTTCAACGAAACATTGCATGTAGTATGGATGACTCAAGTACTACAATGTATATATAAAACATGACCCTGTGGTGACCTTGACCTATTTTATGGCAAGGTCAACATAGGTCGTCAATGCATTTGAATGGGGAAAAGTTTTAAAATGTCATTTTAAGTGAAAGTCTTGCAGGAAATAATGGGCAGTAGGACTGAAATTTAATGATTCTGAAAAAAATGGACCCCAGGGGCTCATCTGCTTTTAAAATGTTATTTGAAGGGGAAAATCAGCAGGAAATTGGCAAATGGACAGAATATTGATTATTCTGAAAAAAGAAAATGGCCCAAGGGCTTCATCTGCCCCTGCACTGGGGTTAAATCCATAATATTCAAATATGTTTATTGGTATATGAAGCAGATCTCAGGTGAGCGTTTATAGGACCATTGGTCCTCTGGTTATTTACTATTACTGCAGTTGGTGTTGTGCCATGTGGCGGCCCTAAAATGTCTCCCCGTACATCATCCATAGTGCAGGTTATATTTTCTTTTTGATCCTTTGAGATCAGCGAGGTGTTCACTGCTCTTAAAGGATCTCAGTTTTAATTTTTATTTGCACATTTTAGGTGTTGTGATGTTGGTGGAAAAGTGATGTTATTTACAGTACATGTAAATAATAAGGAACTTCTAATAACTGCTTCCTGCTTAGCCAATGAAAGTGATGTTAGCAAGACATACAATATATTCATTTTTGTCCTTGCCATTTAGTCTCTATTTTATATAAGATATGGCACATGGAATACATTCAATACATCCATTATTTACAAAGGTTTATGGATTTTTATTAACCACTCACTGTCTTATTCCATCTTTCTTTCTCACTAAAATATGAAATGAGCCACATGGCGAGAAAAATGGTTTTGAGGGTTGACAACCAGGTGTGACACAAATCGGCCTGTACAGTCACAGAAGTAGGCTAGATGCTTGAAATATAGGCTATAAGTAGAAGCGAAATTGTACTATCCAAGTAGCGAAAACAAAGGCGCTGATCAGCTGTGCAGTTTTCGCATATGCATAAATCCGGTTTTCTCATGATGTGGCTTAAATATCTCCAACGAAAGTCAACATGATGGTGGGTTATGTGAAATGTTTTTTCCTACTATAAACTTGTTTATTAACATTTCACATTGAATGCACCAACACACCAAATATTTACAAAGGTTCATGGCTTTCTATTAAAAGATCACAGTTGTTATCTAAAACATGAAATATCTCTGAGCCAATGAGAGTCTTGATGACGGTGGACATGTGAGATGTTCTTTTTCCTCCTTACCACCTTTCTCTCTGATAATGTGGACTTTGTAGGACTGAGGATCCACTGAAAGTAATTAAAAATAGTTATAATACAGATGTGATCAAGTCATTGCAAATTGATTTTTTTTTCATTTACAGTGCAACATCAAAAACCTCATGTCATTGCAAATTGCTTTTTTTTTCATTTACAGTGCAACATCAAAAACCTCATGTCACTGCAAATTGCTTTTTTTTTCATTTACAGTGCAACATCAAAAACCTCATGTCATTGCAAATTGCTTTTTTTTCATTTACAGTGCAACATCAAAAACCTCATGTCATTGCAAATTGCTTTTTTTTTTCATTTACAGTGCAACATCAAAAACCTCATGTCATTGCAAATTGCTTTTTTTTTCATTTACAGTGCACATCAAAAACCTGGAAATGACCATGGCATCATCTAAACAAATAACACTGGTGCATTTAATATACCAAGTAGCATCATTGAAAATACTGTACTCTTTAGCAATATGGTTATTGTATCAGTAGCAATATGATACGCAATGTCCCTGTATAATGAAAAACAAGCAAGTGGAGGCATGGCTAAACAGTGACTTTATTGATCATTAATTGGTGTCATCTATTATATTGATTCGTGTGTTGGGTATAATTTCTAATGAACCTCTTTAATAGAACCCTGACTCAAACCAAACTTTTTGATCAATTATTCAGAAAATCAGAGTATTTTTTCTCAATAAACAACTGTTTTCAAAACTGTTAGATACTTGAACAGGACAAGGCAGGATATCGCATTAATAAATGCTTCCAAAGGATCAGGCCTTTATACTTTATTTGCTATTACTGCAGCTGGTGTTGTGCCGTGTGGCGGCAGTAAAAAGTCTCCCCGTACATCATCCATAGTGCAGGTTATATTTTATTTAGGTCCTTTGAGATCAGTAAAGATATTTAGAGTGTTCAAAACATTCAAGTTTAGAAACATACTTCTAAGCAATGTTTTAAATTATTTGACCCCGTTTAGGAATGTGTCTTTGATTTAGACTTCTCGTGTAAATTTTCGAAATTACAGTACAATAATCTGGCTTTCGTCGCCGGTTTTTAAAAGGGCTACTGATGAGGGTTCATTACCCGAAATTGCGCAATATAGTCCATACTATCTCCCTTTGAACGTTCTTATTGCTTCCAAAGGATCAAACCTTTATATTTTATACCTGTTAGTTTGGGAAGGTAATTATTCAGTATCATGTCAGATTTTGTGAGATTTCTGCACCCAATTACAGCTACTGGTCTCTTACTCAATCCATAGGTCATCACTTTGTTCACAGATGCCTGTCAAAAGTCAGTATTGATTTTACATTTAAATGTAACATATGGCACCATGTAACACCATGTAGCAGCAAGTTTTCTTTGTGTGTCAAAATCTAATGACACTAAAGATTTATATGGCTTTTTTCAACTTTCAATGTAAAACGACAAAATTACATGTAATGAGATCAAAATAATGAAATAAAAGTTAAAGACAACAAGCATATTTGATTATAAGAAATTAGAAATAAATGCACTCAACATTGACGAACACATACTAACTTAGATAAGATTATTTGACAGGAAGGAAAGGACTAGGGCATTTAACGCCTGATTTTGGCCTCAGATTTTGTTAAAAAATAAATTGTGGAATTTAGGTGGGAAAACTATTCCTTAAAACAGCCATATGCCTTCTCTATTAAAAACAAGAACAATTACTTTATTTATCCTACAAGCGTTGCTATGGCAACGTCCAGAAGAACCACAGGTAGAGCATATTTTGCACTTTTTGGTCTATTTTTGACCATTTCTGATCACATTTTTTAATGTTTAAGTGCCAGCCCACATGACGAACAAAATGATACTTAGCATACATTATCTCTGGATGATACTTCATTATTATTTCATGATATGAAATTGTTCGTAGCGTGGGCCGGTAGTTGAAAATGATGTTGAATGGTGAAAAATAGACCAAAATTGCAAAAAGTGGTATTTCTATGCTTTTCGGAGCGTTGCCATGGCAACATGTGTAATTTGAATGTGATAGTTGTGCTAGAATATATAAGCAGGGACCTATACCTGCTATTTGCAATACTTTTCTCCTCAAAATTCCAAAATTCATTTTTCTACCAACACATGAGGCCGAAATCAGGCCTAAAATCCCCTAGGCCTTTATAAGAATCAAGAACTATTAACCTGTGATACAAATGCCACCGAGTGTTTTCCTACAGCTTTTCCATAAGCACCAAACATTTTTCTTTGTTTCACTGGTTCTGGAGTTGGTATTGACGCATTTGGCATACCTAGATAATTTGCAACATATGATTTTAGCTTGAACTGAAATGAACACACATGATCTTGATATATCAAAATGTCTCCATTTGTTGAATTTGACATCAGGAAAACATGTCCGTGCAATTAATACCCCCTTAAACCCCACTTTTATATAGTATAACTTGGGTATGCAGGGGTATACCTATTTTTCTTATTTTTGCTTCAAAACATAGATTGTGGGTACTCGTTAGAACCGCCTTGCCGAGGCGGTTCTAAAGTGTGCCCACAATCTTTGTTTTGACAAGAATAAGAAAAATATCCATTTTTTTCCAGCTGAGAATTTTCATTTTTTAAAGCTAAAAAATCTCTGTTTATTGCATGGGCAAGTTTTCGTAACGAGCAAAAAGCTAAGCCCAATGGTTTCTTTAGAAAACAAACACACAAACATGACAAAAAAGTCAAAAATAAAATGTTTAAATGCATTTACTGTTCACAGCTTTGAGATGTACCAATCAAATAATCTGACCAATTTTGATGTATTATTTACTGGATCATAAGAAAAAGGATTAACCTTACTTAATCAGAAACTTACCCATTTGGCTCCAAGCTATCTGCCCACCCTTTATGATAATCTCTGGTTTGGCACCAAAGAAAGCAGGGTTCCAGAGCACCAAGTCTGCAAGCTTTCCTGTCTATAAAACAATGGGCAAAATTGGAGTAATTGGTTGTACTTTTAAAGGTACATGTGTCATGAATAGGTGAATCTATATTTGACATCAAGGAAATGATAATAAATTGTAATTCACTAATGGTCAGTCTTTAATTCGAGTGTTTATGTATAGACAAACTCATTTAAACCTTAAACATGTTTTTTTTTTCCCATTTCTATGATACATTTTAGAAGGGTCCATCTGAAACAAGCGATTGTTTGAATAGGATAGGGAAGAAAAAAAAACAGAAAACATAGAGTCTACATATAGATCAAACAATTAAATACAAATGATGTATAATGTCATTCAACTTTTGATGAAAATAATATTATTTTTTTTAAACTAAGCATCAGTTATTACCTCTACGGATCCAATAACTTTGTCCATGCCATGTGCTTTAGCTGGGTTGATGGTATACTTGGCCACATATCTCTTGATACGCAGGTTATCATTGTCTCCCTATTAAATCCAATAAAATTGATAATCAAAAACACTTATTAAGAAACATATTTTATGCCTACTGATTTACCAACACCTGCTCCTCCTGTTAAGAAAGCATAGACTGGTTAATCTTACAGATAAATAGTCTTTGTATTTTTTTTTATAATAAATGACAATCTGTATTTCGAAAATTCAATTTCATAGAGAGTTTTGTGTTAAATCTTAGTTGAAGATAAAATGCAAAGGATTCATAGTTGAAAAAAATAGAAAGGTTAAAAATGGTTTTCTTAATTATCTTTACTCCAAATAGTGATTAACCTTTATCTTTACACCATATAAATATTTCCCTTTATCTTCACTCAAATTTTATATCCCAAATTTATTGCGATGCAACTAATACTCCTGATTTTAGCCAAAGCTTAGCTAATACCTTTTCATCTGGTAATTTTCCTCTGAACAGTTTCATCTTGTCAGCTGTTTGCCAAGTCCTGGTTATAACCTCTCCAACCCTACCCATGGCCTGTAATTCTTTTAATTATTTATTTGACTAAAACAACATTTATGTGAAAATTTAGCTTCGACCATTACTGGATCAAAGAAAATCTCCTTTTGGTCACATGCACGATTAAACTTCCAATCATGGTTGCATATCGTCTTTTGGGAGCATATTTGTCTTATCAAAACTATCATATGAATAAATGAAGGGAACTAAAATCTGTAATCACGAAATATACCAAAATTAAATTGGTGCCATTTAGTACACTATATAATTCTTTGCTTAACAAATTCAGAATAACAACAAAATATTTGAGAATGATTATTGTTTAAAAAAACTTTAAAATTAACCTGTGAATCTGATGCCATGATACTGATGGCTCCCATATCATGAAGTATGTCTTCAGCAGCAATGGTTTCTGCACGGATCCGGGACTCGGCAAATGATACGTCGTTCTTGATGTTTCTACAACAAGAATTTACGTAGGTGCACATACATGATTATGTAGATTTTTTGTAACGGTGTGTCTATGTGCTTCATTTAGGGCCGCAACATTTGTTCAAGCAAATTGACATTATAAACATGTTCCCGCCTCCAATGAATACATCCAGTACCACATACTAGATGTAGTTTATACCTGTTGTTCAAACTATCTACCACCCATTATGTGTTGTAATTTACTTGTTTGTACTGACAATAATCGTTCGCATTAAAGTGACACATTATCCTCTACCTTCAGATTGCGTTTTTAAAACATTTATTATGCATGTAGAAACATTTAATCATGCATTATATGGTCGATTTTATGCTTGTTACGTCCACTTTTGAAATGAAAAACATTTGTTGCATTGACAAAAGTAATGAACGTACTTATCAAGATGATGACAAACCATCAACATATCCAAATGTTCATCAATCGTGTTAGCAGTGTAGGGCCGTGTTGGGTTGGTAGACGACGGCAGGACGTTCTTTTCACTACACACCCTGATAATGTCAGGGGCGTGGCCTCCACCCGCCCCCTCGGAGTGATAGGCGTGGATAGTCCGCCCCTTGAAGGCTTCGATGGATTCCTCAACGCAAGCTGATTCGTTCAGTGTGTCTGTATGTATAGTGACCTGTTGTAAGCAAAATCCATTGAAAGGAATGATCGATGCAGTTCATTTGTATACAAACACTTCAAGCTGCATAATTGGCCATTATTGATACCTTCACTCTATTTCAATACTACATGAAGCATTATATATAAGGTATAATAAATCGCAAAGCAGACTCACTGTCTCGAAAGGCTATTTCATCATCTTGTAATAAAATATGCTGTTTACAAAATAGCGTACTTGGATATGCTATTCTGTTAGTGTTTTGTGTTTTTTTTTTTTCAAAAAATGAAGGCATACATTGCTTAATCTGTTAAATTCACCTGAACGTCGTATTTTTCAGCCACCCTCAGACAGGAGTCAATGGCCGCCGGCGTGGTTCCCCAGTCCTCGTGCAACTTCAACCTAGATATAAATAATATGAATCAATAGAAGACTACTTAGGTCGTGCGAATACACCTGCAACCCCTCCAACCAGCATTACTCTTTGTATATGAATAGTTGAAAGCAGAAATGTATAAATTACATCAGTACGAACCACAAAGTGAAGTATGGCTTTTATTTTAAGTGCATGTGCATGTATTATTTGCACACATGTAACGTATGACCATGGTTCTTCTTCTTCAGTCATGTAAGAGAAATGTGGGGAAAAGTCCCTTTTAACGCTTTTGTAAGAATTAATACAATTTTGAAAATAATCATATTTATGAATTGCTTTACTTACAGTACCCATTCATATTGTTCACTTCAAGTTTCACTTTAATCTGCACATGTCCAAATATCTGTTCACTATGTAGTACACACGTGTCAACGTGTTCTTGAGAAAACATTTACTCACCCAATAGCACCTGCTTTTATTTGCTCCTCTAGTCCTAGAGCTATCCCGTCAGTACGAGTGGAGTTCCCTTTGCCAGTGAATCCAAAATTAAGAGGGAATGCGTCAGTGCTCTGCAGCATGTCTCTAGGAAAAGAAATTATTCAGGGTTAATGTATGATGCTCTTTCAAAGTGTGCATTGTATGTTAGAGTTTCTTTTATTCAGTAGATCAATGCGAAATAGTTTCTGATTGTACTGAAATGAAAACATTTTCAATGTGCATGGAGTTTCAGATGACGACGCCTCACGTGAATATATTTCGATAATATTATAACCGAAACTCCCCATCAGTATTTTCATGATTAACGCCCCACTCCACAGATGAAGTTAATGAAGAAGTCAGTATTTTCTAGTTTTAAAAGCACAGTTTCACATACTTTGATGGACTTTACTACGCTGTGTACATGTACATGTACGATAGAAACAGCTAGAAACACTGAGACAATGATATGTTATGATATGTTTATTGCATTTACCTAATATGATTCGGCCCTGGTGTACAAGTCGTGGCATTTGTCCCCGTAGCTGGCCCAGTACCCCCACCAAACATAGTGGTCAACCCTGAGGCTATAGCTTCACGTGCGAGCTGAGCACATATGAAGTGCACGTGAGCATCGAGACCTCCCGCTGTGATAATCATGCCTTCACCGGCAATGGCTTCTGTTCCCGCTCCGACGACCATGCCCTGCGCAGATATGGTATATCGGATAAAATGACTTCCCTGTCTGTACACGGATAACTTCAGGCATTTTTAAATCATCTATTATTATCTATTTCTGTCAAATGTTTTTCATTTGTTGATAAAATAAAAAAAAATGACATGAAAAGTGGAAGATAATGAAGATACAAACAATAATAAAACACTGTGAATTTTATACTTCAAATTATTTGTCAGCTTCATTATATTGTAAGTCAATAGTGAATTATTTTCTTACTGGAGTAACGCCAGCCATAGAATCAGGGTTCCCTGCCTTTCCAATGGCAGATATTATGCCATCCTGTGTTATAAAAACAAAGCAATTTTAGTGTATGATATAGAATATTTATTTGATTTACTTTTAAAATACACATAATCGACCACTCACTGATGGTTTGCATCTTATCATGTATACAGACATTACTTTGTGAAACAAATTTTATTGTGTAACATGAACATTCCATTAAACATTTATTATATAACTGATGACTGTGATCGTTTAGTTTCGCGTTGTGTTTTAATTAAGTAATAAAGTCTTTCTAAATTTTCATAGTTTTTATTTACAACCCAAGAGTTCTACTGAACAAAGTAGTTCTGATACTGTCTAATCCAAATCTGAAGTGCATGATCAGAGCGGGACATTATATACAGAAAGCGACGTGCCCACATACATTCTAGAACCTATTTTGGACTTTCAATAATTTTAAAATAAATAACAATCTGTCAGTTTGAATAGTGGCATTAAACAATATATGGGATGATAAACATCATATGATCAACTGTCCCTTAATGAACTCACGTATTGCACCTTTATAAATATCATGGTATTTAATTGTTTATAAACTAGAATAACAGACCAGCAGTTTCATGACAGATTTTAAAACACTGACTTGTTTCCACGCCAAGTAAACATTAGTAGTTTGAACTCTTTAAAAAGTACAATGCTGCAACAATTGTGCAAAGTTATAGAGCTGATATTTTACTGTTATAAAAGTGAATAGATTTCAACAATATAATGCTCCTTTACAATGCTATACTTAAGTTCCCTACAGTATCAAGTTAACTTACGGACCCTTAACAATACTTCAATAATAATAGTCTCATACACCTTCAACATAACTTAACTCATACAGAGCACGCATAGGGCGACTATGTTATACACCTCCCATTTTAATTAAATTAATTTAATACAACATTAAATTAATTTACCTATAATAAAATCATTTTACCATTAATACAATTAACTCTTTACAGTCCCCACAATCTGATCATGACTTCTTAAGTTTGCATACTTATTGATAAGTGTACATCAATACAACATTGTTATTAAATCAATGTTAACATGAAATCAATATATAACATCATCAAATCATTTTATGTACATGTAACAATCAATCAAAATTGACCAGGATAGCATGCACCTAGACTAGGATGATATGCATTAAATGCATAATTAGTTTGTGTCTAGAATGTGACCAGGACTTTATAAAATCCTAATAGTCATTTATGTACCCTGATCAGAATGTCCATCTGTATGCACATTGCGACCAGGATGACCAAAATTTTCAATTTTACAGATCATTAAAGTGACCAAGTGAACAAGATCCAAGATATATATACATCATTTGTGATAATCATAAGGTCAAGTCATTGAAACATAATTATTACACAAAGCCTCTGTCCCTCATTGTCTTTCTAACTAGGATTACTGAATGTCACTTTCATTTAAAACACCACAGTCTCATTCTGTATCGTCGGCCCAACAATTTTCAGATCAAGTACGTCTGGCGGTTGTGGGATGGGGATAACTGGTAAGCGTTGGTCCTCGTTTGTTTGAAATCCTTCCCTGTCAACATCTGGCGTTGGTGTGTGTTTATTCACAACCATGTAGATAGGATACGGTTGTGGTATCGGGTATGGTTTATAACAACCATACTTGCACTGCAACAGTTGTATATGAATCTGACGATGTGTAGCTGCAGAGCAACATCCGTAATGACACCTCATTACCATTTTATCGTCCGTTTCTCTCCACCACTGTAATGTACAAAGTAATGTACAATAATTTTTGTTGTCAATCGTTATGTCCATAATTAACTTGACTTATGAATCTTCACCTAAGCATGACCTTTAGGGTCATACCCAGGACTTTAAACAAAGTCACTAAATGTCAATAATCTTCATCTTCGTCCAAGCATGATCTTTAGGATCATACAAGGCACAATAATATATACATATAGTTCATATGATTTATATACATGATGATTGGGTTGTCTCCGTAACGATCACTACATGTAGATTTTCATACTGTTTATGCATTTTGTCCATGCATCCATGCCAAAGTAGTGCTGGCATTTCTATTCGACTGCCCGAAGGAATTTAACTGTCCTTCCTGAGTGTGACTGACACTTTTATCTTCGATAAGGGCAGACATTTCGACATCTTCAACTTTGGAAGGCGCCTGTTTCACATTTACCCCCTCAAGGTCATGTCTATTAGCCAATTTTCTACCACTTATCTGATACAACGGCCAATTATATTTCCGTGCAACTAACCAGACAATTACAAGTATGAACAGGATTGACACAACTAGGCTGACTATAACAATTGTCCAGTCATGACTATTTTGACTGTCTTCAACATTTACCGTTTTATATGCATGTGTTTCGCGAAGAAAACTTTGCATAGGAATCTCTTTTAAGCCCGACAAATGTGGTGGTAAATTCAATGGCTTAAATTTTTTGAATTCCGTTTTAGAATTGTTCCAAATGAACAGCTCTGAAATGTCATGCAGTTTCACAAGTGCTTTAAGTGGATCTGACCTTTCAAAGTGAGTGTGTTTCTCAAAATATTCTGGCAACTGTAAATATTTATTGGATGCTTTACAGGTGTTGTTTAGTTTAATAATGCCAAATGGTGGTACAATTTTAATGTCACTCGTCACGGGTTCATATGACTGACAATTTACCGTAAATGTCAGAGGTATATGGGTAACAATAATCCAAATACCATATGACAAATACCTGGTTGTTGGCAATTGATCCAAAACAACAATCTGTTTACAGTTTGTCTGAATGTCATGCGCATTTTGTTTAAACAAAGCAACAATACAAAACTTGTTTATGTTTGCCTGATAAAACGCTGTCTCTGGATTACAGAATTGGAAATGATAGCTGTTGCACATTTGAAAGTTACTTTCGGACAAAAGTGCAAATGTTTCCTTATCTTTTGATACCAGTATCATTTCGGATTCCAAACTGTACTTTAGCAATATATCAGTCTGATTAGGAACTACCCTATGGATTGGTAATGGTAAATTATGTATTTTGTACACTTCATATTCTTCCCTAGTGTTGATTAGTGGAATTTTCAGGACAATTCTGATTTCATTGTCTTCAAGATAAGTTATACATGTCAAAGTCTTATAAAAGTACCATATGTCTTTTCTGGGATTTCTTGGGAGTTCAAAGTTATTCGGAAGTTTTGATTCCACTTCAATTAATAGTTTTCTAAGATCTTTGGGAGATATGGTGTTTGTTGATAAATGGTGCATTGATAACATGTTTAGTTCAGACCTAAGATTTTCAAGATAAACTATGGCGTCTTGAGTCATTAACCTTATTTCATCTAAGATCATTTGAAACTGAAGGTATGTGTGAATAAACTGTTCAAGCCTTATAAACTTTTGTGAGAAAGCTTGTTGAAAATTGAATATTTTTCTATCCAGTTTTTGTACCACTACTATCAAATCCATAATAGATCTTCGGTTTTCTGAGACTTGCATTCTGGTTAAATTCAGTACTGACAAACTTACATCCAAATCATGTATAATTTGTTCTTGATTACTTGCCAAAGCTTTGATATTTCGGTTGATGTTATCAAGTTCATTTTCTGACACAGTGCCAAACAATGTACTCATTAACTGACCCACCAGAGGTATAAGTGACCTTTTACCTCTTTGAGTATCATCTGATAATGATTGATATTCATCAAAGTTGTCATAGACTGATTTGTATGTGTCTGTCAGCAGATCAATTTCAACATGTAAACTTTTAAATGTTTCTGAGTATCCAGTCAAGTTTAAACTGACATAATTGTTTGTTAATGATTTAACAGCCCCACTTGTATGCATTAGATCACTTTCTATCTGATTAATTAAAACTTGAAACGGCCTTAAATCATGGACAAAAGTTACAGACCAATGTGCGTCATTTATGAAGACTTCATTTGTCTTCTGAAACACAACGTTTTCGGATGTAAAGAGTCCGAAAACATGGCTAACTAGCAATGACCCTAAGATAAGTGTATGCAACTTGACATTTATCTGAAATGAAACAATAATATTTCACTGTAATGTAGTACACATATCATGAGGTATACAATTATTTACAATTCACCATCATAAATGTGTCTAATGTGAGGTCGTTTTACAACATATTGGATATTAACCTCAATAATTCTTTAACATCTCCCTTTTGAGACCGAGGCTCCTGATGCCCCTCCTCCTCCAACTTAATTGATTTACGCTGCATGGAGTCAGACTGTGAACGAACTTCGTTCACTTCCATTTCTCCATCCGAATCTTTGTTGCTGACAAAAGGCAAGGAAGTGGAATTATCAGAGTGCAACTCGTCATTACAGTCCATATCCTTGACTTCTGTCCCTTGATTTTCACGTTGCCTATTATCCCTATACCTTAACCGTTTTCTTAATTCCATAAGAGGAATGTCTTCTTCATCAGAAGACGTTTCTCTTTCCTGCCTATATTTTTGTGCTAATCTTGCCAAAGGTATGTTTTCTTTTGACTCAGAATCAGATGTTTCTGAATCAGAAACCTGAGGCGGAATTGCATATGCTGCGTTTCTCAAACGTCTACTTTCTGTGTCCTTGGCAATTTGCCATTCATCTATATGCGCATGTCTTATTTCACCTGCATATACTCTACTTGTTGAACCGTCTAATTGGTTTTTAATGATGTAGGAAACAGGACCTGTTTGTTGAATAATTCTATAATAAGGCTTAAATCTCATATCAAATTTATTCTTTCTAGTCATATTTTTATAGAAAACAGGATCCCCTACTTCAAATTTTACTTCTTTTGTTCCCCTATTTGCATATTTTGCTTGTCTTTTCTTTGCCTTCTTTAAGTGACTTCTAACAGAAACAAATGCTTTGTGCTGCTCTTGCAAAGCAATCTGGTGATGGTCTTCACCCAAATACTTCCTCCTAGGTTTAAGTATATTGTCTATGGGCAAAACTACATCCCTATTATACAAAAGAAAGAATGGTGAGAACTTCGAAGATTCACTAACATTGAATCGAATTGCTGCTAAAGCCTGATTAAGATTTAAATCCCAGGTTTGAGGATAATCAACAATTTTCTTTGACAACACATCATGCAAAGTTCTATGAAACCTTTCTACCTTAGCATTGCTTTGGGGATGATAAACACTTGTCAAAACATGATCAACCTTTAATCTTGCCAAAGTTTCTTTCACAACCTTATTTACATTTTCTGTACCATTATCTGTTACCAACTGTAAACAAGAGCCAAAGCGTGGGAAAATCTGATCAATTATCAAATCAGCCACAGTTTCACCAGTCTTATCAGGAACTGCAAAAGCTTCTGGCCATCCACTATACCAGTCAACAAAAGCTATAATGTATTTATTACCTGACATCGTGGTAGGATAAGGACCTGATAGATCGAGGCTTAATTTAGCCATTGGATATGGTGGAATGTCTGTCTCTTGTAAAGGTGGTCTTATTTTCTGTAATGACCTGGTTTGACAAATGACACACTCATTTACATATCGGTTAATCTCCTTGAATAGATTTGGCCAATAATATTTCTGGCGTATAGAATCAAATGTTTTCTGTACACCCATGTGTCCATTTTCATCATGATACTGTTTTACAACAAAGCTTGTCAAGTGTTTTGGTATGAACAATCTCAAACAAGGATCATCATTGACATTGGAGAGGTAGTATACTAAGTCATCTATCAGAAGGTAATGTTTTTGCACATCTTTACTTTCTTTACCATTTAAGATCATTGACCTAATTTCTGAGATAGAATCGTCTCTAGATTGTTCAACTGTCATGTCAAAACCTCCTTTTACAAAATCTGAGCAATCACATTTCTCAAAGGACTCATCATTGGGCAAATCACAACTTGCAAATGTTTTGGGGTCGAACTGATTGGAATCAAGGACATTGACCTCATACAAATTGTCATTGACATCAAGCACAGTCTGATCCTCAACTTCGTCACTGTTCTGAATAGCTGAAGCTTTCTGAACATTGTCTGGATGTCTTGAGAGCAGATCAGCACATGTATTTGTAGTACCAGCAATGTATTCTATTGTACAGTTATAACCTGACATACTTAAGGCCCACATTTGAATTTTCTTGTTTTGCATTGGACTGTCAAGCAAGTATTTCAAGGGTTTATGATCTGTTCTGATAACAAACTGGCTATTATGCAAATAGTAATCTAATTTCTGAAGAGCAAAGTGAATACTAAAGGCCTCTTTCTCAACCACTGACCATTTACATTGTGACCTACTTAACTTATGAGACAAGTAATAAATTGGTTTCTCATCACCTTCACATTCTTGTGTCAAGCAAGCGCCTATACATGTATCACTAGCATCTGTGTACAATACATAAGGCTTATTTGAATCTGGATAAACCAAAAGTGGAACAGCAGTTAAACTTTCTTTCAGATATTCGAAAGCTTTTTGATGTGCATCTGACCATTTGAAATGAGCATATTTTCTTGTCAAAGCAACTATGGGTTCTGCTATCTGAGAGAAGTTTGGTATGAACCTTCTATAGTATGAGCACATACCTATAAATGATCTAACATCTCTGACACAAGTTGGTACAGGCAAAGATCTGATTGCTTCAACTTTCTTTTCATCAGGTTTGATTCCATCCTCACTTATGACAAAGCCTAGATAGTTTGTTTCAACCTTAAGAAAGCTACATTTCTTAAGTTTCAGCTTCAAATTATGCTGTCTTAACTTGCCAAATATAATGCTCAAATGTTCTAAGTGTTCTTCCAATGTTGAACTGAAAATCATTATGTCATCTAAGTAAGCCATTGCGAAGTTACTACAGCCTTGTAAGACAACAGACATAAGTTCTTGAAACACTGCAGGAGCATTAGAAAGGCCAAAGGGCATAACATTGAACTCAAACAAACCTTTATGGCAGGCAAAAGCTGTCTTTTCTTTGTCCTGTTCATCCATGGCAACTTGCCAATACCCACTTTTCAAATCTAAGGACGTGAAGTACCTAGCTTTACCAAGTAATGCCAAGATATCATCAATCAGTGGCAAAGGGTAAGAGTTTTTCTTTGTGATTTTATTCAGTTTCCTAAAGTCAACACAAAACCTTTTACTTCCATCTTTCTTATCAACTATGACCACAGGAAATGACCAAGGTGATCTAGATCTTCTTATGACGTCAGCATCTAGCATTTCATTGATTGCCTTCTCAATTACCTCCCTATTTTTAATTGGTGTCCTATAAGGCCTCATTTTAATTGGTTCATTGTTTCCTACTTCAATTTGCATTTGAACCGTGTCTGTATGTCCTAACTCTGAATCTTTACTAGCAAACAAATCCTGATTTTTCAATATTAACTTTTCTATGTTTGACCTATATTTCTCAGGGACATCTAAGTCATTTAAGTTTAGTTTACTTTCAGCTTGTTTGTTTTCAATTACTGAATTAATATTTGAGACATTGTTTTGAATTCCTGTAATTTTTGCCAATAAACCATGTCTAAATATTTTAATGAATTTGTTTGTATTGTTTACAATTAACAAAGGCACTGATCTATCTTTTGCCAAAGTTGCTACAGTATTTATGATTTGTAAGCCTGGTTGGTTCACAAGAAAACCTTTATCAATTTGTGAAATTTCGTAAGTTTGTCCTGTTGGTAAGTCCGGGTTTTCTCTAACTTTACCATAGCAAATTACAGCAGACTGCGGTTTTATTAAGCATGTCTTTTTCATCCTAACTGTTGAGGCAATATGAATATCTTCTTCCAAGTTAACATAATGTTTTCCATTAATTCTAAGGCATTTTAAATCAAAATAAATCCTAACGTTGTTTTGTTTAAGCCAATCCAAACCCAGTATCAAGTTTCTATTCAAATCTCTGATCACATAGAAATCTTGAGACACTTCGGTACCACCGATACAAATTTGTACATTAATGCAACCGTCACATTTTAATTCAGACCCATTTGCAGATTGCAGACAAACCTTTTTGTTAACCAATTTAGGTTTGTGTTTCAACTGGTCATAAATTCTACGGTGCATTAATGAGCACTCTGCTCCTGTGTCTACAAGAGTTCTATACCTTTGTTTCCCTATCTTTACAAGGCATGAGTTTGGATTACCTGAAACACTGATTTTGTATGTTTTCTGTGATGCATTTTCCAATATGTTATTTTGTTCACTCTTTACATTGACCTCCCTATGTAAAGAGCGTCCTAGTTTTCCTGACTTCCTGGTTGTCGTGGGTGTTGCACTCTAGGTCTACCATGACCCAGTGGTCTCCTACTTTGATCTGTTTGCTTACAGTCCCTACTAATATGTCCCTGCTGACCACAATTCCAACATCTGATCGGTGGTCTGTGAGACTCCGTACTATTTACCTTATGGAACCTATTCCTATAACGAAATTTTTGACCTCTAGAATGGTCAACTTCCATTGGCTGTTCTTTTGAGCTTGCACTGTGGGACAACTGAACCCTAGTTCTTAAATTCACTTCATTGGTGGCAACTACCACAGCCCCTTGTAATGTGTTCGGTTGATCACGTAAAATTTTCATTTTCAATTGATCATTCTGTAATCCATCGACAAAAATATCAATGAGTTGTCTCTCAACCGCGTTCCCCCCTTGATTATCATATGCATCCTCAGCTAAAGATAGGATGCGTTCAGCATAATTCTGTATTGTCTCACCCTGCTTCTGTCTAACCTGCCTTAACAGAGACAATGCCATCTGCGCATCAGTGACATCAGAAAATCTGGTTGCCAATTGCTGTTTCATCTGGTCCCATGTATGACCAGCGTTAGCTTGCATGTATCTGTGTATGAACCCAGACACAGCAGCACTTGAAGTTTGGTATGCAATTAATTTTTTCCTATCATCATTTGCATTTACTAATACAGCATATTTCTCAATGGATTTAATCCATTCCCGGTAATATTTTGGATTGCCATCGAATTTATTCACCACGCCAGAGATTCCCTGTGCGGTCAATGCTTGCGTTACATTGTTTAATTCTAGCCTTAAATCTTGAAATGCCTGTACAGCTGGGTCTACCGGACCTTGTTGTTGACCCTGCTGAGCCTGCGCCATTTCAAATTAATTATTACCTTCTATTTAGTTAATTTCTTAAAGCATTATTAAAATAAGGGCCAAGTAATTGGTAGAATCACGGCTAACATTCATAACCAAAAGTAAAGTAAAAGTAAACAGCACCTACCTTTTTGAAGTTTTCTTTCTGTTCCATTTTGTTTTATTTCTTTTTGTTCAGCCTGCGAACGGCACCAATCAAATCAGCTATTATATAACTGATGACTGTGATCGTTTAGTTTCGCGTTGTGTTTTAATTAAGTAATAAAGTCTTTCTAAATTTTCATAGTTTTTATTTACAACCCAAGAGTTCTACTGAACAAAGTAGTTCTGATACTGTCTAATCCAAATCTGAAGTGCATGATCAGAGCGGGACATTATATACAGAAAGCGACGTGCCCACATACATTCTAGAACCTATTTTGGACTTTCAATAATTTTAAAATAAATAACAATCTGTCAGTTTGAATAGTGGCATTAAACAATATATGGGATGATAAACATCATATGATCAACTGTCCCTTAATGAACTCACGTATTGCACCTTTATAAATATCATGGTATTTAATTGTTTATAAACTAGAATAACAGACCAGCAGTTTCATGACAGATTTTAAAACACTGACTTGTTTCCACGCCAAGTAAACATTAGTAGTTTGAACTCTTTAAAAAGTACAATGCTGCAACAATTGTGCAAAGTTATAGAGCTGATATTTTACTGTTATAAAAGTGAATAGATTTCAACAATATAATGCTCCTTTACAATGCTATACTTAAGTTCCCTACAGTATCAAGTTAACTTACGGACCCTTAACAATACTTCAATAATAATAGTCTCATACACCTTCAACATAACTTAACTCATACAGAGCACGCATAGGGCGACTATGTTATACATTTCTAAGTTTATGCTTCATACTATGTTGCATTTATATAATTATTATCATTCCCATTATACTGGGTAACATTCCAATTTATCCAGGTCACGGCACCAAAGTATTGCATGTATTGCACTATTTACCTTGATTCCTATATCAGCCTTAATGATGCCAGTGACTGCATCCACGATAAGGGCGTTAGTGATGACTGTATCTAGGACATCCCACTCCTGGTTACTGCGGTTAGCTTGTTGGCCCATACCTTCTCGCAATGTCTGCCAAAATGTAACGTGAATTAGGTAATGCTTTATGCACCAGCGAGGACACAGCAGGCTTAAGTGCCGGGATTTAATCTCTGATATGAGTTCTGGCAGTGCCGGGGACATGCCGGGGTTTTAATTTTCTGTCAATACATGGTAATATCAATTCAAATTAGATATTAGTTATATTTTAAACAATGTTATTACTTTTGTGGTCCTTATTTTAATAATTTGCAAATGCGCCTTTACATTTATGTTCAGAAATTCAAGCGCCTCGCCTCTCTTATTTTTCATTAAGACAACTCCAAGCTGTTGTTCCACATTATTGCCAGCGGGTCTTACCACAAATCTGACCCCGCAGTGGCGGGCTTTTAGCGGGGCTTTAAAAACTGAAAAGCTGAACGCCCCGCTATTCCCCGACCCTGGAGGGGCCGTGCATACAAATGACCGGTGCATTAAATGTGTTTTACTTTCAACATATGATAGAGTATTTGCTTTTGATCACATTTGTATACATAAAGGAAATGCAGAGCCAAAGCTGAATAAAATATGCAAACTAAGTGATAGTTGCATCTGATTTACATATTATCCCTCAGAGAATGTGTGCATATCTACACATGTTTGTTCAGACACCAAGAACCAACTGACCAGACAATATGATATTCTCAAAGACACAGATTAAGAATTCCGCACCTTTCCACCGCCAAATTTGAGTTCATCTCCGAAGACTGTGTAGTCTTTCTCTACTTCCAGAATGAGACTTGTGTCACCGAGTCGCAGCTGAAATGAAAATGAGACTGTGCGTGAGAAAACTAACAATTTGGGTTCCGACCAAGTCCGACACAGACCGGGCTGTAAAGTCACAGAAGATGGTTAGAGGCTGGAAATTTTGGAATTAGAGAGCAGAGGAATTGTGCTATCCGTGTAGCGAAAACAAAGGCACTGATCAGCTTCGCAGTTACTGCGAAGATTTGGTCCCGTTTCGCCTACTCCCATTTCGCCTACTCCCGTTTCGCCTACTCCCATTTCGCCTACTCCCGTTTCGCCTACTCTGTACATTCAATGAATTCCCGTTTCGCCTACTCTGCACTTTTTGTCAGCAAACGCTTTTTTTTTCTTTTCCTATCTTATTAATATCATTTATTTCTATTCTACATGTTTTATAGTCAGTTTAAATATGTGAATATTGTACTTATTTTAAATGTTAAAATAAAGAATAAATGTTGTTTAGAGAAACAACTAATGATACTTGTACAAGTCCTTTGAATAATCATTTTCTTCAAAAACAAAAAATGAATAAATCAAAATACTTATTCCACTTTCTATGGTAAACTTTAAAATGTATTTGCATATTAAAATGAATAAAAACTTTTAATACAAGTTCTATTCTTGTTATTCATCCATATTGAATGAGTAGGCGAAACGGGAATAGTGAACATTTCTGGTGTAGGCTAAATGGGAGTAGGCGAAACGGGAGTAGGCGAAATGGGACAAATCATAGGCGAAACGGGAGTAGGCGAAATGGGAGTAGGCGAAACGGGAACATCCCACTGCGAAGCTGATCTGCGCCTTTGTTTTCGCCTATGCAGATTGTTGGTTTTCCCATGCGGTGGCTCAAATGTTTTATTTTAGAAAACAATGGGCATATTTATTTATACATAAATGTTGTAATGTTCTACGCACATGTACGTTAAAAAATTAATGTATTTGGATGAGACAAAAATCTGCATCCTAATAACAAGTAATAAGATTAATCTTTCAAAAGTTATTGTACCTTATCTCCAACGCTAGGTCCATAGAGATAACTGTACTGTCTGTTAGTCAAGAAGTAGGGATCCGCCAGCTTGATCTCAGCCTAAGAGAAACCATAAAATCAATTCATTTATGAGAAATGGACTCGCCCCTCACAACTATTAGGTCGAGTCATTTTAAAAGCATCAAAAGGGGTTTATTTTTTTTTTTTTAATTATTTTTTTTTTAATTTCATTTTCCTTAACATTCTTCTATACAAACGGGGAGAGCAGCGTTCTGCGGCGTCATAACTGGGACTAATGTCCAACAAAAAGGGCACTAGACGAACGGTTTCATTTTAGTCATGTAAAAATCTTAAAGCTCAGTCTATCAATGTTTAATTCATTTGGTTCAGCTTTTCAAGTAAACTAATTGCTTTTGCAGATTCTTTTGTAAGGTGCGACCTTAATTATTTGCCAAGCAAATATGATGTTTAGAACAAACCATTTTATAGAGGAAGAAACATGTATATGCAGCAAAAGAATTATATCGAAACTAAAATTTTGTTAATCCACCTAAATTCATATACCCATAACTCAGAAACACCACCTGTTTCTTGTTTCCAAATCCCCAGTCATTGATTCGTTTGACAACCAAGGCCTTGTTATTATCGCTAACCTCACCATCACAGAGATTGTTTCCACCTCGAACTATTCTGCAATGGAAGTAGGCATTCTTGAAAAGTGAATAAGTAATGCATATATTGGTATAAATTAATAATTCTAAGACCAAAAGCACAGAAAAAGAGTTAGTGGACAGAACTAACGATTTGTACAATTACAAAGAGATAGCTGTAGAATTGTATAAAAGTAGAAAATATAATCATTATTTTAGATTCTAATAAAATTATTTATCCTGGTCACGGCACCATATTGATAGCCAATGGTGAGTAAGTGACTTACTTGTTTCCAGCTATCTCCACTAGATCCACCGTTTTCTCTTCCCCGGGTTCAAACCTGATGGATGTCCCCGCCGGGATATTCTAGCAAAATTAAAGATTCACTTGGATTTAAATGAGTATGACTTACCGTCCCAATCAACAATTTGTCAAGGTAAACTTTCACGCTCCTTAGCATTATTTTCCAGATGTTATACTAGTAGTTAACCATATAAAATGCCAACGGCATCACATTTAATATTAAACCGTTTACCTCGAAAAAATCTCAACGGCATCATATTGTATTATTGCTTACCGTGGAACATACCAACGATCATGCATATTTCATTATCGTAAAAATGACAACCAATGCCATTACATTTCAGAATCATTTACCATGCAAAATATCATCGACATTACAAATATTTGCTTATCGTTTACCTTGAAAAATGCCACCATCAGGAAAACATTTCCGTGAAATAAATACCCCCTTATACCCCACTTTTATATAGCAAAACTGGGGTGTGCAGGGGTATACCGTTTTTTTTCTTATTTTTGCTCCAAAACATAGATAATGTGTACTCGGCGAAGCGGTTCTAACGTGTACCTACAATCTATGTTAGCAAAAATAAGAAAAAGTATCAATGTTTCTGTTGAATTTCCGAAGACACATTTAGTACTTACCAACCGAAATCCGTAGGCAGCTAGCCGATCAAACACAAGTCTCTTGTTTGTTTCGATAAAGTGGTAGTGGCTTCCCACCTACAAAAGCACTGTCGCACCTTTAAATTCTGTGACTTATTATTCAAGAATATTATTTTATGGTCATCAATGATGATACTTCGAAGTCATGTTATGCTCCCTGAGGTAACGATCAGAAATTGATCGACTCAGTACACAGTAAAAACAATTCAAGTGATCAAGAACCATATAAAATAATCATGACATGTTTCAGTAGTGTTTTATCCACGAAACGAAATACCAATGGAACATTGTATGCTTGTATAAACTGAACACTGACAGGACAGCAGAGTCACATATTATAACAAAAAAGTAACTGTTAGAGCTTTAATTAGTGTCCACGTTCAAACGTTCAAACCATGGTTGCTAAGTACTCGAAAACACAAGCGCACTGATGATTCGCTAACTACAAGTAGCTGTAAATACCTGTATAGAGCGGTCACATTTGCTATTGGTCTGTAAGGGCGGCCACATTAGCGTTTTACCTGTATGGGGCGGTCACATTTGCTGACCACCTGTAGAGATATCTTCTTCCTGTCCTTGTTTATTTCTATCTTGCCGTCGCTAGGCAACCGCTCACCTGGCTTAACATCCAGCGAGGCTTTTACTACATCTTTCTGAAAATAATTATTTTATGGTACATGTATGTTTTATGTTATGTTAACATTTTTTCGTGTGGGATTCGAATTCCACTTGTACCAAAATTATACCTTTGAGCATGATGCTTAGAATTTCTTTTCTCTATACTACTGTGTATACCCTGGAAGCGGTGGGTCCGTCCCGACATGACTGAGAAATTTTTGACCAAGACATTAAACCACAAAACAAACAAACGCGTGAAATGCTTCCAAAGGATCAAGCCTTTATATTTTATTTGCTATTACTGCAGCTGGTGTTTGCCGTGTGGCGGCCGTAAAAAGTCTCCCCGTACATCATCCATAGTGCAGATTATATTTTTATTTCGGTCCTTTGAGATCAGTAAAGATATTCAGAGCGTTCAAAACACTCACGTTTAGAAACATGCTTCTAAGCAATGTTTAAACATATTTGACCCAATTTAGGAATATGTCTTTGATTTAGACTCCTCGTGTAAATTCTCGAAATTGGAGCACAAAATTATCCAACATTTCCATCCTCTAACCATCTTCTGTGAATGTACTGGCCGGTTTGTGTCGGACCTGGTCGGAACCCAAATTGTTGGTTTTCTCATGCATAGGCTCAAATGAAATCTTCTCCACACAGGACGATCACCTTTGCAAACTGGGACAAGAAACTACTGTAGGTTGAGTACACTATGTTAAACTTTGAAACAAAATGAGATGATTATGCGGATAAATAGTTTCAAATTTCTAAAGTCACGATTGTTTACGATGCTGACAATACAGTTGCAATGGTTTTAGGGTGAGGTGGGTATAGGATGTTCGAAGATAATGAGCTGGTGTGGCCTGAGTGTGTTATTTGATAAGTCGAAAATGCATTGTCAATCAAATGAGCCGTCGCATGGGAAACCCAACAATCTACATAGGTGAAATCACTGCGAAGCTGATCAGCGTCTTTGTTTTCGCTACTCGGATAGTACAATATTTCTTAAATCTAAAATTTCAAGCTTCTAGCCATCTTCTGTGACTATGCAGCCCGGTTTGTATTGGACCTGGTCGGAACCCAAATTGTTGGTTTTCTCATGCGGCGGCCCATATATTATCATGTAACAAACATAGAGTATGAACGTGATCATAGGGATGATAACATGCACATGAATAATAAATGTATAAAACATGCTACACCATGTAATCAATGAAACATTTATGAATGCGACTACAAAGTTTGAGACCTCAGTTTAGCACTGCCTGTGAGTAATGGTGACATATGATGGGATAACTTAACGGCCAAACCTTTGTTAGTTTTGTTTCTTTCCCTGTTTAAACAGCAGTCACACGTTAGCGTATAAGTGAAACGCGCGCCGGGCGTGTTGAAAAAATACAAATTTCCACATACGCCAGACGCACGTCAGAGACACGTCCAAGGCGCGTTAAGCGCGCGCTGGGTACGCTTGGTGTACGTCCGGCGCGCGTCGCTAAAAGTCGGCGTGCGTTTCGTGCGCGTTTGGGCTAAATAAAATTTTAAACATGCTTAAAAATTTTCTAGAAGTTGGGCGTGTGTCGGGCGTGTGACCTACACGCTACAAGTACGTTCCACGCGCGTTACAGGCGCGTTGAATACGTTTCGAACACGCCCAGCACACACCGAGCACACGTTTCAAGCACGTCCTATACGCTACGTGCGCGTTTCGATTTTAACCGGATGCTGGTTTGGGCGAGTGTGGAACGCGCCTACATGTAACGTGTGCCAAGCGTGCTTGGAGCGCGCATGAAACGCATACAGTGCGTTTGTAGCGCGTGTCCAGCGTGTCTGGAACGTACGACAAACGTACTCCAAAACTTTGAGATTTTTTACGTCCGGCACACGCCTCAGTCACGCGCTAATGTGTGACTGCAAAAGCGAGTTAAAGGAACAAATTAATTTTATACGTCCAAAATCTTCAGCGTGTTGAGATTTTCATACGCCCGGCGCGCGTTTGGGTTATACGCTACTGTGACTGCTGTTTAACCGACGATTTTTTTTGTAATGTATTTATTCATGTTATTTGTACATCGGTTAGGGAGACCAGGGCTAGTTAATGCACTTTTTAAACTTTTAGACTTCTTGCATATATTGTGACAGGAACTAGCCCGTCTCCGTTATATGACAAGAATCAAGAGACTAATTTTCAGAATTATTACTTGCTGTTTACTATATAAGTTAAAAAATTAATGATGCACCATTCATAAAGGCGAAAGGCATGGCGGCCCCCGTGGCCGAGTGGTTAAGGTCGCTGACTTCAGTGCTCTTGATCATTCGATCATCTCACCGATGTGGGTTCGCGCCTCGCACGGGGCACGAATTCATATGTGAGACAAAGCCATGTTCTGCTTGCGGGTTTGTCAGGTGGTTTTTCCCCGGGTACTCCGGTTTTCGCCCCACCTACCGATTGATTCGTCTCGATATGAGTGAAAAAGCTTGAAAGGGACGTAAAACTGAATTTAAAAAAAAAAAAGGCGAAAGGCGTATTTTGCAGATATACATCTATATGTACAGCGAAACATCAGTTTTAATAGAAAGCAAATGACCTTTACCTTCTGTGATTCCTGGTCTTGACGTAGTGGCTTATCAAATACGTCTAGTTTGGGTACCGGCAGAAAACTACCATACAGCGCTGTATCAAGATCGCCGTCTTTCCGGCATATCGGGGTGTGCACTGTGACCTAGCAATGGAAAACATTACATGGTGTTAATTCAGTTTTTTTTTTTTTTTTTTTTCCGTTTTGATTGTCTTTGAAACACTCTGCTTTACAAGTATAACCTACACTTATAGACCTGTTAGACTGGTGGCGTAACCCACTTTGAGACCTGAGCCAATGTCCATCCTTTCCCTATGTTTTAACTATTGCTGATGTAGTCTGAAATCATCTACACCTGGTTCCGAGAAGCTTCTGTGGCGCAGTGGTCCTGTCATTCGCCTTGTAAACCAGGGGGCGGGCTTCTCCAGTCTGTTGGCTGAGACTATAAACATAGGTCCCCTCTCAACTAATCAACACGTGGTTCAACACGTGACGCAACATGCATGTACTATCAACCGTGCAGGGCGCGATAGCTCAATCAACAATATGTCCGATTCGTACAGAAGAGAACCTTAAATCGTCTAGTCTTCCTAATTGGTGATCTGATTTGAATGATTAAATGATGTAACAAAATTGCAATAAAAAAGTATATATATCTGGACATTTGACGGACTCAGAAAAAACTAGCCTTTCTAGTTTCATCGTATCCACGGGCGAGACTCACTGGGGTAGTTGAACTTTGACTGATTTTGAGGAGTCTTGTATTGTATGGATCAATTTCCCAGGAAACATGTCAATTTCTGGCGTTTGCGCTGTAAGTAAGCCGACATTTGGCACACATATACAAAATGCGACTAAAAATCGTACAACTTATCCTTTGGGCGTGTGTTTGGACCTTCTTTGTTTCGTTCACCGCTTAAGCCTTTACAGAGGGAAACGATTTACGGCGTCATATACCAAAAATGTAGTTTACGAATTCTGGCCAAACGGCTGATCTTTGTTTTTACCTACCAGTTTCGTACCATCAGGAAATGTCCCCTCAACCTGTACTTCACCAATCATATCCGCTACTCCGGGGAGAACTTGGCGGATACCTGAAATAGCAAATTTATTGTACGAGAGATGATCCAAAATAGCGTAGACAAGCGTAGCCCATAAATACATTGTACCTTTTCAGTACTTTATCGGGTCGTAGATATTTTGTCAGGATATGTTAGACATATTCCGATCAAGGCTCTCGTTATTATATAGATCTATAAAAGCATTGGTTTGATCCATAGCAAAGGTCTACGAAAATTTTAAGTTTTCGTAACGAGAAGCCATTTTAAGCTTGAATTCTGCCAGTTTTCACGGCCCAATAGACCTTCGCAACGTGGTGGTTACACTTAATTTACCACCGATTTTTTTTAGGAACAAAACTTACCAAGCATTTCTTTTCCTTTAGACATCAACTCTGACACCGTGTAACCCTCCCGGATGAACTCTTGGATCTATAATGTAGCGAAAAAAAAAACATTGTAAATTTTGTAAGTGTGTTATTGTTACTATTTGGTTTTTGATTGATCGATTGATTGATTGTTTGGTTGGTTGATTGATTGACTGATTGATTGATTGACTGATTGACTGACTGACTGACTGACTGACTGATTGATTGATTGATTGATTGATTGATTGATTGATTGATTGATTGATTGATACCGCGACAGACAGTTATCCTATCTTTAAAGCCTTGTGGTCATCGTTTCGTATAAAGTGTTATCATATCGCATATTCAAGAAACCCCCAACACAAACCTATCTGAGAGGCCCACCCAGGGTTTTTGGGGATTCAGGGAGAAGGGCTATTTATTTTCAGGGATTTCAGGAGAAGGGTCATTTATTTTTAAAGCCCCGTTCTCACTGTCCCGGTTCTACCCCGGTTTGCCCCGGTGAAGGCAAGCCGGTTTACCGGCATAAACCGGGGAACATTTTCTTAAAAAATGATTTTGTTCTCACATTCCCGGTGTTACCCCGGTGTAGCTACGGTTTTAGAAACGAAGGGCCCCGGTGGAGCCACGGTTCTTCCCGGTTCTACCCCGGATTCATCCCGGTGCATGCCGGTTAGCCCCGGTTCTACTACGGTAAGCCCCGGTGTTGCCCCGGTTGTCCACGGTGCTGTCCCGGTGACTGCCGGTCGCGTTACGGTATGCGCCGGTGGCGTCACGGTTCTACCCCGGTTCGCCACGGTTCGTCCCGGTTTACCCCGGTTTGTAGGACAGTCAATTACCTCATCAGCCAATGCTGCTACACATGAAAACAAAATTATATACGGTGCATGTTTGTGCATATGAGCTTGCATGTTGGTACTTTGGTAACAGATGTAACACTTAAATAGAATGGCAAGTTTATATAAAATGAATAAATAATACTGCAGGAGGATAACACGTGATGTAAAATCAATATAACAGAAGGTTTAACTTTCCAGTCAGCATTTTTTCGTTCTTGTCGGAACGGAGCCACCGCTTCCAATGTTAAAATCAGCACTCTGGGAGAGTTAATCTGTCTTGCCCAAGGACACAAGACGGTGCCACCAGTGGGGATCGAACCCGGGACCTCTCGATTCGGAGTTTATAAGCCAACATCAATGTGTATTGAACCCTTTTCATAAACATCACGCAGACGTTGCGCTTTTTCAGCAGTGTGACATTTTCGCTAGGTTCACGAAATAATTTGCCGAAAAGCACATATCCGTTAAAATTCTTCATGCATTTTATGCCATTGGTAGATTCATGAACTTCATATAGTTATCATTCTCAAATATTTACATTTTTCTAAAACCTCCTTAGATGAACCATTAGATGTTCATCTGTGTTCATACTTCCATGAACAACATTGTGTCACGCGACGTGACGTAATCCAAACTTGGCGTCAAAAAACATGAATCTCGCCAATCTGATTGGACGTTGTAAACGTCGACGCCGTTCCGCTCTTTAAACACACACTGTGTGTAGATTCTCTGTTTGCTGGTAAATGTGGCCGCCTTGGTGATTTTTCAACAAGCGATAGAGAGAAATGAATGTAAATATAAGCAATGAGTTTAATTTTTCTGTTGTTCATGGAGCTATAAACCGCAGTGGGTCGCTAGCAAAGCTTACATGAACCCCTTCGGGGTTCATTCACTTTGCACGCGACCCACTGCGGTTCATAGCTCCATGAACACCAGAAAAATGAAATTCATTTCTTAAATGAATTTCTGAACGTTATCGGGCTACAGTTAACCATCAAAGTTTGCATTTTACATTTACGCGTATTTTGCGCGTTGTGACATCGTTGCTAGATTAATGAAAGATAGTATACTTATTCAAACCTCACCACAAAATACATGTTTTGACAGTATTGTCTATGACCTAAGCATTGAACCGTATAAACAGATATTGTCATTAGCATGTTACTGTTGTTCAGATGGATTTAATACAAAATCTAAATCTTACGTCTTGGCCATATACGTTGAAAGTTAATGCTGATATGCTGATATAAATTTGAAAAATGCGTTTATTTTCGGCATTTCTACAATACCAAAAGGAACCACAATGCGTCATATTGACAATGTACGCCAACACTCGAGCGCAACGTCTGTAGCAGATCATGAATCATCCTTGGAATCATTCGAAGGAAACTTCGGAAGGAAGCCTCATCTTCAAGCCTCAATTCCTCTAGCAATCGAGTCTGAAACCAGTCGATCAGTGGTTGAGCTCTTGCCATAGTCACGGCATACGTCATTTGCTGACTAGTCAACTGGAGTTGGTACTGCATAAGTTGTAGTCTATTCCAATTGGTGTTTATTAGATAATTCATTCTATTTCGTGTAAAACATGAACACAAGTGATAAAATCTGTGTATTTTAACTAATTGCATGTAATTTCATCTAAACCGTAACGGTACCGGGATGAACCGGCACACACCGTATTGAACCGGGACTCGACCGGGCCAAACCGTAGTAGCACCGCCACTAACCGGGGCGAACCGTGGCGACACCGTGTCAAACCGTAGCTCCACCGGCATAAACCGTAGCGATACCGGCCCAACACCGGGGCGAACCGGGGTAAAATAAACGCCCCGGTTTACCCCGGTTTATCACGGTGTCGCCCCGGTTCGCCCCGGTGGAGATACGGTTTGCCCCGGTGTCGCCCCGGTTTATCACGGTTTTTGACACTTGTCCCGGTTCGCCCCGGTTCTATTAAACATTTTAAAACGACCGGCAAGGCACGCCGGTTTACCCCGTCTACCCCGGTTCTCCACGGTTCGTCCCGGTTTACCCCGGTTTGTTAAACCGGGGTGAACCGGGGATCTAAACCGGGACAGTGAGAACATAGCTTTAGGGATTTGGGGAGAAAGCATAACTGTTTTGGGTTTTAGGGAGTAGGGAGCAGGGGGCTGAGGAAAACATTTTAGGGAGCTGGGGAGAAAGGTCATTTGTCTTTCAGTGAGCAGGGAGCAAACATCAGAGGCTTTACCTGAGACGCTATCAAGGCCACTGCCTCCGGGTGATTGAGCCGTAACCCCCGGGCCAGTCGTTTCTGTGCCAGGGATCCACATTGGTGAACCAGTAGACTCTCTTGCTCCCTCGGAGAAAGTCTCATTGTGGCGTGTGTCTTCTATGCGCCGGTGTTTTAAGCAATATCTGAAAAAAAAAGATACATGTATTCCTGTTTGGCATGACACCAGTACTATCACAAAGTTTCTCAAAACAGGAGTTAAGATAAATATTCGTATACGTACAAGCACATAAGACTGGACATAAGAATCGCCCTTCTAGGGTGCTTTGATATAACGCAAGGGCATCTGATGACGAAAATGAATGTGTGCAGGTCTATACGCGAAATGCACATACACCGTGATAGCCTTGTGCCAAAAAGGATCCTACGTTTAAAACCATATTTTTTAAATATATTAAAAACATTTTGCATGCTAATTTGTACACGAGAATCACGAAAGAGGAAAATCGAGCCTTCGCGAAGGGTGTACTGTATTTGTACGTATCAGTCCAGTATAGAACAAACAGATAATCTGAACCGTATAATTTTAATGGATTGCATTATTATTAATAAAGAGACAAAAATAAAATAACATATACAAAAAGAGGCTCACTTCACTATAAAAAGTATAAAGACAAATGACCCATATTCTATACACACTGATAAAACTATGCTAAATTAGCATAGTCGTGAAAAGCCCAAATATCTTTATACATGTATTTATCCAAGTGAATGAATATTTACACGCTATATGCAAAATGCAAACAAATACGAAATAATAATAGAATTGTAAACAAAATATCGTCTTACTAGTTAGCCGTCCTTCATTAGAATGTAAAACTTCACGAAAAAGCAGGCATATCAGTGCAAATAGAATGTCTAGTCATACAAAACGTACAAGGACATATTTTGACTAATCGAGACGGTTTCATGGTCGTGATTTTGCTATAGTGGGTCATGGACTAAAGATGCCTGTTTAGATTGTCACTAGATTTGGATAGAGTTACTACAATTCGTCCGGTAAGACTTTACATGTACATCTATTGTGAATACTCTCTCTCTCTCTCTCTCTCTCTCTCTCTCTCTCTCTCTCTCTCTCTCTCTCTCTCTCTCTCTCTCTCTTCGTTGCTAACATTATTCTGTTTGGCGCGTTGTGGTGCATGTTCCGACGAATGTGTCATTATATGCTACATGCAGTGTTTTTAAACATTAAAATTTGTGTCCGTCTTTTTCAGAAAACATAAATCAGACAGTAACTGTTATTTTTCTTCTCGTATCACCGAAAAGTTTCGAGAAAAGAGATGAACATGGACACAGAAGAAAATTGCAGCTTTATCAAAGGTATGCGTCACTTCTTCATCGCCCTGTTTACCCTTGATGCTACTTAATTTCTTACTGCGCAGATACATGTAGATGCAACATCACACGATATGTGATAAAATGGATTACGGTGATTCAAAAAGCTGGGTCGATTTGGCCACACCCGACAGCGAGAAAGTGAACTCGTCGCTGCAGCCAAATCGATCGGGTTTTTATCACCTCCGAATTAAGTTACGTGTCGTGTGATGTTGCATGAAATGTACGTTGTAAGAATTATGGGTATATAAGGTGTACATGGTTGACTGAAAGCCAAGCGACTTGAAATGCTTGTGCACCCAACATCACAGCGCACGTCAGACACTTTCTTTTGTGACGGTAGGCTTTTGTGACGATAGGCATACCCATGCATACCCCAGTTTTGCTATATAAAAGTGGGGTATAAGGGTACACATTACATGACAATATTTTTCCTGATGCGGTCAAGCTCCACAGTGAATCACCGCACACTGAATCACCGCACTCCATTTTGTCACGTGTCGTGTGATGTTTTATCCCTTTGGCTGTAAGGAATTTGGTTGCATCACAGTTTACAGGGTGATGTCAGTGTTGTTGAAATGTAACATTGTAACATCTTTGCACCTACGAGCAGGATTTGCTGTGTCGGTCGATGACTTGTATGTACTTTTCAATAATGAGGACATCAAATAGTTTGATTCATGCACATGCATTAAATATAAATTTCATTCGTCTTGCATAAATATCATTACGAAAACTTGTTCATGCACTGTACAGAGATTTTTAAAGTTGTAAAAAATGAAAATTTTCAGTAGAAAAATTTTGAAATTTTTCTTATTTTTTGCTCAAAACATAGATTGTGGGTACACGTTAGAACCACCTCGACGAGGCGGTTCTAACGAGTACCCACAATCTATGTTTTGGAGCAGAAATAAGAAAAATAGGTATACCCCTGCACACTCCAGTTTTACTATATAAAAGTGGGGTTCGAGGGGGTATACATGTAACGGACATGTTATCCTGATGGCATTTGCAATTTAATATTCGCTTTTGAATAGTTATACAAATAAAATGCACAGTGCATATCCAATAAAGTCATCCGATACACTTGATTGAGGCTAAAATATGCAACATCATCCGATTTTCTTGCAGTTCCGAGCATGTTAACTGTATACTGTACCGGTGAATTTGAACGATCGAAAGGCATAGTGCACAAGCATTAAATATATAACCTAGAGGTGATTACGGAAAAGTATACGCAACTGATAAATTTGTACACGTGTACCAATTAGTGCAGTATTAAAAAAAAAATAAAATAAAATAAAAAAATCAGGAAAACACGTCTATGAAAGTATACCCCTTCATAACTCACTTTTATAAGCAAAACTGGCCCATTTTTCTTATTTTTGATCGAAAACATAGATTGTGGGTACTCGTTAGAACCGCCTCGCCTACGCGGTTCTACATTGTAACGAGTACCCACAATCAATGTTTCGAGCAAACATATTAGAAATATCAAAACTTTTCCAGCGGAAATTTCAATTTTTAATGCTAAAAATTCTCTGTATATTGCATGGACAAGTTTTCGTGATGGATTCCCTAACCATCACTGTAGTATTCATAATATAACACTGAACCACATGAAAAATCCACATGCACATACATGATATCTTAAGACTGCATATCGTATGATATGGAACGGCCAACAAAGTAGGAATCGCTCTAGGGTTTTAACCGATATTTTTTCAGTTTTCATTTATTTTTTGCAGCTGGAGCTATTCACGAGAACGGCACAGCAGCACACTCGCATGACCATGGGCATAACCACGACCACGGGCACACACACGAGGTCCTGGACAATCCCGGGAAATACACAGACAGAGACAGACCGGTATACAGAACAGATTGGAAACAGGTAACCATCGGCAATTAATACCATTACGACAACATGCCCATGCAATGTACATAGATCTTTAAAGTTGTAAAAAATGAAATTTTTTAGCAGAAAAATGTTGATATTTTTCTTGTTTTTGCTCAAAACATAGATTGTGGGTACACGTTAGAACCGCCTCAGTGAGGCGGTTCTAACGAGTACCCACAATCTATGTTTTGGTGCAAAAATAAGAAAAATAGGTATACCCCTGCATACCCCAGTTTTTCTGTATAAAAGTGGGGTTTAAGGGAGTATATATCGCACGGACATGTTTTCCTGATGCGGTCACCGCATAGCCATGTTTACGCGGTTTGCAATGTCTCAATAGATTGTAGTAAAACTAACGGAATGGGGAATCAGTTTGGGCGTGTTTATACAGAGACTTGACAATCTACATTTATTTATTTGTATGTCGTTTGTTTTATTGCCAAAACTATGCTCAGTTTATGTCGGGGCGGCGTCTCCGTATTATGATCATTAGAATAACATGTCCGTGCAATGTATATCCCCGTAAACCCCACTTTTATGTAATAACAGTGGGGTATACAGGTGTATACCTATTTTCTTATTTTTGATCCAAAACATACTAAAATATCACCCCACCCCCATGAAATTTTTAATTTTTAGAGCTGAAAAAACCCTTGTACATTGCATGGGCAAGTTTTCGTAAAGTATCCATCTACAAAAAAAGAGGGCGACGTCCTGACATGATCATAACTGTTTACTAGGACATTAAGCGACAAAAGAAGCAACCTTCGTCGTGTGAGCTTTTTAACGTTTTACGTGTTACAAATCACTTCTAAAATTACACGTTATCTTCTATCTTAACTTTTGTAGTCAAGCACCCAGTGAAGTGAATAGCCGGGGATGCCGGGTCATTGTTTTTCTATAATGAGCCGCGACGCGAGAACTTCGGTATTCGGGGTTTCCAATAAGTTCCGAAACAAAACGGCCTTTAGGGTCACAGAAGAACGTTAGAAGCTTGAAATTTCAAATTTGTATAGAAGAATAATTGTACTATCCAGGTAGCGAAAACAAAGGCGCTGATCACCTATGCAGTTACTGCACAGCTAATCAGCGCCTTTGCTTTCGCATGAGTAAAAATCCGGTTTTGTCACGACGCGGCTCATCTTCACCCCTGATAAGTTTTCAAAATAAAGAGTCTCGTATTTTAAAATATTTTCTTTTGTCACAACTTTGACCCTCATTATCATTTGAGGGGACCCTAAGTATCTTCTTACAAGTCTTAACAATGTAAAACGCTACTGTTAATGACTGTAGAACGCGCCCTGAAGTATTTTGCGAAACGTGTAATTATGTAGCAGTTCAAAGCGAACACCAGGCAATCGACCATTATATCCAATTCGCTTGCGCCAAAAATACACGCGTGTAAATATACTCCGGTGTGCAAATTTTACCGGGGTAAGCAAATAGTGCATGCGAACGCAAATACACACCGGAGTATATTTACATATGGGTAAATTTACTCCAGGGTCAGACCAGATGCAAATTTTATTTTTACAAATACACACGTGTAAATTTACTATTATGTCCCATGCGAACGCAAAGAAAAAAATTACCCATGCGTATTTTTATTTCAAGTCAATATTCTGCTTTTAGATAACAATTTTTCACATTTTTGTTCATAACTGATTATATGACAGTTGCTGGAACTGTGGACATTGTTGCTAAATAAGAGATTATTGCCATTCATCACATTTTAGATCATATTGAGTGCAAACAGCCACACTATTTCTTCATCATTCTTGGTGAGGATTCTTGGGGCATTTAACAGTAATTCCTTGTTAAAGGATGATAAAAGGGAACTGTATAACTGCTAAGGTTATGCCTGACCATTACATTGTTCCCCTCTGCTGCCAAAGTCTACAAGAACACCTTGAAGCAGCCTCTTCTTGTTTTGCAAATACAGAAAACTTACATGAACAGGTTTTAATCCAGAAATGATAAATTTACCTACAAAAATACTCCTGGTGATAAAACCCATGCGAACGCAATTTAAATTTACTCACAGATTGATTTGCACACCGGAGTATATTTACACACCGGAGTATATTTACTCGCGTGTATTTTTTGCGCATGCGAATTGGACTTAAGTTGACTTTTCTTATAAACGTGAGGGCATTCGGAACATAATCGAGAAGCACTAAGTTCGAACTTGTGTTAACTCTCTACAGTGCCATTTAATACCCAGAAAATAGTTGCAACTGTCATTACGAAAACACGCCCATGCAATATGCAGATTGTTTTTTGTTGTTTTTTTTGTTTTGTTAGAAAAATGAACATTTTCACTGGAAAAAAGTTGATATTTTTCTTATTTTTGCTCAAAACATTAATTGTGGGTGCACGTTAGAACCGCCTCGAGGCGGTTCTAACAAGTACCCACAATGTATGTTTTGGATCAAAGATAAGAAAATTAGGTATACCCCTCAAACCCCATTTTTTCTATAAAAAAGTGGTGTTTAAGGGTATATATATTGCACGGGCATGTTTTCCTGATGGTACCGTCCCGATTTGACTGAGAAAAAAAAATGTGGATAGTCTCAGGATCAGGTCAAGAACCTTTGGTTTTGGTTTGGTTTTTAGGCTTAAGGTCCCAGTAACAATGTTTTAGTCATGTCCTGTTGGATCCATCGATTATTGGGATTTACAAGTACTGTGTAGAGCTTAGGGTAGAGTGTCATACACAATGATGACAAAACATGGAGGAGATAGGAATCGAAATGTGAACCTCTCGCTCCGGATTCCTGTACTGTATCACAAGGCCACCTAACAACCCCTAGGTCGTGAACACATTTTACAGTCTACATCCAATGACCCTCATAATTAAGATACAACACGTTGATGTCTTCCAGAGAGCCTTTACGGTGGGGATAGGCGGTCCCGTGGGGTCGGGGAAGACCGCCCTGGTCTTAGCTCTGTGTACACATCTCAGGGATACCCACAACATCTGTGTCGTCACGAATGATATATTTACACGGTAAATACATAACAACAGATTCCATGACATTGACTTGCTATACTTGCAACAGTTTAGCCAGCATTGGCCATATCAGCCACCAAAGAACTCACCAAAACACATACTACATGAAAGTTATTCAAGAAATGATGATGGTCTTTCTCATTATTGGGAGATGAACTATCATTTGCATGTACGTGGTAAAATTTTATTCATTTTACGTCCCCTTCAAGATTATTTCAGCTCACGTGAGACGGGTCAATTAATAACCGGGTTTTTAACACTTAATTAAAAACACTCTCTTCCTCCATTTCTCCTCTTCTTACATTTAAAACATTTCACCGCAACATTGTAAATGACAACTCTTTGTGTACGCTGATCATCAGCGTACACCGGAAAAAGCGATTTCATAGACGGAAAAGTTTCCTTTCCTTTAATCGTGTATTGCAGTATTTAATACTATCACCTACAGAGTGCATCTTACACCGATTTGTAATTTTGATGATACTGTTGTGTCAAATGAAATGTGTTTGTTATATTTCAAGCCTCGTCATGAGAAAAAAACGGATTTTTGCCTGTGCGAAAACAAATGCGCTGATCAGCTGTGCAGTTACGATCAGCGCCTTTGTTTTCACTACACGAATAGTACAGTTCCTTCATTACTTGTATATGAAATTTCAAGCATCTGGCCTTCTTCTGTGACTACACAGACCGGTTTAAGTCGGACCTGGTAGGAAACCCCGAAGACAGGTTTTCTCACGTCACGGCTCATTTAATACAGGGAAGATTGGGAATTTCTAGTCCGTAACAAGGCCTTACCTGAGGAAAGAATGCGTTCAGTAGAAACAGGAGGATGTCCACACGCTGCTATCAGAGAAGTACAAAATTCATTGTTTAAGTTGTTTGCTTTGTTGGTTCAGGCTTAGTTCTTGACTGACCGTTCCAAGACGGTTCTGTAGTGATTTTATATCTGAACGTTCTCTGTAATTTCGTTCCGCTTCTCTATTGTACTCCATTTTGTTATGGGTTGGTGCTGGTAGAATGGCCACCTTTCTGGGAAAGAACTAGTCATGTAAATGAAAATGTATATGGGTCATTATCAAAAAATGGAGCAATCCTTGTCCTTGATGGTTTTCTCGCAAGCGCGATGTCCGAGGTTTGCTTTTTCCATGTATAATATGAGTTTCCGCGGTGCTTTACTAGAACCACACGCGATTTCACGTTTCCGAGTACGTTATTTGCAAAAAAGAGATGCTAGAAGTGCTATTTTATCGATTTTTACCGTGTCCCTGGGTCAGGGTAAGTAGTTTTATTTGTTTCCATTGCAAAAGAAGCTTGACAGAAATCACATTTTCTGTGACCATCTATTGCATAGAATGTTATTGAAGTCAAATTCAAAAATCTTATGATATATAAAGTGCTATTTCAGGGTGGGGGCACATATATAGTGTTGTCCCTGGAAAACGTATCAGTGCTGTCACAGTTATTGAAAATCGATTTTTGACCAGAGTTACAAATCATTTTCCCGGATCAAAACAATCGCGTTTTGTAGACGACACCAAGCTGAAGAAGTTACGGTAAAAAACTTTTGAACAAATCGCATTACTCCGTTGCTATACCATAAAGACATGTCAGAATTGGAGTGGGAATTTTACAAGCATCAGTCCTATCACCCGCATTTTGCCGCTTATTGTAAATATCACATACATTTTAAAACCATGACTGAATTTCAACTTAGGATCAGTAAGAATAGACATGCAAAGTTTTCATCCTGCATTCTGTTGTTAGTCACTAGAATTAAATTTCTGTGTGAAACTCAGTACTGTCACGGATCAGTGCTGTCACGGTCGTGACAGTAATGATGTGACAGCACTGAGTTGACTTCTGTCAGCAGGTGTGGATTCAGGTAATTTCCTAGGCTGACAAGAGTTAGGTCGCCTTTCACCAGAGGGTCTCAGCTACTAACGCCAGCAGCAGCCAGAAGTGGCCAATTCATATCGCTTTGAAAATCGTTTGAGGTGTGTGACTGTGTGTGGGTGATACAAAACTACAAATTCAAAATGCTTCGTCGACCACGGTAAACAAATAGCCCCGGGGGTGGTACTCCCATAATGATATTTAGACAGTTTGTGTATGTCGCGCAATAAATGCCCTTTTTGGCGGTCCATTCCAACTTAGATTACCCCTTTTCAGTAAAAAAAAAGACATTTTAAGCCCCAACTTTATACGGAAAAATCGCCTTTTTTGTTTAAAACGCCAAGGGGTGGGAGGGGCAACTCGGGGTAATGCAAGTACGGGTGTGCCGTAAAACCTACCAAATGCATACACCTCGAAAAAAGGGACCCGGTAATATACACACTAGGGGTAGGGGTCTATGGTACATGAAAATACGAAAATTTTAACCTTTTCTGACGCATGTGTCTTTCAGTGTGTTTGTATGTTGCATACCATTACGAAAATGTGTTACCCATGCAATATACAGAGATTTTTTAGCTTTAAAAATTGAAGAAAAAAATATATCTGATTGTCAAATTTTAGAAACAAAAAGCAGTAACATTGTATACCTCATTTTACCCTGTATACGTCAAAGTGGGATTTAATGGGATATATGTGAAAGCAAATGTGCAGCTCAGCTGCAAGTCAACCTAAAGTTGAGGCCCATCCAAGGAGGTATTAGATCCAAGCTCACTAAAAGAAAAAAAAATGACCTTTCACCCTAGCTCCCTAAAAATCTTTTCCTTGCTCCCAGCTTCCTTAAACCAAGAGTGTTCTCTTCTAGTAATCCTCAATTCCCTTCAATTGTTTTCCAGTTTTCCCAAGCTCCCTGAAAACAATATGGCCGTGGGGAGCGCGGTGGCGTAGTGGTATAGCGTCGGACTCCGAATCGAGAGGTCCTGGGTACGATCACCACAGGCGTCACCGTGATGTGTCCTTGGGCAAGACACATTAATTCCCTACAGTACTGGTTAAACTCAGGAAGCGTTGGCTCCGTCCCGACATGACTAAAAAATTGTTGACTGGGACGTTAAGCCCCAACAGAAACACAAACAAACAAAATGGCCCTGCTACCCAGCTCCCTAAAATCCGTGATAGGGTCCTAAATTTAATGCGGTCTTTTGTCGTGAACTATCCTGGTTGTCTCAGACCTGGTCGAAAGCCCCAAAGACACATTTTCTCATGCTGCTGCTTAAGATGAACAGTGCTTCTACTGCGCTTTACGTGTTACATCGCGTTTGGTTTGCGTGAAGCGAACATGTTTTTTTTTTTTTTTTTTTTTTTTTTTTTTTTTGAGCATTGGATCTACGCAAAAGGTGTCCCTGGTTAGAGCAACAGCAAAGGCTTCGTTGGTTGCTACCTTAAGTGAGTCACTGCCCCTAAGCTCATCGGTAAATGGTCAGAAATTAATCATTTCCGTACACATTGGAATGAAAAAGGCGAGATCGGATAATTATCAGTGCTGTCACGACAACATCAGTGCTGTCACGATATCAGTGCTGTCACGGTCATAATTATTTAAAATACTTAAAACGCATCATATAAAAGTAATTGCTTTTGGTATGTTATGATACTATACTGAAATAGTAAACGTTTAGCAGAACTTATTTTTGGTTCAATCCCACAAGATTATGTCTACAAAAATAAAGCGTTTCAGAAACAGAACAAATCACAGTATGTGCATTTTCATTGAAGATCTCTTCCCCGTTAATTCATTGAAAGTATTTAAGGTTTGTGTGAACTATTGTTCGTGACAAGTTATATATGCCCCCACTTACAGATTGGGGAAGTCTTATCAAATGAGCGTTTTACGCAAGAAAGTTTGTTCGTGACAGCACTGATATTTTTTCAAGGGTACCATACAATTAATTAATGCTGGTGCACTATTTGTTCAGTTAAACTCGGCATATTTTATTTCCATATTCTATATGCTCCTGTTAATAAAACTATCCCATTAAAAAAGAAAAAATGGACAACTAATTTTTTTCGTTTTGCCTTTCTGGATTGCTCCATTTTTTGATAATGACACATAAATACATGTTCTTGAAATGTATGTGGTGTCTTTTATAATTGTGATTTCTTTCCCGCCTGAAGTCTGGGTTGGGATTCTATAGTTGATTAATGTCTTTCTATTTTATTCACTGACTTTCAGGATTTCTCGCTCAACATGGAGGAGGTTAAAGAACTGACAGAACAATTCCAACCGGAACTAGTTATCATAGAATCAGGAGGAGATAATCTAGCGGCTAACTTCAGTCGAGAGTTAGCGGACTTTATCATCTATGTCGTTGACGTGGCGGGTAAGTGGCAGGGGACACAATCTAGCTGTTAAGAGTTAGCGGACATAAGCAGCTAGAAGAAGCATCTAGAAGTGGAAGATGTGTTCAAAGCCAAAGACTGTCAACGTCCTGCAATTTAAAACAAATGGCAGAGCAGCATGGCCGTTAAAAATCAATTTAGCCAACGAAACTTTTTCTGTTTACGCTTTTCTGAAGATTTTAAGAAATTTACAAAACGGATTTATGTCGTGTGCGCGCTTTTATCAAGCAACTAGTTAATAATGCTGTATTTACAATCATACATGCACGTAAGTTATATCGGACAGTTGTTCTTATTTGCTGGAAATTTACAGGTGGGGACAAGGTTCCTAGGAAGGGAGGTCCGGGTATAACACAGAGTGATCTTCTAGTTATCAACAAAACTGATCTGGCCGAGGCTGTCGGCGCGGACCTTAAGGTAGGTTTACACGGGGTTGAATTCAGGAATAACTGTATTTTACTTCCGAATCGCCACCTTACAAAGTTCAAGATATACAGACGGACCAGGAATCGTTACATTTAAAGAAAAGATTCCAGGCGGGAAACAAAGCGCAGCATAAAATACCATAAAATGTCACAACGTGCATGAGGAGGAAGATGACTGGCTCTTTTCCAACAAGGTAGCCAACCGGCTAGATTAATTTTACTTGTATAGGGTCGAAGAATATCATTTTGAACGAAAATATGAAAGTGTTTTGTCCTTGCTGCATGTTTACTGTTGATAGGAGGTATGGTTTAGGTTGAGGCAACTGCATTCAATGTTTTATGATTTTTCATTTTGAGTTATTACTCTTTACTTGATTTTTTCTCCATGTATGATGTTTAAGTTTGTCAAAGCATATATTAAGTTCTTATAATATCATACGGAAGAGAAACATTACAATTATTTCAGTCCTAACTGAAAAAACAGTGGTGCGATCATAAAACGCAAGCGCTCGATGCACTGGTTCCTACATTTTATGAATGGATCAAACTGAAATACGGAACACACATAGACTGGCCAGTGTAGAGATCGGTCACAGAGCGTCCGCTACGGGAGCTGATGTTGTCGCGGCATAGAAAGACGGTAATATGATACCAGTGACTACCTTTCTTAGCGACATACATGTACTTGCTTCGCTGCTGATAAGACCCATGTTGTTTCTTACACACGGTTGCTCATTATTTCTATTACAGGTAATGGAGCGGGACTCGAACCTGATGAGACAAAACGGACCCACAATCTTCGCCCAGGCCAAACACATGAAAGGAATAGAAGAAATTGCAAACCTCATTTTGAACGCTCATAAAGAAGCAACCGCCACGTCGTGAAATATACATTTTTTGTTAGACAAAAAATAACTATCGAACTCCGTGGTATATTGTGTGAATATGCAAGATTGAAAGTGAATCATATGCCAAACCTCAGACAGTTTTAAACATATTCATGCACTTCTGCCTAGAGTGTCAAAGATAATACAGTAATTACATGATTGTTTCTTTTTTTTTTTTTATTTTCGTTATGATCCTTGTTTTTCTTTATCTGAAGCCTTTACATAGGCTAAATAATCTGCAATTTTGGCGTCAACAGTGGATTTTGGATTCTTACTCAATTCCGCTTATCGGAAAAGATGGCGATGACGTCATCGATAAACTTACCTGTGAACTCACGGGTACAGAGTCAATAAATACACAGACTTAATACACATATTTGTGCGGGCAAACGTGTGTTAAATTGTTAATATATGTTGAAATTAAAGCTAAATTAACTAAAATAAATTTAACTTAATATAAGAACCACAGAAAAAGATTTATCCGCCATCTGTCTGAAACATTATTCTGCAAGGTTAGTTTTAAACTCGGAAAACTGAAGGAGCTACAGAGAAAATATGTAATTGGATAACTTTATCCAATGTATTCACTTATTTATTTCAGCTCACATTTTTCTAGATGTGTTTTCATCTAACGGCAGCTTATACGTATTTCACGATTTTATTTTGTAATTATGATAATTTAATAAAACAATAGATAGATGTACAATAATTCGTGCCGTTGAAGTTGTTGGAGTTTTAAAATCCAAGCAATGTGTGGTATGCTATTTAAAATCTTAAATATGTCTCCTCCAAAAACAAATCCTACAAAATGACAGCAGAAATACTACGGCGTAAGATTGTCATAAAAGTTCAATTTGATTTGAGAGTGAAGTGCCTGAAATATTAAATAACGAGAGATCAAAGCCGCCCACGCTTGTCGAAAAATCAAAATATTTAACTATAAATAAACACGGAAATATTGCACTATTCACGATATTTTCCTTCCAAATTCAAAATATATGCATTCTGGAAACAATCTTTCCTCAGTACACAACAAAACCTTTAAAATTTTTGGCGTTTTGAGTCATTTGTGCAAATAAAATATGCCGTTTATTGGCTTTTAATAAAGCCGCCATTACTGACTTGTACCCGTGAGAGTGACCCGGATGCTGGCTGATGACGTCACGCCATCTTTTCCGATAATCGGAATACCCAAAAAGTTCAAAGGGAAACCAGTAAGTCATACTACAACGTATGGTTATGAAGCTGAATAGTACAGCTTTTTCTATATCTTTTCTCACGGTATGATGTGTTCGGCGCTGAAAACTAAATATAAATATTTGCCTTTTCACATGCAAGTAATCCACAAATCAAGAGAAAATATAGGCTAAAAGGTTTCTCAGTAACCCTTCGTTGTCTCATAATCTCCCGTTGTTTGTAACTGTAACGTCAAAATTTCCGTCGCCTTGGACGCTCCATGAGTCACGTATAAATTAAATTCAGGGCTTATAGCTATACCCTGAGGGTGCTTTAGACCTTTTGATGACGTCATTAAATGGTTAATGAATTCTCCCTCAGCGTCAAACATGGAAACCCTGTTGTTATAATGGTCTGCTACAAAGATGTCACCCTGCGTGCTAGTACATATCCCCAAGGGGTATTTAAACTGGTTCTTTCCTTTTCCAAAACTGCCCACTGATTTGAAATGTTTTCCTCTGGCGTCAAAAATCTTGAAGCAGTGACTTCCGGATTCAGATACAATGACATCACCGTTGTCACAGCAACACACATAGCGCGGAGAATTAAAGGTTTCTTGAGTATTACCAGTGTTTCCTAAATAGTTCAGAAATTCACCCTTTTCACTGTGAATGGATACCCGGTTTGTGACGGTGTCAGTTACAATGAAACGGCCTTTCTTGTCAACTGCAATTCCGGCTGGCCGCTCAAACACGTCCTGTCCGAACGTATCAAGTATGTCCCCAGCCTCGTTCAGGATCTGGACGCACTTGTTTTTACCTGACGTCACGGCAATATGGCCGTCCTTGGTTAGCGCAGTGCCCCACGGTTCAGAAATTTCTTCCCCTTTATACATCATAAGCGTTCTTCCGCTGTTCGAGCACATTTGCACGCGACTGTTCACCAAATCCGTCACTAAAGTGCGTCCATATGAAACGTACGTAACGTCTTTCGCGTCACCGAATTGTCCAATCGCAGACCCCTTTTGTCCAAATTTCTCGACCTTGATTTCAGTGATTCGTTTAGCATGGGAGTCGCGGCGTGACAGCATATTCAAGTGGCTGTGTTTGGCCTCAGACTTGTAGCTTTCAACAAGGAATGAAGTTTCAACAGGAAAGACGGTGAGGCGTTTTCCGATATGCTTTGTTGACAAACCGTCAGTGCTGGATGATGAATGGAGTTTTACTGAAAAGAAACGGGAGTCGCATATTTACGGACATTGCGTATGAATGCTCTTCCGTACATATTACATGCAATAAATGCAATTAATGACCAGCATCATTGTTTCCGCCTCACGAATACTACCTATAGTTTCTCTTCTTCGTGAAGGCCTCGTCACACATAGGCGAAAATCCATTGCCGTAGACTTGCGTTTTATTACGAAAAGGCATTTTGTTTGATTTATCACTTTACGTCCCTTTCAACGGCTAACGTCCCGACATGACCATAGTGGTTGCCAAGGACGTAAAGCAATAAATCAAACAAACAACAACTTTTTTTCGCAATTATACGCAAGTCTACGCCGAGAGACTTTCTCTCATGTATGAGTCCTTGAATTCGACATTTGAAGCTTCAAACATTTGCAGTACTGGCTGCATGGTTTACAAGTATAGTGACTTGGTCGAAAACCCCGGGGACCGATTTTCATGTCATTACTCAGGAAGTGGTTTTTCCGTCATGACATTACTTCAATGTTGACTTGGACGTAAAGCTAATCAAAACAAACAAAATTACAAAATCTAGAATGAAAGGCTCCATAAATACATTTGTTGACCGAAATTTGGCCATTCAACAAATCACACGCTTCATAAATGAGCCGCGTCATGAGAAAACCGGATTGTTGCCTATGCGAAAACAAAAACAGTAACTGCGAAGCTGATCAGCGTCTTTTTTTTCGCTACGCAGATAGTACAATTCCTCTTCTTCTTAAATCCGAAATTTTAAGGTTCTAGCCATATTCTGTGGCTGCACAGACCGGTTTGTGTCGGACCTTGTTGGAAACCCCGAAGACCGGTTTTCTCGCGTCGCGGCTCAAATCACGTCAATGGTTACAAACTGGGCTCCGAAATTTGTAAACATTTAATTCTTAAATGCATATGCAAAGACATGTAGAGAAATAAGGTGCTTAAAAACAAATTTTTGACCCCATTGTATAACCTATGAAGCTGATTTGGTTTGTTTGGTCAACGTTGGATAGGACGCCACGCATATATAACGTCAAAAGCTTCAAAATAAAACTCTAATAAGAAAAAAAAAAAGGACGGTCGTGGAGCTCTTTGGGGCGGCTGATATCTATATATGTACGAATATCCACAGTTAATGTGCCTATTTTAGTGAGATATATTATGCGGCTTTCACACTAGAGCACGATCTGTTACGATCGCCACGATTGACAAATCGTAGCTAATCGGGACATTTTGCCAAAATCTCACGTTCTGATACGTTCTGCTGCGAGTTGTTGCGTTTTGATACGATCTGTTCCGATCTGATACGATAGGGTAGTGATCGGTCAAAATTTGGGGACACGATTTTGGTCCCGGATAGATACGATTAGTTGCGTTCCGATAAGATTATTACGATTAAGCCCCCGATTCCAATGCGATCTGATACGATTATCACGATACTTGACCGCGATTTGATACGGACTGATACGCGCAGATGCGTTCTGGTACGAGTCTCAAGAACTGATACGATGTGTTGCGATAGATTACGACTGTTGGCTTGATTTTTGGTGATTTTGGTCACGATTGTGTCACGATGAGACCACGATTGGTATATAAACTTCGAAAACAAACATGTACCTCATTATGTTTTTAATCTCTGAAGACGAAATAACACTGATGATGGAAGGAGCTGAGAATGAAGAGAATGCGATATTTACATTATTTATGTATGTTTATGATAAAGCCTTATCCTTCCCCTTTCTACCCCTGCCTCTGCTGCCATTTCCTGGCAACCTTCAAATTGTAATTAAAATGAAAATGACCGTATTAATATAAAGTTTTCTATTGTTGATCAAAGAATAAAAGTCAGTTATCGTGCCCGATGTATTCAATGTATTGATAATTCGTAACAGATCGTAAGCATCCGTAGCAAAAGCGTGGCGTGTCGTGTCTCATCGCATTTACTCGTATTAGATCGCATCATATCGCGAGTAATTCGTATCGTGTCGTAGTAAATCGGGCCAGGCAATTTTCTCGAATCGTAACAGACCGTAACAATTCGTAGGAGATCGCAACTCATCTCAACAGATCGTAGTGTTTTGGTCGATCCCGATAACCGCGATTCAGGAACAAGATGAGATACGATTCGTTGCGATTTGTTACGATATCATACGATCTGATGCGATGGCCACGATGGTCCCTCCAATCGTGGTAATCGTGGCAAAATTTTTGGCAGCCAAAAAATTTTCCACGATTAGCCCGATTGTCACGATTGACATCAAGATGTGATACGATCTGATAAGATTGGATACGATAGTCCCGATTGGTCCACGATGAGCACCACGATACCAATCGTGGTCGAATCGTGATAAGTGTGAAAGCTGCATAATGCATCAGACATGTGTATCCACCCCTATGGGGCTGGGGAATAGCGGTGCATTTAACTTAAGTTTCAAAGCCCTGCAGAAAGCCCGACACTGTTGGGTCAAATTTGCTTAAAGTCCCCAACCCCGGAGGCTGACAATAATGAGGAGCATCAGCTAGGCGTTGTTTTTATAAAAAGAATGCGAGGTAGGGGCTTGAATTGCTGCATGCAAAAGAACAGTTACATTTGCAAAAATAGGGACCCAAGCTATACATGTAAATACAAATGACTTGTGCATATAAGACTAATAACTTAATTCCCATTTAAATTAAAAAGAATAGAACGTACAATTATACCGTCCAGCATCGTCATGTTTCCGCCCCTCGATGTCGCTTATCGTCATGTTCATGGACCCATAGCTATTGGCCTTAGATTGGTTCTGTAATAGAGTCTCTTCTGATACCTGGAGCTCCGAAAATTGTAGACCCTGATTGGCAATGCGCATGAACGGGGCTGTGAACATAGCTTGGATGGGTTTCCGGTTACATGTACTGTTTCTATAAAGGCATAAAACATGAGACAAATTCCTCACTCCTCACACATATCAAAGCATACATAATGGATGCAAGTCAATTTTACTCGCCTGCTCACACACGCACACTAAAAACGCAATGTGAAACATGCGGTTCAACATTGCGCGACGAAATCTCCAAGAAAGCAAATTTTCACAAGCATCAATGACTGTACAAACCGGCACAGTCGTGGCATCCAAATGAACGATTCTTATATCTGAAAGATATACATGTACATGTACGAGTATGAACACCGTTTTATGTAACAAAAACTACTGCAAACTTTACTCAGCTCAAAAATGGGACAATGTCCGCAGGGTCAAAATCTTGACTCAAAACTAGCGAGATACCCATGGGTACTCAAAGATAAGCTGTTGAAAATTCGGTTGACCACCTTTGATGCAAAAACCTTCATTGCGAAAACTTGCCCATGCAATATACAGAGATTTTTTTCAGAGAAAAAAAAAATGAAAATTTCATCGGAAAAAATGTGATTTCTTTTTTACATTTTCGCTCAAAACATATGTTGTGGGTACTGTTAGAACCGCCTCAGGATAAAAAAAAAGACAATTAGGTATACCCAAAATCTTTGAAAATTGTGGGAGCAGGAGGGTGGTGAAAACCATGTTATGGAACTTTGGAGAAGGGTCAGTTTGTTTTCAGGGAACAGGGGGCAAAGGCTCCCTCACTAGTAGGGCCTCCCAAATGCACTATGACTTCTTGATCAGCGGAAATCATTATATAATGTCATTCACGACTTTGGGCTAAAGAAAACTACAGGGACAGCAACGAAAAGAAATTCTTACCTTAGAATTTACATCACCGCCATGCTCAGTCTTTGAAATAGGTTCCGTCTGATGATTTGAAGAATAAAATCAACCAACAAAGGCAGACTTTTAATCAACCTTCATGTTTATGTACTAATTTTTACTTTATAACGGGTATGAAAACCATAACTAGATGACCCTTTGAAACAAATACTATTAAACTGAACTAAATACATTTTAATGAGCAGATGTATTCAGCGAAAAGGCATGTCATTCACCAACAGGCCAGAAATAATATGTGACATTTTAATAGGCCTGGGATATTTATTTGTCTTTGCTTATAAAAATGATTCTCTAAACTTTTAATATGGTAATCAGGACCGTCTTTATCGTCGTATCACTGAAGATGCATTTTCACATGATATAGCATATAGCATGAATGTTAGGTTGTTTTAGATAAAGAATCTTAAATTACACTTAAAAAGACAATTGTAATGCAATACGTTTTGCACATGTACATATGCAAAACGTACTATATAGAGGTGTTTCAAAAATAGGCATGTAACTACATGGCGTTTTTATAGTTTGGCTTTATAGTCATGATCTTCGTTTATAACTTATATGAGCCTGTGCGTGAGAAAACCAACAATCTCGTTTGAAGAGTCTCGAAAACGTAAATCTAGATCGTTAGGAACAAATCAGTGACACAGTCTATACCTACGTAATTTTAAAAGGGTACGGTGCCCTGCAATGAAATTGAACACTTCATTTAATGATTTAGTGGTTAAACTAAGGAGTCACGGTCGACATTCAATGCTTTCTTATCTTAGTTCCATACCTATTGCTGTATTACATTCCTTCGATACAGAGGCTAACAAGTTCCATACCTATTGCTGTATTACATTCCTTCGATACAGAGGCTAACAAGTTCCATACCTATTGCTGTATTACATTCCTTCGATACAGAGGCTAACAAGTTCCATACCTATTGCTGTATTACATTCCTTGGATACAGAGGCTAACAGATTTTACGATAGAAATCATCAAATGTACGATGCTGCACTGCTGACAAGATGTTATACTCAACATGCTTTTCGTCCATTTATCGATTCCGAATCTAATCATATACAGTCAGACATAAGTTAAGCATCACCCTTATTTTTTTCTAAAGGTGCTTTTCAAGCAAAATTCTTGCCAAAACAAAATTTAATTTGTATGGGTCTTTTACTCGCGTCTTTCCCTGATTTGTTAGGCCTTTCAGAATGGCATTTGACATTGTTGCTCAAGTTCTATGGTGTCTTGAATACGCCTACCCCTATTTTGGGGGTATGCCATTAAAAGTTGTTTTACCGATCCCCATATGTTTGTCACTGAGTTGGTATAGGCATGGAAAGAAACTAGAGTTATATCGTAAAAATGTGCCAGAAAAAATTTCTTCTACTCAATGTTTTAATGGCAGTAACAGGCAGATGCAGGAAAAGGTATTTGCTTGTTTATTAAACATGACGTTTTCACTAGGTAACATGCCATTCTTTAAACTTCTATATAATAACTTTTTATGCATTCGAGATATCTGTCTGAATTTTTCAGATTGATTATGGTGTTGGAATTGTCAAAACATGAAGTTATCATTTTACACTTTTTTGCGATTTGAAAATTTCACAGATTTCCGGCGGCCATCTTGGATTTATGCAAATTGCACGATTTGCCAAAAGTTGACAGATTTGCATTCAAGCTAGATTAGTTCTATATTTCCTGTAAAGGACAAAGAAACAGAAAAGATCTTAGTACTAAGCATTTCTAGGTTAAAATTAATGGTACAAAGCAGGGTGAAATGAATAATGAAACAGTGAATTCGGACTATGTAGGGGTATGCCTGCATAAACAAAGCCTCGTTGTTTACCTTAAGATTAATTTAATCCGGATTTGCTTTAAATTATCACCCACATACCAAATATCACAAATATCAAAGAAAATATTTCTGTTCTGAAATGTGTACTGTTTACCCCTAGAAAATATTCAAGTGATGCTTAACTTATGTCTGACTGTATATTAAGGCATTTTATTAAAATTCCTTTCATTAATAAAGGAATTGACTTTATTGGTTTACCAAGCATATTCCAGGATAAATCCGTGACACAGTCTATACCTACGTACTTCCAAATTCAGAACCTCCTTTTATACATGTATGTTACAAATATAATAAACAAATCAGAAATACTATTTTAATTGCAATAAACTTGTTTCTGATCTTGATTTTCATGCTATTACTAAACTTATTTCTGATCTTGATATTCATGCTATTACTCCTAAGTCTTGAGATTGTAAAGAGTCAAAATATCTTTATCAACCCGCTGGACACTAATAACTGGAAATTTAAAAATAGTTTCGGATTCTAGAATTCGCAAAATTGTTTCTAAAGGTCCGAAATATAGATTCCCTCCCGACATTAATTTCGACAAATGTAGGGAGAAGATTGCATCTGCATTAAATGATTTCGGTAATCGATAGTGTCAACGAGAGGGTGTTGAAGATGGTGCTCTTAAAGCATGGAAAAGAAGTATATTCCCTTTTGTGGATAAAAATATTAAGTTTTATTAACAAAATACTGATCTTTTACCTCCTAAACCCAACTCGTCCTTTTGGCATTTGGAGCAGGGAATCCAAGAATTTCAAAGAAAGTATGTCTTGTTTCCAGCAGACAAGGCCGCAAACAATGTAGTTGTTGTTTGTAGGCTTCACTACATTAACACCTTAAACAGGAACTTCATGGTACCAGGGCTTATAGTGATGAAATATCTCACGGTAGTCAACGCTCACTTAAACGAATTAACTGTTAAGTTAATTCGTTAAGTTATACAGACAAATTGTTGGAATTCCGATGGATTCTCCTAACCATGATAATCAAGCTGATGTTATCGAGGCTTTTAATTCCACATCTAGGTACCTCGATGACCTTTTGAACATTGACCACCCTTATTTTGAAGGTATGGTCAATCAAATTTATCCACCTGAACTTCAGTTGAACAAAGCCAATATCTCAGATACCGAAGCCCCCTTTTTATAGCCTCAACCCTTCAATGTATTATTCTATAGCTATAACTGTAATGGAAAAGGCCCATATAGATATCCATTCGAGAAAAAAAGAAGACCGGTTTTAAAAGATTGTTTATTCGTCAATATGATTATTTTATGATGTAAAGCTGTAGGCATACAAAAAGTAAATCGATTGTTTTGTCAACTGGGGCACTTAAAAGTTTGAAAGTTACTAACGTTTCAAATTAAAAAGAATGCTTAGAGGCCATGGGTAGTGATTCGGTCGGCGGTCATCAGTCTGCGGCCTTTGCAAGCCTTAGGCATATTCGTCCCCAATTATTTCGATACAAATTGTTATTTCGGTTTCTAATCTATAAACGACATGCTTAAGACATGATTTCTATCATTGATTATGCCTGTAGTGTCTGTCTGTTCTTCATAATAATAATAGTTCATCGCCGTTTGTATTTAGCGCTACACTGCCGTGGTCACTTCAATAGTTTTTTTATGATAACCTCGAAGGTACGAATGGAGCCGAGATAGCCTGATTCTCTTACTCTTCTAGTAATCAAGGGCGGGAAAATGATTCGGTATCGATTAAGCATGGCACTGGTTCCTATTACGAATATATTTACATATAACATAAACCTGATAACGGGAAACCAGCCGATAATGGCAACTATTTTTAGAATATTATTTATAGACCATAAATATTAATAATAACATATGTAATGCCGTTAAAAGTCTGTCGGCCCCATTAGCTCAGTGTGTTAAGCATCGGTCTTCTAATCAGACTCTTACAGGTTCGAATCTCGCCGAATATCCGCTATTCATTTTTTTATCATAATAAGTTTCTTTTCTTTCTTCATTCGTTTTTATCCTTCCTTTTTTATGGAGTCTATTTAGCAGTACGCTGAAAAAAGTTGTTCAGTACTGGCGATAACTGGTAGCAGACAGATGAATGTTGCATTATCAAATGAGCCGCGTCACAAGAAAACCGGATTTTTGCCTATGCGAAAACAAAGGCGCAGATCAGCTTCGCAGTAATTGCACAGCTGATCAGCGCCTTTGTTTTCGCTACACGGATAGTACACTTTCTCTTCTTATTAAATCCGAAATTTCAAGCTTCTATGCTGCTTCTGGGACTGTACATGTCGGTTTGTGTCAGACCTGGTTGGAAACCCCGAAGACCGGTTTTCTCGCGTCGCGGCTCATTAATATTGAATTTTGAAATGATGTTTAACCGTATCTTCAATGGCAAAAAAGATAAATGTATTACATAGGTGTAAATTATGTAAAGTGTATGTTGAGATATCTGATGATTTTCACAAGTGATTGATATCAGCCGATATTTTAACTGTAAACTTTCTGATAACTTCTGACGTTTCCATTCACTTGACGTCATTAAAAAGTGTTTCACGCCAGAAATTCTAACGCCTTTAACTCAGTTATTTAAGAAATAACATAAAGTATTGGTGTTCATGTTCTTAATTTTTTTTATTTAGAACGTAAGGAAGAGTGTGTTTTCAATATTTTTTTTTTGTTTTGCATTTTCCCCGCCTGCCTCTTCAATGGGAAAATGTACAAAATCAACACACTCGATTAAATATATTTGGTATTCAGTTCAAAAAAGTAAAATATCCTCTAAGTATATACCCATACCCATACATACACGTCAATCTTAAAAAGTCAGTCGCACATTAACGTACAAGACAAACGCGACCCTGGCGTATGAAAAAATCTCAACACGCTGAATAAGAAAATTTGCTTCTTAAACTTTAATTACCTATAGTATAGGACTTACGGCTAATCAATTACTAGAATCTAGTAAAACCACAACATGGAAGTATGGAGAAATCTCCGACCACTTTTGCAACCTCTTGGCGTGATTTGTTTGTTTGAATTGATGCTTTACGTCCCAGTCAACAGCTAAGGTCATGTTGGGATGTTGCCTCCATTTTACAGGACTTTTACCCAAAATGAGGATGTCATCACATCCAACAAGTGCTTGAAATATAACTATCCAACTAAGACCCAAAAGGCTTATACGTATGGATGGTTTGACTTGAAATGTTTCCTCGGCAGGCTCAGACTAGCGCGGTTAACCAGTAATCAGACGGTCAGTCAGCAGTGTATTTAGCTTTACCTGGAGGCACAAGTAGCCTATATCTATTTCTTTAGGCCCCAATGGGAGGGGGGCCCATTGTCTCTATGGTGAAATTAGCAGTCACAAATGATTAGCGTGCTTCTGATGTTTGTGGAATCAAGGTATCTCTATGTCTATGGAAATACATTGGTTGAATTTGCGGCATATTTTTCCACACGCTCGGTGCGCGGTTGTCTTATACGTTTATACACAACAACATGATTCTTGATATATGATTTACTTTGACATTTTGGCATAATATATATTCCGATACAATTATCAAAGTATAATACTTAACACACTAAAACTAACAGGCAAAACAAGTATATAACATCAAAACAATTACAATATTTACAATATTTATTTGGCTCTGTCTTGGGGGCGGCTCATTCTGTGAATGTCATGTGATAACCTGAGAATAACCAAGGGTAGAAATTGTACTCACTAACAAACCGGATGTGCATATGAAAGGCTGACCCTACCAAACAGCAAATGGTATATAGGCGTTGTGATGATGTGTATGACAGGTTTGACCCCTCCGTGTATGGCTCAAGATTGGAGGCTCGAATTGGTGCATCTCTTGCAAGAAAGCTGGGTGGTCCTTGGCATTGAGAGCTAGGCTCGAACGGTGCTGTCTCATGCCCGATAGGATCCAACCCAGACCATGAGAGCTAGGCTCGAACGGTGCTGTCTCATGGCCGCAGTGGATGATTCGACGCTGCTGCAGCGGATGATTCGACGCTGCTTGCAGCGGATGATTCGACGCTGCTGCAGCGGATGATTCGACGCTGCATGAGAGGGGTCATTCCTATGCCTGAGAGATAGGCTCGAAACGGTGCTGTCTCATGGCTGAAATATCTGTTTTGGTAGGGTCATAGCATAAGCGTGAGCACCAGGCTTGACTGGTGCTTGCTCATGGCTCGAGATTAAATGATTGTAGGTTTGTTAGCAGACGGAACAGCAGAGACATGAAATATGATGCATGGGTGGTTCATACAGTCAGGTTATCCTGGATGGTAATAAGCATATTCGTATGATAATTGCATGAATTTCATATTATTTTGGGGAAAAAAGGCCAAACGAATTTAGTGGTAAGTAAATGAGGCCCCCAAAATAAGAGCCAATTGTTTGTATGTACATTTATGTTTTTAGGTTTTTATGTCCCATTCAATAATTTATTAGTCATGTCAGACAAATCCACCGCTTCTTGGTTATACCTGTACGATGTGGAGTTAATGTGCCTTGCTCAAGGACACAACATGATGCCCCGCAGGGAGAATCAATAATTAAGTACAGTGCAAATCCATACTGTATAGTGTCATGTCAATCGGACCAAATGAAAAGAAATCTGTGAAGTATGATACTGACTTGTTTCCGTAGTAATTATTGCAGAAACAAATCTAAAGATATAGAATCTACATGAGAGAACATCTGTATGTCTAGATCTACATAATGTAAAAAGGTAAAGAAATATGATCACTCAAACATTTGAAACATGTCATTGCATCTTATTTAAAGCAGCATATAGATTGTGCCCATGAAAGGTTTGTGCCGTAAATGACCTACTGAATTAGCACAGGTGAGCTAACATGTAAACCTTCTCAGATCAAATAATAAATAGGCAATAAGTCCCAAATAATTCAACATATATACATAAAAAGAAGATAATAATGTTAATGTTCATTTAAAATTCTACATAAGCCTGAAATACTGATTGCTAGGCAGAAATGTAGTCTCTGCTACAGATATATTTCCAGGATTACTGCTCTAAAAGAGCATTAGTTCTGAAGCTGGTAGGCACGGAGTAGCCTGACTGTCCGCCTGTGGTGCCAAACGTCTGAATCTCTCCATCTGGAAACGCGATAGTGAATCTGCAATACCGTTCCTACCAGTCGGTATGTATGAGGCACGAATAGTGAAATTGAACTTTGCCTCACACCAAACTAATCTCCTTACAAACTTCATGATAAAAGGAATGCGTGATCTCCCCTTATTGATAATTTCACAGGCTGATTCATTATCACAATTCACAATTATCCTTTTCTTACACCACTCCTCACCCCACAGCACTGCTGACATAACTATGGGGTACAACTCAAAAAGTGCCATAGAAGCTTTACATTCCTCAGGAATCATGTTTTCCTCAAATTTATCGCAGAACCATCTCCCATTGAAATAACCTCCAAAGCCTGATGGTGTTGCATCCGTGAAGAATTGCATGGCTTCTCCATCTGTTTCCTGCTGATCCAGGAAAAATGAAACCCCGTTCCATTGTTTCAGGAACATTGTCCACATTTTGATATCCAAACGGCATTCCTGACTTATTTTAACATAGTGATGTAGCTTTTTGACAGTTGTAGACAATGAAATCAGGTATGAAACAAAAGCCCGACCTGGGTATATTACTCGGCACGCAAAGTTCAGGTGTCCTAACAAGCTCAGTAATTCCTGTTTTGTACATGTCTTTCGTTCCAGAAAACTGTCTAATATTGAAGTTATTCTAGCAACTTTCTCCATAGGTAGCCTTGCTTCCATCTTATGTGTATCAAGAATGATACCCAAATATTCAAGAATTGTAGTTGGTCCCTGTGTTTTATGTTCTGACAATGGTATTCCAAGTTTATTGAAAACTAAAGTTAAAATTGCCATAGTACGTTCTGGGTCTACTTTAGGATCATCAATTGTTAGAAAGTCATCCAATAAATGAAGCACTGTTTCAATACTATAGTTGTTCTGTAAGATCCAACAAACAGCTTCAGATAGGGTATCAAATATCTTAGGACTGGACCTGCTTCCGAACACTAATCTAGTGTAAAAATAGTACTTGTTGTTCCATTTAATTCCGTAATATGGCCATAAGTTCTCCTTAATTGGTACCAGTTTGAATGCGTCTTTAATATCGGCTTTGCATAGCCATGATCCTCGACCTTTCTTTATTGCTGTATCCACCTTAACATATGATAATGAAAATTCATCCTTATCCACCAAATCATTTAAACTTTGGTGTATTTCATTGTCATGTGGTGCCGACAGGTCTACAATAAGCCGTTTCTTTCCTGAATATTTCCCAACAGCAATACCTACTGGACTAATGCGATAGGTTGGAAAAGGAGGTTTGGTATATGGACCGATTATGTATCCTCTATCCAGTTCTGTTTGGATTAATTCCTTAGTCGATTCAGGTTGTCTCTTTGCTGAAAGTAAATTGCCACATTCCAGCGATTGTTCTGGTAAATATGTCAGTCCAGTGTCAAAACCACAGGTAAATCCATCTATGAGATACTTTACAAAGTCTTTGTCGGGATGCTTAGTCAGTTCTTTTTCAAGTTGGGTAACATTAACTGGGCTTATTTTTGGGAATTCCCGTTCCCTGGTGTCAAGTTTTTTTGATACGTTGTTGGAACATGTATGTTGGGGATGCTCCTTCTTGCACGTCAAACAGATATGTAGATTGGTACAACGTCTGTTATGACAACCATATTTCCCATTATAATTGTTACATATTTCTTTTCCCTGAAATTGTACACGAGGTCTCCCTTTGATATCTGCTGAGGCCCTACTCTGTGAATTGTAACTATTCACTTTCTTGTCTAGCTGACTGGGACAGAAGGACGCCACATGTAAGGAACTGTTGCATACACTACAAGTGTTTGCCCTCTGATTAACAAATATGGTTGTGAACAGTTTATTATTCCTCACTGACCAGTCCACTTTCCTGTTTGCGTAGTGTAAATGTGCCGCAGCCTCAGCAGACAACATTCTGTGATACTCGTAGAAGCCTTTTCCTCCATATCTGGATGCCATATCCACAATGTCACGTTCATACAGATCAAGTTCCTCTCGCCGTGAGGGGTGAACTTCACACAGTATGTTCTTATAGATCCCAAATGCTTGGATAAATTGAGACAAACTTAATGAATTCTGCAATCTCGGGTCCGGTTTGACATTATCCTTGATAATCTCGGCGGAATCTGCATGAGATCCCGTATAATAAGGTATCAGTAAGGCCGCCAAGTTGACATCCTTTCCTTCGATTATCTGCTTCCTCAGTGTAGGATGAACCGTTTCAATGAAAGGGAGAGACTCAGCTGCAAATCCGAATCTTGTACGTGTTCCAGTAGTCGTGGTGGAAATTTCACTTCCTGAATTCCTGGTAAAGTCTGCTGCCGCAGGATTTTGTATTCCTACAGCAGTTTCCCTAGTAATGTTAATCAATGGATCTACATTGGATCCTCCTGGTAATGCTGTTAAACTTGTTTGTCCCATCAGTAGTCTGATCGCGGTTAACCACGGTATTTCTCTGAACTAAAGTATCCAACGTTCTGGACAACAAGGACACAGTTTGTTGTAATTCTGCCACAGAAGTTGTGAGTATATTGATTTCAGAGCCATTATTATTCTGTCCCTGGTCTGATGACTCATTGTCATTGGACGTCTGTGTGCCATTAATTAATCCATTATCCTTACATAGCTGAATAAGTTTTCCTTTCTTATCAGTCTTTCTGAATGGCACACTGTTCTTAGCTAATTCTGAACGAAGTTGTTCAACAGTCCAATTCTGTGGAAATCTCATGTCATAACGTGAAACATTTGGATCAACTACTTGCTCGTCCGGGATAGGGATAATGTCAGCTAGGCTGTTCGCCCTGTGCCTTCTATTTCTGGTTGCCATTATGGACAGCTCACAGTATAGCCACAACACATGAATGAGAAATTAAATATGAACATGAAATAGGGACTCCTGAATATATCCACAAATAGCAATTAAATTAGCACTCTATTGATATCAAAGAAGAATTGTTATATCCAAAACACAACAGAATTAATGAAATAATAATAGAACTAATTGTAATTCCAATGAGAATAATAATAGGAAAATTAACAAGTGCACACAACAGTTCCAAATACACAACTGAGTCATAAGACTAAATTCCTTGCTTCTGTATCTACCAAATGATTTGATTGGTTAATTATAGAGCCAAGCCACACCCTCATCCAATAGGATGAGCTTCTGACCACTGATAGATGACCTTCCTGCAAGTTGCAGCTGCAGAACTCTTTGATATTCTTGCTCCAGACAATTACATAACCTAACTTAATAATGGTCCTCTGATGTTGGTTATAAAGCCAGACAATTACCTATCAATACATAATACTGTCAAGTTATACAAGGAAAGAGAGACCCCTGCTGTGAGTGCAGGTGGCTTAACCAGCATGACTAAAATTATCAAGAGCCTGACACAGTCTGATCAGAGTGCATTCATTTAAGAATGCTTACACTAGGCTCAATCTTAAGATAGTTTCAACTACACAGAAACATGAGTATGATTCAACAAGCAAATCTAAGATGACATAGTATTGTCAAAGATTGCACAAGCTGATCAGTGCCTTATATAAAGAAAGCCTACCTTTGACTTGTAACCTCTATTATATACATGGACAGGTAAATATAACAACACTAAGTATTACAAATTGAGCAGTCTGATCAGAGTGAGTTCCTATACTATTGACTTATGTCTATAGATACAAACATGAACATACTAGGACAGATACATTTTAAAACATGACTAATAAGCACCTTTCCACCAGGCACAGTCTGATCAGGCTGTCCTTTAAAAATATTGACACTTGGGTAATATCCAAGGCAAGCCACCATATAACCATGATTGTATTGAAATCAGGCAAATCTTTGTGTATAAACTGTAAATAAAATTATTACCATTTATTGACTGCGATAGAAAATTGAGGCTATTGATATGACACTTGTGTCATATCTTTTCTTGTTAGATCTACATCTTTCTGTTGTAAATGGATTTGTTTCTTCTAAAATTTATGATAAGCGCGATGACTTTGATTTTGATATAGTAAATTTTCCTTTTTTGGATGGTGACGTTCCTCGTCGTGCTTCTTATGGTGTATACATTTCGCAACTTATTAGGTTTGCTAGAGTCTGCAATCATGTTACAGACTTCAACGCTCGAAATAAATGTTTAACGGCAAAACTTCTCCAACAGGGCTATCGGTATCATAAACTTCGAAAAACCTTCTCTAAATTTTATCGTAGACACTACGAATTGATTTCCAAATATAATGTTGGGTTAAAGATGCTTTTAAGTGAGGGCCTTTCGGAACATGAATTTTATGGTGACTTGGTTTACAAATTTAAGAAACTTAAAGGAATTAATGATTTTTCTTTTCAGTTCAGAAAAATCATAACACGTTACAGACGTATAGGTTATAACTTGAATGTTATGCGACAGTCTGCATGCTTAGTTTTTTTTAACCCAATCATGGTTGATAACTATGCTGCCTTCTTTAATTGCTATTTATTTTAGTTGGTTGGGGCCGGAGCTTCTTGTCTGTTGCTTGGCCCACCGGGGTCCAACCGGTGTTTTTCTTTTGCTCCGGAGTTAGTAGGTTATTCGGCGCCCAGGGATCTCCATCGTCGGGCAGCTTACTCAATCTGTGAGTCCTGGTCTTTGATTCATCAGGATGTTTATCATGATTTATTTGTTTGTTCTTGATGATTCATTGACTAGTTAGAGATTCACCACGAGGACCGAAGAACTAACTAAATGTTATGAACCACTGCGGAAGCTGAGGGTGAGGTTAGGTACCTGTAAAACCGGTTTAAGCCCGCCAGTAACTATGTGTTACTGATCCTTCTGCGGTGGTTCTTTTTGTTTTATGTCTTGGTGTTTAAAATGTTTTTTGTGCTGTTGGCGCCTTATGTATGTTATCATATTTTTAGTTAAGTTAAGGTAACTGAGTGGCCAACTATTGGGAAAATAGCTGCTCATTCGGCTTACGAAGTGTTTCATGGTATAAGTACCTGATTGTTAGTTTGGTTTTTTTCCCACCTCGGTTTTTGGAGTGGGAATCTTTTTCTGATTGCACCTTTTCCTGATCTTTGCCTACTTGTACCTTTTTCTGTTTGTGCCAATGAAGGCCAAGATGTATTGGTTACCTAAGCTTCACAAAAAGACTGTATAAGGCTATATTTATTGCAAATTCTAGTTCTTGTACTTCCACTGAACTTGATAGAGTGGACCTTCAAAAGAGCATTGAGAAACTATGGTTCACTTTATATGGCCTGTAATGACAGAAAGGCTTTTTTCACTTCCTCTCAGGCTGACCAAAGTCGGTTTACACTTTGGTCATGTCAGAATGTATGCGACGCATTATCCTATCTCCTGGATAATATTTATATTACATTTGGAACCAAGTTATACAGACAAATTGTTGGAATCCAGATGGGTACAAATTGCGCCTCTCTCGTAGCTGATTTATTTTTATACAGCTGCGAAAGAGATTTCATGTATTCTCTTAACCGCGGCAATCAAATTGATGTTATCGAGGCTTTTCAACTTCTAGGTACCACGATGACCTTTTGAACATTGGAGGCATGGTCAATCAAATTAATCCACCGGAACTACAGTTGAATAAAGCCAACACCATAGATACCGAAGCCCCCCCCCCCCCCCCACACACTTTTTTTTAGATTTTCATCTTTCTATTGCAAATGGATCTGTTTCTTCTAAAAATATGATGACTTTGGTTTTGATATTGTTGGATGGTGACGTTCCTCGCCGTGCTTTTTTAATATGATGTATTCATTTCGCAACTTATTAGGTTTGCTAGAGTCTGCAATCATGTTGCGGAGTTCAACGCGCGAAATAAATGTTTAACAGCCAATTTAAACTTCTCCAGCAGGACTATCGGTATCATAAACTTCGAAAAACATTTTCTAAATTTTATTGCAGACACTATGAATTGATTTCAAAATGTAACGTTAGTGTTTGGATTAAGACACTTTTACGTGAATGCTTTTCGGAACCAGTTTACAAAAAGGAACTTTATAGGAATGATTGGGAATGAATGCTTTTTCTTTTCAGTTCAGAAATATCATTACACGTTACAGACGTATAGGGTATAACTTAAATTTCATGCGACAATCAGTATGCTTAGTTTTTAACCCAATCATGGTTGATAACTATCCTGCCTTCTTTAATTGCACGCCGGTGGGTCGGGCATCAGACTCTATGATGGCCCCGACTTAAAGCTATTAATTTAAGGTGGTTGGGGCCGGAGCTTCTTGTCTGTTGTTTGGCCCATCGGGGTTCAACTTGTGTTTTTCTTTTGCTCCTGATTTCAGTAAGTTATTGGGCGCCTAGAGATCTCCATCGCCGTGCAGCACTGAATCTCAGTGTTGACAGGTATTCCATTGTGTATATTTATTAAAAGCAGTATGCATATGTATGCAGCATTTTTACACACATTTACATGCCAAAATATAGCCATACCCCTCTATATTGACTGTAACTTTCGCCCCCCAATTTCTTGAAGTGTGACATCCCACCGGAACATACAATGACCATAAAATTTTGAAGCAACATTTGACTTTTATTTCACAAGCAGTTGTTATTGATTATTTAAATTGATTTTTGTTAGGTCACATGACCTTCTATAATTTTTAGCTCACCTGAGCCGAAGGTATAGTATAGTAGTCGAGACGGCATCCGTCCGTCCGTGCGTTCACATTTTCAAACTTAAATGTCTCTAAGAAAATAAGGTCAATCATGATCAAATTTTTAAAGCATCACTGAGGCGGGGAAAAGGTTGCATTAGGTTTTGGGCCAGGTCGGATCAGAACTCTGGTTTCCATGGCAACAGATAGCTCCCATACACTTAAAATGGGAAAAAAACATAAAAAAAAATCTTCTTCTCCGAAACCAAAAGGCCCAGAGCTTCCTTATTTTGTGTGAAGCATGGTATAGTACTCCTCTTTATAAATCCTGCCAACCGTGCCCATGGGGTCCATACAGGCCCCGCCCCGGGGGCGTCATGGGAAAAACATAAACAAATCTTCTTCTCCGTAACCTAAAGGCACAGAGCTTTCATATTCTGTATAAAGCAATATGTAGTGATCCTCTTTATAAATCCCCGCCCCGGGGTTCAATAGCTCCCATAGACTTACGGCCGTATATCATTTGCGCGAAAATCATACCTTGACGTTGTTTGAATTGCGCGTGAAATCGAGGTATCAAATGCGCGAATGGCCTTTAGGGTAATTAGCCGGTAATCACTCAGGCAACCTATGTTCACACGGGCTTTGGACAGGTACGACCGTTATGCCAGTCATATTTAATTTTTTAACATGCTTTTATAGGTTTTAGACGTTTTTAAAGTGTTTTAACTTGTATTTTATCCAAGAACATCATGGACTTTAAAATTTCTGAAACTAATAGAGGAAAGAAAAGCTTGTTACACAATGGTTATTAAAACGGAGAATTCAACGCTGGCTAACGGAAGAACTGTGGTTGAATCTCGCTATCATAAGTTCTTTGGTCTTGATAGACGAGATACAACCATAGCATGGTTATACCATAAAATACCTGTAAAAGCAATTAATTTCCGCGCAATTTATAGTCTTTTTTTCGCGCATTCGTAAAAAAAAATCTGCGCATTTGATATATCGATTCGCGCATTCGTAAAACGCCGAGACTTACAATGGGAAAACATAAAAAGAAAATCTTCTTCTCCGAAACCACAAGGCACAGAGCTTTCTTATTTCGTGTGTAGCAATGTATAGTGGTCCTCTTTATTAGTCCTGCTAACCATGTCCCTGGGGTCCATACAGGCCCCGCCCCGTGGGTCATTAGCTCCCATAGACTTGCAATGGGAAAATATAAAAAAATCTTCTTCTCCGAAACCACAAGGACCAGAGCTTTCATATTTTGTGTGTAGCAATGTATAGTGGTCCTCTTTATAAATCCTGCTAACTGTGCCCCTGGGGTCCATACAGGCCCCGCCCCGTGGGCATCATTATGTGCCATAGGCTTATAATGGAAAATACGGTCCCCAGACCATTGGGGCCTGGAGAAATAGATGGGCTGCTTGTGCCTCCAGGCAAAGCTTGTTCACTGCTGACTGGCCATCTGATTAATGGTTACATGTAACTGCTCAGGTCTGAGCTTGCCCAGGAAAAGTGGTTTTCAAGTCAAACCATCTGCACCTATAAGCCTTTTTGGCTTGGTTGGATGGTTGTTATATTTCAAGCACTTGTTGGATGTCATGACATCCAGATTTTGGGTAAAAGCCCCATAAAGTGGAGGCAGCGTCCCGACATGACCTTGGCTGTTGACTGGGACGTAAAGCATCAAACCAAACAAATTCAAACAAATAAAGGATAATACATGAAAAAATTCTTCATGTCTGAAACCACAATAGCCAAAGCTTCTATATTTGTTATGCAGCGTTGTTATGTGGAGCTTTACATACATCCTGCAAAGCATGTCCCTGGGGTCAGAAATGGCACCTCTCCAGGGGTCATTAGCTGCCATAGATTTACATGTACAACGGAACAAACATAAAAAAACTTCTTCTTTGTAACCACAAGGCCCAGAACTTCCATATTTTGTGTGTAGCAATGTATAGTGGTCCTCTTTATAAATCCTGCCAACCGTACCCCTGGGATCCATACGGGCCCCGCCCCGGTGGGGTCATGGGTAAAACATCCTGGGGGCGTCATCATTTGCCATAGTATTATAACAGGAAATACGTGTAAAAATCATCTTCTCTGAAACTATAAGAACCAAAGTTTCTATATTTGGTATGCATCAATGTTTTTGGAACTTTATATAAATCCTGTGAATCATGCCCCTGGGGTCGGGTCAACAGCTCCCATAGACTTACAATTGGAAAAACATAACAAAAATATCGTCTTCTCCGAAACCACATGACCCAGAGCTTTGAAATTTGTGTGGAGCAATGTATATTACTCCTCTTTATAAATCCTGCCAATGGATACAGGCCACGCCCCAGACATGTCATTATCTACTATAGACTTATGATGGGAATACATGAAGAAATCTTCTGCTCTGCAACCGCATGCCACAAAGCTTGTATATTTGATATGCAACAATGTCATGTGGATCTCTACATAAATCCTGCCAATCATGCCCCTGGGGTCAAACATGGCCCACCCCGGGGGTCATTAAAGGACCCTGACCTTGTATGATGATTTTTTCAAGTGAACCAAAATGGTGGACAAGAGGATACACAATCCAGACAAAAGCTATTCTGCTGATGTTAGTAGGGTTTCAAGGTAACATGACCAAGATGGCCACCATACCCATATACGATAAAAACCCCAACTACTTTGTCCGGTCACTGTACTTGTTGACTCTCAGGTGAGCGATCGTTGCCCTTGGGCTACTTGTTTTTACTATATTAGACTGTGCAGAACTAACTTGCTGGATTTTCCCTCAAACCCGGAAATCGGCTTTTCAGAAATGGTTTTACATGTATTTTGAATAGAATTAGAATATACTGTGATAAGTCAACGGCTGACGGGTATTCTAGTCCGGCATAAACCAAAGATGACCGTGCAATAGCGTCTATAGAAAATGTTTCTGCAGAAATAAGTTGGTATGGGTATCATGATTTGATATCTGGATGATGCCAGATTGGCATCCTTGGGCAATTCAAGATGGCCGACCAAATCCAATATGGCCGACAAAAGAAAGGGTTTTGATATAATTTCGTACAGCTATCTGATGAAATGCTAAATGGTTGCCTCAAAACTTGAAAAATAATAAAATTTAGTCGTTTTAATCAAAATGCAATACAATAAAAATTAATTAAATCAAGATGGCCATCAAATATATTCCATTGTGCATATATTTAAAGCAGTAGGGCTTATCTTCACATAGGTATGCAGACATTCAAAACCGTCTAACCAAGCGGTTTCAGAAAATTACCTTTGAAAATGGTATACGGACGCTGGCTCATGCGTATCCTATTAGCTTACCTTTTACGCATACGGCTTAGTTGAGCTAAAAGCTGTTGTGTACAAAATTCTGAAGAAAACAATTGTTTTGTTCGTTCGTTTTTATGTTATTGACCCATGGTCATGTCGGGACGTTGGTTCCATTATGTGACTTCTACCCAACATAGGGATGTCATGACATATGGAATAAGCTTTAAAATAAACCTAAGGCTTCATACATACAATGTACACGTACATGTAGGGATGCTTTGACTATACCACATTTCGAATTTGACCAGATCGGCACATGGACTGTAGAGTTAGATGACCTTGAGTGTGGGAAAATATATATTTATTGTTGCTAACACTCTAGCCAAATTATTATTTTTTGGTGTATTTTAACCTTTCTTGGCTGTAAGAAGGACACCCATATCTGAATTGAGTTCGAATTTCGACCATATCGGCTCATGGAGTATGGAGAGTGTTGCAAAAATAAGTATTGTAAACACTATATCGCCTTCATTTATATTGGATCATTTTTATTCTTGCAGGTAACAACTATAATATCTCAGATGAGATTGTATTTCGACTGGATTGGATAATGAACTACAGTTACATGCCCTTTTGTGTCTTGAAAAAATATAGACTTAAAATGGTGAGAATTTTGCTAACAGTATAACTGCTACATGTATGATGGTGCCTTCATTCTTGCAGGTTAAAATGACAACCACGAAGCATAACTGGGATGAGTTTGAAATTTAAACTAATCCCTTTTGGGACTGTGGAATTATGTGCCCTTGAGTGTAGGAAAAATCAAAATTAAGTTTGCTACTTATGGTTCTAAACATGTTGGTTCTCAGGTGAGTGATCATTGCCCATTAAGATACTTGTATTATACATACCAGGTTTATGGGAGTATGTCTCCAATGTGAGTTTAACTCAGACCGACAAAGCAAATCCTTAATCAATATCAAAAGTTCTAAACGAACAATTGCCATGGCGGTACACCTTCTTGGCATTAGGAAAGCATGTCCGTGAAATGTATACCCCCTCAAACCCCACTTTTATATAGCAAAACTGGGGTATACCTATTTTTCTTATTTTTGCTCCAAAACATAGATTGTGGGTACTCGTAAGAACCGCCTCGGCGAAGCGGTTCTAACGTGTTCCCACAATCTATATTTTGAGCAAAAATAAGAAAATTAGCAATTTTCATTTTTTACAACTTTAAATTTTTTTTTAGTTTTTATCTCTGTATCTTCCGTGGGCATGTTTTCGTAAAAGAAAATAGGCTGAACAAGTGTGCCAACATCACAAAAACAAGATTGAGATCTACAGTTTAATTTTATTGCAATATTCTGACTGAGATTCTAAACGTACGCGATCACTCCTATATTCTTGGAATCAGTTGTTTCTGTATGAGAAAGTTTTACTACAAAAACTTCATACGCCTTCGATCGACCATGTGTAATATACAAATTCAATTCAGGGCTGACCGCAATGCCTTGTGGGTGTACTAGTCCATGTTCTGACGTTAACAAATGACGTATGAATAAACCTTGGCGATTGTAGAGTGAAACACGATTATTGAAATGGTCCGCAATGAAAATATCACCGTATTTGCTGGTACACACCCCATGTGGAAATTTAAAACAATTTTTGCCACTCCCAAATTTCCCGAAACTTTTTATAAAGGTGCCGTTTTTGTCAAATATCTTTACACAGTGATTTCCGGTATCTGACACTATCACGTCACCATTGACGTTGCAGCAGATATAACGCGGTGACGAAAATTTGACGTCACCTCCTCTCTTCCCTAAATAGTCAAGGAATTCCCCATTACTGCTGTGAATAGAAACGCGATTGGCTACAGTGTCGGTGACGAGAAGGCGGCCTTCTCTGTCTTCAATAATGCCCGAAGGCCGTTGAAAAAAGTCGGCACCAAATGTGTTAAGAATGTCACCATCTTCATTTAAAATCTGCACGCGCTTTGTTTTTGTCGACGTCACAGCAATATGGCCGTCGTGTGTCAATGCGCATGCCCATGGCTCAGCCAGTTCGTCACCTCCGTACACCATTAAAGCCCTTCCCGTCTTGTTGCAAAGCTGCACGCGATTGTTTGTCGTGTCGGTTATCAAGGTGCGTCCACGTGACACATAGATCACGTGCTTTGCGTCATCAAATTGGCCGAACTTTCGCCCTTTTTCGCCGAACTTCATAAAGTCGATGTTGTCTATTGAGCAAACCACGCACTCGTTTGACTGAAATGCGTTATTATCGTGTCCCTGCGACTCATCCACAGTGTCGGGTCCTGAGAGCCTCGTTTCGGATTCAAACATGGCGATTCTCTCGCCTACGTTCTTTATAATGGGCTCTGTGTCATCTATCTGCTTGTTGAACATGTCGATGTTGATTCCATCTGTAAAAGAATTGAGCATGTGCAAGAGAAAACCAACAATTTGGATTTATGACCAAGTCCGACACAATCCAGGCTGTACAGTCATAGAATAAAGCTAGAAGGGATATACATGTAGGTAGAAGAGGAATTGTACTATCCGAATGGCGAAAACAGTTACTGCACAGCTGATCCGCGTCTTTGTTTTCACATATGCAAATTGTTGGTTTTCTCATCCACAGGCACAATTAAGATTATAAATGAGAACCTTTCGTCGTAGACTTGCGTCACAGATTTACCGTAAATAAAATTGAATGACATGTGCCTATTATTGGTCAAATGCATTTATTTCATTAATTTTGTATTTGTAACGTTTTGATCTATGACGTGAGCCTATGAAGAAAGATTTTCATTAATACATGTAAGTCATGTTTGATGATATTGTCTTAGTAGATCTAAAGCCTACACAGAAAGCTTTGTTATAAACCCGTGAATACCAAAATAAGACTTTGGGGAGTTACATGTATACATAAGTAGGCAAAGAAAGTTGCCTAATCATTGCAAAAATGTCTTTCTTGCGCATTTCTAAATAGGCAGGTGAATTTCTCAGTTGGCGAAATATATAATAGCCTTCATCAAGATTTACAAGTTTCTCCAAATAATTTGCATCTAGTTATTTCTTGTTCTCGCTTTTTACATCTTCTAACAGCAAGGTTGACTTTATCACTGATTTGTTTTTGTAGTGTACTACTGATTGGGTTCTATTAGCTGCTTTTACTTTATGCTTAAGCCAGTAAATTTTATTCATTTATTAGGGACTTTTACGCATAATTTGTATGTATGTATAATAGTAAATAACGTTGGTATTTTTTGTTTGTATTGAGGTTTAATGTCCCAGTCAATATTTTTTCAGTTGCTCAGAGACACAACACGGAGAAAATTTATGGCGTTCCACTACATATACATGTATCTATAATATTTATACCTTCTTCGATTGAATCATTAGTGTCACTCTCCTCTTCTTTTATCGCCGGTCCAATCTTGTCATGCATGAAGCTAGTGATACTGGCTAGTGTCACCCGCCTTTTCATCAATCGTTTCTTGAAGAAACCCAGCTCTTTGAACTCCATCTGTGAATGATAAAATTTACTTTTTATGTACCTATTTCACTTGCTTGTGGGGCTGCAACGATACAGTAACCTCACGATACGATACGTATCGCGATTTTTTGTGTCACGATACAATACGTATCACGATACACTTTTATGGCATATGAAGAGAGTGCTAAATTCCGAAATCCATCAAAATTAGCAGTAAGCAATAATAATCTCTTGGTATTTGGCATTATTTGACTGTTAATATGCATGGGAAGAGAAATAAATGAAAACATGGCCACACTCTTATGCCACAAATGTAAAATCAGAAGCAAATAACATTTCATCTTTATCAAATTATTCTATTTTCTGTATCGTAAGCGTATCGTGAAATTACTTCACGATACGATACGCGTATCGTCAGCAGATGTATCGCGATTTCGATACGATATGATGAATCGTTGCACCTCTACTTGCTTGTTTTCATGTATGGCAATAATGCACCAGTCATTTGTATCCACTGCTCCCCCACCTACGGGGAAGGGCGGGGATGGCGACTTTTCAACTTTCAGTGCCCTGCTATGAGCCCCACCCCCAGGGGGCAAACTGGAGATCAAAACTTTGCTCTTTGCCCCGCCCTTTGCATAGAAAATCTCCCTGGGGTAAGGATCCTAAAGTCAAAACCCCGTTATTTCTCCTGCACTGACAGGACACTCGAAAAGTAATTGCCTTGCACGTTAGCCCGGCTATCCCCCAACCTTCCCCGTAGGTGTTTTTTTTTTTTTTTTTTTTTTGGGGGGGGGGGCAGTGGTTACATTACAAATGACTGGTGCATACTTAATAAAGTCTACCAATGTAATAATGGCCGTGGCATTTTAATATCACGAGCAAAAATAAGGTAACGTTACATGTGTTTGCTACAATGATCTTAATCATATAATCCTTGCATTATTTATTGTTACACCCCCGTGACCGCCTTTATCCCGAAACGGAACAAGGAACCAATGTGACCTTTGCCACGACATGTTTACAAAAAGGGATTATAATGATCTTAATCTTAAATTGTTTGTCAACTATTGTTTCAATTATGTAAGGTTACCAAAAACGTCACTCAAAATAAAAGCAAATACATTTAGCCAATACATTTACTTAATATTTTGACATCGAATTCCAAACCGTATTAAACCAGTTTGAATAGTTGTTTATTAGAACAAAATGACCCAATAATAGCATTACGAAAACACGCCCATGCATTTTATAGCTATCAAAAATGAAAATTTTCAACAGAAAAAAATTGATATTTTTTCTAATTTTTGTTCCAAACATAGATTAAGGATACACGTTAAGAACCGCCGAGGCGGTGCACATGGTTCTAATGAGTACCTACAATGTATGTTTTGGAACAAAAATAAAACAAAAATAAATATATCCCTGCAAACCCGAGTTTTACTATATGAAAAGGGGGAGGGGGGGGGGGGTACATATTACACGGACATGTTATCCTGATGCCACAAATACAAGTGCTTATTTTGACATCGAATTCCAAACCGCATTAAACCAGTTGAATGATTGTTTATTAGAACAAAATGACCCAGTGATAGGACACGTACATGTATAATGCCACTTTGTAAACATGTCGTTGCAAATGTCATATTGGTTCCGTTTCCTGATAATCGATAAAAATAAAACTGAGATCCTTTAAGAGCAGCAAGGATGAGCCATACCGCGGTTTCGGCTACTTAAGCATCTTCAGTGACCCTATAGATTTGGCAACATGGAGCCAAAGAGAATTACATGTACTGTAATGTTGCAATTTTCAACAAGGGAGTCGATACAATGTCTAGTTTAAACAGTTAAAACAGGATTCAGTCGGTCACGGGGAGGCGACAATAAACACTGTGGCCACTGTGCTTTGCGTAATGATCCAAACAAAATATGGCGGACTTTGGAAGCGGTTTGTTAGATTTCTCTATTATGATATTAACATACGTTGTGGTATAGTCGTCCATGACGGTACTCGGAATTTTAGTTTCCCAAGATCATAAGTAAATGAACAGCTGATGCAGGAATTGATACGATTAAATTTTAAAACCCAACCCAAACCACTAGGGATAGAGATACACAAATCAGCACTAAAATATTTACAACATGAATGCAAAGCAAGATAAAGCTCTTTCCCAACAAGGTAGCCAACCGGCGAGCATAAACCAAACACAAAGGTGACAAATATAATAGAGAGGTAGACAAAGTTAGTAGAAACATGAAAATAAATCACATCAGAACCGTCTAGGAACGGTTAGAAAAGAAATAACGGGCGGAATTATTGTTTACACATCAGTATTTGCACAAGACTTAAAATAAAATATTGTTTGTTTGTCCTTTACCTACCTACCTAACCCAAAATTTACCCCCTACTAAAAAACTATATTCCAGTTTCCTGAGGAAAAATATTTTTATTTTTCTATGGCTGAAATGCATGAAATTTGCCATTGGATTTCTTAAACATTGAAACGCTGGTATATAAAGACGTGTTAAATTTGGCTTTCCGTAAAACCTATATGTTCTTTTTCAGTTTTTGTGAAATATCTATTCTTGCCAATTTAAAAATAAAAGGTGTTGCTAAATAAACTTGAATGTTGAAGATCTTTAATGAAATTTAATATTCTTATTTCTACAGAAAGCAAAATATAATTATTTTCCCTACCTACCTACTCAACCAACTAATCGTTTTTCCGTATGACACGCTTTAATCGCTTGCCAAGTGTGGATGGTTTTGGTCGAGACGGTGCCACTGTTGCATGGGGAACGATTTTGAGACATTTTGTTACATATATGTATACACACGATGTTTAATATAATTCTCGAAAATTTACCTTTTTCATGTTTATATCACAAACGTAAGCCAAAGACTCAGATGAACGTGATGTATAATCCGAGAAAAACAAGAGGTGAATAAAATCTGCTGCACTGTTAAAATGTTTTAGCAGTATGACTTAAACGTGTACTCTATTATGTTTTATATAGGATCCATTCGCTTACATAGCCAATTCACAAATACTTTCAAACTTCTATTTCTCTAGTTTACAACATGTAAACAGCAAGAGAAAAATAAACCTTCATACAAACAATCACACTTCTTTATTTATTGAACCCTCTTTTTCTATTAATGAGCCGCGTCATGAGAAAACGTATATTTTGCATATTCGAAAACAAAGGCGCAGATCAGCTTCGCAGTACATGTAACTGCGAAGCTGATCAGCGTAATTGTTTTTGCTACACGGATAGTACAATTCATCTACTTTCTACATCCAAAATGTCAAAGCAACCTCTAGCCATCTGTGCTTGTACAGCTCGGTGTATGTTAAACCTGTTCGGAAGCCACATCTTTGATTTTCTCATGAGGCGGCTCAAATTATTAACCTTGAAGATTTGGTCAACTGACTGTCCGAATTTCAATTGATGGCCGGACCAGAGGCGAATTCCTTTCAACCAACTTGAGGACAAAGAAATCATTAGAGTGTCCCTTTCTATTTGAGCCTTTGCATGAGAAAACCAACAATTTGGGTTTCTGACCAGGTCCGACATAAACCAACCTGTACGGCCACAGAAGCGAGCTAGAAACTTGAAATTTCGGATTTAAGAAGAAGAGAAGGTGTACTATCCGTGTAGCGAAAATAAAGGCGTTGATCAGCTTCGCGGTTACCGAGAAGCTGATCTGCGTATTTGTTTTCGCATATGCAGATTGTTGGTTTTCTTGTGCGGCGGTTCAATTTTTTTAAAGTATTTATTAAGCGTGAAATTGTCCAGCTGTGATTTGTACTTTTAGTTTAGACAGAAAATGAGAAAAGACGCTTCGTTATGAAGGTACAGGCATTTTGTGAGGAAAAGGGTTTGAGATCATTTCTAGGGGTATTCGGGTATGCTGAATCCAAAAACCAATGTTGGCAAGCTGAGAAATGGCTCCTTCACCATCTAATTTGCATATTCCCAAGATGGCCGCCAAAATTAAGAAAAACATCAATTGCTGCAAATTAGTATATGTTTAGGATTCCAAACTGCTACAAAATAATAAAAAAATATCATTTTATAATGATTAGAAGGTCTTCAATGAATAAAAAAAAATCTCAAAAGTTAAAAGGCTGAGGTGGGGGTGCGGAGGGAGCAGGGGTGTGGGCTTTTCTACTTGTACCTACAAAAGTGATCATAGTTTCACTGTAACAAGTTCTAGATCACTGCACCTGGTCTCACTGTAAAGCATAGATATAGCCGTTTGATCATTTGGTAAGTAATGCAAATTATCGAATTTGCATATTCATGAATTTTAATGAAAATATTAAAAACGGCTTTAAAATCCATAAGTAAAAAATTTTCAGGCAGAAAAAGCTATAATTATGACAACTTGCTAATGCACCAGTAATACCATATATGACAAATATATTGATGCCAATGGTCAATATGAAACTCATCTCATTAGCATATTCATGAATATTAATTGAAATGTCAAAACATAGGGGCGAAAACCAGGGAAAAACAATTGCCATTGAAAGGTTTTTGGTGCGTTATATGATCGTTTTTGCATTTTAGGACAAATTTTCATGGCTGCCAGTTTGGTCAGATGGGCCAATTAAATGCCATAAAAAGTTGTCTTCAACAATGAACACATTCACATGATGTAAACCTCATAATGTTTCCACAACCACCCCTAGTGTGATTCTACAGAATGGGATGAACTTACAAAAATACCCATGTCCCACCAAAAGCTTACTTTAGAATACTATGATTGGTCTGGTAGTATTGCATTGACATAGCAATTTAATCTTCATAACTAATATTGAAATCATTGAGTTTACATATATTCATGAATATTAATAAAAATCATAATGGGAGAAAAATCGTGGAAAAAGATGGGGGGGGGTATACATACAAAAACACCTGTACCCAGGCTGTTAATGAACCTAGGATGCCGAAAGAGATATCAAATGAATGATGTGGCAATGTACTATAACTGTGAAATATGATATAAGAATAATCGGATTTGTAATTTCATGTATATCAATGAAATCTTTAAAAGCATGACAAAAAATGGAAAAATTAAAGGGGTAAATGTAAGAAATGGCTTGTATCTTGGCAACCCAAAGCCCTAAAGTGCTGAATGATGATCAAGGGAATGGTTGTTAAGTCAAAATATTATGCCATCCTATATTACAATTTATAAGTCATTTGATTTTTATTTTCATGAATATTAATAACATCTTTAGGAATTGGGGTAAAAATGCTGAAAGCATAAGGCGGTATGACCAGAAAATGATGGTGTTTTACCAATAAAATTGCTTATATCTGGACTGCAAATAGACTTAGAGAGTTCAAAGTGGCATCAAATTATTGCTAGTACACGTACAATTTATTATTGTCATATGTTCAGATTTACAAAGCATACATGTATTTGTTAGCAACCAAGATACAAGTTGTTTGAGCACAACCTTCAACTTTTATGTATGTAATTTTTACAATTTTTGTAGCATTCATGGCTTTTGATAAGCTATGGTTTATCTATCAAACTACTTGGTTTTTATCAGATGCTGTTTATCTATCAGGCTACATTGTCCTAACATTCTATGGGTACCATTTTCATCCCTCTAAGGGTATTAGCGGTGGAGATATAAGCAACTTTGTTGGCATACCGCCTCTACTTTTCGGTGATATTTCTCTAATTTGAAAGATCTCATTAATATTCATACAACAAACAATATCTAGATGTCTTATATATCAAGATCATATGGTTATAGAACATTGTCATAGCAGTCATTTGTTTTCAACTTCGACTCTTTAGGTCCTTAAGTAGCCAAGATACGCACATGTGTTTAAATGTATACCTCTTAATTTTTCTGCATTTTACCCAAATTCCTAAAGATTTTATTAATATTCATGAAAATGAAACTCAAATAACTTATCTATTACAGTATGGATGGTATAATATTGCGCTAGCAACCATTTAATTCCATTTTCAGCACATTGGGGCTTTTGGTTGTATACAAGTGTATTTGAAATACAAGTGTATTTGAAGGTGTATCTGTTCAATCTTTTTCCATGTTTTTTTTTTTTTTTTTTTTTTTTTTTTTTTTTTTTTTTTTCTCAATTTCATAAGTTTTCATTGATATACATGAAATTGAAAACCATTTTTTCTTATATCACACTTCAAAGAGATAATACGATACCTTATCATTTATTTGATACCATTTTCAACATCCTATGTTTATTTACAGTCCAGGTACAAGTGATTTTGTATGTACACCCCACATTTTTTCCACGATTTTCCTTCCATTTCTTACGATGTTCATTAATATTCATGAATATGCAGATTCAATGATTTGAATATTAGGATTACCATTCAATCGTTATGTCCAAGCACTACTAAGTAGTGCTTGGACATAACGATTTTTAGTCTACTATCAGGTCAATCATAGTATTCTAGAGCATGCTATTGGTAGGATATGGGTATTTTTGTAAGTGCACCCCATTCTTTAGAATCACACAATGGATGGGCGTGGAAACCATCATGCAAATATGTTCATTGTTGAAGACAATATTTTAATGCATTTAAGTGGTCCCTCTGACCAAACTGGCAGCCATGAAAATTTGTCCTAAAATGCAAGAAAGATCTTATAACCCATCAAAACCTTTCATGGCAATAGTTTTCTCCTGGTTTTCAGTTAGCCCCAGTTTTCAACATTATAATTAATATTCATGAATATGCAAATGAGATAAAATTTTCAAATAGGTCCATGACATCAATATATTTGTCAACATGATCTATTACTTGTGCAATAACAGTGTCATAATGATGGTTTGGGCCTGAAAATTGTTTATTTATGGATTTTAAACCATTCTTAATGTTTTCACTACAATTCATGAATATGCAAATTAGATAAATTGCATTACTTACCAAAGGAGAAAAGGGATATGACTAAGCTTAACAACAAGACCAGGCTCAGCGGCATAGGACGAGCAGCAGTGGCGATATGATCAATTTTGTAGCTACACCTCTCCTCAAGAAACACATTAATAGTTGCCATGGAAACCATGCATTATTTTCATAGTGTAATTGAGTTTATCTTTGCGGGCTAAAATCCTTTGCATTTAAATTTATGTAATTTAGTCAAGCAATCATCTAACAATATATTTTATGTGATTTTAGGTTCAGATCATGACAAACAAATGAAACGTTTCATCAATATAACAGATTCTAGATATTTTGGCGGCCATTTTGAAAATATGCAAATAAGGACATGAAGACGTCATTTTTCAACTTGGCAACATTGGTTTTTGGATTCAGCACACCAAATTACCCCTAGTTCAAGTGTCAAACCCTTTTCCTCACAAAATGCCTGTACTTGTTAACTTTTCTCAATTCCTGTCTTACTATTTTATATTCAACAAGACCATTGGCAATAGAGAATAACGATAATAAGAGCGATCGCCATGCGACTATTTTGATAGCCATGTCCTCGGACAACAAACACTCTTAAGGTAAACAGGTCTTGTAAAAGAAGATTTCCAGCTACAATGTACCATTTAATTCAAGAAAATTCCGTACATTAAACCATAAGCAGGTCGATATAGAACTATACTGAGAACTATAATGAAGTGTCATTTATGCCTAATAATGTAGGGGATGAGTATCATTTGTTGATGGTTTGTCAACCATTCTTCCGTAGCTCCATATTATTGTATGTGACCTTATACGTACATGTACATGTATTTGGTAAATTAAAAACACATATGTAGTCAACTTTGTGTTTATTGATACATGTAAAACATATTTTTGAATTGTTGTGAGTATCCTTTCAAACCGAAGCTATTTTTTTTTTGTCGTGTCAAAGGTCAATTTTGGTCCCGAAGGGTCCCCGGTTCGATCCCCGTCCGGGGCGTCATCTGTTGTGGCGTTGAGCAAGTCACATTGGCACAGCTCAATGTATATAGTGTATAGTGTACATATGTTCTTAAAAAAGTCGCAATAAAAGCTCTACAGAGCTTATGTTGATTGTTGAAATATGAAGCGACTTTAAAGTTTAAATACAGATTATTATTATTATTATTATTATTATTATTATTATTATTATTATTATTATTTATTACATGTAGATATACATATTGCTTAACTTATATTATTTTTCTTTGATCACGATGCTTGGAATTCTTATATTACTGAGTGGTGCTTTTATAATGGTATTGTGTATACAAAATTAAACCACAGAATGAGAGAAAAGTAAGTAACATATTTAGGAAAAGAAGACGAAAGTATAAATGACCGTGAAATCTTTATACTTGTGAAAACTTGCCCAAAAGGCGTACAGCACACACAAATTTGTTTCAGCTGTAAAAAATGAAAACTTCATTGGAAAAGAATTGATATTTTTTCATTCGTTTGCTCAAATCATTGATTGTTAAAGGAATAAGAAAAATATGTTTACCCTTGAACATCCCAGTTTTTCTATATAAAGTAGGGTGGGTGTAAACTTTTCAAGAACATGTTATCCTGCTGACTTGCTACTACTCTCTCATAGAATTTACAGAAACCATAATGTCCTTTTATATGGGTCATTTAAAGAGCCCGTATGTCGGGACACGTACTCGCTATAGGTATAAAATTACTGAAATTAACATGTCAAAGTTTATGAAGAAGAGTTCATTGTTTTATTATGTTTAAACTGTAGCTATTCATAAAGAGACGCCAAGAAATCATAAAGCTGCAAAACTAACAAACTTTGGATCATCAAATTATATTTGGCTGATAAGACATCATATAAAAATTGCAAAACTAGCAAAATTTGAATAATTTCCTGAACTTTTGAAAAGTGATGTGGGTACACATGTCTTAGACCGTAGGAGTACATTTAGTCATTCATCACATAGGTCAAACGACGCAGATGAAATTGATAAAAGAACATGTTTGGTAACAAACAACTTGTCATGGAACATTCTTTTGTTTGTTTGAATTGATGCTTTACGTCCCAGTCAACAGCAATGATCATGTTGGGACGTTGCCTCCATTTTATGGGACCTTCACCCAACATTAGGATGTCATGGCACTCGAAATGTGCTTCATAATAGATCGGCTCAAGTGCGTGAATTGTTGAGTAATAATTCACTGTTTGTCGGTCAGTTGTAAGAAGATAAATCACTCGCGCTGCGCGCTCGTGATTTTATCTTCTTTACAACTGACCTCCAAACAGTGAATTATTACTAAACAATTCACTGCTAGAGCTGATCTATTTCTTAAACCTAAACTAAAAACTCTGAATCTAAGTTCAAATCGGACGTCTTTGACATCATCGGATAAAAATAACAAATGACGTAAAAAATAATAATAATAAAAAAAAAAGAAAAAAAAAAGGAAGAAATAAACACATAAACAAACGAACAGAGAGAAAAGAGTACCTACTTTATATATCCAAAACAATTTTCACCAGCTTAAACTATCTAGGCAATTTCACGGCGTCCAGTGCTCTTGTTTTTAAGTTTTCTTTTTCATGTATGTAGCAGTTTGTTTTTTTTCCAGTTTTTGTTATATACCCAACATGCGAAATTCAACACTATGTAAAAATGAGTCGCACCGCGGGAAACCTCTCATTTTTCAGGCGTCAAAACATTCGATTCAGATGAGCTGCGTTTTCTCACAGGCTGTTCAAAAACATTTTTTTTTTTCAAAACTGAAATTTTAGCATCACTGGTTTCTGCGTTTTGCGCAAGCTGGTTAGTGACAAATATGGCCACCATAATTGAAAAAGACAAAGCTGAGTGCTACTTGCAATGACAAAACATGGATATTTATCATTTTTCATCAATAAAACATGAGTTGGGCATACTGGTTAAAATCGCCATACCATGTTTAATATAAAATTGTGAAACCATGTTTTTTAAAGTATGAAGCATTGCAATACAGTATTTTTAATTTTTTAACAAATGTGGAACACTATCTGTATATTTTTGCTTTTAACAGTCTGGTGTCCTTTTTATTGGACATAGGCAAACAGTATAGGCCCAAATGTGACGCCGCAGAACGCGTCCCACCTGGGGCTATTATGTCGTTCATTGGTGAAATTGCATCGTAAGACGAGAAAAAAAAAATAAAAATAAAAATCACTCCTAAAGCCCCTAAAATGGAATTGGACACATCAAGTTGATACTCATGGACGAATACATACGTCAAAAATGGGTTAAAAAACTACAGTATACAGTATTCGGTCGTGACTTGAATGTCGATAGTCCTACACCCCGATTCAGGATATAATGCTACAATCAGAGCCGCGTCTTCAGAAAACCTGTCTTCGGGGTTTCCGACCAGATCCGACACAAACCGGCATGTACAATCTCGGATAAAGGCTAGACGCTTGAAATTTCGGATATACATGTAAGAACTACCCATGAAGCGAAAACAAAGGCGCTTATAAGCCGTGCAGTTTCTGCACGGCTGATCTGCGTCTTTGTTTTCGCATATGCGGAAATCCAGTTTTCTCATGACGCGGCTCATAATAAAACTTTATACTTCTCGCCCTTGACATCGACATTTCACCGACTTGTACCCATAAAAAACATTATGGAAACACACCTGTGCAATAAGCAGGGATTTTTATTTTGTTTAGGCGGCAAATATTGAAATTTACATTTGAACAAAAATCATATTCTTGCTAAAAACATAACTTGTGGGTACATACATGTATACTCGGCGAGGTGGTTCTAAAGAGTACCCAGTATATGTTTTGGATCCAAAATGAAAACATGTATGCCACTGTAAGCCCCATTTTTACTGTTATATAAAAATGGTGAGAAGGGGGCATATATTTCATGGACATGTTATCCTTATGTAAAAAAAGATGGATTTTTATACATGTACATGTAAATTGCTTATAAACAGTTTTTGAGACACCTTGTAATCAAAGCACGTTTGAATGAAATTTAAGAAACGTTGAAATAAATATGTTTTGGTGTGGTCATTAAATACATGTAACATTACAAAGTCTTATTTAAATCAAACTGTCCGTCCCGACATGACTGTAGAATTGTTGTCTGGGGCGATATGCAACATCAGCTACAGATCTATCGCTAGCTTCGTTGCATGTACAGGAGAATCGCAAAGCCATCTTACATGTAAATAATATTGTGAGGTTTCTATTAAATTATATATTGATCAAAAGTGAAAAATGGGAGCGTAGTGGTAGAGCGTCGGACTCCAAATCGAGAGGTCCTGGGTTCGATCCCCGCACCGTGTTGTGTCCTTTAGCAAGACACATTAACTCCCTACAGTACTGGTTAAACCCAGCAAGCGTTGGCTCCTTCTCCACATGACTGAAAAATTGTTGACGTTAAGCCTCAACACATAAGTGAAAAAGCTACACATATTCGTATATTGTAACTGGAGTTTCTGTCTCTTATTTCACTTTATTGCAGAAAGTTTAAAAAAAAACATTAAATTTCATTTTTGCTATTCAACTTGCATTTTGATTCGTTTTTGTAAACGCCAACAGAGTGCTACGACATGCATTTTAATAGTTTAGGTAACTGGTCAGGGTCAAACAAATCGCCTTCTACAGAGAGCGTGAAATCGAACTTGACAAATTAAGCGCATTACCCTGACAGTGCATCTGATTCCATTCGCCCATTTCTCGAGTTCTGTTACACGTGCGGTAGTTTATTAGTTGATCCCTGCTTTACAGTGCAAGTACTGGGCCAAAGAATGAAGAGGAGATTCATGATCAAATCTTCTTGAAAGAAATGTGCCGGACTTTTTCTACTGTATCATTGGTGTTAGTGCAGTGGTATACAGCATACTCCCCCTACCCCGTGGCAAAGTGGTTATGAACGCTTATTTCATTATTAAACATGCTTTACCTGTTTACCAGGAGGTCATCTCACTGCTGTCTCTTGTTTGAGCTCGAGTCCGACACGGGGTACATGTGAGTCAAGCCAGGTTCTGCATGAACACCAACCTTGTCGCATTATTGTGGACGTATACATGTGTTCGTGTACTGTTGGACTTTTATGAGTCATCCTATGATATACAGTACACCGTATATCGGTGTCATTTGTTTTATTTTCAACACTTCGGATACTCATATTTCGTTTTATATTACAGTTTCAAGTTCTAATGTCGTAAACTATAGTGACAGAGTATCATGTAAATCCAAAAGGTCAATCAAAGGTCAAAACCCTGAACATTACGAAAACTTGCCCATGCAATATACAGAGAACTTAAGTCCAAAATTTGATGTTTTCAATATCTATGCTCTAAACTCTGATTGTGGGTAGACGTTAGAACCGCCTCGGTGAGGCGGTTCTAACGAGTACCCACAATCTATGTTTTGGATCAAAATAAGAAAAAATAGGTATAGCCCTGCATATAGTCTGGCCCCAGACCCTATCTTTTCCTCTTCTTCTTAACATGGGGCACAAATCTAGAACACCTATAATTTCTCTGCTTGCTTAAGTTTCCTGATTGCAAATTATTGTTGAGCCATGAGTAACAGGTGAGTTTGGATTAAAGAGGCACATAGGAACTGAAAGATTTCTTATTTAAATAATAATGATAATAATAAACAATAACGACTGGGGCCAGTCTACCCTGCATACACCAGTTTTAATATATAAAACTGGGGTTGAAGTGGATATACATGACACGGACATGTTTTCGTGTTGTTTGTTTTAATAAAGACCTCACCATAGTTGTTTTATTACCTGATCACACCAACCACATTTACCATCATCAATGCATACGTATATAACATGGATGCTATAAAGGGATACATGTAACTTCAGTCTTGCAAAATGTGAAAAAATATTACTTTAGTAGGTTTGTAGAGGTAACGTTGATGACATTTGTCATTCAATTTTTACCATTGAATCAGGGTAATTATTCAGAAAAGCTTACAAAGCCTTATATTATATATCACGTCCCATACACAGGGAAGCACAAACTTAAAATACAAGCCTGATTTAAAGATTGCCAGTATCAAATAGCATTTAAATGATATTTTTCTCGCCTCCCGAACTTTTGAATACGCAATGAAATTCGGTCACAAAATTATGTCAAACAGAAGCATATGTGAATTATGTGTTCAAAGTTTGCCCAACTTTTTTCTATTGATTATGGGTGGCTTATTTTTGGGACAATTCATCAATAGATTTACAAGTTGCACATGTGCTTGAAGGAATCATTCGAGCCCGCGGCGAAGTATCTGTTTACGTTAACGGAAGGCACATTTAATTTAATTATCACCAACAGTGACTTGGGATATTCGCTGCCAATGAATAATAAAGTAAAAATTTAGTACATGTAATCAAATATTTTTGTGCATATTATGCTCAAATCGGCCAAGATCTTGGTATTTATTTATTTTTTCTTTTGGTGTGTGTGTGTGTGTGGGGGGGGGGGGGGGGGCACAGTCACTTTTGGGCGCCATTTTGAATATCTAATTAAAAGCAAAACAATGCATAAAGAATATATTTCAATATATGCCCAGAATATTATTGATAAATCAATAGAAAGAAGGAAAACATTAAAACATAATCAATGTTCCATTAATCTAAATTACTAGTATGCATTTTTAATTATGGCTTTATGACATCATAAAGCCTCGTGAATATCCAAGATGGCCGCCTCCTTGAACCGAAATAAAAAATCATTCCAACCAACATAAGAGTCTTAATTTTCATCCGATGGTAATAAACTTTGAACCGTAATTGTTAAGGGAGGTGAGTATTTTCATACTTCAGCATTGCCTTTCCCTTTATTAAATGTCATCTGCAATTCATGTTTAACGCTTTCGACGTTACATGGGAGATAGATTTGTGCTGCGTAAGGTTTAGATCAATCTTGAGCCAAGCACGGACTGGCTATATATCAGGAAAACATGCCCATGAAATGTACACCCCCTTAAACCCCACTTTTGTATAGTAAATCTGGGGTTTGCAAGGGTATACCTAATTTTCTTATTTTTGATTCAAACATACATTGTGGGTACTCGTTAGAAAAGAAAAAATCAAAATTTTTCCAATGAAATTGTCAATGTTTTCTTCTGAAAAATAATAATAATAATAATAATAATGATAATAATAATTATAATTATAATAAAAAAAAAAATAAAAAATTATCAAACGAGCAAGTTTTCGTATTGTTTCTAAGACGAAAATGAACTTAACGACCATACTAATAATATTAAAATTCTCATTTGACTATTTTACACAGATTGCTAGACAGGATGTTTCCTTCGGTGTTCCGTGATACCTCACTATCACGATAGTAGAACAAGGTCAGAAAGTGCGGGTTAGCCAGCTGATCTTATTGCTGACGATTTTTCCAATATGTTATCAAGATAACATATCCATGCAATGTACAAACCATAACGAAAACTTGCCCATGCAATATACAGAGATTTTTTTCAGCTGTAAAAATTGAAAATTTTATCAGAGCCGAGGCGGTTCTAACGAGTACCCACAATCTATGTTTTGGAGCAAAAATAAGAAAAATAGGTATACCCCTGCATACCCCAGTTTTGCTATATGAAAGTGGGGTACAAGGGGGTATACATTACACGGACATGTTTTCCTGATGCTCATACCACCATGCCTCATACCCCACTTATCGGGGTTTGAAGGGGTATACATACCTATTTTTCTTATTTTTGATCTAAAACATAGATTGTGAATACTCGTTAAAACCGCCTCGATGAGGTGGTTCCAACGTGTACCCACAATCTATGTTTTGAGCAAAAAGGTTGAAAATATCATTTTTCATTTTAAGTGTCATGACATCCTAATGTTGGTTAAAAAAAAGTTCAAGAAAATGGAGGAAACGTCCCGACATGACCATTGTTGTTGACTGGGACGTAAAGCGTTCATTCAAACAAACAAATTCATTTTTTTCTGATGAATGTTTCAATTTTTAAAGCTGAAAAAAAAATCTCTGTATATTGCATGGGCATGTTTTCATAACGGGTCTTGAGTATCTCTGCCAATTTCCTACTTGCATGACATTGTTTGCGCTTTCTGTGCAAAATATCTAAAAATATGGTCTTCTTAATAACTGTGTTGTAGTGTTGCAGTCAAATTTATTTCATTACATGTATTAGTCCTAAGTACTAGTGACTGTAACTGTAAATGCTAGTGCCCTTTATATCCCACATGCTGTTCTATGTGTAGAGAATTCGCTCCCGGGGGTTGGGGTTGGGGCTGGGGAATCTGCTAATTACTTGGTTTTCCATTTATACTGGTTATTGGAAAGCTGAACACCAGCAAGATACGGACAATTTGTTGAGCGCAATATGTCAATGGATATGATAATTCGCGGCTCATACATGTATGTACGTTGATTATACTGCTCTCCCATATACCGAATTTCCCTTGCAAATGCCCTTCCGAATGCAGTTTTGAGCAAATTCGAATTAATCGCTAGAAATTCGGAAGCATTCGGTAGCATTTGTAAGCATTCGGAAGCATTCGGTGAAAATTTCAAGTCGTTGCGAAAATTAGGAACATGCTCCTAAAATTCGCAAGGAAATAATATTCTTAACAAATTCGTAAACAATTCGTAAACAATTCGGATTGATTGCAAGACATTTGTAACACTCGCAGGTCATTTGCAAGGATTCGGTAGCATTAAATTCTATTGAGTTTTGTTGTCCGTAAAGAATCGCTTGTGAATCGCAACATTTTCACATTCAAGACTCAGATTTTAGCATAATTTATTTATTCTGGCCCTATCCTTCGAGTAAAGGCCATAATTTATGTTGTTTAGCCTTAAGCTATCCATCAATGTATGATAGACAAACTAAAGTCCCGTGAAATTTTTGTTTGCCCAGTAAAATTGTCTTTTTATTGTGTACATCGCAATTTGAGAGAGTGAGGTGTATGTTTCAAGAGAAGACTTGGATTTACTTTTGTAGTGCGTCAAGCACAAACAAACTTGAAAAAGTCCAAGAGAGGGCCCTTAGATTCATTAACAATGATTTACTCCTCTCCGCTTAGCGACCTGTTGAAGTCAACAAATACTCAGCCACTTCATGTCCGAAGATTGCAACAAATGGCATGTGAGGTTTACAAGATAGTCAATAAGATGTCCCCCGAATACTTAAGTGATCTTGTGAAAATAAAATCTTCTCATTATAATTTCAGGGCTGAAAGACAGGCAGAAGTTCCAAGAGTTAACTCTTCTAGGTATGGGCTGAGGTCCTTCAGGTCTGAGGCAGCTCGGGTATGGAACAGTCTCCCAAACGAAATCAGGGTTGCAGATTCTTACCCACAGTTTCGGAGGCTGATCCGTAGCTGGGATAGTCACATATGTGGATGCCCTCTATGCTCAACCTAAAAAAGTAAGTCAACCTCTGTTCTGTTTTGTTTCAGTTAATGTATTTGTATTCAGTTTTTAATTTCATTTATGTTGGTCAAAACTTTTGTCTGTTTGTGTATCCCTTATTTTTCGTTATGTGAGTCATTTTGTCGTGTCTTGCATGTTTCGCTTTCGTTTTCGCTTAAGGTATACTCAGTGCAGACCTAGATCAACTATCTTGCCTACCTTATAATTAGCACTGTGATTTCCTTAGGTCTAAGGAGTCTGTGTAATGGTGCTATCTTCCATACTTGATCTTAATTTATAAAGATTTATTTATTCTTACCATTATTTTCCAAATTTTAATGTAAATTTATTAACTACTTCAAGTCTATTTACTTTTTACATTACATATAAATATGTATATATGGGTCATTATCAAAAAATGGAGCAATCCTTGTCCTTGATGGTTTTCTCGCAAGCGCGATGTCCGAGGTTTGCTTTTTCCATGTATAATATTAGTTTCCGCGGTGCTTTACTAGAACCACGAGCGATTTCACGTTTCCGAGTACGTTATTTGCAAAAAAGAGATGCTAGAAGTGCTATTTTATCGATTTTTACCGTGTCCCTGGGTCAGGGTAAGTTGTTTTATTTGTTTCCATTGCAAAAGAAGCTTGACAGAAATCACATTTTCTGTGACCATCTATTGCATAGAATGTTATTGAAGTCAAATTCAAAAATCTTATGATATATAAAGTGCTATTTTAGGGTGGGGGCACATATATAGTGTTGTCCCTGGAAAACGTATCAGTGCTGTCACAGTTATTGAAAAATCGATTTTGACCAGAGTTACAAATCATTTTCTCGGATCAAAACAATCGCGTGTTGTAGACGACACCAAGCTGAAGCAGTTACGGTAAAAAACTTTTGAACAAATCGCATTACTCCGTTGCTATACCATAAAGACATGTCAGGATTGGAGTGGGAATTTTACAAGCATCAGTCCTATCACGCGCATTTTGCCGCTTATTGTAAATATCACATACATTTTAAAACCATGACTGAATTTCAACTTAGGGGCAGTAAGAATAGACATGCAAAGGTTTCATCCTGCATTCTGTTGTTAGTCACTAGAATTAAATTTCTGTGTGAAACTCAGTACTGTCACGGATCAGTGCTGTCACGATCGTGACAGTAATGATGTGACAGCACTGAGTTGACTTCTGTCAGCAGGTGTGGATTCAGGTAATTTCCTAGGCTGACAAGAGTTAGGTCGCCTTTTACCAGAGGGTCTCAGCTACTAACGCCAGCAGCAGCCAGAAGTGGCCAATTCATATCGCTTTGAAAATCGTTTGAGGTGTGTGACTGTGTGTGGGTGATACAAAACTACAAATTCAAAATGCTTCGTCGACCACGGTAAAAAAATAGCCCCGGGGGTGGTACTCCCATAATGATATTTAGACAGTTTGTGTATGTCGCGCGATAAATGCCCTTTTTGGCGGTCCATTCCAAATTAGATTACCCCTTTTCAGTAAAAAAAAAAAAGACATTTTAAGCCCCAACTTTATACGGAAAAATCTCCTTTTTTGTTTAAAACGCCATCCCTTTCCTCGAGGGGTGGGAGGGGCAACTCGGGGTAATGCAAGTACGGGTGTGCCGTAAAACCTACCAAATGCATACACCTCGAAAAAAGGGACCCGGTAATATACACACTAGGGGTCTATGGTACATGAAAATACGAAAATTTTAACCTTTTCTGACGCATGTGTCTTTCAGTGTGTTTGTATGTTGCATACCATTACGAAAATGTATTACTCATGCAATATACAGAGATTTTTTTAGCTTTAAAAATTGAAGAAAAAAATATATCTGATTGTCAAATTTTAGAAACAAAAAGCAGTAACATTGTATACCTCATTTTACCCTGTATACGTCACTACATAAAAGTGGGATTTAATGGGATATATGTGAAAGCAAATGTGCAGCTCAGCTGCAAGTTAACCTAAAGTTGAGGCCCATCCAAGGAGGTATTAGATCCAAGCTCACTAAAAGAAAAATGACCTTTCTCCCTAGCTCCCTAAAAATCTTTTCCTTGCTCCCAGCTTCCTTAAACCAAGAGTGTTCTCTTCTAGTAATCCTCAATTCCCTTCAATTGTTTTCCAGTTTCTCCAAGCTCCCTGAAAACAATATGGCCGTGGGGAGCGCGGTGGCGTAGTGGTATAGCGTCGGACTCCGAATCGAGCGGTCTTGGGTACGATCACCACAGGCGTCACTGTGATGTGTCCTTGGGCAAGACACATTAATTCCCTACAGTACTGGTTAAACTCAGGAAGCGTTGGCTCCGTCCCGACATGACTAAAAAATTGATGACTGGGACGTTAAGCCCCAACAGAAACACAAACAAACAAAATGGCCCTGCTACCCATCTCTCTAAAATCCATGATAGGGTCCTAAATTTAATGCGGTCTTTTGTCGTGAACTATCCTGGTTGTCTCAGACCTGGTCGAAAGCCCCAAAGACACATTTTCTCATGCTTCTGCTTAAGATGAACAGCGCTTCTACTGCGCTTTACGTGTTACATCGCGTTTGGATTGCGTGAAGCGAACATGTTTTTTTTTTTTTTTTTTTTTTTTTTTTTTTTTTTTGAGCATTGGATCTACGCAAAAGGTGTCCCTGGTTAGAGCAACAGCAAAGGCTTCTTTGGTTGCTACCTTAAGTGAGTCACTGCCCCTAAGCTCATCGGTAAATGGTCAGAAATTAATCATTTCCGCACACATTGGAACGAAAAAGGCGAGATCGGATAATTATCAGTGCTGTCACGACAACATCAGTGCTGTCACGATATCAGTGCTGTCACGGTTATAATTATTTAAAATACTTAAAACGCATCATATAAGAGTAATTGCTTTTGGGATGTTATGATACTATACTGAAATAGTAAACGTTTAGCAGAACTTATTTTTGGTTTAATCCCACAAGATAATGTCTACAAAAATAAAGCGTTTCAGAAACAGAACAAATCACAGTATGTGCATTTTCATTGAAGATCTCTTCCCCGTTAATTCATTGAAAGTATTTAAGGTTTGTGTGAACTATTGTTCGTGACAAGTTATATATGTCCCAACTTACAGATTGGGGAAGTTTTATCAAATGAGCGTTTTACGCAAGAAAGTTTGTTCGTGACAGCACTGATATTTTTTCAAGGGTACCATACAATTAATTAATTCTGGTGCACTATTTGTTCAGTTAAACTCGGCATATTTTATTTCTTTATTCTATATGCTCCTGTTAATAAAACTATCCCATTAAAAAAGAAAAAAATGGACAATTAATTTTTTTCGTTTTGCCTTTTTGGATTGCTCCATTTTTTGATAATGACCCATATATAGTTTTTCAATTCCTAAGGTCTTTCTTAATTTTTCACACTGAAAATATTACTTTTTAGGGATATTGTATGAGTTTATAAAATTTCTGTGATGTTGTATATAGTCATTTTGTTCTAATTTGTGCATGCACTGTGATAATTTTGTTATTTTACAGATGTTTGTCGAAGTAAAAGCCCTACAGGGCTTATGTTATATGTTTATAATATTCGACAAAAAATAAATCTTCTATGTCTATGTCTATGTCTATCAATAATGGCATATTTTTTTCCATGCCCCTTCGCATTGTGGGTGATTTCATTTTACATTGATATTATTGGCTACAATGTTTGCGAATAAGTAAAAAATGAAAAGAATTCGGCTAGCATTCGCTACACATTCGCTTCATTTGTAAGGTGTTTGCAAGACGTTCGTATTATTTGTAACGGCATTTGTAAGCGTTCGGAACATTCGTAAGGCATTTTCAAGAATTCGGTAGTGTGGATGGCAATCAATCGCAACATTCTTAAGGCATTTGTAAGGATCCGAAAGCATTCTTAACTCTTTCGCAAAGACATCGTTTTGAACATGCCCCGCCCCGTCCATTCGCATCATATTCGGTAATTTCAGCGCGAATTTCAAATTTTAGCATTCGCAAGGGATATTCGGTATATGGGAGAGCAGCATTAAACCGCTTCTCCCCTGTCGGGAAAACCACCACATACTGGAGTTAAACCAATAAAGTAAGGCATGTATAAGCTTTAACAAAAAGCTTGGTCTACGCTTCGCATGTATAAATACACTACAATGTCAACGAATCTGATTGTACTCCCATTTCAACTGAACGGAAATAAAAATGTGACCAGCACCATTTTAATAGCATTAAATTGTCTTCGCGTGTGCGCGTTGACAACCAGGTATAGCTCGGCAAATAGGTCACTGTATGGGCGTTACCTTATGAATACGTTATTGGGTATGGTCTACTTTTGACCCAGGTAAAAGCTAAAGGTATACAGTTGAAAGACTCAACTCCCATGTTGTTAAACGCAGTATAATCCGAGTTTGTCTAGTTTACTGGATTGGACAAAATAGGTAGCTGTGTTGCAACCAGAAATGTAACAATGTAACAATTGTTACATTTTGGGCAGTTTGTTACATTTTGGGCCGACAACGTCGACCAGAAATGTAACAATCATGTAACAAAAATTTTGTTACATTTTGGGTCGATGAGTGGCATATTTGTTAGAAAAAAAAACACACACAAAAAAACAAAAAAAAAAACAAAAAAAAAAAAAAAACAACGAATATTTAAACAAACACTTTAGCATCTATTACCCGTCAAAGACGATGAAGAGAAACACGTTTATCTTTCAATTTCTTCACTCAATCCACATTTTCAACAAACTATAATATTAACACTTAATATTTTGAATTAAAACTTAGAAAATGACTTCCCAACGAGTACTATCCCCTACCATCGCATGTCGAAACTTTTCCAGTTATATCCAAAACTGATGAAAGAATAAATTATTCTATCATTTTTTCTTATTCAAGACATTCTTGTTGTTACATTGTTACAATTTAGGTTTTCCATATACGACCCAAAATGTAACAATGTAACAAAATCTAAACTTTCTCTTCCAAACTGCTAGCGTTTCCTAACCATTTTCCTTTGTAAAGTTTTGAAAAGAAAAGTAGCTACTTTGCTGGCTGCGGGGTACACTAGGATAACCAGTCTATAATCAGATATTGAATACCCAAGACTCAAATAGTATGTGATTTTGGCCCGGGATTTTGGCCATTTGTTACCACTTGGGAAGGAAAAATATATACACTGAAAAAAAGTTATAAGAGGCCACTTTTCAAACTCATTTTTTGTTTCTATCCCATGTTCAGAATTGCACGATTTTTTGCCAAAAGACGTGTCTTTCAAGTAAGTAAAGTTCCAAAGCGTTAAGAAATAATTTTCTTTTACTAAAGGCGTTTTTGGAGTAAAAATGCAAAAATCAATGTTTTTAAATAAAAAATTGGATACAGCACACCATTTATTGAAATTAGGAACGGGTGTCATCAAAGGGGTCGTTACGACTCGGAAAAACATCAAACATTCGAATTTTCTCTACTGGTAGAATTTTTGTGCATTTTTAAAAATCGCCAATTTTGAGATTTTTGGAAAATTCATAAATGTGCCTCTTAAACATGTTGACCCCTGTTAAATTCACTTGATGAGGCCTGGAAATGAGAGATATAACTCGACTGAACTGTTTTAGACCATTTTCGAGGACCAACAGGTCAAGGCTGCCTCACACTTCCGGTTTCAATGCCAATTTTTAACGAACAAAATAACAAAATTTGTGGACGATTTTTTTAATTTCCAAAGTTTATCAAAGTCTAGTATTTGACCTAAATAATCGCTGAAAATTTCAATGTCGTGCTGCTGATAATAATGTAACTGGAGAAGAACCAAGTTGGTATGCAAATTGCATACAAAAGCTGAATTCCTGTTATTCAAGTTGTTGTATTCTTGCATGTACAAAACAGAAACGAAGATTTTTATTGCAGCAACACTTTTGACTTAATTTTATCTTGCATCATGGCAGTCAGTAGCAATTTCAAATAAATTAAAATGTAAAAACACAACGTCATAATATGACATTTAATTTGATGTTAATAAAGTGTGACTTTTTGAAATGAGGTACCTTTACACATGCTTCGTCTGTGTGAGAAGTATCACGCATTTTGGAATGCAGAAACTCACAGAGCCACTGTTAGACATTGGTTTATTCATATGATCACGAATTTTGATTGATCGTATTTTACTTTCTGAACTAGAAGAAAAAATATGAGGTGGCCTCTTATAACTTTTTTTCAGTGTACATGTGTTTTGTCGATGAGCCTGATAAGTACAGAGAATTTTTCAGTATGATAGCTCTCTCATATCGATAGCTTTTGTCCTAAAAAGGAGTACGCGCTTTCTTCTGTGGCATCGAGTCTGGCCTGGAGGTCATAAAGGACGACGGAAGCCATATGGACACCGGAGCATGAATGAACTGGTGAGCCAATACGACAACTACAACAAACTTTCCCCTACTCGAAATGAACATCATTTTTGCGTATTTATGCATGTTAATGATCATTTAATATAAGTACGTCTACAGTCAATCATATACGACTAAAATTGTTTATTTATTACAAATAAAATATAAAGGTTTGATCCTTTGGAAGCAGTAAAAACATTCAAAGGGAGATAGTATGGACTATATTGCGCAATTTCGGGTAATGAACCCTCGTCAGTAGCCCTCTTTAAACCGGCAACGAACGCCAGACTATAATTGTGCTGCAATTTCGAGAATTTACACGAGGAGTCTAAATCAAAGACATTCCTAAACTGGGTCAATAATTAAAAAAAATGCTTAGAAGTATGTTTCTAAACGTGAGTGTTTTGAACACTCTGAATATCTTTACCGATCTCAAAGGACCGAAATAAAATATAATCTGCACTATGGATGATGTACGGGGAGACTTTTTACGGCCGCCACACGGCACAACACCAGCTGCAGTAATAGCAAATGAAATATAAAGGTTTGATCCTTTGGAAGCAGTAAAAACAGTCAAAGGACTATAGTATGGACTATATTGCGCAATTTCGGGTAATGAACCCTCGTCAGTAGCCCTCTTTAAACCGGCAACGAAATGGGTTGTAGACAGCTAGAATATCCCATTTTGTAAAAAAAAATATTTTGGTTACATTTTGGACCGACAGCGTCGACAGCGACCAACTGCCCAAAATGTAACTGTTGTTACATTGTTACATTTGGGGTCGATAGGTACTCTATCGACCCAAAATGTAACAAAAAAATGTTACATAATTGTTACATTTCTGGTCGTCGTTGTCGGCCCAAAATGTAACAAACTGCCCAAAATGTAACAATTGTAACACTGTTACATTTCTGGTTGCAACATAGCTGATCTTTAAAGGTAAAATATGTGACAGAGCTCTAGGCTGACTGAATTCGACTTTTCTATTATCTCCCTACTTGAACAGATGGACTAGATATGAATATTAACAGTGACCCATTTGCCGAACTATATGGCGGTTTTTGTTTAGCCCTTGTTAGTGACTGCAACAATCCCGTGGCCACCGCGCACCACCTCAAGGGTAAAGGCGTCTAATGAACATCACGGACACCTGCTAGGATTTTTTTTTGTTTCCGACAGTTGACACTCAGCTTATTACTTCCTTATATGGAAGTAAACATAAGGAATACATATAGGCCTAGACCGGCTTTTCTCTATTTAATAATTAGCTAAACACAGAAATGATTAACATTTTGAGACAGCTATAAAGTACTGGGATCATGCGCGGATCCAGAAATTTTCACGAGAGGGGGTCCAACGAAAATGGTAATTTTTAGTCACAGACGAGGGGGGGAGGGGGGGGGGGGTCCAACCCCCCAAAAATCCCGAAATTACCTTTTTTTAGGTAAATTTTTCAAATTCCAGGGGGGGGGGGGGTCTGGACCCTCGGTCCCCCCCCCCCTCTGGATCCGCGCATGGGGATAAAAAAAAATCTCAGACAAAGGGATACTTGTCTGATGCATCAGGGAAACATGTCCGTGCAATAAATACCCCATAAACCCCACTTTTATATACTAAAACTGGGGTTTGCAGGGGTAAACCTATTTTTCTTATTTTTGCTCTAAAACATAGATTATGGGTACTCGTTAGAACCGCCTCGCCTTGGTCGAGATAGAGGGTTTTCATGGGACTATAAGTATGAGTTATTTCACTGCATTGCCCTTCTATATACACTGAGTGGCAATAAATGAGTTCCCAAAGTGGAAAAAAAATGAAATAATTTTTAGTAATTTTTTTGTCTTCAGAACAATATTAAGTAATTCATATTACTTTAAAATTATCATATTACATGTAGCGCCCTGTAGGGGAAACAATTCCAAGAAATGTTCAAATATTTATATCATTTATGTTACATAGGGAATTGGTTGCTAAGCAATTTTAGAACACCACCCAAAATCGAGCATCAGTCTGATGTCTGTGATTGTGATTGCTGTTTGGTAACAGTGGGGAACATTACCACCTGATATTTTGTGAGATGAAGGGTAAGATATTAGGCTCTTATCTAATAGTCACTTGAAGGTTTTAAAATATCGAATTTTAAAATGGCACCAGTTAAATTGCTTCAGAAATTCTGAGAACATCGACACACCCATTGACTCCCATGTTATTTGCTCGTCAAAAGCCAACCTTCGACTTTGAAAAGCTGCAGTTTCTGTCTGCCTGGTTCAATCATGTCCACACATATTTTATATCAAGTTTTATTCTTAACTTGAAGTAGTAAATCAACCAAGTGTTAACATGAATATTACCATGGCAACCATTTAAGTTGAACACGTATCCATTTTTCAGCCATGTTCTTCAATCTTGCCTAAAAACCAGCAAACAATTTTTAAAAACCCAAATTTATGAACGACAAGAATTTATTGGTTAGTACATGTAATTATGCTTTACAACGGTTTGTCAGAAGAGCAGATTAGTTTTAAAGACACAATCATGATACTCACCGCTGTGTCTGGTGTGGGTTCGAGCCCCGCTCTGGCCACATCATGTGAGACAAGCCAAGTTTTGCTTGCGGACGAGTCATGTGGTTTTTCTCGGGGTTCTCTCGTTTTCATATGAGCTGAAATCATCAGCTGAAAGCTGAAAATTGAACTTAAAAAAATCATAATGATTGCCAAAAATTAAAAACTTGCATTTTTCCACCGAGGGAACTCATTTATGGCCACTGAGTGCACTGTAGGCCTTAAGTCAACTTTTTTTTTCATTGACTTTTCGTCAAATAAAATACTTGTCATATACGAAATAATACGGAAAATACCGAGAACTATTAATAGAATCATCGGTCGCGTTTCCCATTTTTATCTGAAAATGAAAGTAGATGTTTTTCTTGGATTTTTTTTTTTAATAAAACGTTTGTTATCGCTGATTATGTCAAGGTTATATTTATGATTCGCGACGCGAGAAAACCTGTCTTCGGGGTTTCCGACCAGGTCTGACACAAACCGACCACCTGTTCAATCACAGAAGCAGAAGCTAGAAATTTTGGATTTTAGTAAAAGAGAAATTGTACTATCCGTGTAGCGAAAACAAAGGCGCTGATCAGCTTCGCAGTTACTGCGCCTTTGTTTTCGCATAGGCAAAAATCTGGTTTTCTCACGATGCGGCTCATTTATGATTTCGCATACAAGATCGATAGGCAACAGACTGAATTAGTGAACAGATGTGTACTTTGCATGTTGTGAAAATACAGATTGACTTTATATTTTGAGGTATGTTGATCGACTTTTTCACCAAATATTGACTTAATAGGCTAATATATAGAACTATTTGCGTGGCACCATTGACCATTCCGCACCCGATTCCGCACCAACCGAAAAAGCCATGGTCAATCCCGCTAGTGACGCTCACCCTTTTCTTAATAAATAGGACTTCCGGGTTGATACAACCATGAACATGACTGTGCCGATTGCCCCTAAAGCTTTTTACCATGTTGTAAAATGTATTCAAACAAAGATTGAGGGAGGCTCTATCGGTACGGGGGTGGGGCTCTTAGTTTCCTGCTCCTTGAAAGAAAAATGACATTTCTCCCCAAATCCACAAAATAATTTTCCACAGATCTCGGCTCCCCGAAACCCCAAATTGCTTACTTGCTCCTCAGATCCATGAAAATAAATGTCCATTCCCCCCAATTCCTTGTAAATAAATGGCCCTTTTCTCCAGATGCCCAAAATCCCTGGTGCATACCCCAACTTACCTACCTATTTTTTTCAGGTTTGACCCTTCTCCCTAGACTGGTTCTCTAACGTCTCTAAATCAGAATCGAAGAAAAGCTCGAGAACAAGGCTACCTTCTCCCCAGATTTCTAAAACCCCTGGTGTATGTAAGGCCCCAACATACCTCGTATACCTACCCATTTTAGCTCACCTGAGCCGAAGGCTCACAAGGTGAGCTTATAGGATGGCCATGATCCGGCGTCCGTCCGTCGTCCGTCCGTCCGTCCGTCCACAATTTCAAAGATCTTCTCTGAAACCGCTTGGCCAATGAAAGTGAAATTTTATGTGGAGCATCCATTGGTAGGGGGAACTGAAGTTTGATCGCGAGAAACATAGGCTTTTACATGGGAAAAAGTGAAAACTATGGATTTTTTGAAAACTATTGCAGCCTGAGGCCTGAAAACTGGTAGATGAAAACAACTAATGGAGTAGATGAAGGTATGTGATTAATTTAGGTCAAGGTCATCTCTTGACCTTGGCCAGTCTGTCGTCCATACACACTTTTCAAAGATCTTCTCCTCTGAAACCGCTCGGCCAATCAAAGTGAAATTTTATATGGAGCATCCATTGGTAGGGGTGACGAAAGTTTAATAGCAAAATCCAGGTCACATGACCAAGATGGCCGCTACGCCCATATATGGTAAAAACCACTCAAAAATCTTCTTCTCATGATTCGGAAGGCCGATTTCCACGAAACTTGGTATGTAGCATTTGGGACTTCAGTCCATCATAGTTTGATAAAATGATGACCCTTGGATGACCTTGACCTATTTTACGGCAAGGTCAAATTTGGAAACATAGGCTTTTACATGGGAAAAAGTGAAAACTATGGATTTTTTGAAAACTATTGCAGCCTGAAGTCTGAAAAGTGATAGATGCAAACGACTAATGGAGTAGATGAAGGTATATGATTAATTTAGGTCAAGGTCATCTCTTGACCTTAGCCAGTCTGCCATCCATACACACTTTTCAAAGATCTTCTTCTCTGAAACTGCTTGGCCAATCAAAGTGAAATTTTATGTGGAGCATCCATGGGTAGGGGAGACGAAAGTTTGATCGCGAAATCCAAGTCACATGACCAAGATGGTGCCACGCCCATATAGGGTAAAAACCACTCAAAAATCTTCTTCTCCAGAACCGGCTGGCCGATTTTCATGAAACTTGGTATGTAGCATTTTAGACTCCAGCCCATCATAGTTTGATGAAATGATGACCATAGGATGACCTTGACATATTTTACGGCAATGTCAATTTTGGAAACATAGGCTTATACATGGGGAAAAAGTGAAAACTATTCTTTTTTTAAAAATGAACACGGCTTTAGTCCCTATGATTTGTCTTTTCCGAATGTAATATGGTTTTGTTTGTTTGTCGATTACTCTTTCGTCTACACTTAAGCATGTTTAGAAAGTCATTTTTTTTTAGGAACCACGTTTATTTTGAATAAGTTAGTTCAAACATGTTATAAAGCCGATTATCATTTTTATCATTATCATTTTTGGGTCAAAACGGTCTATGACTGTCAGTTCTGTAATTTCATTGTTTGTTTTTATTTTGAGTTAACAGTGATTTCCGCGGTCAACAATTAAGCTCATGTCGGTACGGACAAATCACATGTGGAGCCCATTAAGACAATCGGTCAGACAGACTGTGGAAGTTTGTCTGACCGAAAAAGTTTTACCTGACAGTCAAATCGTTAGCTCATTTTTTTTCCTAAATTGCCAGGACATTCGGTCATGTGTGTTGCACATTTTTACCCGTCTGTGGCTGTTTTTGTCTGACATGTCAGATGGTCAGACACTGTCAACCCCTCATCTCGACAGTATTGTTCTATAATTTGGACCCATGAAACCAAATGAATGACTTCCATTCATTATCATTCGCTTATGCTTGAGGGGAGTGTTGAAAACTGAGGGCTACGCCCGAGGTTTTCAACACTACTTGAAAGACAAATGGCGATGGTTGCCAATCGACAATGGTTGTTATTAGTTAGGCCAATATAAAATATATTCGTGGTTCCGGTCGCCCCACCGTCCCTAGATTTGATGCCCGACCCTAAACATTTTTTTCAGGTGTCAACTTCGATTATTTTTTTTTCACTCGTTTTTCCGGTAGTCCCGGTTTTTATCAATCTCTGCTCGGATGGGGCTTTCATACCGCACCAGAATCCGGTGAGTAGTTGTACCATTTCCTGTTTAGAAGATGGCCGCTTGCTCGCGGCTTGCACCAGACCACATTTTCTTCTCGCCTGTCAAATGAAGAAATGCGACCACATCCCTGAAGAGAAGAAGACGTTTCTGTCTGTCGCTACGAATGAAACAGTCACTGACATATTTCGTAAATGCCACGACGATGCAGGCCAGAATTACGATGAAAAAACACTACTGTTTTACTGCAGAATGCAGTTTGGGATTGACCAATTCCGACGAGAAATTCCAGGTGTGTTTTTAATCTGTCAACATTTAAACATGCTGGTAGATAGTTCTATGACCGCTTTGTTATATGTGCATTGGAAGTTGCCCATATTGATTGTTTACAATAGCTACACCAATCCTTAGTTACCCCACCCCTTCAGGCTAGTTATTATACATTGGGTTTATGCAAGGGTGGGGGATGAATACATCTGGCCAGCGCCTAAGGGGAACCCCTGCTCAATTTTTTTAGATGTTGACTTATTTTTATTATTTTTTTTTTTCAATGATTTTTTTTTGGCTCGTATGTTTTCATGTATTAAAAGTTCAAGTGTGGAAGGATCAACATTTGGTTCATGTAAACATGGTGTAAAAACAAAAGCGAAAACCAAGGGAGATACAAGTTTTATTCACATTTATATTGTTACAAACAACACTATTATGAGAAAACAATGAAAATGCAACAGTTTATTAAAATAAACTTTATAACAAACAACGTTATTACAAGAAAATTAAAAATAAAATAATTTTCCTACTTACCTACCCTATTTTTCAAAACCATGTAATAGGAACCATGAATATATTTTATCTTGGCCTTATTACTATAGACATAAATTCAGCAAAACGACTGTAATAAGAAAGAAAAACGTGGCACACTTTATTTTGTAGCTTCTTTACATTTGATGGTTTCTATACACGCTTTCCCTATTTTAAGCCATTGACATATAATGACGCTCCGTGGTGTTTAGTCTCATTGGCTTTTTGCAGGATTTATATCTTTAAGAGGATGTCTACACATTGTTACACACTAAACAAGTCTGAGCCTTATGGTTTCAGAAAAAGAATACTGTTTTGTAATCCTAACCTAATGCTGATTGACATAAAATTTGAACAAGATTGGCCCTCTAGTTTTGCCAATATTTTGTTTATGATGTGAACTTATTAAGTAAAATGGAGAGCGAAAGCCCGCCTTTCAGTCCTTGGCCTCTGACAATTGTAGTCATACTGCTTTGCTTGAACAAGTAAACGGTTACGTATTTTTGTTTGTTTGTTTGTTTGTTTGAATTGATGCTTAACGTCTCAGACAACAGGAATAGTCATGTAGATTATGTAGTCATGTGGACATGTAGATTAGAAGCTTTGCCTTGAGGCCCATATTCCCACCCAACCACCCTTATCGATTTGAATGAAGTAGATCTACATAAAAATAATCGCCCACGATTGTACGAACTATATGCATGTGAAAATGATAATTCAAATATTTATCCAACAATGAGACAATTTTATCTAGCCTACAATGTATTATCGGCGAAAAAATGTTTCAATTGTTCGACAATAGTTTTATCCAAATACATACATATGACATGTACTTTGTGTACACAGAATTCTCCAATCGCAGATAAAGACGTATTTTATGTTTTGTAAAAAGAAGTGAAAATGTATTTTTGTGATAAATGCATGTTAAAATCAGCCGTAGAAAAAATAGAATTCGCGTATATTCGTGCTGTAGACTATTTGTACATAATATGCTGTATTGATTATAGGCTTCATGTAGGATTCTTAAAGCCTTGTTGATGTTTGGGATACGTTTGAAATCATACTGTATGACATAGTCACTGGCGTTGACGATTCGGTTTTGGTATGGAAATTAAGCAGACTGATTGTATTTTTCTGTTTAAGACGAAATATCTTGTATTCTAAAAGAAAGAGTGCCGGCTTTTTCAATCTCCTTTATGTTATGTTACGTCTACACTTGGACACGTTCTCACCATGTCCTTAGTACGTCCTAAAAGATTAAGGACGCCGTATGTTGTAGGACGTGGGAGAAACGTAGTAAGGACGTAGCCAGGGCTTGATGGACGTGAAGGTCTTGGTCAAATTTTGATCATGCTAAAAAGAAACGTGACGAGGGCGGGGTGGAATTAGAGCGCGGTAAGGACGTAGTAAGGACTTGGTAAGGACGTAGTAGGAACTAGTAGGGCGTAGTTAGAACGCAGTGCAAACGTTGTAAGGTCTTCATGGACGTGGTATACGAACCTGTTGCAGACCATCAAGACCTCAGTACGTCTTCACTATGTCCCCGCTTCGTCCGTCAGGTTCTCGATAAGACCCTTAATACCACGCTTCTCGTATGTCCATACCACGTCCTAACAGACTTCACTACGTTCTTATCAAGTCCTTGCTGTTCCAAACACGTCCCCTGTAGGTTCTTACCATGTTCACGCCAGGTTCTTACCACGTTCTCCGCGTTTTATTTATTTTGGTTAATTTACTCGTTCCCCCAAGCAATAGCTTGCGCGTCAATCATTTTGAAATAACAAGTGAACCGAGAAGTACTCTTGCAATAAACACCAAAAACTTTACTACGCAGGAGGATGAGATATTGCTGGGTGCACACCTAGATGAGCTTGGTGGGCGCAAAGTGATGACCTAGTGGAAACGTGAAGGCCCTTGTAAGGACGTGGTGCGGACGTAGTAAGGACGTGGTGGGGACGTAGTAACCACATAGTGTGAACTTAAAAACTAGAAATTTTTTCACTTTGACATCGTCCTCTCCACGATTTTGAATTGTAGGACGTGGTAAGGACGTGGTGAAAACGTGACCAAGTGTAGACATAAGTGTACTAAACTCAAGTTTCTGTTACCACGAAACTGGTCTGCATCTTTGTTTTTGCATATGCCGGTTGTTGGTGTTCTGAGTAAAAGTATCTGAAATGTTAATTTAGGTTTTCTCACCTCGGTTTTTGGAATAGGAATTTCTTTCTGATTGCGCCATTTCCTGAGATTTGCCTATTTTTACCTTCATTTGTATGTAGTCTATAATCAATGTTCATCAAACATGCGTATTTACCAAATGATATACATTTCAGGCCTAAATGCATCCTGGCGAAAGAGGCAGGGGAGGCTATGATCGTGGTGGAGGACGGGGTCGGGGCGGTCGGGGTCAAGGTCACAGAGGTCAAAGTCGTGGAGGTTATCGACCACAAAATGAACATAGCTATGATGAAAATTATGGAGGTCCTGTGCAAGATTCATACAGAGATCGCACAGACTACCCTGCGAGAGGGGGAAGAGAAATGAGCAGAGGGGGAGATGGCCAGCTCTCTAGAGGAGGATATCACAATTTCAACCCCGATCAACGACAAGGGCCACGAGGACCCCCTATAAGTCCTCATGACATGGGTGGAGGACTTTTGGGTCCTGGACCGTTTGACCAGAATATAAGACCACCACCATCGTTTGGACCAAATTTTAGAGGGCCACCACATCCTCAACAAATGCCTATGAATTTTCCACCAGATCAGATGCCACCTCATATGCAAGATTATGACGAAGTTGAAATAACCTACAGAGTAAAGCCTCGGCAAAATCTGCCGCAGCAAATGCCGTATCAACAACAGCAGTATCATCATCCTCAGATGAACGTACCGCCACCGCCAATGCCCGGGAATCAGCAACAACAGTATCATCAGCCACCGCCACTGCTCGGGAATATCGGACCACAAAACAATAATCAAAGACCTGGAAGCATGATGGATATAAGAAACCCAGCCCAGGAGAATATGTATGGGAGTAGGGAACAGCTAAGCAGAGGTGGGAGCTGCCAAAATTTGCCACGAAGCTCAAGCATGCAAAACGTAGGCGGCACGAGAGGAAGAGGTGGTCCGAGTCAAAATCAGCGCATTCCGAATCGGGGCCGGGGAAGAGGTGGACATCCACAAAGAGAAAGGCGGACCTCACACGACACACATGACCAGATGCATTCTAATGATTTAAATCGAGGTCAGAAAGAGCAAATAGAACGCCAAGATACTACGTCTGAAATGGGGAATGACACAGAACTTAGACACAATATTGATCGTGGGCGAGGTAGGGGTAGGGGTAGAAGGGGTAGGGGGCGTAGAGAATATAACAGAGAAGCGAACACGGCACCCCTGGATGATGAGATCGAAAGATATGACAAGGAAAATGAAAACAGTCAAAGTAATAATACACGTGAAAGAGGAAGAGGAAGGCGGCGTAGAAATCGTCCTGGAAGAGGTGCAGCTGATAGTCAAGTCAGTGAAGAAGATAACTCTAGGAGGGACGTTGAAAAGCTTGGAGAAAATTCAGAAAATAATGGTATTAGTAATATGAGGAATAGACGGATGGGTCGCGGCCGCGGCAGAGGTGGCCATTTTTATCCTAGAGGCTCCTTTAGAGGTAAATTTGGGAACAAAGTCTTAAATCGACCAGGTATGGCGTTTGCCCAACGACACAGGAATGATTCCGAATCCAGCGATGTAAGCGTTGTTTCGACTTTAACTGAAACCACTGAAACAGAATCAGTACCAGATACTACGGGTGACCCAGTTCGCGCAGGCGTGCAAGGGATTGAGTCTGTTTCCATCCAGACGTTGAAAAATCGGCTATATCGATACAAACGAAAGCTCACTGGATTCAAGAAGAAAGAGAATCCTGATCTTGATGAGATTCAAAAATTACAAGAAGAAATTGCAGAAATTGATACCGTTATACAGAGACGCATCAAAGAAGAAAAGGAAAGCAAGTCAGTGAATAGCAATGTCATAGCGGCAAGTGAAAATGGGGACGTAGATGCGGTTAAGCAGCGTAGCCCGGTGCAACAGCGTAGACTTAAAGTTGTTGGAAGTTCAAAGAAAGGAATGGTTTCTTTTCGTCCAAAGACAAAACTAAAGGGTGCGAAACCATCAAAGCAACTAGTAGGGCACACGAATATTAATGATACAGAAGAAGATTTACAAAATAGCAGCAGTGAATATAGTGACGTGGATGAGTCCGGGGATTACGAAGAGAAACCGGACGCCAATCCGAAGGTTGAATCGTGTAAACCAGCAAGAAATAGGAGAAAGAACAAGAATCCAGCCCCTGGATCGAAAAACATAGATGTTACAGATTGGCAAGGGAAGTTAAAAGGTTTAATCAATGCAGAACCAGACGTAAGAGATACCCAAAGCGACGAATCTAAAGGAGCCAAACCCAAAATCAGAAATGCAGGAAAGAATATCATTGATGGAAATAACAAAGCGACGCAGAACAAACACACTGTTAGAGATCTTGGAAAGAGTGATGAAAATCTTATGAACAAGACAACGAAAGGGAGCCAAAAGCAGAAGCCAACAGAAACAGAAAGAGATACACCGAGTGCAAGTAAAGAAACTGAACCCAAACGTCAAAACGTGAGGACTAGAAGTGGCTCGTCTGTATCTGACAGTACCGTTGACACAGATCCGGATGAAATCGAAGTTTTTAAGTTCATTGTCAAAGAAATGAACGGCCAAGCAAGCATGGATGACATTAAATCGAAGTGCAGCTTGTTCAATGAATATCAAGGAGAATTCGACGAATGGTTTAGAAAACATAGCAGAAAGTTTACCCTCTTCAAGAGGGACAATAAAGTCCTGAAGGTTGGCGTATATGTCAAAGATGCCGAATATTGTCTAGATTATATTACACGAAGGGGATGCTCTAAGAATGGCTGTGGTCGCTATCATGTTTGCAAGAACTTACTGTGTGGATTATGCTCGTTTGGAGAGAAGTGTAAATTTTCCCACAACACCATGGATGAACATAATGAAACGATTTCTAGAGATCTAGGATTTGTCAATGCCTTCAACAATGAACAAATTATAAATATACTGTCTATGCGTGTTCCACACGTTTGTGAATGTTGGAATACTGAAGGATCCTGCACGGACATAGCATGCTGTAAGCTGCATATCTGTCAAAGACACATGTTTGGGGATTGCTTAGAGGGTGACGGATGCCCATTTGAGCATTCTCTCACAACAAAACAAAATTTGATGGTAACCAATGCCTACCATATGGCGAAAAAAATTCCTAAAAATTTCAACAAGCTAATATTTGTACTGAAAAGACCTCCAGCTCATGTTATCAGCAAAGAAAAGGACCGTGAAACGACAGATGCGTCCAGTGAGGGTACTGGTTTAGGGGGAACAACTGATAAAGTTGGAATCGAAGAGACTAGCTCAGCCACACATCCTGGATCACAGCAAGCTCAGAAGAAACTTCATACAAGACCGGGCAGGAAGGCACGCCAATCGGAATCTGAAGGTATTATATGTAAAACAATATAGCAGTTTTCGTTTCATTTAGTATAAAGTTTATTTTTTGTCCTTGAAGGAAATGCATGTAGCTCATTCTATTTGAATATTTCTGATAACATAGTCAACCATCCATGTTTTTTCTTTAGCGAATAACTGTTGCTAAAATATATAAATGTATTTTGAAAATGTTGAACACGTGTTTAATTAAAGTCACACCTTCTTCGTCATTTTCTATTTGTTTTGTGTTCATTTTTAGATGATGCTTATCTGAAGAGCGATACTGCCGATACTAAACCTCGATATATCTGTGAGAATCAGCTAACAGGGAGATGCGACATCAAACGTTGTTCGAATTTCCACGGTGATACGTCTGAGCTTCCTTATATCTGGCAGGTAATAATTGGGATCAAACATGCTTTTCCATTCTCATTAAAATTCGCTAGGTCCCGAGGGGAATGTTGAGAACCGAGGGCGTATTAATATTCGCTAGGTCTCGAGGGGAGTGTTGAAATTCAATGGCGTAGCCTGAGGGATCTACATGAAGCTAATGTTAATGAATGAAAACATCTTTGACTGCTATTCGTGCATGAATTCTGCATGCACAAAAGAAATTATGATGCACTAATTTTTACAGCGTTACTTTTTCATACGCGTAAAAGCATTCATTCTTCTGCTTGTTTTATGCGGACTTCTGTTACTCATTATTAGCACGTGCTTTGCAGGGCGCCCGGTAATGAGCGTAACTAAAAGGCGGTGTGTTAACAGCACGTACACACATAAATTGCCACATTAATACACGGAGTTTTTTTTTAGTTTTTTTTTTCATTAATATACACCGGTTTTGAATATTTATGCAATATTATAAATAGGTTGTTAATATACCGCACCTTGACTATCATCAGAATAACTACAGAAATACAGGCAGCAGACGTTTTGTAGAATCGATGCAATCTAGAGGTTGTAGCGCATCATTAAATACTTCGCTGGTATGTTAACCATGTTAATACGGTCATGCATGTTGAAATACCCGAAATGTCAGTACGACACATATAGGTAGAGCCATGTATAATTGCAGCTTGGTAAAACCTGTTAATATAGAATTCATGATGCCCTTTGCAGGAATTTTATCAGGAAAACATGTCCGTGCAATAAATACCCCCATTGAACCTCATTTGTATAGAGTAAAACTGGGATATATGCATACTTTTCTTATTTTTGGTCCAAAACATTGATTGGGGGTACTCGTTAATGCGAGGCGGTTATAACGTGTACATACAATCAATGTTTTGAACAAATATATTTTAAAGATATCATTTTTTTCCATTAAAATTTTTACTTTTTACAGCCCAAAAAATATCTGTATATTGCATGGGCAAGTTTTCGTAACGTAACACCATGACTCAGTCCGTTGTTCACGAATGGTGATTGTCACACTTCACGATCGCGCCGTAAATTTGCAATTTTATTTTTATGTTCATTTTCCAAAAAAAAATAGCAATTTTACTCTCGTGTTCATGTTCCATCGTTCCGTGTGGCATAAGTGACATTGCACTTTTCGCCTTGCAGGTGAAATTATACGGTTCATGGCTGAGCGTTCCAGAAGGTCAAATGCTGAAAGTGGAGGAAGATTTCTGCAATCTTAAAGAATCATCAGGACCTAATATTATAGTAAGTGACTGCAAAATTGCTTTGTTTTATGATTTTTTTAGTTCAGTTTAACGTCCCTTTCAAGCTTATTTCAGCTCATATGAGACGGGCCAATCAGTAGGTGGGGCGAAAACGGGAGTACCCCGAGAAAAACTACCTTACACATCCGCAAGCAGCTTTATAATTTATCAAGCTATGTGTTAGTTATGGATTTTTTTTGTTGGAGGCACTATTTGGGCCGCCAAACCAGAAAACAAACAATTTGCATATGCGAAAACTTATGCGCAGATCAGCTGTGCAGTAACTGCACAGCTGATCAGCGCCTTTGTTTTTGCTACACGGATAGCACCATTCCTCTGCTACTTATATCCAAAGTTTCAAGTTTCCAACATTCTTCTATTACAGTACAGGTTGGTCCGTGTCGGACCTGGTCGGAAACCCAAACTGCTGGTTTTCTCACGCGATGGTTCATTTCATATTTTATCTGGAACTGCACCATTAACATAGAAACATAATTTCTAAATAAAATGGGTGAAGCATTGTTATATCGCACTGTTAAATAAGCTAACCTTTCCAAAAAGGATAAGATTTCCATGTGATATATACCCCCTTAATCCCCACTTTTATATGTGAAACTGGGGTGGGTATACAGGGGTAAACCATTTTCCTTTTTTTTTTTTTTTTTTTTTTTTTTTTTTTTTTTTTTTTTGTTGGTATTCTAACGTGTACCCACAATCTATGTTTTGAGCAAAAATAAGAAAAACATTTTTTTTTTCCGATGAAATCTTATTTTTTCTGAAAAAAATATCTGTATATATATTGCATAGGCAAGATCCTTTCCGATATCTAGCCCAGTTTTATTTCTAGGCAACTGAAGATGGTATGTACCAAGAATACAATGTACACTTTTACCCCGAAGTCTATGCAACTGCAACACATTTGGACATCGGCGGGGAGAAAATCCGAACACAAGCCCGGAGGCATTCCACATCATCTTACGCCGAAGGAGAGTGGGCAGACAACTCGTTCAAAACCCAATGGAGATGGTCATTTGAAGATAATTTTGGGAAATTTCACCCTTTTGATTCGGTAAATTAATAAGAGACCCTTTTTGATATGGTATACTGATCAGTGATTTAATTAGTTCTCGTTTGATGCGGGTAATAACAAAATTATTTACGTGGTTTGGCCAAAACGTTCGCTGACTAACTTAAGAAATTTCATGGACGTAGCTTATCTGGTTTATAAGATATACACCTTAAAAAGAGCCACCACACAAAAAAACCAACACTCTGCATATGCGAAAAAGACGCAGATCAGCTGTGCATTAACTGCACAACTGATCAGCGCCTTTGTTTTCGCATCATAGATAGTATTATCCCTCATCTTTCTAAAACCAAACGTTCAAGCTTCTACCCTGCTTCGGTAGCTGTACAGCCTGGTTTGTGTTGGTCCTAGTTGAAAACCTAAATAGTTGATCTTCCCATGCGAAAAGTAAAATATCGCAGTATGGGGGGGGGGGGGTCGTGCTGTGACATTGAGCGCGACAAATTTACTACCTATATTGCTGGTTAGAACCCAGGAAGCGTTGGGTCCGTCCCAAGATCACTGAAAATAGTATGACTGGGACGTTTAACCTCAATACAAACAAGCAAATAATTAAACAATGGATGTTGTTATTGCAATGAATATACTTGCAGTTCAAATCATTACTTGAATCCTCTTTTAATTTTTCATATTCTGATGGACAATGTCGTCTAGAATCGATACGTAAATTATTATTTTGGTTTCACATTTATATATAGGACAAGTTACAATATACTCTGGAGAAGAAGTTTCTTAGTGGCCAAAAGAAGTATTTGTATTCTCGAGAAAACTACCGATTCAAGTATTGCCTTGATTTTACTGACATGGAACAGTATAATCTAGATACGTGGAAAAGGAGGAAAATTTATCGTCGCCCGCTGTTAGTTACCAAAGTTGACGTTGCCCAGCGTCGATTGTAAGTGTCATTTTACATGCATATGAAAACATATTTAAAGTTTCATTTGACTTTTTAGTGAAAATTGGTTTTGTAGTACTTATGTATTATTAGAAATCGCGGTATGTAGAAACCACGGTATGTCCCATCTTCTTTATCATTAATATGTTCGCTGCTCTTAAAGGATCTCAGTTTTATTTTTAATTAGTATACTTATTAATGTGTGATGAAAACTGTTATAATTGGTAATCAGATCTGAGGTGTGTATTTCTTGCAACGGTCTAAGACTTTTGAGTATGAACATGTTCGCTGCTATGTTTGTGCGATTAGGCCAACTGTAATCTGGTAAATGAATCCGGAGTTAGGTGCGTACCATGGCCGTAGGTTTTGTCGAAATTTGCCACTCTACACAAACAAATCATGACTGAAAATCTCATTGAAAGCGTTTGGAACATCCAAAACCTATCTTTCAGTGTTATTCATAATCATAGACTTTATCATTTAGTATTATTTTTGCAGAACATATTTATTTATGGTTCCAGTTTTATTTTCCAGCCCACCATGTCTACAACGGCCCATCTCACTGTCTGTGTCCCTGCCCAAGGGTTGGGCAACCTGGGATCTAGCTCATCCTTTCGAGTTGGTTGAGCTAGACGTTACTCACAAGTCATACCTAGCAGCTGATGACAGTTTCTTCAAGACACTGGACAGGAATGTGTTGGTGATAGACAGAGTATACAGGGTACAGAACCCACACCTTTGGAAGGATTACGTGAGGTATTCATTTACATTACGAAAGTAGGCCTGAGCAATAAAAAGCGATTTGTATGTTTTAAAAGCGAAAATTTTAAGTTGGAAAAGTTTATTATTTTTACGTTTTTGAGCAAACATATGACAAACAAGATTCTTACATATACATCCACGTCATTACTAGTTTAAACTGGCGTTAAAGAGATATTCTTGTCATGCACAAGTGTGTTTGATGAATGTCTGATATTGTGGCTTTTCCCTTAGTATGCACTCTTTAATCCCAGCCGCGCAAAGTCTTTGAATTTATAATTTTCTGGGGCTTAAGGGAGCATTTCAATGAACTTCAATACAGTTAAAATAGCCAGATATTATTTCGTACAGGTAACCCATATCTTATTGGATCAGTGGGACTATTTTGGAAGCTAAAAAATTATAATATCCAGTTACATTGTGCTTGTTCCCTCAGTTGCTTGTACCAAGAATTATATACACATATGTTTGATTGAGGCAACTGATACATTACAACTGAATGGCTTAAATTAGTGGGTTGAATAATTTATATGATGTTTGTTCCAGAGAGTTTTTCCATCCCCAGCTGTTCCACTTATGCATACTATAGAAGGAACTTTCAATAAGTAAAAAAAATGCGAAAACTCTTTTTGAACATTCTTATCATTCAATTTTGTATGACATGCTCTATACACTATATACCGCTTTTCGATGGCATTTTCGCATTCTCATGTTCACTGACAATTGATTTCAGGGACAAAACCCGATTGGTTCCCATTTTAAGTGACATGCGAGATGAATTTTAGGGATATTCATTTAATACATTTTTATTGAAAAGTACTTTAGTATGTTTCTCTGTAACGGAAATTGAACAGAACATTTGAAGAAACAGTGAACAAAATACCTTCTGTTTGAGAGACTAACAAAACCCATAGCACAGACAGCTTTGTTCTTACTAGACAATAATCATTATTTCAGCCACAAGGACACTATGGCTGAGAAGGCAGAGAGAGCTGGACTGAGTCGGGATGTCAAAGAACTCCTACTTTTCCATGGCACCGATAGCTTAGACACGGTGCGAGGAATAGCCATTAACAACTTCGACTTTAGATTATCTGGTAAAAATGCAACAATGTATGGCGAGGGGGCGTATTTCGCGAAAAATGCCAAATATAGCCATGCCTACACGAAACCACCAGACCGGTTCATGTTCATTGCACGAGTGTTGGTTGGGGAGCATACACAGGGTAAAAGGGACGATAAACGTCCACCAGCAAAGCCGGGAGCAGCGCATGAGCTTTATGATTCTTGTGTTGATAACATCAACAGTCCTTCCATATACATTGTTTATGACACAAAACAATATTATCCTGAGTTTCTTATACAATACCACACAACAGAGGGAAGTGTATCATCCAGAAAGCCTGCAGTTCCTGCAAAACCCTTGGTTCCTGCAAAGCCCACACTTTCTGCCAAACCAGCTGTGTCTCCTAAGCCAGCTGTGGCACCCAAACCAAGCACCTATGACCAGTCAGCAATGTATCCCAGTAGCTCCGTGCGGTACCCACCTACCACTCTGAGTTATCCAGATAGCTCTGTTGGTTACCCAACCAGTCCCGTTAGCTATCCGACCACCCCTGTGAGCTATCCAGCAAGCGCTGTAAGTAATCGTACTGCAGCTCGTACACGTAGTCCCTCTCCCCCACGAATTGCAAATTCAGATTTGGGTTACTCAAGTTCCCCAAATTTCTCTACTGTGCGGAGAGCTCGCACACCATCACCCCCACCTATAGTGTATCCCCGGCACACACCAAGTTCAGCTGCAGCCCGCTCTTCATCCCCGTCCCGATCATCGACCACGTCAGCTGCTGCGAGTAACCAAGGTGCATCTCAGCGGGGACATGACACTGAAAAGTCGTGTGTTATACAATAAAGGTAATAAATATGTATAACTCTGGAGGTGAGGAGGTAAAAAGTTAACATTATCACAGTTTGCTTATGAATGTTTGATGTTCCCTTCGTTTTGCTTCAAAAATATATTGCTAGCACACTGTGAAACAAGTATTACTGTTGAATAAGTAGTTTGATGTTCTGTTCACTTTGTGTTATATAAATATTGCGGGTGCACTGTAGAACTATTATTGCTGTTGAATAAGTAGTTTGATGTTCTGTTCAATTTGTGTTATATAAATATTGCGGGTGCACTGTAGGACTATTATTGCTGTTGAATATTAAGTAGTTTGATGTTCTGTTCAATTTGTGTTATATAAATATTGCGGGTGCACTGTAGGACTATCATTGCTGTTGAATAAGTAGTTTGATGTTCTGTTCAATTTGTGTATAAATATTGCGGGTGCACTGTAGGACTATTATTGCTGTTGAATAAGTAGTTTGATGTTCTGTTCAATTTGTGTTATATAAATATTGCGGATGCACTGTAGAACTATTATTGCTGTTGAATAAGTAGTTTGTTGTTCTGTTCACTTTGCTTTATAGATATATTGCTGACACACTGTAGAACTATTGCTTCAATATTTACTGACGCTGCCAGTTGACCTGATCATTTTGGTAATGGAACTTGCGCTGTTGTTTAGTATGTATCCAGTTTTCATACGTCAATTGTGGGAAGGTTTTACGGTTTCCCTTAGTTGAAGTTTATATGTAAACTAATATGTAGATGAATATGTTCCATGTACAAGCATTAGGACGTTCATGTCAAATTTGACATGTCCCCAGAAATTCTTAGGAGGTACTCTTTGACATATAGTGTCATCCCATTATATGTAATGTTTATTTCATAGTGCTTATGCTTTTATGTAAACTACTTCTTAAGTATATAAGTTTGCTTAGTTGTTAGGCAATTATGTCTATGAATAAGAGTTATGTTTTAATTTTGAAAACTTGCCCATGCAATAAACAGAGATTTGTAGCTTTAAAAATTGAAACTTTTCAGCTGATTTTTTTTTTATATTTTTGCTCAAAACATAGATTGTGGGTACACGTAAGAACCGCCTCGTCGATGCGGTTCTAACGAGTACCCACTATCTATGTTTTGGAACAAAAAAAAAAGAAAAATAGGTATACCCCAGCATACCCTAGTTTTCTGTATAAAAAAGGGGGTTTAAAGGGGTATATATTGCGCGGACATGGTTCCTGATGATATCAAAACCTAAGAGCAATAAATTTGGAAAAATGGAAATAGGAAAATTATACCGTATTCATTTTAATTAATGCATATGCATCGATAAGCGCACAATTACTTTTTTGAGTTTTTGTAAATTCCAATAAGCACACACACTTTTTCGCAAGAACTGAACCTTGATAATGTAAATTTTAGTTCTGTAAACAGGTTTAATATATACCCCTGTCACTCACGAGTTGGACCTACGAGTTAAGCTCCGCCCACTATTTTGGTGAACTCGTAGCAACTCGTATAGAACTCGCCCTATGTCGGCGGTTGTCGTAAACAAGTCTTCCCAACTCGTAGCAACTCGTAGCATGTCGTGGAAAGGCTACGAGAATTTTAAACAGATTAAAATTCTCGTAGCAAGTCGTAGCAACTCGCCGTCTTAAAGTGGGCGGAGCATAACTCGTTCTGGTCTCTTAGCTTATCGTACAGAACTCGTAGTAATGACGTGGAATGCCGTGCGTTCTCAGCGTCTTGTCAAACATGGCGAGTTACCTACGAGTTGCTACGACATTGAAGGCGACTTCTCACGAGTTCCTACGACATCTCACGAGTTTACTACGACATTGCTACGAGTACCCATGAGTTCCCAAGACTTGTATCGTAAAGATGTCGTGTAGAACTCGTAGCCTTAGGGCATTTTAACTCGTGGCAACTCGCACGACAAGCGGCGAGTTTTTGCGCTAACTCGTAGCTTCAACTCGTGAGTGCATGGCAGCTTTTAAACTTTTTCCACATAACTTGTGGCAACTCGCGAGACAAGCGGCGACTTATAACTCGTATCAACTCGTAGCATGTCGGGGCTGCAACTCGTGAGTGTGTGACAGGCCATTTTTCAGCATGAGTACAATGGTATATGTCAGGTGCAATACATATACAGGTCGATACTGTACGGCGTAGTTGTTCCTTTTATTGCATTCTGTTGATTGTGCTTGTGAGCTTGTGCGTGAGAAAACCAACAATTTGGGTTCCGACCAGGTCAGACACAAACCAGCCTGAACAATCACAGAAGCAATATAGAAGCTTGAAATTTCGGATTCAAGAACAAGAGGGATTGTACTATCCGTGTAGCGAAAGCAAAGGCGCTAATCAGCTTCGCGGTTACCGGCTTTGTTTTCGCCTATGCAAATTGTTGGTTTTCTCATGCAGTGGCTCATATATGTTTTTGTAATATTAAAATGCATCACAATTTTTAACTAGTTGTAAGATGTCAATTGTGTGCTTGTTTAAAGGGTATTTCGTTACCTTAACTTGAAATTAAGCACATGATGATGGCAGATGCTTATTAGAACGAATACGGTATTATTGGAGGTTACATGTATGTAGTTTTCATTAATATTTATAAATTTAGAATTTATTATAGAATCATTGTGTTTATTTTGTATTTTTGTGACATAAATAGGCAGAATTGATTTATTTATTTATTTTCTCAAATTGATTGATAATTTGTTGATGATGACTACTATTGATTATATTGATTATGATTTGAGCAGCTGCATGAGAAAATCAACAATCAGGGGTTCCTCCAATGTCCAATACAAAGCGGTATGAACAGCCACATGAGGCCAGAAGCTTGATTTGTCAGATTTAAGAAGAAGAGGGATTGTACTATCTGTGTAGCGAAATCAAAGACGGTGATCTACTGCGAAGCTGATCTGCTCCTTTGTTTTCGCCTGTGCATGTTGTTGGTTTTCTTATACGGGGGCTCATTTGTTGAAGATGATTATTATTTATATTGATTGAATATGATTTTCAATCAGTTGAAAATAATGATTCACGTTCATGTTTAAGATACACAGGATAGTTATGCTTTTGCAAAGTTCGCAAAATGGCACATACACTGTGTGGAATGGACGATATAATACATTCTCAGAACGCCTTTATATGGTTGTTGAACGAAGACACTCGCACTACCATGGTATTTTGAAGAGAACGTATTTGCCAACATATTTCAAAATATTTTGAAGGCATAAATAGTTCAAGAATGTGTACAAAACGCTGAAAAGACCAGCGTAGTCGTAGAGATTTTTTGTAGTGTCGAGAGTCGTGCGTTGGTACATATACATGTATGTACATGAAATCCATAAGAACACAACACACATAATCTTTTTATACTTACAAAAGTCACAAATGCATGCTGAATGTGAAATAGTCATTGGGAAAAATGACTCAACATGTAGCTGTAAAAGTTCAACATCAACATCAGGAAAACATGCTCGTGCAAAGAATACCCCCCATAAACCCCACTTTTATACATGTGTATAGTAAAACTGGGGATTTCAGGGACATACCTATTTTGCTTATTTTTGATCCAAAACATAGATTGTGGATACTCGTTAGAACCGCCTCTATTATAATCTATGTTTTTAGCAAAAATAAAAAAAAAAAAAAATATCAAAAATTTTCCAGTGAAAAATTTCCATTTTTACAAAAAAAAAAAAAAAAAAAAAAAAAAAAAAAAAAAAAATCGGCATTTTGCATAGGCATGTTTTCGTAATGATTAACTGAGATTTAGCATTAGCTTGTCGAGTTTATCATAATAACTGGATCAGCCGACGGTCATTTAACCTGCGATGGATAACAAGTAGTTTCCGTTGCAAGGCAGAGTGACTACAGCTGTCAGTTGTTACAGTTTATATATGATTCTAATTATCCGAAGATGTATACCTTTAAACTTAAGGTTTTGGATATATTCGATATTCAATCGAAAGTCATTAGTATAACTCATCCGTGTTATGTATTATAGTGACAGATTAGGAAAACGCCACCCAAATCATCTTTGTGGCCACCCTTTTGGCAGAAATACTTTTTGTATTGTTGTTTAGTACTGTCTATAAGAAGGTTGAAAACCTGTTTTGATTTTGTCGGTCTTTCGTTACGAAAACTTGCCTATGCAATATAAACAGTTTTAGCTGTAAAACAGAAAATTTCATCAGAAAAATTTTGATATTTTTTACATTTTTGCTCAAAACATTGATTGTGGGTATACGTTAGAACCGCCTTGGCGAGGCGGTTCTAACGAGTACCCACAATCTATGTTTTGGATCAGAAATAACAAAAATAGGTATACCTTTGTAAACCCCAGTTTTACTAAATGAAAGTGGGGCTTGAGGGGTATACTTTACAGGGGCATGTTTTCGTGATGAAATTGTCATATCCTAGCTCGTTTGCTTTCGTGACGTCTATGGCAATCATCAAACTCCTAACCATAAGTATATTTCACATTTATGTTCATGTCATATGTTTTCATTGCAGTTTCTTGGAGTTGACTATAATTGCTAGTGAGACTTACTTGTTTTTGCTTTTTACAAATTTATTGAAAATGAAGTTATTACTAATTACTAATTACGGATACTTTTTAGAACATGCTTTTTTGCTTTTTACAAATTAATGAAAATGAAGTTATAACTAGTTACGGATACTTTTTAGAACATGACTATGCTATCATTCAGAAAAGTCTGAAAGTGTTTATTTTCTATTGTAAAATAAAAAGACATTTTTTTTTTTCACTACGAAAACATGCCCAAACAATATACAGAGATTTTTTAAGTTGCAAAAAATTGCGGCACTTGACTAAGCGTTAACAAAATCTCAAAATCGTTACCTTCAGTCAAAGATAACATTTAATTCAAAATATTCAACTTTCACCTTTTTGATACAGATGTTGGCTTGGTAAGTTCAGTAAACGAATCCAATTATTGAAGCCCAGAAATAAACGTTATTGGCTTTTTGCTAATTTCCAAATTTTGATGTTGAAAATAGGAATTTTCGCACATTTTATTTACATGTAAATGTTCTTAAACACTTCATGTTATTGCTTTCATTATTGTTATTCACCGAATCAAGTAATTCATGATAGTATCAATCTTTAAAAGATTATTTGAAAAGTCTAGAGACTAAAGTCTTCAGACTTTAAATTGTTTTAAAATCAGGAAGTGAGGAAAATATTTGGAAGAGGCTAGTGACAAACGTTTGTCAATAGCGAAATCACGTAAAATCTGCTATTGACGAACGTTTGTCAATAGCGATTTTCGGTAAAATGGCTAATGACAAACTTCTTTTGATTCAAGTACTTTATTTATGAACATGGAGTTAATGATAATTTTGGGCGTTCGGATAATATGGGGTGCGTCATGAGAGAACCGTATTTTTGCTTATGCGAAAACAAACTTGGCGCAAATAAGCGGTGCAGAAATTGCACAGTTGATCAGCGCCTTTGTTTTCGCTACACGGATGGTACAGTCTTTCTCCTTCCTTAATCCGAAATTTCAAGTTTTTAGCCTTCTGTAGCTGCACAGATCGGTTTGTGTCAGACCTGGTCGGAACCCCGAAGGCCGGTTTTCTCACGTCGCTGCTCATATGCTGTGATTATATAGACTAGATAAGTATTGTTTCAAAGGATATGTATAATAATAATTTTCGGGAAAATTTGACTAAAAGTTTAATTTACTGTTTGTCTTTTGTTTCTGATTAATAGACGTTTCAATGATATCTGTCTTGCTTATTTTGTTATTTTCCATCCTTCCTTTTGTTAAAAAAAGGATAAAATATATACAGTAGAATAGAAAGTTCTGTTCGGGAATCGATACAATAATATTTAAAATCCTTATCAAGACACCAGATGGAAAAGAATAGGATATCGGATAAAATAATATCTAACAATCAGTTTGATGCGCAAGAAAACTAACTCTTTCCAAGTAAGGTGACTATCCACTTATAAGCTAGCATCAGCTAGGCTGACTAGCACCAACTATTACATGTCAAAAACAAGCATTAGTTTATTTATTTCTTTTATTTTATTTAATCTTTATTTGAGCCGCCACATGGGAAAACCAACAATCTGCCTAGGCGAAAACAAAGGCGCAGATCAGCTTAGCAGTTCAGCGCCTTTGTTTTCGCTACTCGGATTGTACAGTTCCTCTTCTACTTAAATCCGAAATTTCAAGATTCTAGCTCTTTTCTGTGTCTGTACAGCCCGGTTGGTGTCGGACCGGGTCGGAAACCACATTGTTGGTTTTCCCGCGAGGTGGCTCATTTAAAGTCGCTTCATAAATCAACAACCAGCATAAGATCTGTAGAGTTCTTTATTACATGTACCTACACTGCTCAAAATATTTAAAGGACCGGAAAACCGCAATGTAAACTACCCGGCAACATTTTGGCCCACATTTTGTGGCAACACTGATGAATCAGGACATCCGCTGCGTTCGAAAAAAAAAAAAAAAAAAAAAACACCTTATTTAAACTTATTTAAACATGGGTTTTGCAAGAATTTGAATGAGACAGTGTCAGCTTACGTATGCATGGTTGACCGATTTTGACAACTATATCACTTTTTTTTATTTTCTTCAATCTTTGGAATTTCAGAAAATAAATGCCGAAGTATTACAAGAGGAGCTTATAGGGTGGGACTCCGTCTGTGCATCCGTCCGCACGTTAACTCTTTCAAATACAAATATTTCCGAGAGCTAGTTGGCCAATTGCAATCATTTTACATTATCATTATTGGGCATGAGAAGGGGATTGCCTGCATTAGGTTCTGAAGCAGATCGGATGAGAAGTCCGGTTGTCATGGCAACATATAGGGTCCCAAAGGGGAAAAATGTTTTGGCAATATGGAGACTTCATTTTTGATCGAATGGTTCTTCATTCATGATGCTCCTAATAAGGACAACCATAAATGTTTTTTTTTTTTTTTTTTTTTTTTTTTTTTTTTTTTTTGTAAAATTGATGCTTAACTTCCAATGCAACAGCTAAGGCCCGAAACGTCGGCACGTTGCCTTCATTGTATTGGACTTTGATCAAAAATTAGGATGCCATGACATACAAAAAGTGCTTAAAATAACCATCCAAGTAAGTAAAGTAAGGCTTACATGTAGATGACAAATGATTTGCCTTGAAACCTCTTTTCTCCGGCAGGCTCAACCAGTTATCAGATGGCCGGTCAGATTAAAGCTGCCGTTTATTCAGTCTTTTTTTTACCACTGCACCTTGCACCACGGAGGCTTCTACATCCAGTAGTGTGATGAGTTAATTCACCATTTTTGCATTATCTGCTGGTTCTCAGCTTGCACATAAAATTTGAAATACAGGTAACTACTCTCCCTCCCCCCCCCCCTCCCCCACACACACACTTAAAAATCAGTCCTTTCTTATGCACGAGATACATGGCTTTAATACCAACATCATTCAAAGAGATGGCATTGTCTACTTCAGGTGCTTCAGAAAATTGTTCAAATCAAGTGGCAAAACAAGAAATGAGACTCAGAGTTTAGTTTAATACTATTCATTACATAACAGAAAAGCAATGGGTTAAGGCTACACGTGGTTTGGTCTAGCAGTTGCGATCGGGCTTCTTGAAATATTACTATTCCTCAATTAATATCTTAATATCAATTCTCTGTAACCACCAAAATTTTAACATGGGGGTCCGGCACGCATAGTCTCAGAATTGGATGAAACTTTCATACAATGATCAGTACCACTCAAAACCAAGAAAAATGTTGTAAATATATATTTTGCTTCTTCCGTTGCCATGGCAACCGCCAAAATCATTTTTCCCAAATTTCGGTAAAAACATGCAGATAATTTTCTTGAAAATTACACTTTTCATTAGCTAAAGCCCCAGACTGAGAAAAGCCATCAAAAAAACACTTTTGGTGGCCACCTGTTTAGCACAAATTTCCTTGGTATAGTTGTTTAGTACTGTCTTTAGGAAGTATGAAAACCAATGTTTTAATTTTTTTTCGGTCTTGCAAAAGTACTTTTATTCCGGGTGAAAATGAAGTACCCTAGCTTGTTTGATCCGCGACATTAAGGACATTTATTTTTGGGTACCCCGGGGGCTAATTTGGTCTACCTTGCACATCCCCTCCCAGGAGAATCTTTCAAGGGTGCCAAATCATTCATTGGGACCCCAGAAATGCAAATCATCTTTGTTTTCAAAGATAAACTCTTTTGTTCTATGAAAAATGCATGGTTTCCATGGCAACCATTAACATGATTCTCGCACATGGGGGTGTACATACAAGATTGGTCATATTCCCGCTGTTACTCATCCTAGACCATTGAACGTGGTCTCATTTTGAAGCTTAAGACCGTAGCGCTTTCAACCTATGGTAAGTAACGCAAGTTATCTAATTTGCATATTCATGAATTTTAATGAAAACATTAAAATGACAGAAGAAACATTGAGAAACCATTAATAAACTAATTTCAGGACCAAACTATCAATGTGACACTTTGTTATTGAGCCAGTAATATCATATGACAAGTGTATTGATGTCATGGGCCTAAATAAAAATGATCTCATTTGCATATTCATGAATATTAATGAAAATGTAAAAAATCGAGGAAAACAAGGGAAAAAACTGTAGCCATTGCAAGGTTTTGGATGGGTTATAAGATCTATCTTGCATCACTGGGACCAATTCTCATGGCTGCCAGTGTAGTCAGAGGTATCACCTAAATGCCATAAAATATTTCCTCAACAATGAATGCATTTACATGATGTAAAATTACATAGTATCCACTCCTACCCCTAGTGTGATTCTAATAAATAGGGTACTTAAAAATATACATATTCCAATAATAGCATGCTCTAGAATACATGTACTATATTTGGTCTGATAGTGATGCATGGACCAAGCAATTTTACCTTAATACCTATTATTCAAATGGTTGCGTTTGCTTATTCATGAAAATTAATAAAATACATAAGAATATGTAAAAAAAATAGTGATAGACATACAAAATCACTTGTACCAGAGCTGGTAACAAACTCAGGATGCTGAAAAAAGTATCAACTGAATGCTATGGCAATGTACTATGTCCTTTAAGTATGATATAACAATGATCTTATTTCCAATTTCATGAATTATAATGAAAACTCTAGAAACAGGAATGAAAAAAAAGAAAAATGAAACTGGTAAACATACAAAGTGACTTGTATATCGGCAACCAAAATCCCTAACATGCTGAAAATGGCATCAAATGGTTGCTAAGGCGAAACTATGCCGTCCTGTACTACAATATACGAGTCATTTGATTTTTTGCTTTATGAATATTAAAAAAACAATTACAGAAAAGTTAGGGCGATATACAAAGAAATTCACATGTATCTTGGCTACTGATAGACCTAGAGAGCTATAATTGGTGTCAAATGATTGCTAGGACAATGTTCTATAACCTTGTAATCTGATAAATAAATAATCAGCTATTTTTGTTGTATGGATATTAATAGGTTATGAATAAGAGAAAAATCAATGACAAACGAGGGGGTACACCAACAAAATCGCTTGTATCTCAGCTGCCAATATCCTTAGATAATTGAAAATGGTGCCAATAGAATGCTCGGACAATGCACTATTGCCATGTGTCTGATAGTTTAAGCATATGTTATTGCATTTTCTAAAAGTTACACAAAATTTTGAAAAATTGTGGAAATGACAGAAAATTGAAGATTGTGCTCCAACAAAATTTATTAAATCTTGATTGCCAGCAAGCATGCTTTATATATCTAAACACATGACAATAAAACAGTGTCCTACCAATAAATTGCTGCCATTTTAAGTTCTCTACAGCTCTTGGCAGTCAAGATATACACGATTTTGTTTGTGTACCCCTTCACCTTTCGTTGCTTTTTGTCTTATTTATAAAGATCTCATTGACAGCCATACAACAAAAATAGTTTATTATTCATATATGAGATAGCATGGTTATATATCATAGTCCTAGCAACCAATTATGGCTATCTAAGTCTATCTGTAGCCAAGATATATGCGTCTTTCTATGTATACCTCCTTATTTTCCGTATATTTTTCTCTAAATTCTGAAGGTTTTGCTAATATTCTTGACACTAAAAATCAAATGACTTATATATATTGTAGTACACGATGGTATAATATTGCTCTAGCAACAGTTTGATGTCATTTTCAGTACTTTAGGGCTTTTGATTGCCGAGATACAAGTTATTTTGTATGTTTACCCGTTTAATCTTTTCTCTTTTTCTCTCCAACTTTAAAAGTTTTCATTAAAATTCATGAAATTGAAGAGCAGATTATTCCTATACCATACTTTAGGATCATAGTACATTGCCATAGCAGTTATTTGATACCTTTTTCAGTATCCTTGGTTTATTAACAGGTCTGGAACAAGTGATTTTGTACATACACCCCCTATTATCCATGACTTGTTTCCGATTTATATAATTTTAATTTTCATGAATAAGCATATCCAATGATTTGAATATTAGGTATCAAGGTTAAATTGCTAGGTCCATGCATCACTATTAGACCAATTATAGTATGGTCCCAGGGATGCAAGATAGATCTTATAACCTATCCAAAACCTTGCAATGGCTATAGTTTTTCCCTTGTTTTTCCTTGATTTTTGACATTTTCATTAAAATTCATGAATATCCAAAGGAAATAATTTTTATTTAGGCCCTTGACATCAATATACTTGTCATGATATTTCTGGCTCAATACCAAAGTGTCATAGAGATAGTTTGTTTTTCTGTCATTTTAATGTTTTCATTAAAATTCACGAATATACATATTAGATGACTTGCATTACTTATCATAGAATCAAAGGGCTATGTCTAAGCTTTAAAATGAGACCAGGTTCAGTGATGTAGGATAAGTAACAGCAGAGATATGACTAATTTTGTATGTACACCCTCATTTTCGAGAATCACATTATAGAATGTCATGTGTAGCATTATACATCCCATAATTTCAACACTTTTGCAAGACTTAAAATTGACCAAACATTGGTTTTCAAGCTTCCAATTGGCTCCTCTACAAGAGGGTATGAATGAAATTTGTGCTACTTTCCGACCACTTATCACCATTTTTCTGATGGCTGGGGCTCTAACTACATGGTCAAAGGTTCTATAGTTCCAAAAAGAGCACAGCTAATACTGCGTTTACACTATGTTCCCGGCTGCCACGGAAGCCCCGTTTGCTAGAAACGTAGCGTGCCGTGGAGTTTTGGTAATACATTTCTCTGATTTTCAAGATCTATTACGTTTTGCTACGTTTTCTTACGTTGTATCACGATACCCGTAACAAACCGTGGTAGTGATAAGCCGGTGTGTCACGGAGGCGCTAAGGTACGTTACAGTTATTCACGACCTATCACGATTATTAGCACGTTCTATTACGGCCTGTTACGTTCTGCTGCGGTCAGTTGCGTTTTGACCAAGGCGTAACACGTTCTTTCGACCTGTCAATGTCAGCTACGGACGAAACGTAGACACCATACAATGTAAAGCACATGTTTTCCTTTTGTATACGAATAAGTCTCCTCAGCAACTGCATGGTTGATTAAGAAAGTTCGGGATTGTAATTCTTCTTCAATTGCCTAGTGCAGCGTATGGTCTGTATTGTTCACGATAGTTACTGCTCCAATATGAAGGAACTTATTCCTATGATATGCCTTTTTATATCTATAAACTTCACGCGCCGTGATAACCGTAACAGAACGTGACATACGTAGTAGAACGGGGTGAACACCGTCAAAGACCGCAACGCACCGTAGCTTAAACGCAACAAAACGTGTTGGACGAGACGTGAGACGACCGTGATCAAACGCAACAGAACGTGGAAGATCCGTAGCTTGCTGGGCTCTTCTCTATCTTCCCGTTGCACTACGGACCACCTCCACGTTTCGCTACGTACTGTTACGTTCTGTCACGGTGTGTTACGTTCAGCCCGTTTTATCACGGCCCAATTACGTTTCTCATTTCCGCCGTGACTGCCGTGGCAGAGTTTTAAACTGTCAGAAAAATTGTCACGGTGTCCACGGTTAATCCAGGCGCGCTACGTTTGCCTATCCCGTTCCCCTGCGTTGCCTCACGGTTATCCCGTTTTGCTCACGGATGTCTGAAACCTGGCCGCCGTGACCGCCGGGAACATAGTGTAAACGCAGTATATACCAATGCTTTACTTATGACATCTATCTGTCATAGTTCTTTTATCAGTCTGTATGTGCATCTTGCAGCAGCAGCAGCATCTTAACCCATATTTGACGAATGGATTTTCCCATCATTATCAATTGGGTGAGTCCACTTTCATTTTTAGGGGCGTCAGGAGTGATTTTTAAATTTTATTCAATTTTTCGATGAAAACTCTCTAAGCAAACAGAATAGCCCCAGATGAGACGCCGCGTTCTGCGGCGTCACATCTGGGGCTATGCTGTTTGCCTTTGTCCCACAAAAAGGACGCCAGGCTTACATGTGTATGAGTTAAAGTATGGGCATTTAGCACTTTTACAGAAAATGTGAAAATCAGAAAAATAGGCACATTCTGAAAATAGATATCTTAAAAAGACTCGGGAGTTGAACATTCTCCTGAGACTGATAAGAAACTTTCATGTATGGCAGTTGTATCTATGAAAAAAAAATGGATTTGGGCAAGACCGTTTTCTGAAAATAAATAATGCATATTTTATTGCACTTTGAAGCAAAATTGAAATCTAAGTTTTTAAGACAGTGGTGGTTGTCTGTGAATAGTTTTGTAATAAAACATGTTAAAAGTGTAAAATCAATAATTCCCAATAGCAGATGAATTTTGTAATGTATTTTGCTGATAAATTTCTTTATTAGAAGAAAATGTCACCTGATTTGCATGATTTTGAGCATTTAAATGGAAGAAAATAGGGGGTAGGGGAAGCATATCAACTGTATATTTTTATTGACAATGAAATAAATAATAACGATTATAATGGCGAGGAGGTTCTAACGTGTACCCACAATCTATGTTTTGAGCAAAAATAAGAAAAATATCAAAATTTTTCAGCTGAAAATTTTCAATTTCTAAGCTCCAAAAATCTCTGATGTTTTCGTAATGGAAATCAGGGATGCAAAACATGCAAATGGTCTAATAATTGCACATCTACGATCAACTTTAGTATAAGAAATGCATGATAAGCAACATCTGAAAAACGTTTTGTACAAAGACTAATAGGATTGAAAGGATCTCGGAAGAATTCTATTGTGAGGTTGCCCAAGAAATTTTCGAAATCTCACGTTCCAGGCACTGAAATGAAGTGTATTGCAGTCGAAAAATAAGTTTCTGTTGTATTAAGACATGTTATGTTGTGTGTGAGTCAAGCAGTGACTTCTATGAAAAATGGACAAAATCTTTTAATTTAACATAGATTCATATAGGAATTAGGAAACGTTTTATAAGACCATGTTCCCCCCCTTGCCCAATCAAAATATTTTGAATACAACTGTATTTTTGTAATTGACATATTATATCAAAATGCCATGTTTGGGCAAGGGGGGGAAGGCTGTCAAAAAGCCACAAAACCCATAAATGGGCTCAGCGCAATTATTTGTAATGTACCAAGGCTATGGAAATATACTGTATATGTATGTTCTACCTGAATGAACAGACTACCTGTCCTATTTTAACAGGTATACACAAAGTGTACACAGTATGATGCATATAAGTATACTGCGCAGAATATGTTTATCCCTTTCTGACGCTTTATGTTTTATTTGAGATATGCCTCAGTGGACTTAAAATCTAATGTCACTTCAGCACCACACAATGAATGATTTTACCTTAATAAGATGCATGCAATATATTGTCAGAAGAACTTGCCATATGTCTAAAAACATATGGAGTCAATGTTCAAAAGTAAAAGTTGATTAATATATTTTGCACAGTTTATTTAAGGTACAGGTATTTGCATAAGTAATGGACAGTGTTATTTACAGTTATCCATCTAGTAAAGATTATGTACATGTTTTTCCTGCATTAATCATTTCTACCCAAAACTTTAGGTTGCAATAAGCATATTGCTGTATTTTCTTGATAATCTATGGCAAAAAAAATGTTTTCTGACAAAATATTTTTTGAAAAAATCTGACCCCCTCCATCTTTGACACAGATTTATGTTGCCGGTATGTAACATCAAGAGGTTTCAACCATGTTGTTGCATTTATCAAATGTTATATTTTACTGAGAATGCAACTGATATGGTATACAAATAACACAGAAGCCGCCAGAAACGCTCAAAATTTAGGCGGGAAACATAGACTTTCTTCCGAGATCCTTTAATGCACACTCAAGGTGACCAGAGATATCCGCAAAGCCTCATTAAGAAATATCAGTCAGTAGAGTTTTGCGGCCAGGCTTCATGAATCCGAATCAGACTGGCGCTATTTCTCCAACAGCTAATAATTATAGAAAATATAATCTGTGACGCTGCAAGTACAGAGAATGAAATCCAGAGTGAATGGAACTTTAAAGCCGACTGTCTTAACCTACAAGGCAGAGGTTAGAGCTTAAAATGCCTTATACATCCACCGTCAACCATGGACAACTGATTTTCAGACAAAAAAGGCAGAGAGGCAAACATTTTAATGATTAAAAAACATGCAAATTTCATTAAAGATTAAAAGTATTAGTAACAGTTGTTGTTGTTTTTGTTGTCGTTGATGGTGTTGAAAGCATTAGAAGCCAATATATAAGTTGATTGCAACTCTATATAACACTTTTATACTATATATTGTTCATTTCATTTTGATTTTTAATCAGGTTTTATAATAATAATAATAATAATAATAATAATAATAATAATAATTGTTACTGTATCATCAAACTGTGTGTGCAGAGCTTGGGTTAAAACTAAGCATGTTGACTGTCACATCACATTTAAGTTGTACGTATACTGTATGTTTATAACGTGTAATGTTTTTTTCTTGTGTTTATTCTTTAAACTGATGAAAAAAATCATTCACTTCGTATTGATCAGTTTCTTAATTTGAAAACCAAAACATCATACATATATATAAAGGTCTATTTTTTAACCCTTATGATCAAAGCTTTTTGAACCTTATGATCTTATTGACCGACCGCCTGACTTCTGGTTAACCGCTTAAAATGCATATGCTGCCAGATAAAAACATCTATACCTATAACCTAAGATCTTTAGTTGGATGATTATTTCAAGCACCTACTGGATGTCATTACATCCTAATTTTGGGGTCGAAGTCCCGGCTTAAAAAGGAGGCATCGTCTCTACTTGACCATAGCTAATGACTCAGACGCTATGCCATAAACAATACAAACACAAAAAAGCCAAACCTTACAGCAGTAAAAGGATTCATTCTATTACTCTTGGAAAGGTCTTTTGTTTTTGTGTTTTTACTTTTTCGGCACGGTTGTTTTACCAAAATGCGTGCATAGCAATTTTTAACCTAAGTAGGCAAATAATAATAGATAAAATTAACGTAGATTTTTACGTATGAATAGTATCTCAAATATCTATTGGAAAGACTCGGGAATCAATAGTTTGACTATAATTGGAGGTAAGATAGGTTACTGTTTGAATGCAGTGTGCGATGGAAGTCACGAAAACGTCCTTGTGAATCTAAGACAAAATTGAGCCGCCTCGTGGGAAAACCAACAATGTGGTTTCCGAACAGGTCCGACACAAACCGCCCTGCACAAGCACAGAAAAGAGCTAGAAGCTTGAAATTTCGGATTTAAGTAGAAGAGGAATTGTACTATCCGAGTAGCGAAAACAGAGGCGCTGATCAGCTTCGCGGTTACCGCGAAGCTGATCTGCGTCTTTGTTTTCGCCTATGCAGATTGCTGGTTTTCCCATGAGGCGGCTCAAATATTAGGCCTATACAATGCGAGAGGAAGCTTATGACTTAGTGCAATTCATTTTTATATATGTGTTTTAGATCAAAATGGATAGTGATATGAGGTCCAAGGATGGTGACAACGCTTCTACAAGAAGGCGAGGAAGCGGACGTGGTAGGGGTCGTGGTAGGGGGCGTGGTAGAGGACGGGGTTTCAGTGATAAGGACTGGGTTGAAACTCAAACATTTAGCAGGAGTAAAGGAATCAGAGCCAAAGATGCGTTAAACCGCAGTCATTATGTGAACGACCAAGAAAGAGATTACACACAAATAAGTACACAACGCGGGCGAGGAAGGGGGAGAGGGCGTGGAAAATGGCCTCAACAAGATCGGCAGAGACTTTATGAAAGTACGGAGCGATTTTCTAACAGCCAGTCCGTGGATAAAGGGTTCTCTGGAGACGAAAGTGACTATCTTGGAAATTCGGTATTTTATCATAGAAATTGCGGCAAGGATAAAGGTTTAGACCTGAAAGAAGAGAAAGATGAAGAATGTTCTTTAAATGACTCATCTAGCGGAGAATACAATACATTGAATGGCAGCCCTAATTGTTCACCATGCCCATGTTGCTATAATACATCAGATTCAAGTGACGATCAAGTCTACGGTTTAGAAAGTGATGAGGACTTTTCTGCAAGTAGCTCATTCAGTGATACATACAGAAATATTCATGGCGATCGCCATGGCTCGCCTATCCAGAAGGCGTTTTGGACCTCAGAATCAGATGAAAAAAGTATTTTTGCATCACATACATACCCCACGAAAACAGGCCCGAGGCCAGGGAATGTCCGTGCAGGGGTAAAAGGATTTGAAACCATCTCGATCAAAACTCTAAAAAATAGGCTTCATCGATACAGAAGAAAATTAGATGGACTCAAGGCTAAACCAAATCCTGATTGTCTGGATATAATAAACCGAAAAGACGAAATAGCTGTAATAGAAACAGTTTTACAAAGGCGAATAAAGGAGATAGAGGAAAATGAACAAGTTAAACGAGATTGGCATGGGGTGTTAGACGATTTATGTAATACTGAAACTGTTGAAGAGAATATGAATAATGATGATTTTAAAGGCGCAAGGCCAAAGCTATTGCATGACCGAACATCTTCAGCTACATTTTCAAACACCGATACAGCTTTCAAAAACAAAATTGCAGTAAAAGATCGAGGAAAAAGCATGGAAAACATCAATTTCGATCGAAAACTGCAAACACAAAAACGATTAGGAAATGCAAACCATTTCCTTGAAAATGATACACGCGAAACAAACTTTTATAACGAAAGAGATCGAGCGAGATCATCATTCTTCACACGTTCCGTGGAGATTGATCCCGAGGAAGTGTTTAGATTTATGGTGAAGGAAATGAATGGCCAGGGTACATTGCAGGACATACATTCTAAATGCGTTTTGTTCAAGAATCTCGACGGAAATTTAGACGAATGGTTCAACAAGTACAATAGAAAGTTTGCCGTGTTTAAAACCAACGCTTCTGTTATAAGGATCACTGTATGCGCAAAGGGTGTGGAATACTGTTTAGATTATATGAGAAACTGTTGCACAAAGGCATTGTGTAATCGCTACCATATATGCAGAGACTTTCTAGTGGGACTGTGCACCTTTGGAGAAAATTGCGAATTCTCACACAACACAATGGATGAACACAACTGGCCCATATCCAATTCGCTTGGGTTCTACAATGTCTTTAGCAATGCTCAGATTAGACAAATACTAGCGCTTAGTTTTCCGCAAATTTGTGAATCTTGGAATACAGATGCAATATGCGCAGACACAAAATGTTGTAAACTGCACATTTGCAAACAGCACGTGCTAGAAAATTGCTTAGCGGGTGATGGTTGCCCTTTCGAGCATTCACTGACAACGGTGCAAAATTTGATGGTAACAAATGCCTACAATGTGTCGAAATGGAATACCAAGCTTCTTTTCAAACTTATACATGTACAAAGAAGGTCATATTTTTCCTGTGCCAAGAAACAGATAGATTACAATGAACAGATAAGAGGACCGATTGATACATTTACCAATGATAACAGATACTGTATCAAAGACGCAGCAGCGGTTCAACAAATTACGAATAGCCCTGCTCTTACCAGCACTAACTTTGACAAGGAAACGAAAGCAGGCCAATCTAAAAACCAAGGTCAGTTCATGTCCGCTTATTTTTTTTATACATTTAATGGTTTTCTTCAAAATATTAATCACTTTAAATTGATGTAAAGAACACGGCATTATTTGAATTTTAAGACACATTTTCCAAACCATTGTCATTTTTCCATTAGAATAAATGCAAATACGAAAATTCGCCCATGCAATATATATAGAATTTTGTCGAAAGCAAACATTGAAAATTCCATTGTAAAAATTTTGATGTTTTTAACCGCCTCGACGTGTACTCACAATCAATGTTTGGAGTACACGTCGAGGCGGTTATAACGAATATATGTATCTACAATTTGTATGTTTTGGATCAAAAATAAGAAAAAAATGATATGCATGCCCCTGCGAACCCCATTTTTTTCCACATAAAAGGGTATACATTTCATAGACATGTTTTCCTGATGGTATATCGGATATATATTGATGAGAATAAGCATAAATGGAATTTAACATTTTATACATCAGTATTGATTATCCTCTGTTTACAATCTTTGTCGTACTTCTCTAGATGAAGCGAAAGCTCGATACATCTGTGCGAAGCAGCTGGTAGGACAGTGCGACTCCAAAGACTGTTTGCATTTCCAGGGTTACAATTTCGGGCTTCCGTATATCTGGCAGGTATATCGAAAAAAAAAACATTTAAAGTAAAAGCAAACTGTTTGAACAGACACGAGATAAGCCAATAATTGCAGTCGTAGCATCTAATGCATGTATGTAGTTATAGATGACAATGACAAGCTCTTTCTCAGTAGGTGTCCATCTGTGGATCATGGGTGGAGGGGTTCTCCTGGGTCGCAAATCTATGGAACACCAGCGAAAAATCACGAAGGTCATAAACGCGAATGAGTTGTGATCAAGCTATCGTTCATTCTTAGGCCGTCCACCGTAGTAGACGAAACAGGTAAAGGCACGTTCGTCATCTTTCATTTGTCATTTTTATCCCGTCTAGGGTCTCTTTTTGGGTATTTGTTTACATATTCTATGGAATCTTTATCACATATATTCGGTTATACAGTCAGCAATTAAGTCCAACTACCTTGATGCCACAATGTTAAAAAATATTTATTGATTGTGCTTGTTTAATATTTTCTTGTACGCGACATTGTGTACATGTATTTATCATATGACGTCTA